>OX451739.1:1574149578-1574749578 GCA_948472305.1 Vicia faba | reverse complement strand
TTTCAACTTCCATGTCTAGAATGTAGAAATCTGCAGGAAAAATCAAATTGTTAACTTGAACAAGGACGTCTTTGACTATGCCGATGGGGCGGGCATTGCTCCTATTTGCCAACTGAATGATTAAACTTGTATGCTGCAGAGGTCCGAGACAAAGGTTATTATAAATAGAAGTGGTCATAACATTAATGCCCGCTCCCAAATCAAGCATGCAATTATCGAATTTACTGTTCCCGATGGTGCAAGGAATAGCAAATGTTCCTGGATCCTTCTGCTTCTGTGGTAGAACCTGAGTGGTGATGAGGGCTGAAACATTTTGCTCACCCATAACTTTTTCGAATGAAGGTTTAGGCTGAATAAAAGCAGAAATATTTCGGCCCAAGTTAAGTCTTTCACTTCCCTTAATCCTTCTCTTGTTGGTACACAAATCCTTCAAAAACTTCGCATACTTCGGAACCTGTTTAATCACATCAAGGAGCGGAATATTTACTGCAACTTTTCGGAAAACATCCAAAATCTCTTTTTCTTTCTCTCCTTCCTCAATTCTTTTATTTTTCAGAATTCTATGTGGGAAAGGAACTGGTGGCACATAGTCTCTTTCTGTAATTCTTTCAGTTTCCACCGCAATAGGAGAAGGTGGAGAAGGTTCAGATGAAACAGATTCAGAAGGTGAAGAAGTAGAAGGTCCAGATGTTACCTCAATATTTTTCTCAGGGCCTGTTCCTGCTACCTTTCCAGACTGCAAAGAGATTAAGCTAACATTGGCATTAGGACCACCATTCGGATTGGCAACAGTTTGGGCTAGAAGTTGGTTCGACCCTTGGGATTGCATTGCGTTCATTTGAGTAGCAAGTTGTCCCATTTGTGTATGCAAGGTTTAAATGCTAGAATCGGTCCTTTGTTGGAACTGAAGGTTGTTGACGGCCATTTGTTTAACAAGATCCTCTAAGGACGGTCCGGAAGGTGTAGGGGCATCCGGTTGAGGTGAGTTCTATTGTTGTCTGGTTTGTTGATTTCCATTTCGAAGGTTGGGATGATTCCTCCAATTCGGATGATATTTGTTGGTGGACAGGTCAGGAATGTTGTTGTACCTGTTTTGGTTGTAAAGGTTGGCTGCATAAGCTTGGGGCAGCTCAGTGATAGATTCATCTCTCAGAATGGGACATGTATCAGTTGGGTGCTCAGGGGAAATACAAATACCACACAGAGTTGATGTTTGAGTTTTTGCTACTGCTAGTTGTTTGACTAATGCCGTGAGCTCATCAATTCTGGTCTCTAAAGCTTTGTTGGAAGAAGAAGCTTGAATTTGATTCACTCCTTTGCTTTGTGCATAATTGTCTCTAGTGGTAAATTGCTGAGAATTAAGAGACATATTATCTATTAGAGCTTTGGCAGCAGCTGGAGTTTTATCAACAAGTTCTCCACCACTAGCAGCATCAAGAATGTTTCGGTCCATCGATATCAACCCCTCATAAAAGTACTGGATGAGTAATTGCTCGGTGATCTGATGTTGAGGACAACTGGATACCAAGTGCTTGAACCTCTCCCAATACTCAGTGAGTGACTCATTACCTTGTCTGATACCGCAAATTTCCTTTCTTATTGAGGCAGCTCTAGAGGCAGGAAAATATCGCTCCAAAAACACCTTTTTTAGCGCATTCCAGCTTGCAATTGAATTTGGCTCGAGGTAGTACAACAATTCCTTTGCTGCACCCTGCAATGAAAAAGGAAAAGCTCGAAGTTTGATGTGATCTTCAGTGATCCCTTCAGGCTTCGATGGGGTAGAGCATACAACATGAAACTCTTTCAAATGTTTGTGCGGATCCTCACCTGCAAGACCACTAAACTTGGGCAACAAGTGTATTAAACCCGATTTTAATTTAAAAGGAGCAGCAACATCATCATAATCAATACACATGCCATTATAATTTATATCAGGGGCAGCCAATTGCCTTAAGGTTCTTTGGTCAGCCATATCAATAACAACTTCAGAATCAAAATCAAACAGATAGTGCAAGTAATCAGAATCAGGCTCAGACTCAAACTCAATTGTGGGTGGTGGACTAGTGTTAACTTGGACTCTCCTACGTTATGTGTACAATGTTCTTTCTACTTCAGGATCAAAAGCAACAAGCTAAGGATAGCAGGACCTAGTAACCAGGACTAAAACGCAGCAATGGTAACAAAGCCCAAAATACCAACAGTGTCCCTAAAAACAAAAACAAACACAAAGAAGGAAAACGATTAAATTTTTTTCAAAAAAATAAACTGAACACGAAATTCTTCTAATGGGCGAAAAATAGAATTTTGATAATTTTTTTTTGATTTTTTCCGACTCTATGAAAACAGTAAATAAATCATAAAAAATAGGAAAATGATGAATTTGGGAAATTGAGACTAAAGTCCCGTAACTACTCGCAAGGCATGGTCAAGGCAGAATTCTAATCGGATGTGATTTACCCAAAAACCGATTTTTTTACTATTTCGACTCTACAACGCGAATTGGACGAAATCGCGATGAAACTAACGCCTAGACTCAAAGAAACTGACCCTATGACTCTAAAAACAACTAATAATACCAAGAATCCCCGTCAACAACGCCAATTTGATCCGCTGTCGCGCGCGGATCAAAACGAGTATTTTTCAAAATTGTAGTATTTAACGACAATTGTAACTCGGATATCGTTCTCACAAGGATTCTTGATTTTATTAAACAACAGAAATCGAATTTGGGGGTTTGGTTTTAACGACGATTTATAAAAAAAACAGAAAATAAGCGCTTAAAATAAGTGATTATGAAATAAGTCGATCTACTGTTTCGGGTTCCTACTATCATCGATTAATACAATTTAACTTCCCTAAGTGGATTCCTATTCAAATTCGATCACAATTTCATCCAACAAGCGAGAATTAAAAAAATAAGAATTATGTTCCCTTTTCACCGAATTAAACAAACGGTTAATCAACAAACGGAATAACGAATTAAGCATACGATATAACGCAATTATAATTGGGAAATATAATTCAATCGAACCAACAAGATTACTCCAAGATAATTCGAATTAAGCAAACGAATATAAAAGGCAAAATTGATATGAATAGAAATTGAATTGTAAATTATATTAACCTCAAGTTTTGGAAACCAAGTTACAGCAGATCAACTCTAACGGATTAGTTCTCCATTCCCATTCGTACAAAATTGTTTTCTCCCTTTGTCTACAGTAAAAACGTGATCCCTCCCCCGTTATGCAGCTTCCTCCCGGTTAAAGAGGAACAATCTATTCGGTTTACAAACCAACTGGGTTAAAAACATGACCAGAGCCCAAAACTACTAACCCAAAACATAAAAGTCTAAAGCTGCAACTTCAACGACTTTTTCTACCTTTCTTCACTTCGAATCAGCTTCTGGCCAAAACTAGAAAGTTGTAGGCCATTTTCTTAGCTTTTCAACGCATGGTCAAACGTCTCGATCTGATTTTTGTAGAATTAGTTATGGATTTTTCCGCGAAAGCTGCAGTTGCTGAAAATAAAATACGAAATATAATTAAATGCAAAAATAAAATAAATTAGCAAAACATATTAAAACATAAAAATAAACATAATAAACTAAAGAAATGCATTAGTACAATCGTGGAAGGATGTGCATCAAAATGCACTGATCAACTCCATGTAGCTTTCAGCTCAAGAATCCATTTGATTCCATTATTTTTCCATTGCAAAGCTTGTAACCTCATCTTTCCAAAGAATCAAGAATTATGCCCTAAGACCCCTTGAGGTGGAAATACCATGGATTTGAATAGGGTAGTTTGAAACTGAATTTTTCATGAAGTCAGGATTTTGAAATCTTTGTTTTGGCTTCTAATCACAAGATTTCCACACGTTTTTGGTTTTAATCATGTTTAGCAACTTGCCAGAAGTAATTAGCATCATGAAACGCACGATTTGGCCGAGTTTTGATCAAGTTTGAGTCACACTTTCTTCATGATGCAAACCCACACAAATTCCCTCCAAAATGCATCATTTGCTATTCCTTTTGATCCCATTTGCTTCCCTATAAATAAAGGGTCACCCCCATTCAATTTCCCAAGCTTAGATAGCCAGAATCACCCTGCCAAACTTGCTTCACAACCCAGAATTCAGCAACTATGAAATCTATTCTCAAGCCTTTTTCAATCCACTTTTTCCCTCAATTCACCTTCCTTGATCTTCCCTGAAGCTAACCATATAATTACATTCAAGAATCGTACCCTATACTGCTCCATAGAAGTCCAGTTTCAGAGCTCTGCAACTCAACTTCAATAGGTAGATTCCTTCATCAATTCTTCAAAACTCTGATATCATTGTGTTGCTCTCATTGCCCTGGTTCTAGTCGCAACACCTACATTTCACTAGGAGCACTTTTTGACCATGAATTTTCAAATCCCTTTTCAAAACTTTCTTTCCAAATTGCTTGAGCTACAATTTATATAAATTTGGCGCGAGGGTGTGGTTATTTTCGTCTTGAAGAGACGAAGCGATTGGCATAGGTCTGAGCTTCTGATTTTACAGTTTGAGAGACCTACAAATCACGTTGGTTGGAGGTTGAAGATGACCTACGTGTCATCTTCCAACCAATGATGGCGTGCCATTTGTGTTTTTAAAAAATCTGATTTATTATTGATTTTGTATATTATTCATTAATGACCATGATATGCACAGTGCATCAGATCCCTTGGATTTGATTACTAACGCGTTTTGACTCTCATCCAATGGTCCACCTATTTTACTTTTATTTTCTTTTTCTGATTTTTATATTTTAATTGTTTTAAATTTCAAAATATCATAGAAAATTTATTTTTAGTCCAAAAAATCTGAAAAAATTATAAAAAATATTTTTGATTATTCTCTTTCTGATTTTTATTTTTTCACAATTTAATTTTGTGTTTTGTTATTTTTTATAAATTTTACACTTATTTGATTTGTTTAAAATGTTTAAAAATACTTTTTTACATTTTTAAATTCTGAAAAAATTATGGAATGATCAAATGATATTGTGACAAATATTGGTGACCTTATTTCATTTTTGTTTCTGACTTTACTATTTTTTACTATTTTTGTTTATTTTATCCATTTATATTATTTTTTAAAAATAGTTTCTGACTTTTAAAAATTACCAAAAATTTTATAAAATTACTTGCCCTCTTTTCTGATTTTTCTATGGTCTTATTTTTCATTTCTTGATTAATTTGAATATGATTGATATTTTCCTCATTATTTTTCATTCTTTAAACATTTTTAAACCTTTTAATGTATATATTAAATATGATATTATTTTGTGATTATTTTATGGCTGTCTTGAGTTGATTTTTTGATCATGGCTTTATTAACATCATTGGATCCATGGTGTTGAGTTTAACTCCACAAAAATGGATGGATGATTTTAATAATAGTTTTATTAAAATTTTAATTCAAAAGTGGTTTATTCATCTTTTGCCCTAATCCTCTTCATCTCATCCCCTTCTCATTGCACTAAATGTTGTTGGAGCATGATCTCTATATCATGTCTCAAAACAAATGGTGCATAGATTGCTATTGACCGGCCTCAAAATAGGTGCGACTTCTATATAAGTTCACTTACGATTGCTTAACATAGCGCTAAATTTTTTCCCGACTCAAATAAATGATCATTCGTGGCCCAAACTTATGATTGCAAGCCCAAGTATGTTAATTTGAACTCTTTGATCCAATAACTTTGAGATTCATTGTGTGGAGGCTTTGGTTCTACCAATTCTCTAATGGATCGACAACACCTTTGGTCAATGCAGATCACTTAAACATCGTTGATCATTAAATGGTACTTATGAGAATTCCAAATGGATGATATACTTGACAAAAAACAAATGCAACTTGTTGTGTGGAGGCTTTGGTTCTACCAATCCTCTAATGAGTTCCAAATTCAAGTTTCAAGATGGTCATCCAACTAACCACTAATTGTTGACTTATTTATTTTATGCTTTTATTCTTTTATGCTTTATGTACTATTTATTTTTTAGCACTTTTCAATTCATGTCATTTTCATCTTTGCTCATTTGAGCATTTATCTTCTTGTCATTCTTATTTTTGCTCACTTGAGCTTTTCTTTTTTCTTTTCCTAAGACACTTAATAACCAACATAAACCCTAAAAAACACTTAATGGTACTTGGAATATTTGGTTACCATCCTTGGCATTATGGAGCATGGAACTTTTTATTAGACTTAGGATTAGAAACCTTGGCCTATCTTGGAGACATTGTGATCTTATCTGATTATTTTGTCTGGCGTTCTTGAGGTTTACCTCAAGACATTGGGTTGCTTGTTTGCTTTTGTGTGCAGGTTTTTGTGATTACATCCTTTGTTTGCAATCTGGAATTCACCTGTATACAGCCGTTACTCTGCCCAATTTTTGTGAAGACTTAATACATTTGAAGAGGTCTAATATCTTTGCTTGCTTGGTTTTAATCCAAAGAATGAGAATTCTATCTTGGCTCATAATGTCAAGTTTTGGTTTCTTATTGGTTAGATGGTCCTTATCCTTAGCTTTAACCTTATGCTTTAGGATAGCCTCTTCTACTCCTCCCATTTTCTTTAATTCCAAAAATCTTCTCTCTCCTTTTTAAACTCTTCTTGTTTCTAAACTTGAAACACTTTCATAATAAACTTGGACTTAGGTCCATGCATTTTCAAAACATTTTCATCAATAAACTTCAATCAATTTAATAATACTTTGACACTTTTTGTGAGAAGACTAAAAGTCAATTAACCTCATTTCAAACAATTTTTTCCACTTTGGCTTTTATCTTTAAACTTTTCTTAAAAGGTTAGGCTCTTGTCAATCCTTGTTATAATGCAAACAACTATACTTCTACAATATGTAGTCAAGTGAGATATTTTCCACTTGGGTGTTCAGTGAGGCATTGTTGATTTTAAAATCCAAGCCATTATCCTCCACTTTGAGATGATGCAAATTTTCCTTTCTCATGATTGTGGGTAGTAAGTATGTTTTCCACATGGACAATAACGATGATGTCTTATCTCTTAAAATTAACCAACACACTTGTGTTTCAAATTTTTAAAAGAGGAACTACGTGTACCCTGATCCCCTATTACACAAAAGGTGGTACGTAGGCACTAAAGGTTCGCAACCGCGGCGGGTGAAAAAATCATGAAAATATATATTTCTCTTCTCACCTCCACCACCCATTTTATATACAACACATTTTTATAGCCAAAAAATACAGATTTTTCAAAGAGGTTCCTGCAGAGTACCGTAGATGTTTAGGGTGCTAATACCTTCCCTTTGCATAACCATCTCCCTTACCTTGAATCTTTCCCCCTCTTTTTGGGTTATTCGCTCTTTTCCCATTCCTTTGGAAACAATAAAGCGCGGTGGAAGTTTTTATTTTGATTTGTATAAAGTCTAGTCAATCTAATGGCTTAGTCTTGAACATTTCTACCGCTACAGAAAAATGGCGACTTCACTGGGGACAAATTGACCTCTTGCTGGTCCATCCCTAAGTGGGTTCAGCCTATCTTTGTTTATATCTGTATATGTGCTATTGTTGTTTATGTGCTATAAATTGTATACATGTTTGTCTGGATTTTCATGGTTTTCAGGGTGCTTGGTGATTACTCATAAGTCCTATACCCGGACTTGGGCAAACTTTAAGATAGGCCGTGCGATATAGTCATGTTAACTTTGAGGGAGTAATCCCAAAAAAGGAGGCGTGAGATCCCCCACTCAGTGGAGGCCCCTTTGACTGTAGTGTCGTTTACCGAGTAATCGGGAAGACGTACTGCTTTCGACCTAGGAGCTTGCTAAAACTGAGGACCGTAGAATACCTAATCCATCTTGGCCTTTTAGGTGTAGTGCGGAAGCTATGACAGAGTAATCTGGAAATAGTTGTCACGCGACACTACGCTCAGATGAGTCTTTCTTGATACTATTACTAATTACCGAGTTAATCGGGAAGTTGGTAATATCCGAAGGAAGGATGTAGACTTTGGGAACCTCTAGAACTTTGTTCGGCAGGTAATAACTCTTAGACCAACACCTTATGGGTGGTACCTTCGACCTCATGCTCGTGACGTCAAACCTATGGACCCTATATGTGTGATCTTGTGTGTGATTGTTGCATCATGCATCCATGCACTCATAAACATCTTTTGAAGAAAACAATATTCCAAGGGATTTAAAGGTTGACTATTTATGAATATCTGAGATACTGTTAACCATGGATTCTGGAAAGAGAAAGACCGGGAAATAAACTTTCAAGGATCCCAAGATAGATGAGCTGATCAGTCTAATTCCTGAGATCGAGTGTTCTGCAGACTTTCGAAAGAAGTATGGATCCATTATTCCTCTCATGACGCTGAAGATGAAGGAGGGTATTCTCTCGACCTTGGTCCAGTTCTATGATCATTTGAAGTCACATAAAGGGAATATGAAGGTTCATCTGGAGGACTTGTAATCTTTCTTTACCATCAATTTTCTTCCACACAAAATTTCTTTGAAACTTTTAAAGTGAGTTGTTAATAACCCTTTGAAGATAAGGATGTCTTTGGAATCACTCAAAAATACCAAAAAAATGAGCAAGATGTACCCCTTTGAAGTTCAAAACCCTAGCTCCTAGAGCAAGAAAATGCCTTGGGAAACCTTTGCCATTTTGACCAACCTTTTTGCACAAATACCTTTGTCATTTGAATATACATTTTTTAGGATGATAAGGAGAAATCATAGCAACCAAAACCCCTTTCAAATCTTGAAAATTGAAGGAGATAAGCACTTGTGATCAATGAATCAAAGATTTGTCCAATTGGGTCTAACTTCTTCAATCAACCCTTGTACTTTTGAACTAAATTTGACAACTTGAGGCATGATGAATCATAAAATACTTTGTCCTGACATTACTTAAAAACATATTTAATGATGAGGCTTGAATCTCAATGAATCTTTGTTGAGGAAGGCACATGAATGAACTCATGAATCCCTAGATCAATCTTGATGGAATGTATTGTACTTTTACCTACAACATCAACAACTGGGGCAAACACTAATTGTATTTATTAGTTAAAGGATAATCAATACAAAACATAGATGATCATAAAATACAAGTCAAGGTGCTTGGTGATTCCTCCTAGAGAAAAATCTAAAGATAGGGAGAAGAACCAAACCCTAATGTGATCTTGTTGTGATTAAATTGATATGATATGATGAAGGGATCTTAGGGTGGAAAATTGGGGTACAACAATGCTATGTGATTATGAACATGTGAATGATGATGCACTTGAGTAGCCGTGGTTGAATTTTATATGATGTTATTGTGCATCATGCATTCATAGAATTTTTGGACGATGGTCCGCTTATGAAGGGCCTCAATCCCATTGTGTGGATTGTGTGTGTTTCTGATTTACTCCGGTTCCAAGAGGGAATTGATCCTATGGTGGGTATCTTTGGAGGGTTATGAACTAGGTGTTCATAAATTTTGTACCACATGCATTGTGTGAGTGTTGTTGCATTAACACCTTATGTGACATTGCATGAATTTTGTTCATGAGATACGATGTGATGATAATTGTGAACGATGTGAGTATGTGATAATGTTATGAGTTTTGATGTTTATTTGCTATTATGATGTATTGGTGAGTATGAAGTATTGATGAATGCTATGTGTTGTTATATGATGATGTTGTTGTAACTACTAATCTTTTACTTATATTTTTTTATAATGAATTGTGATTACTCACCCTTTTTGTTTGAATGTTGCCTCCACGTGGGTAATGCACAGGTGACCAGGAGTAGTTCGTAGGAGCTTTGAGGATAGCTTCAAAGTGTTTTACTTATTTTAGTTAATTATAGGTGTCTTGCATTGATATGTAACATCGAGTTGGGAACACTATGTTTGCGAATGATGTTACTTTTGTCAACATGTTTTTATGAGAATTTTAGATGTTGAAGTGGTTTTAATTATACCTTTTGATGAGATGATAATACTTGAGTTTTGAAAGACAAATGATGTTTACTTTATGACTGTGATATCCAGTGTGAAGTTTTCATTGATGTGTTGATGTTATATCAAAGAGAATGATGTCATAAATGTTGTAACCCGTGTTACAGAGCAGGATTGTTATTACGATGTTTTCTATGAAGTGTGACACCCTTGAGTGGTCATTTTATTTGATTAAATTCGTAAATTATATGAATTATGTTGTGGGGGTTAGAAGAGTGTTACAGTGGATGTGAATTTAATGTTTTACTTATTTTGTAATGTTATTTTATGGTTAATAATGATGAAATAACTTTTAATTGTTATGATTGGTTAAATTGATGAATACCTCGTGAGGAGGGATGTTGATGTTGATGATGAGATGAGTATTGAGGAGAAAATATATATTTTTAACCATTATGTTGAGTTTATGAAGAACGCCTCTTGAAGAGGAAAAGTGTTGAGTTTTATGCTGATATGTTTCGGTTCAGTGGAACTATTGATGTATCCTTTAGTGGTGTTAAGTATTAATACTGAGTTTTAGGTTCGGGAGGAACCAATGACGAGTATTTGAGGTGGAGGTCGATGTTGTAACTGTTTTTAAAATAAGAGTCGCCACCCTTTATTTTTATCCTAAGGAATGGAATATAAAGGAATAACCCTAAAAGAGTTAGAGATTCTAGGTTTTTTACTCGGTTCTAGACAAAGTGAAGGTCTTAGCCACTCCTCATCTACCTTGTTCACATGGATACTAGGGTTAGGAGCACAATTTTTTGGAAATAGGGTTTTAATGTTTTATTAGGAGAACTCGCCACAATTTTAGTCGTATGCCTACGTATCCTCTTAGGAGGACTCAGAGTCCCAATTCATAGTTCGCAGTTGGTTTGTGTTTCTTATGGATTACGCAGATATTTTCATTCGCCCCGTATTTAGTCCAAATGTGTGAATAGCGAAGATTTTGGACCAAGCGCGTAGTTAATTAAAATAAACTTTGTAACCCTTTTTCAAAAATTAATTGTTGAATTAATTTGTTTATGAAAATGTTTGGTGTTGGTTAAAATTTTCTTAGGTATTAATCATATAAAACATCTTATTTAAATTCATGATTAAAAAATAATTTAATGCAATAAATAAAACATATTTGAATGAGTTTAAAAAAAATGATTTATAAATATAATTTTAAATAAAATTAAATATATTAAATATATAAAAAATAGAAAATATATAAAAAAACAAATAGATAAAACAATGAAAAAATAATTTAAAAATGTGGGGGTATAAATTATGTCAAGGTAGTAAAAATGGGGGTGTTAACAGCATGGGCCTGAATTCAGATATTGAATTCAGGCCCAAAAGGCAGGGGGTATGCTTTAGAACTATGCAGTAAAATTGGGGGGGTGTAGGAATCCAGGGGGCCTAAGTCCATATTTTGGACTTGCCCCATTAAGCCGGGGGGTGCTAACTTCCAACATGACAACAAAAATTTAAAAAAAAAGGTGCATTTGGTGATGGGCTAGGCCTAGAGATGTTTTAGTCTGTTTGGATAGGGTATGGTCAAGTACACGGTATCTTGATGGACATGCGTTTTTAACCGTATGATGTTGATCGCGTGGTGATGACTTGCAGGCGCGTGATAAGGAACATGATGTAGCGTGTAGTGGATAATTGGACTTAATATATTTTATTTTTTACACATTGATTTTCATTTTGTTATTTTCCTCTCTCCGTCTCTTGTCTCTCTCGCATCTCTCTTCTTCCATGTTCTTCTTCTCTCAATCGAACAACAACAAACCCTAATCGTCAACGGCGGAACAACCTAACCCTAATCAATCCAGTAGTTATAGAACCCCCTAAAACCCTCTAATCAACACTAATTAATCTGATTGTCAAAAGAAAAGCGTAGAAAAAAGCTAGGTTTTTTTTGTTATCTCCTTCGCAAATCTGTCTTTTTGTGCCTCCTCTGAGTTCCGGGTTTTTGATCCCTTCTTTTCCCTTTTTGTTTTGCAAGGATTGGTCGTTGGTGGCGGCATCGATGGAGGTGATTATGAAGGCTCGACGACGCTTTGAAGAGCTAGGGTTTCAGATATTGAAACCCTAGGCTGGAGCGGCAGATTTGTGAAATAACAACATTGTAATTGGATCACAGATTCTTTCAATTCCCTTTTTCTGTAATCTCTTTATTTCTTTAAATCTCATCCCTTTATGATTTCTATTTTAGGCTTTTATATCAATTTAGGGTTAGTTTCTATAGGAAATAGAGTTATGATCATTATTCTGTTTGATTAAGGAAATAGGAAATTAGGAAAGCGTAATGATTCTGTCTGTATATGTTGATTTTGTTCTGGAAAGAGTTTGAATGTGAGATCTGATTTTTATTATTTGATCTGCCTACAATTTGAACAGTAGGTGTTAACACATTAAAACATGCGTTTTCTATTTTTTCAATTGGTACAATACATGTTTGTTTGATGAACTAGGTCTGTTTTATTTTGGTTTCATAATAAAACATTTTTTAATCGAACTGGGCCTGGGCTTGTAATGGATTTGGAATGTAATACAAAAATCATTCTTGTTTAAACAATAATAACTTAAATAATAAAACAAAACAATTTCCCACACAAAGCCAAAAACTGAACAAACCACATGTTTAACTTATTGGGCCTTTACTCTTAACAATCAACCTTTTTAACCATCACACCTCTTTTTTCTAAAAACTCTAAAATAGACCAAAACTTTAACTAACACACCCCTTTATAAATGAGCCTTCCAAAAATGGTATGATCTATTGGACCTGATAATTTTAAACAAAAACCACCCCATATTTTTAATAGACTTCTTAAAACCTTAATGGGTCATAACTTGATGGGCCAAAAATTTATGTTTGGATGCAAGACATTATAGGTCACTTTTGAAGAAGAATTTGAAATATTTCTAAGTATGGAAAGTCAACATTTTTCTCCAACTTTGACTCAACACAACTTTAAGCCCAAGCATCCATTTGATTCCATTCTTTTTCCATTGCAAAGCTTGTAACCTCATCTTTCTGAAGCATCAAGAATCATGCCCTAAGACCCCTTGAGTTGAAAATGCCATTGGTCAGAAGTTGGCACTTTGAAACTGAATTTCTCACCAAGTCAGAATTTTGAAATCCATAATGTGGCATCTAATCACAAGTTTTCCACGTGTTTTTGCCTCTAAACATGTTTAGTGAAGTTCCAGATTTGTTTAGCACCTCAAAATGCAAGGATTGGGTGAGTTTTGGTGAAAATTAGATCACACTTCACTCGTGCATCAGGTTTGAATGAATTCCCTCTAAAATGCATCATTCACTCTTCCTTTTGATCCCATTTGCTTATCTTATAAATACATGAACTATCCCATTCGTTTTCTCAAGCTTGGATAGCCAGAATCACCCTGCCAAACTTGTTCCCTAACTCAGAATTCAGCAACTTCGAAATCCATTCTCAAGCCTTTTTCAATCCAATTTTTTCATCAATTCACCTTCCTTGATCTTCCCTGAAGCTAACCATATAATTACATTCAAGAATCGTGCCACATATTGCTCCATAGAAGTCTAGTTTCAGAGCTCTGTAACTCAACTTCAATAGGTAGATTCCTTTATCAATTCTTCAAAACTTTGATATCATTGTGATGCTATCGTTTCCCTGGTTCTAGTCGCAACACTTACTTCTTACTGGAAACACGTTTTGACCATGAAATTTCAAAACTTTCTTTCCAAATTGCTTGAGCTACAGTTTATATAAATTTGGCGCGAGGGTGTGGTTGTGTTCGTCTTGAAGAGACGAAGCGAATGGCATAGGTCTGAGCTTCTGACTTTATAGTTTGAGAGACCTACAATTCACGTTGGCTGGAGGTTGAAGATGATCAACGTGTCATCTTCCAACCAATGATGGCACGTCACTTGTTATTTTTGAATTCTGATTTTATTTCTGATTCAGTGTTTTATTCACTAATGACCATGATATGCACAGTGCGCCAGATCCCTTGGATTTGATTACTAACGCGTTTTGACTCTCATCCAATGGTCCACATGTTTTTGACTTTTATTTTCTTTTCTAATTTTTTATATTTAATTATTTTAAACTTCAAAAAATCATAGAAAATTCATTTTTAGTCCAAAAAATCTGAAAAAATTATGAAATTTTTTTTTTGATTATTCTCTTTCTGATTTTTATTTTTTCACAATTTAATTTTGTGTCTTGGTTTTTTTTATAAATTTACACTTTATTGAAATTATTTTAAATGTTTAAAAATACTTTTATGCATTTTTAAATTCAAAAAAAATTATGGAATGATCCAATGGTATTGTGACAAATATTGGTGACCTTATTTTATTTTTTTTCTGACTTTTCTATTTTTTTAATCATTTTTTGGTTTATTTCACCCATTTCATTAAATTTTAAAATAGTTTCTGACTTTAAAAAATTACCAAAATAATTTATAAAATTATTTCTGTTCATTTCTGATTTTTCTATGGTCTTACTTTTTATTTTCTGATTAATTTGAACATAGTTGACATTTTTTTCTCTTTTATTTCTATTTTTTAAAATTATTTTTAAACCTTTTTGTATAAATTAAAATATAATATTATTTTGTGATTATTTTCTGGCAGATCTTGGGTTAAAATTTTGATCATGAACTTTATTAACATCATTGGATCCATGGTGTTGAGTCTAACTCCACAAAAATGTATGAATGATTTTAATAATAGTTTGATTAAATTTAATCCAAAAGTGGTTTGTATATTCTCTCCCACCCCTCTTCATCTCATCCTCTTCTTATTGCACTAAATGTTGTTGGAGCATGATTACTATATCATGTCTCAAAATAAATTGTGCATAGATTGCTATTGACCGACCTTAAAATAGGTGTGACTTCTATATAAGTCCACTTACGATTGCTTAACATAGCGCTAAGTTTTGTACCGATTCAAATTAATGATCATTCGTGGCCCAAACTTATGTTTGCAAGCCCAAGTATGTTAATTTGATCTCTTTGATCCAATAACCTTGAGATTCATTGTGTGGAGGCTTTGGTTCTACCAATCCTCTAATGGATCTACAATACCTTTGGTCAACGTGAATCACTTAAAAATCGTTGATCATTAAATGATACTCATAAGGATTCCAAATGGATGATATACTTGACAAAAAGCAAATGCAACTTGTTGTGTGGAGGCTTTGTTTCTACCAATCCTCCAATGAGTTCCAAATGCAAGTTTCAAGATGATCATCCAACTAACCACTAATCACTAATAATTGATTTTATTTTGTGTTTTTATTTTATGTTCTTTACTTTATGCACCATTTACTTTTAGCATTTACATTTCATGCTATTTTTCATCTTTGCTCACTTGAGCCCCTTTATATTCTTGTCATTTTTTATTTTGCTCACTTGAGATTTTTCTTTTCTTTTAAAGACACCTAATAATCAACATAAACCCTAAAAATCTTTAATGATACTTGGACTATTTGGTTACTATCCTTGGCATTCAGGAGCATTGGACTTTTTGGACTTAGGATTAGAAACCTTGGCCTATGATTGGAGACCTTGTGATCTTATCTGATTATTTTGTCTGGAGATCTTGAGGTTTACCTTAATACATTGGGTTGTTTGTTTGTTTTGTGTGCAGGTTATTGTGATTACACCATTTGTTTGTAATCTGGAATTCACCCATATACAGCCGTTACTCTACCCAATTTTTGTGAAGACTTAATACACTTGAAGTTTGGTTTTCCTAAAAGGTCTAGTACATTTGCTTGTTTGGTTTCAATCCAAAGAATTGAAATTCTATTTTGGCTCATAATGTCAAGTATTGGCTTCTTGTTGGTTAGATGGTTCTTATACCTAGCTTTTACCTTATTCTTTAGGATATCCTCTTCTTCTCCTCCCATCTTCTTTAATTTCAAAAATCTTCTCCCCCGTTTTTCAAAACTCTTCTTGTTTTAAACTTGAATTACTTTTATAATAAACTTGGACTTAGGTCCATGCATTTTCAAACATTTTCATAAATAAACTCCAATAAACTTAACAATACTTTGACATTTTTGTGGGAAGACTAAAAGTCAATCAATCTCATTTCAAACCATTTTGCCACTTTGGCTTTTATCTTTAAACTTTTCTCAAAAGATTAAACTCTTGTCAATCCTTATAGTGATGCAAACAACTATACTTCTACAATATGTAGTAAAGAGAGATATTTTCCACTTGGGTGTTGAGTGAGGCATTGTTGATTTTAAAATCCAAGCCATATCCTCCACTTTGAGATGATGCAAATTCTTCTTTCTCATGATTGTGGGTAGTAGATATGTTTTCCACACAGACAATGACGATGATGTTTTATCTCATAAAATTGACAAACACATTTGTGTTTTAAAATTTTTAAAAGAGGAACTACGTGTACCCTGATCCCCTATTGCAAGAAAGGGTGGTACGTAGGCACTAAAGGTTCTCAATCGTGGCGGGTTCAAAAATAATAAATATATTTCTTTTCTCACCTCCACCATCTATTTTATACAACATCTTTCATAGCCAAAATATACAGATTTTTCAAGGAGGTTCTTGCGGAGTATCGTAGATGTTTAGGGTGCTAATACCTTCCCTTTGCATAACCAACCCCCTTACCTAGAATCTTTCCCCCTCTTTTTGGGTTATTCGCTCTTTTCCCATTCCTTTGGAAACAATAAATAGCGGTGGCGATTTTTATTTTGATTTGTATAAGTCTAGTCAATCTAATGGCTTAGTGTGGTACGGTGGGAGAACTGACTTGGGATTTTGCGTTTGTGTTCACAAATGTTTTGGTTTAGCAAGAGTCGCAACCGACTTTTTATTTTATCCTAAGGAAAGGTCAAAAAACACAGGAAAGACCTTTGAGATGTTTTCTTGGGTTCGGGGAGTAGATTATAGAAAGGGAAGGTATTAGCACCCTTTCTATCCATGGTTATCCATGGGCTCTTAGTTACTTGCTTAGATCACTTGCTTTGCTTTTCAATTGTTTAAAATGATGCTCTTCAATTGTTTGAAATTGTGCTTTGTGTGTGGTTTTGAAAGATGTTTTGAAAAGAGGCCATCATCGTGGCAACCTTTGTAATGATTCTTGTTTGAATGTATACAAAGGTGTTTTTGTCTTTTGAAAAAGTTTTCAATGTTTGAAAGTAGGGTTTTGAAATTGTATGGTGGAGTGTGTTTTAAAGATAACAAGGATGTTTTGTCAAGCTTTGATCAAGTAACTAAGAGTTGTCTACCCTATTTTACTCAAAGATCTTTCTTATGTTTTTAACCCTTTTAACAATGTTGTTTCACCATTGTATTTGATGAACAACCTTGTGTTAGGATGTTAAACGGGATAGGCGCGGGTCATCGTATAGACCATGATAGCAATAGTATCAAGTATTTTTGGCAATTTTCTTGAGGGACTTGATCATTTTGTTTAGGCAACTCAGATAACGTCATCGAGGGACTATGATCTTTTGTTTTGTTTTTGTTTTGCCAAAGTACTTGACATGCATACCATGGTCCATTTTTGAAGGCAACAAGTGGATTGTAACCCTAGGGGTGCAAATGTGCATTGTGTTTATTTTTCATGCATTTGTCTTTGATTAGGTCAAACTATTTGTTGGTTTTGATTTTGCATACAAACTCTAAGTCTAATCATGGCATAATTGAAAGTATTTAAAGGTGCGAGAATTTAAATTCTACACTATTACAACATGATATAGGGAGGGGGGGATACAAACTTGAATAGGGGATTATTTAGACAAGAAATTAAACCCTAAATTATTACAACCAAATTGAATGTGTAAGGCATAACAATTAAATGTACAATATTTAAATAAATATCATAAATAAATATTAAATAAAATGTATTATGCAAAAAAAGTTTTTATGTATGTAAAAAGTATTTTTAATGTGACATGTAAAGAAATAAATAAAAAAAAGTCAATTTTAATTATTTTTGTTTTTTAGGGCAAAAACCCTAATTTCTTAAATAAATAGTATTATTTATTATTTATATACAATAATGCATCAATTTGTACAAAAAATAAAAGTATATTGAAAAAAGGGTATTTTTAGTATAAAATATTAATAAAAATAAAAATGTATTATTTTTGTGTTTTTTCTTCTAATTATTTAATAAAATATAGTATATATATATATTAAGTGTGTATAAAAATAAAATAAATTATTTACAAAATGTATATATTTCAAGAAAATATTTTCAAATGTGAATAAAAATAATAAATGAAAGTATAAGTATTTTCTACATTATTTTTAAGTTTTAAACAAAATAATATAAAGTTTTTAATCAATTAAATGGTGGAAATAATTAAAATAAATACCAAATAAATGTAAAAATGTATGAAAATGTTTTTTAGACATTTTTTATATTTAAAAATAAAATATCAAAATCAGAAATGAAATAAAAATGCAATAATGATAAAAATACAAGAAATGGGCCAGGGGGGTGTGAAGCTGAAAAAACAAGGGTTAGAAGCAAAAATAACCAGGCCCAGCCCAAGGACTTCATCTTCTTCCTCTGTTCAAACACCAAAAACGCGCGTTTTCCATACAAACTTGTATCTCCTGATTCTGTGCTTTTGACAAAACTCATAACATGAAATTTATAGAGCATCAAACAACGAATCTAACCATATAAAAAACTCAAGCTAACTCTCAAAGACCAGAGAGAATTTCTCTGGCCCTAATTTCTAACCTAGTTTTTCAGAAAGTTCATGGATGAAATTCTCCTAGCACGATTAATATAAATGAAAACTAAGCACATGTATGGCTTCAGGGCTATGAATACAACATCTTTCATTCACAAACCTAAGTCTAACTATTCCTAAATAGAGAGATAGAAGTTCATGAAATACCTGCTTCAGTTGACTTCGAGCTGGACAATTCAGCAACTTCCAATGGTGCTTGAGGTTCTTTTGAGCTTGCCTGATGTCCACTGAAGCTTTCCCAATGCTTGGTTTGTTTTGAAGTAGCCTGAATCGTGCTACAGAACTCAACCTGCAAAGCTTTCAAACAAAAATGGAAATGTGTGTTAATGGAGTTACAGTTGGCAATGGAGGTCTAGAATAGTTTAGGTAAGTTGAAAGGAAGGTATTGGAACAAGTTTGAGGCAAAACGCACGAGGCAAAGTGGAGATGGAAGTGATTCTGCAGGGCATGCCCTGTTTTGCAGAAAAATGGAGATTTTGTGTACAAGGAGGTTTGAGGGGTCAAAGGCTCGTGCTTCTTGCTTGCTAGGGTATGAGAAACTTGTTTGCAATGTTTGTGTAAGCTGACTATGGCTGGTTTTTTAGTTGGGAGGATTTGGACAAATTTCTTCTTTGTGAAGCAAGAAAGTGTAACTTGTTCTCACAGGCTTGCACCAGTCATGCATTATGATGCATACAATCTCCTTGATACTTGAAATTTATGGATTTGATTTTGCTTCAGAGATATGGCCCCATGCTTCAAAGATCATGGTTTGACATAAAGCATATCTTTTGCAAAAATGGAACTATGCCTTTTACCATTTAGGGATTAAACTTGTGTACAATACCCTAATGACCAAGACAATGTATTAGCTCAATGGATTTGCATTAAATTGTTGAGTACAAATTGGTTTAGAGGCCTGTAATTGTGTACAAAGCTAGCTTGGTCAGATTTGCAACTTGGTATGAACATGTATTGGCCATGGTTACAAAATGAGTTTTTGCCAACTTCAAACATTCGATTCTCCCTAACCACAAAGGTGTTTGAGGAGTTATTGGACAATTTTGAAAGCTTGCAACATGTACTATAATCCATCTTTAAAATGCAACTTGAAACTCCAAGTGGAACTATGTGAAAAATGGCCAAGAAGATGGGTCAAAATCCTGCCTAAACTAGGGCAAAATTTCTCTAAGTTAAAAGTTTTAGGTACGCTTGTTCCAAAAATCATAACTTGAGATCCAAGCTTCTTGTGAGAAAACTTTGTGAATCAAAGTTGTAGACTTTGTGATGGACTACAACTTTAGTTTTATAAGTTTTGTTTGAATCCATTTGCATCTTGGTGAAAATGTGGGGTAAAGTTAGGCAAAAATAAGAAAATTTTATAACTTAGAAAATTTCTAAGTTATGAAAATTTTCCATTTTAAACCCTAATTTGCATTTTTGGGTTTCTTGATGAACAAGTTTCATAATTTGACATGTCTTGATGAAAAATTACCCTTGGCACTTGATTTAGACCAAAAAGTCAAAGTTTGACTTTTCAGTATTCAGTCAAATTTTGATCAGTTGACTGAAAAATTCATCTGTCAATCCTATGCATTTGAGATCTTTTGAACTTGTTGAATAGGTCAAGATAATTTCATTGAGTCCTTGTGTCCATGGTTGATCTTAATTTGCCATTGGCTAGGTCAAACAGTCAAAAATTGCCCTTGTGCAGTCAAAACCCTAAAAATGACCATTTTGCCCTTTTGGTGATCTGATCAAATTTCTTGTGGAATTGTGATCCAAACTTGATCAAATGGTTCATATGAGTTCATAATGTTGATGAGGGTCAAAATTCATGAGGTTTGACTGTCAATTGGCCACAGTTGACTTTTTCCCCAATACAGCTGAATTCTAGGTCAACTGTCCAATTGACTGGGCAAAAATTTGAATCAAGGCTTGAAACTTGGTATGGACAAACTTGTGAGTCCAACATGAAGTATGAAAGTTATTTTGGGCATTGTGGGTCAAAACATCCTTGTGCAAACTCAAACCCTAATTTAGGTCAACAATGCAAGGAGGTGTCTTGAGCAGAGCAAACCCTAGCTTGATCTTGAGTTCCAAGAGTCTTGTGATGAGAAATGTTGATAAAATGAGAGAGAAAATTTTGGGGTACAACAGTTTCCCCTGTTAAATCTTTTTGAACCTCAAGAGTTAGATTGACAAGTTTGCCTTTCGCGACTCGAAGGTAAAAGAGGATTGGACACTAGAGTGCCCGTAAATTTGCACTCGTCAAAATATAGCTGAGGAAATGGGCTTAAAGATGCCATTTGGAGATGGTAGAATCTCGCTGGATATGGGCTTAAAGATGCCATTTGGAGATGGTAGAATCTTGCTGGAGATGGGCTTAAAGATGCCATCCAAGAATGTCTGTTAAATTGCAATGTTGTAGGTCAGAAGAATGAGCATCAAAATGGTATCTGTGTCTGGATGCATTTGAAATGTATCTGGAGAATGAGTTTGTATGAGCGAAAGAATGGCGTCCGTGTCTGGAGCGTATCTGAGCTATAACTGTATTTGGACTTTGAATGAATATCAGAATGACTGCCGTGTCTGGAGTGTATCTGTATTATGAATGGGTAACAGAGAAGCATCTGTGTATGGAGAAACTGTGTGTTGGGGATAAGTTCTGAATAAGTGACAGAATGGAAACCGTGTCTGGAGCGTATCTGGAATGTATCTGAAGCTGAGATCTGTATGAGTAGTAGAATGACTTCCGTGTCTGAAGTGTATCTGGAACTGTAACTGGGATCTGAATAAGTGACATAATGATTTCCGTGGCGACTGCACTGGGGAGAATCAAACTGCTGGTGTAAAGGGCCAAAATGGCATCCGTGTTTGGAGCGTATCTGAACTTGTAGTTGAATCTGAATGAGAGATAGAATGGCTGCCATGTCTGGAGTGTATCTAGTCTGTATCGGATTACTGAAGTCTGAATGAGTAGTAGAATGACCACCGTGTCTGGGGTGTATCCGTACTGTATTTTGACTTGGAGTTCTGAATGAGTAATAGAATGTCCGCCGTGTCTGGGGGTGTATCCATACTGTATCTGAATAATTGTTAATGATAGCCTTTTAATCTTATCCTAAAAAAGGGTAAAATGTTAGCTAAAACACAAAGTTATGTTGCATGATATGTATGATGCAATGAACTGTGTTTCATCAATGTTTATGATATATGAATGTAATGGTTATGCATGTAAGATGAGTAGCCGTCTTGTTGAGGAGACTAAATTCTTGACTGCTGCTGGGGATTGAAAATCCTTTGGCTGCTGCTGGGGAAAGTAAATCCCGACCGATGCTGAGGACTCAAAAATCTTTGTTGAAGATGAGGAACTCTTGCTGACTGCTTCGGGGTTAAAGAATCTCTAATTGTTTGAGAAATGAGAAATCCTAGGACCAATGCTAGGGATTGAAAATCCTTAATGACTTGTGGGGATTTACAAGGGTTCTGTCAACTTCTACGGGGAATGAGGATCCTTCATGACTTTCCTGGGAAATAAGGAAAACTCTGAAAATCTCTACTGGGGAATTAAAACCTGGGAGGTTTCTGCTTGGAGAAACGGGATCGAGAATCTTCGATCTGCTTAGAGATAACTCTGTGGGGAGAATGTTTACTCGTCCGGTGAAATCCAGAGCTTTGGTTTGTATGCCAAACTACTGGGGAAGTTGGGGGAAGTTGAATAGTTCCCACCGGGGGTTGATAGTTGGAAATTTGACTTCGTCGGGGAAGAAGGTTTAGAATACTCTAGCTCCGCTGGGGGATAGGTTTTTCAGGGTTTTCAGGCTCCATTGGGGATCGGGAGTATGAACTCTGATGGGAACTTTGAAACTTAACTCAGCTGGGGAATCCAGTTTAGAATGTACCGGCTCCGCTGGGGATCTTGAAGCTTAACTCCGCTGGGGACATGTACTCCGAGGTTTTAGCTTTGTTGAGGATCTGAACAAAGTATTGCAAGGGATTTCTTCTGGAATGGCACAAAGATATCTTCCTACATCTTCAACCTATCAGTAATTATCTTTTCTCAATTTCGTTTTATTTGTAAGCAGTGATTATATTCAAATGCATATGCCTATTTAACAAAACATTGGACGTTTTCAAATAAAACATAAGCGTAAAAAGAAAAGAGAGGTAAACAAATTTCTGCACTTTGAAGTATCTTTGTATTAACTTTTGTAAGTATCTTTGTACAAAGAAGACAGACATTCTAGTAAGAGAATGTTGTCATAAAATTGAGAAAAAAAATTTTTTACAACAGAAAGATCGCTATGTGTAATAATTCCATGGGGTTCCCATTCTGCTATAGCCTTCACAACTCTGAGTGTCTTGTCCATTCGCTGCTTCATCCGCCGATGACTGGATTGATCAGTAGCTTGGAGTTTTGTTGGTGAAGAGATTATCCTTAAAGTGATTCGACGAGACATAGTCATACGCTTTAATTCCCTAACTTTTGCCTGGACCGCCCTTTCGGGTTTTCGATCCACCGGGAAACCCTTTTTTGCCCAAGTCGCCCTTTCGGGTTTTCAACTTGCCGGGTGTACAGATTTTTTTGTTTTATCCCTAATTTTTGCCTGAATCACCCTTTCGGGTTTTCGATTCACCGGGATGCCTATTTTTGCCCAAGTCTCCCTTTCGGGTTTTCAACTTGTCGGGTCGTTTTATGCGTAGTATCTTTTGACTATGTCTGCATTCGCAGGGTGCATCAAGTCGTCGCCGTCCATGGTGGTCAGAATCATTGCCCCACCAGAAAAGATGCTCTTGATTACAAATGGTCCTTCGTAAGTAGGAGTCCACTTGCCCCTGGGATCACTTTGCGGTAATATGATTCGCTTGATTACAAGATCTCCAACTTGATATACCTGACGTCTGACTTTCTTGTTGAAGGCCTTGATCATCCGTTTTTGATACGTCTGACCATGACAAACAACAGTAAGTTGCTTCTCGTCGATCAAGTTAAGTTGATCAAGTCGGGTATGAATCCAATCGTCTTCACTCAAACCGACATCCTTCATAATCCTCAAGGAAGGAATCTGAACTTCCATGGGTAGAACAGCTTCCATGCCATACACCAAAGAAAATGGGGTTTCCCCTGTTGAAGTATGTGTCGTGGTACGATATCCATGCAGAGCAAACGGTAACATCTCATGCCAGTCCTTGTAGGTGATTGTCATCTTTTGAATGATCTTCTTGATGTTTTTGTTCGCGGCTTCAACAACACCGTTCATCTTCGGCCGATAGGGAGATGAATTGTGATGATAAGTCTTGAAATGTTCACATAGAGCGGTGATCATGGTGTTGTTCAAATTTGTACCGTTGTCTGTGATGATCCTGTCGGGGATACCATACCGGCATATGAGGTTCTGCTTGATGAAGCGGGAAACCACATTCTTTGTAACTGAGGCATAGGAAGCAGCCTCGACCCATTTGGTGAAGTAATCAATAGCCACCAGGATGAAGTGATGTCCATTGGATGCCGTGGGCTTGATCTCTCCAATCATGTCAATGCCTCACATCACGAATGGCCAAGGAGCTGTCAGAACGTTGAGAGGAACAGGAGGAATATATACCTTGTCGGCGTAGACTTGGCATTTGTGGCAGGTATGGGAATGTTGATGACAATCAACTTCCATGGTAGACCAGTAGTAGCCTGCCCTTAGAATCTTCTTAGCCATCGTATGTCCGCTCAAGTGGGTGCCAAATGTGCTGCTATGTATTTCGGTCATGATCAACTCTGCTTCAACCTTGTCCACACAACGAAGTAGAACATAATCATGGCTGCACTTACAAAGAATGCCATTGCTTAGGAAGAACTTGGCAGAAAATCTCCTTAAGAACTTTTTATCATTGACTGAAGCTCCTTCAGGATATTCTCTAGTCTGGAGATACCTTTTGATTTCATGAAACTATGGTTGTTCCACTACTTCTTCGATATTAATCTCATGACAGTGCGCAGGTTCGTCCATTTGCTCCATGGTGATTTGGGGAGCCTCGTTATCCCAGTTGAGTTTAAACATGGAAGACATTGTAGCCAGAGCATCGGCTAACTGATTTTCTTCTCGCGGGAAATGCTCGAAGGTAATCTGCTCGAAATGAGGCAACAATGTCAATACATGTTCTTTGTATGGGATAAGATTAGGATGTTTGGTGTCCCACTCTCCTTTGACTTGACTGATAACCAAAGCCGAGTCCCCAAATACGACCAAAGATTTGATTCCCAAGTCTATAGCAGCCTTGAGACCAAAGATGCAAGCTTCATATTCAGCCATGTTGTTGGTGCATCTGAAGCAAAGTCGGGCAGTGAAGGGTGTATGGAAGCCTTCCGGAGAAATGAGTACCGCACCGATACTGTTGCCAAGTGCATTTGAAGCACCATCAAAGTACAGGGTCCATCGGGATCCTTGTTCAGGTCCGTCATAGGGTCTGTTACCTTCAATGTTGTCCAATGTCATGATGTCCTCGTCAGGGAAGTCGAATCTCATAGATTGGTAATCTTCGACGACTTGATGAGCTAGATGGTCAGCTAGTACACTCCCCTTTATAGATTTTTGGGTAGTATACTGGATATCATACTCAGTCAGGATCATTTGCCATCTAGCGATTCTTTCAGATAAAGCAGGCTTCTCGAAGATATACTTGATCGGATCCATTTTGGAAATCATCAAAGTGGTATGAGTCAACATATACTGCCTTAGCCGGCGAGCAGCCCATACCAAAGCGCAACAAGTTTTCTCGAGCAGTGAGTAGCGAGTCTCACAGTCGGTAAACTTTTTTCTAAGATAATAAATGGCATGCTCTTTTCGGCCAGACTCGTCATGTTGGCCCAACACGCACCCCATTGAGTTATCCAAAACAGTCAGATACATGATTAACGGCCTTCCTTCGACGGGTGGCATCAAAATAGGAGGTTCCAATAAATACTCCTTGATCTTATCAAAAGCAACTTAACAATCATTATTCCATTCAACTACCTGATCTTTCTTCAGCAGCTTGAAGATTGGCTCACAGGTAGATGTCAGGTGAGAGATGAACCTTGCAATATAGTTTAAGCATCCCAAGAATCCTCTAACCTCCTTTTCAGTGCGGGGGACAGGCATTTATTGTATAGCCTTTACTTTAGCTGGATCAACCTCGATGCCTTTGTTGCTGACAATAAATCCCAAAAGTTTACCAGACCTAACTCCAAAGGTACACTTGCTTGGGTTCAGTCTGAGCCTATACTCCTTCAACCTGGCAAACAACTTTTGCAAATGCTCAAGGTGTTCTTCTTCTGTCTGTGATCGATCTATCATGTCGTTTACGTAAACTTCGATCTCATGATGTATCATATCATGAAACAAAGCTACCATGGCGCGTTGATAGGTTGCCCCTGCGTTCTTCAGTCCGAACGGCATCACTTTGTAGAAGAAGGTACCCCATTGCGTGACAAAAGTAGTTTTCTCCATGTCCTCGGGGGCCATTTTGATCTGGTTGTATCCCGAGAATATATCCATGAAGGAAAAAACCTTGTGTTGAGTTGTGTTGTCAACCAAGATGTCGATGTGTGGCAGTGAAAAGTCGTCTTTAGGGCTAGCCCTATTTAAATCCCGATAGTCCACACACATTCTGACTTTTCCATCCTTCTTAGGCACGAGCACGATGTTAGCAACCCATTGTGGATAGGATGTAACAGCCAGAAAGCCAGCGTTGAATTGCTTCATTACCTCAACTTTGATTTTCTCAGACATGTCAGGCCTCATTCGGCGGACCTTTTGCTTGATCGGTGGACAGTCTTCTCTTGTAGGGAGACGGTGAACCACGATATCTGTGTCCAACCCTGGCATGTCTTCATAAGACCAGGCGAAGATTTCAACATACTCGTTCAATAACTGCACTAAGCGCTCCTTGACACTTGGTTCCAGGTTGGCACCCACTTTTACTGCTTTCCTGTCTTCCTCTGTTCCCAAGTTGATGGTTTCTAGCAACTCTTCATGAGGTAGGATAGCCCTCTCTTCTTGTTGCAGAAGTCTGGCTAACTCTTCCGGCACTTCACAGTCTTCGTCAACTTCATATTCATCATGATTGACCAAATCTTCAGAGTTATCGAAGGCTAAAGCAGAATAGTCACCCATGGAATCCGGAGTGGATGGGTACCTGCATTTGTGAGTGTGGGTGTGTGTAAGGGATAGCCATCCTTAAACAAACAAAAATGCAAAAGGAACGAAAATCAACACAACAGTTTATAGATGAAAAACGTCCAATGATTCATTAAACCATGGCATATGATAATGAAGAAAATCAAGCCCTTACAAATGGATCCACATGCCACGGGCAAGGCATGAGGTGAAAATAGTGTACGAATTTTTTTAGTTATTACAGACTGAAAATAGGAAATTATTCAAAGATAAAATTACTGGTTGATAAAGGTGATGGGAATAAAATCCTTTGCTTCCCAGTTGCTTAGACCCCCTTCGACGGTTGGAAAGATCCAATCTTAGAAGTTGTTCTCTTCATCTTCATCTTCAACGACATTAATTCCGTGGTGAGTGATCCTTATAGGTGGCCCTCCAGTCTTGGAATGACGCATATCCTTCTGTCTTGCATCTGTAAACCCTAGTCCAAATTTGTTCGTCTTATGGGGAAAATCAGGCAATTGCCCCCATACTGTACTCTTCCCTTCTTTGATCACTGCCTCTGCATCCTTGAGAGATGCCATCCTAGGCACATGCTTGGGAATGATAGGTACCTCAACCATTGTCTTCGCAACTGCTACCTCAAGAGAAACTTCCTCAAAATGTTGGAAAGGCGTTTCGATGAACTCGCCATCCAATTCCACATAGCGAAAGGAATTGAGGTGACTTATCATGTACTCCTCCTCGCCGTGCACCATTATAATCTTACCCTTAACATGATATTTCAGCATTTGGTGCAAAGAGGAGGTAAACTGCCCCGGCATAATGGATCCATGGTCTTCCTAACAAACACGAATATGAAGGACGGATGTCCATCACATAAAAGGTGGAGTTGAAGACTTCTGTGCCTACTTTTATAGGAATGTCAACCTCTCCATGAACCATTATTTTGGACCCATCAAAGGCCCTAACAACGATGTTACTAGGTTTGAGGGTCAATCCTTCGCAGTCCAAACGGTCCAACGCTTTCTTCGGCAGCACATTCAAGGAAGAACTAGTATCAACTAAGACATGGGCGAGGGTGGTTCCCATGCATTCAACTGAGACATGTAGCGCATTGTTGTGTTTCCTTCCTTTGGGAGTTAAGTCAGCATCGGAAAAGCCAAGGCCATTATCAGCAGTTAGACTGGCCACACACTCCTGAAACTGGTCAGCCGAAGTCTCTTGGGATACATGTGCCGCCTTCAAAAATTTAATCAGGGCCTTAGCATGGGCCTCAAAACACAGTAGAAGAGCCAACATTGAAATTTTAGAAGGGGTCTGCCCTAACTGCTCCACGACATCGTAGTCACTCTTTCTGATTATTTTCAAGATTTCATCCGTTTCTTTCTGGGTGGTTTCGGGGATAACCATAGCATGAGCCTTCGTCTTGACAGGCTCTTCCAGTATCCCCTTACCCTTATTGCTAGTATCAACAGATGATCCTACTTCAGGAGTATCCAATTCTTCAATTACCGGGTCTTGCACAGATGACCTAACAGGTGCAGAAGCTTTCGAGGGTCCGAAAACTGCTCGAGGGAGAGCAATCTCCGGAGAAAAGATTCGGCCGCTGCGGGTTATCTTGCTTGTTCCCGCGATGTTCACTATATCAGGGTTTTCTTCTTCAGAATTCTCTTGGACTTCTTCAATTTGTTTGATACCATGATAGAAGATTTCTCCTCCATAGTTCCATGGTATCGTTTTGCTAGATTGATACGGGACAGGCTCCGGCATGGTGATTTTTAAAGGTACAAATTTAGGGTCGGGCGTAATCCTGACAGGCCTTTTGCAAGCCTTGGGAGGATTATAGGAAATGGTTATGATTGCAATATCGCTGGTTGAAGTAGAAAAAGTAGCAGGAGTAACAGGAGTGAAGGTATCAACAGAGTTTTTTTGGAAGAGTATCTCTTGGGTATCCATCAGGCGTTGAACACCTAATTTCAACATTGGGCAGTCAGCTTGTATGTTCAAACAAAAGTAACAGTCCTTCTCGCAACCTGAGAATATCCCGACTCTTATCAAATTCTCTTTAATCACTAGTAACGGAGTCAAAAGATCAGCAACATCAGTAACATGAAGGTCTTCCATAACGGCATGAACATTATGGTCGTGCTTGGGCATCGGAGCAGATATCACATTGGGCTTCTCAGGAGCATCAAATTCTACTTCCTTGGCATCAATCAGGTCCTGGATTTTGTTCTTAAGCACCCAACAATTATTGGTATCGTGCCCAACACTGTCAGAGTGGTAAGCACACTTGGCATTGGAGTGGTAGTATGGAGAGGAGGTGTTAGGGTTCTTTGGCGCTTCCTTCAAACTGGTAAGATTCAACTTTAGCAAGTGAGGGAGTACTTGAGCTGGCGTCATGTTGATTCGAGTAAACTGCCGTTGTGGCCTTTCTACCCGTTGTTGATTAGGTCTTGACTGATTGCCGCGAGGTTGATCATTTGAAGAGTTCTGAATCATCACAGCCCCTACAGTTGGCCGGCGCTCGGTTCTTCCCTGACTTTTCTGAGAGTAAACAGCAGAGGCCTCCTTCTTAGCCGGGAAGGCTTTCTTAACAACGGTGGACGCGGAGGCATCTTTCTGATTCTTACCACTTTTAATACCGGCCTCGACCCTTTCACCGGTCAAAATTAGTTCAATGAATCCTGCGGAGGAACTTCCGATTAGATGATTGAAGAAAGGGCCAGACAGGGTCCCCAAAAACATTTCAACTAACTCTCTGTCCGATAATGGTGGCTGCACCCTTCCAGCCAGATCACGCCACTTTTGGGCATACTCTTTAAATCCTTCATTGGAAGCCATCCCCATACTTTGTAATTGAGTACGAGTGGGCGCCAAATCAGCATTGTATTGGTATTGACGGTAAAATGCAGCAGCTAAGTCTTCCCAATTGTGAACCTCTGATCTCTCGAGTTGATAGAACCAGTCCAATTGTGTGCCTGACATACTGTCTTGGAAAAAGTGTACCCAGAGGTCTTTATCAGATGAGTGGGGTTGGATCTTTCTGACATACGATCTCATATGCATCTTTGGACACGACAGACCGTCATACTTAGCAAATGTTGGTACTTTGAATTTGGGAGGGATGACGATCCCAGGGACCAACCCTAGTTCTTCAAAATCTAAACCAGGTACCCTCTGCAACTCCATGGCTGCCAATCTATCCTCAAGATTCTTATATTTATCATCCGCCGGGGGATATTGTTGTTCGGAGTAATCTTCGTCTTCTTCCTCTTCCTCCTCTTCAACTTCAGATTCAGACGGTACCGCAACCCCTTTTCCTTTACCAGCCCCTTCATCAGACGTTGAGGAGAACTCGAGAACTATTCTAGCATTGCTTTCAAACCTTCTTCCAAAAGTGGCTACTCCGGGCCTCTTCTTCTTATTCTCTTTATTCTTCTCCAACAGTGCTTTGAGGTCCTCTTGACCCTTTGCTAAGGTCATGAGGAGTTGCTGGAATTGAGAATTCTGTACTTGCATATCCTTAACCGTCTGCTCCAAATCCATCTTGCTGAAATAAACAACAGAAAGATAAGGAAATCTGGTGTGAAGACTTGTTTATGCATATTATGAATGATATGTTATTCATGTAATGCATTCAAGGATTCAGAAATTCAAATTTGTTGCAAACAAAAAAGAACACACGTCATATTAAGAAGAAATTGTTAGTACATAAGTGCCTCATGGGTAAAAATATTACAAAATTCTTAATGTAAAAAGACATTGCACATCCTCTTTGGTGCGATGTAAGTGTTGAGAGTTTCCTCCTCATGAAGTCGGCGGGTAAGCTCCAAAACCTTCTTCTCACTGGCGTAGAAGCTGGCTTCAAAAGTATTACGTTCTTCCTTGAGTTGGATCCAACTCTTTTGCATTTCTTCCCATGATGTTGGCATGTCAGGATGTAGGATGGTGTATGGAACCTCTCCTTCTATAACAGGCTCTTTGATCAAGGGGAGAATGTGAGGGTATGGCATTATAAGATTCTGGGCGCGGGTTCGCACCCACTTGAGGTAAGGCTCAAGGGGGATGGAATTTTTGTGCCCCAGTGTCTTACTATCCACCTTGTTGGGCATCCTCCAAGCTCTGATGAACCTTTGTCGAATTCCTTGCACATCGTTGTCGAAGTCAAAAACTAGGTCAGGAATCAGCATGTCATGAGGGCCATCCCTCCGAGCATATCCAAACTGTCTTAGAGCTAAACAGGGGTTGTAGGTAATGCCTCCCCTAATGCCAAGTAGTGGGACATTAGGGAATTCCCCACAACGATCAATGATGATGACATTTTCTCTGGACCGAGAACACCAATGTACATCAGAATGTGTGAGGGTCATCAATCGTTGTGATCACCTTAAACCCTGCACATTCTTCAAAACTGATTGTGGAAGGTGAGGAATAAACCACCTTGCTAGGAGAGGAGTACATCACATGAGAACACCTCTTTTCCTCATTGTTCGTGTGCAAAATGAGTGTAGGATGTCCCCAAGCAATGTAGGTATAGGATTCCTCGATATGAAAATCTTAACAGCATTCACATCTATAAGTTGATCAGGGTTTGAGAATAGGACCAACCCATAGATAAGGAGTGCCACAATCTCTTCAAAGGCTTGTAGATCAAGAGAATTCTAGCAGTCTTGTGCCTTCTCAAACAGAAACTTTGCCAAGAAACCCTTGACACCACTTCTGGTTTCCCAATGTCCCTTGATGTCAGATGGTTGCAAGTGTAATGCTTGAGCAACATCTTCAGGCTTTGGTTCTTTTTCCGTACCGTTGTAGGGTAGTTGATGTAGAATAGGAATTCTCAGGAGTTGAGAAAATTCCTCCAAAGTAGGCACCAATTGGTAATCAGGGAATGTGAAACTGTGGTGTAGGGGGTCAAAGAACTGGAAGAGAACTTTCACCATGTCTTCTTCAATTTTGGAGTTGACCAAGTTGAGAAGTCTACCATGTCTTTCACTGAAGATAGAATTCTCTGGAATCCTGGAAGTAAGCTCCTTGAGTTGAGGAGGGATTCTCATAAGGTTGACTTGAATTATTTTCCTGCGAAGAGATTCCATGACCTACAAAACAAGAACAAATATGAAGATCCAAACCCTTGAAATGGTTAGTGGATGCACATGATGCTTTATGATGTTCATGATGTATGCACAGACACATGTACAAGCAAGTCACACAGAACCCTAGTTTCAGGCTTGCATGAGGTTTCATAGGTAAGTACCCTCTTGAGTTTAGTTGGCTCAAACCTGTCCTATAAATAGTAACGGGGTTCTAAGGAGCTCAATATCACTGGATTGTTTTCTATGTTCATTGTTTTGGTTTAGCCACTTAACTAGCGACCAAAATATTCCAAGAAAACAACCCTCAATGAGTGTAGCATCGAGTATCTACCAACTTCGGACTGCACCAAAGCGGGTCATCTCACTACCCCTAATAAAAGGCCAAGATGATCAAGTAAGGTTCTAAGAGTTCATTAGTGCTTTATGACATCACTCAGCGGCCCTGTATTCTCTTTGATTGACTCAAAGGCTACCGGTACTCACAAATATGTCGCGCTAATATAGCTATTGCTTCAACCATGTCGGTATACCCCGCACAGTTTCCATAACGTATTGCTATTTACCTATGAATGTTTCCCAAATCCGGGTAGAGGATTTCAAGCCCAAACAAGAGAACCAAATGTAAAGCAAACAAAGCAAGCAATATAATCATGCAAAGGGTGATCTAATCCCTAAGGTTACTCCACTTTTAAAGTTTTCCCCAGCAGAGCTTCCAGTTCTGTGGTACGGTGGGAGAACTGACTTGGGATTTTGCGTTTGTGTTCGCAAATGTTTCGGTTTAGCAAGAGTCGCCACCGACTTTTTATTTTATCCTAAAGAAAGGTCAAAAAGCACAGGAAATACCTTTGAGATTTTTTCTTGGGTTCGGGGAGTAGATTATAGAAAGGGAAGGTATTAGAACCCTTTCTATCCATGGTTATCCATGGGCTCTTAGTTACTTGCTTAGATCACTTGCTTTGCTTTTCAATTGTTTGAAATGGTGCTCTTCAATTGTTTGAAATGGTGATCTTCAATTGTTTGAAATGGTGCTTTGTGTGTGGTTTTGAAAGATGTTTTGAAAAGAGGCCATCATCGTGGAAACCTTTGTAATGATTCTTGTTTGAATGTATACAAAGGTGTTTTTGTCTTTTGAAGTTTTCAATGTTTGAAAGTAGGGTTTTGAAATTGTGTGGTGGAGTGTGTTTTGAAGATAGTAAGGATGTTTTCGCAAGCTTTAATCAAGTAACTAAGAGTTGTCTACCCTATTTTACTCAAAGGTCTTTCTTATGTTTTTGACCCTTTTAACAATGTTGTTTCACCATTGTGTTTGATGAGCAACCTTGTGTTAGGATGTTAAACGGGACAGGCGCGGGTCATCGTATAGACCATGATAGCAATAGTATCAAGTATTTTTGGCAATTTTCTTGAGGGACTTGATCATTTTGTTTAGGCAACTCTGATAGCGTCATCGAGGGACTATGATCTTTTGTTTTGTTTTTATTTTGCCAAAGTACTTGACATGCATACCATGACCCATTTTTGAAGGCAACAAGTGGATTTTAACCCTAGGGGTGCAAGTGTGCATTGTGTTTGTTTTTCATGCATTTGTCTTTGATTAGGTCAAACTATTTGTTGGTTTTGATTTTGCATACAAACCCTAAGTCTAATCATGGCATAATTGAAAGTATTTAAAGGTGCGAGAATTTAAATTCTACACTATTACAACACGATATAGGGAGGGGGGTACAAACTTGAATAGGGGATTATTTAGACAAGAAATTAAACCCTAAATTATTACAACCAAATTGAATGTGTAAGGCATAACAATTAAATGTACAATATTTAAATAAATATCATAAATAAATATTAAATAAAATGTATTATGCAAAAAAAGTTTTTATGTATGTAAAAAGTATTTTTAATGTGACATGTAAATAAATAAATAAAAAAAAGTCAATTTTAATTATTTTTGTTTTTTAGGGCAAAAACCCTAATTTCTTAAATAAATAGTATTATTTATTATTTATATACAATAATGCATCAATTTTACAAAAAATAAAAGTATATTGAAAAAAGGGTATTTTCAGTATAAAATATTAATAAAAATAAAAATGTATTATTTTTGTGTTTTTTGTTCTAATTATTTAATAAAATATAGTATATATATATATATATATATATATATATATATATATATATATAGATATATATATATATATATATATATATATATATATATATATATATATAGATATATATATATATATATATATATATATATATATATATATATATATATATATATATATATATATATATATATATATATATATATATATATATATATATATATATATATTAAGTGTGTATAAAAATAAAATAAATTATTTACAAAATGTATATATTTCAAGAAAATATTTTCAAATGTGAATAAAAATAATAAATGAAAGTATAAGTATTTTCTACATTATTTTTAAGTTTTAAACAAAATAATATAAAGTATTTAATCAATTAAATGGTGGAAATAATTAAAATAAATACCAAATAAATGTAAAAATTATGAAAATATTTTTTAGACATTTTTTATATTTAAAAATAAAATATCAAAATCAGAAATGAAATAAAAATGCAAAAATGATAAAAATTCAAGAAATGGGCCAGGGGGTGTGAAGCTGAAAAAACAAGTGTTAGAAGCAAAAATAACCAGGCCCAGCCCAAGGACTTCATCTTCTTCCTCTGTTCAAACACCAAAAACGCGCGTTTTCCATACTGTGATCGGTGGAAATAGAACTGACTGTTTAAAGCTGGTTCGCGAAATGTCGCGGAAGCAAGAGTCACCACCGTCTTTTATTTTCTCCAACATGGAAAGGACAAAAGCACAGCAAAATTCCTTATGAGAATGTTTCTCGGTTCGGGAGGTAGATTTATAGAAAGGGAAGGTGTTAGCACCCTTTCTATCCATGGTTATCCATGGGCTCTTAGGTACTTGCTCTTATGTTTTCAAAAATGTTTGCTTTTCAAATGTGCGTGGGTTTTGAGAAAAAGTTCGTTTGAAAACTTCTAGGTAACTCTTGTATCAGTCCTCAAGAGTGTATGAAGTATTGTTTGAAAACTTTTTGAAAGTGTAAGGTGTGAAAAGTATTTTGTTTGTTTTTGAAAAGATCAAGTACCCATGAGTCATCTACCTACCCTAAGGAATTAAGATGTGTAAGTGTCCTTTAGATAGTGCTATCCCACCATTGAGAGGTAGGTAGCACCATCATTGGAGGTGTTTGGGTCAATTCGATTATCGGGACAGTGTGGTCACCGAAGCAACGGTAGGACACCTTAGAAGTAACCCTAATGTCCTAGATCCTATTTATCCGAGGCAACCATTTCGAGGAAACTGTTTCGAGGCAACTGGATCTTAGACATAAGAGCGACTGCTAAAACATCCTATACTTGACGACCACGTTTCGAGGCAACGAGTGAAGCGTACCCTAAGAGTGGCATGTGATTTGTGGGTTGTATTCAGTTAATGTTTGTCTTTGTAATTAGTGAGCTACGAGTTGTTTTTATTTGCCATACATTCTTTCATGCATTTAACAGTTAGGGGGTGCGGAAAGTAAATTGCGGAAACATAAATCCTACGCTATTACAAGGCGCGGGTCTATACATCGCCAAAAATACAAAGACCCGTTTTTGGTAAATAAGTACGGAAAGTAAATAAAAACAATAAACCTAATTACTATTACAATCTTGAAAGCAATTACATAATAATAAACTATGCGCGAATAAAAATTAAATCGGAAATGTTCTAAGGGTGTTGACCCTTTTAAGAAAGGAAATTGATTTTTTTTGGTCTTTTTGGTGATTAAATGAAATTAAAACTAATTGTTAAACTAATTAATTAATTTATTAAAAGAAAGTATTTTTTGTGTTTTTTATGTTTTTTATGGAATAAAATAAAAAGAAATAAAATTCAAAGTTAATTTTACCTAATTCTAAATCTATTTTAATTATTAAGAAAAGAAGTTAAAATTGCCTAATTAAACTATTTCGATTAATGTTTATTTACAAAAATAATATGAGAATAATAATAATAATAATGTTAATTCTATTTTTTTGATTTTTTTATAAAAAATATTAGTTGGTTAATTTGTTAATAAGAAATAAAATAAAGCAAACAAAAATGAAAATGACAAAAATAAAAAAAAGAAGAGTAAACCCAAGGGGGGTGTGGGCTGGAATTTGAGGGTGTTTGATTGAGATTTGAGGCCCATTTGAACAAAGCCTGATGACTTTTTCTGGTTGCCTACGTCCATGCTGACTCCAGAGCACCATGGTCCTCATGCTTGGCCCTTGGATCTGCACTGATGGACACTTGGCTGACTCCTGGAGGAGGTCTATGATGGAAGCTGGATGAGACGCCACACACAAGCATAGAGAGAAAAATAATATGAAATTTGGTGGGGACCTGGGATCGAACCCAGGCCCCAAAGGTTGCAAGGCACCTGGCCAACCACTACACCAAGCGCGTTAGTTTGTATACATAATGGGAACCAAATATTATATATAATAAATGCGTTATATGCTGAAAAACAAAGAAAAGCGCGCGTGGTTTGAATCAACCACACACGCCTAGACACCTCATCATCGTCTTCCTCTTATCTGCAAAAAAGAAACAAGATAGCGGGGGTTTTTAACCCCCACTAAATGTAATGACAGAAAATAGCGAATAGGATTAGGGATAACATAAAAAGGGCGCGAGGTATCCATTCTGTTCGTCTCATCATGCTGATTTCAACCATGCCTGTTTGGAGTTTTAATTTTACAGCATGAGAAAAACCCCAATTTCAAAGCTCTGAAAACCTAGAAATCGCTAATGGTAATTTTCAATCCAGGGCATTATAATCAAATTGAATTATATGGAAAGCTTCATTTGGACCCTGTGAGTACAATGCAATCAATGAAAAGAGTTAAAAATGCATAAATGTATGACTGTAATTTTGAGAAAGAGTGTAAACCGTGTGACTTGTATGTCACGAGTTCTTGAGGTTTTGCGCTTAATTCTGATGGCAAAAGGCTCCTGGAAGGGTCAGGAGTATGTTTGGATCAAAGGAGAGGCTTGAAATATGCTGGAAGGTGGTTTTCAGTTTCACACTTTTTCTTTGAAATTTTGAGATTGCTTATGCTGTATGGGAGTATTCTAGGTCGTGTCTTGTGTTGCCAAGGCTTGCATATATGTTTTGTAATGAGAATCAATCAGAATAATGAACATTAAACCAATGCAATTATGTTCTTGATTTTGCCATAAACTCCATTGAAGAAAACTTGCCTTTTGTGTCCAATTTTGAATTCCATGCTCATAATAGGATGTACACGAATTTGGAAGGTGCTTCATGGTGTATCAAAGCTATTCAAGCCACAAAATATCCTTTATTTAATTTTCTTGATTTTTATTTGAATTTTAAAGATTTAAAATGAATTAAATCAAATAAAATTAAATAAAAATAGAAAAATTAATTTTTAATCTTGAAATAAATTGTGGGACACGTGGGAGGCATGGCCAAGCTGAACCAAGTGGAAAAAGTGGGCCCTTTTTTATCAAAAATGAAGTTTCAAGGATAGTTGACTTTGGCCATTTCACAAAAATTTCCCAACTTCTCCAATGCATATCTTGCTCAATTTTGAAGCTATGAACATGTTCTTGAACATTTTGGAAAGGTCTTGAAGTCCTCTAACCAATGCCTTTGGTCCCATGTCATTTTGATTTACCAATCTCAAGTTATGGTCTTTGACTTAAAGTGCCTTTTTGTTGACTTTTGAAAATGACCTATAATGTTGAAATTGATAACTTTTTGTGAGAGCATTTCTTGGACTTGGAATGTGAATATGAATTGTAAGAAATGTCCTCCCCTTCAAAATGAGCATTGGATGGGATTTTTCTTATGAACCATGAAAAATTTATGCCTTGGTCAAGTTACAGTTGACTTTTCAGCTGTCCAAAAATAGAAACTTTTGTATCTTGATGATTTTTGAGCCATTCTTGTGGAATCATGGTCAAGACTTGACCAAATGATGATTGTGGCTTCAAAATAAGATGTTGACCAAAAATTTTGACTTTTGATTGCCAAATGACCATTTTGCCCCCACAGTTGATTGTGAAGCAATTAGGGTTTTTGACTGTGCAACTTGATGCTGTGAGTCTTGAAACTTGACATGTAGGTGCTTGACAATGTGTATAGGCATATGAGGCTTGATTGAGCCATTGAAAACTCCAAATTCCTTGAAGGAACCAAAACCCTAATTTTGACTGGCTTAGGAGGATGCTTGACTGTGTAGCCCTTGAGTAGACTTTGAACCATTTGAGGTGATGCTTGTCAAAACTTTGAAGAATATGGGAGGGAAAATTTTGGGGTACAACAGTTGCCCCTGTTCAATCTTCTTAGACCTGAGGATGTAGATTGGCTTGTGTGCCTTTCGTGATCCGAGGGTGGAAGATGATTGAACACTAGAGTGCCCAGAAATTTTCACTCACATAGTAGAGTATCAGCAGTGGGATGTCGGGAATGGGCTTACAGATGCCATTTGGAGAGATGGTGGATAGGAGGATGGGCTTATAGATGCCATATGGAGAGATGATAGATAGGAGGATGGGCTTATAGATGCCATCTGGAGGTGTGACAGAACCTTGTCGGAATGGGCTTATAGATGCCATTTGGAACTGTAATGGGAGGATGGGCTTATAGATGCCATCTAGGTGTCGATCGCGTAAGAGATTCCTTAGCGAGAACTTGCGTACCTAAGAAAGAAAGATAATTACCTTGCCTGTTACAGGGGTTGATCTTCAAACTCTTCATGCAAACATGCCCTGGCTGGATACAGGTATCGAATCTACAATTGGTTGTCAACAGATATGCCCTGGCTGGATACAGGAATCGAATCTGGAATTAGTCGTCAACAGATATGCCCTGGCTGGATACAGGAATCGAATCTTCAAACCCTTCAGACGTGCCCTGGCTGGATACAGGAATCGAATCTGGAAATAGTCGTCAACAGATATGCCCTGGCTGGATACAGGAATCGAATCTTCAAACTCTTCAGACGTGCCCTGGCTGGATACAGGAATCGAATATGGAAATAGTCGTCAACAGATATGCCCTGGCTGGATACAAGAATCGAATCTTCAAACTCTTCAGACATGCCCTGGCTGGATACAGGAATCGAATCTGGAAATAGTCGTCAACAGATATGCCCTGGCTGGATACATGAATCAAATCTTCAAACTTTTCAGACGTTCCCTGGCTGGATACAGGAATCGAATTTGGAAATAGTCGTCAACAGATATGCCCTGGATGGATACAGGAATCGAATCTGGAATTGTGACAGTTGATAGTAATTATCCTTGGATGGACCTTTTTCCTAAAAAGGTAAAACATCAGTTGTATGCAATGTCATGATGTATGAATTGCATGATGTCATGATGTTCTCAAAATAGACGAGATTGTGTGATATGATGCATATGTGCATGCATTCTGTATGTAAGCTGGATGTATGAAATGTGATATGTTTATGAATGTATTTTCGTCTAGGAAAATAAATCCTTGACGAATGCCGGAAAGTTGAATCCTGGGTTAATGTTGGGGAGTGAAGTTCTTCATTTCCATTGGGGGTGATGGTTGCAAGAATAAACCGATAGGAGAAGATGACTCTGTTGGGGAATAGACTTGTTGGAGAGATTACTCTGCGGGGAATTACTCTGTGAGAAGAGATACTTCGCTGAGGTTTTGATGATAACTCCGCTGGGGATTCCGCTGATAAGTTATGTTGAGGATTTGATGAACTCCGCTGGGGGATAGAAAGAGCTTCGCCGAGGATGATCTTTCTGTGGTTTTTAGCTGAGGATAACCCAGTTATAAGCTCTGGTGGAGAATAACCTTTGAATAAAGCCCGGGAGACGCGTTCGTGCTCTGCAGGGGGGTAAGCTTCCAGAATCTACTGGGGATAAGCTTCCTACTGGGGAGATGGATTCAACTCTCCTGGGGAGACTGTTGGACTGTACTGGGGAGTGGCTCCACTGGGAGTGTCTGGTATTCCTCCGGGGAATAATCTTATATCAAGACTGCCGGGGATGCTTGTTTAAGGAATATCTGTATACTCCGCTGGGGAATATTGAGATTTTCTGGGGATACCCAACTTCCGTAAGGCTGACTGTAGGCTAACTCTGCTTGGGGAGAGTATTGCTGATTGGTCTTACTCTGGGGGGAGTGAAGGTATCCTGGTTATGTTCTTCAGCCGAACTTACCTTGGTACCTTGGTGGACAGAGCAACTAGATCGCTTAGACAAATCATTATTGCCCCTGTTTCTGATGTCACTTGTAATTAGTCCTTTGTTTTGCATGTAAATATTTATGAGTTAGCAAATAGTGTCAAATGCATATATCAAAAATTGAACATTGGACGTTCTTTACAAAACAAAACAGAAAAAGGAAAAACAATTGGCAATTGGTCTGAAAAGTGAATTTGTATTGATTTTTGAATTTGCCTGTAAATAGGCGTTTATGTACAAGAGGCTGACGTCCTAGTAAGAGAACGTCGCCGAACAACAAAGTTTATACATTTGTGAAGAGGAAAACAAAACAGCTATGTGAAAAAGATAATCCCACTGGGTTCCAACTCTGCTATCGCCTTTATATCTTCGAGCGTCTCATCACTTGCTGCTCAGTTGAAGATGAAGCTGATTGATCGATGTCGTCTGAACTTGATGTTGATACCGGATTCTGGATGCAAGGTGATCCAATGAGACATAGTATTATGCTTATCCCTAACTTTTTCCTGGACCGCCCTTTCGGGTTTTCAGTCCACCGGGATACCCATTTTTGCCCAAGCCGCCTTTTCAGGTTTTCGACTTGCCGGGTGTACATATTTTTTCGTTTCATCCCTTATTTTTGCCCGAACCCTTTTGGTTCGCCGGGAAGCCCTTATTTTTGCCTAGGTGTGTCAACCTAGCGGGTCTTTTATTCATGCGTAGTATCTTTTTACTATGTCTGCATTGGCGGGGTGAGGAAGGTCGTCACCATCCATGGTGGTTAGAATCATAGCTCCTCCTGAGAAGACATGTTTAACCACAAATGGCCCTTCGTACGTAGGAGTCCATTTGCCCCTGGGATCACTTTAAGGAAGAATGATGCGCTTGATTACCAGGTCTCCGACGTGATACTCTTGTGGTCTGACTTTCTTGTTAAATGCCCTGATCATCCGTTTTTGGTATGTTTGACCATGACAAATAGCAGTGAGTCTATTTTCGTCAATTAGGTTTAATTGATCAAGTCGAGTCTGGATCCAATCATCTTCGCTCAAATCTGCATCCTTCATTATCCGGAGAGAGGGTATCTGGACTTCAATAGGCAAGACTGCCTCCATGCCATAGACCAAGGAGAAAGGAGTTGCCCCTGTTGAGGTTCATGCTGAGGTACGGTACCCATGAAGAGCAAACGGTAACATCTCGTGCCAATCTTTGTAGGTCACTGTCATCTTCTGCACAATTTTCTTGATGTTCTTATTAGCTGCTTCTACAACCCCATTCATCTTCGGCCGGTAAGGAGAAGAGTTGTGGTGCTGTATCTTGAATTGCTCACAGAGTTCAGTGATCATCTTGTTGTTAAGATTGGTACCATTGTCCGTAATGATCCTTTCTGGGACACCGTATTGACATATCAGGTTGTGCCGAATGAACCATGCTACGACGTTCTTGGTTACCGTAGCGTAGGAAGCTGCCTCAACCCACTTTGTGAAGTAATCAATCGCTACCAGGATGAAGCGATGCCCGTTGGATGTCGTAGGTATGATCTCGCCGATCATATCAATGCCCCACATTGCAAAAGGCCAAGGTGCTGTCAAGACATTCAGAGGTACTGGAGGAACATGCACCTTATCAGCATATATCTGGCATTTATGACATGTCCGAGAATGTTGGTAACAATCAGCTTCCATTGTGGACCAGAAATATCCTGCCCGAAGGATTTTCTTTGCCATGGTATGTCCACTGGAATGTGTTCCGAAGGTACCTTCATGTAGCTCTGCCATGATCTTTTCTGCTTCAGTCTTATCTACACAACGCAGTAAGGTCGAATCATGGTTTCGCTTGTACAGAATGTCGTTGCTGAGGAAGAACTTTGCAGCGAACCTTCTCAGAAACTTTTTGTCATTGATGGATGCACCTTCAGGGTATTCTTGAGCTTCCAAGTACCTCTTCACTTCATGATACCAAGGTTTCTCAGTTACCTCTTCAGCCTCGAGATCACAGCAATGTGCAGCTTCATCCAATTTCCAGATAATAATCCGGGGAGCCTTGTTATCCCATTTGACTTTGAACATAAAAGACATCGTAGCCAACGCGTCCGCCAACTGATTCTCCTCTCTTGGGAAGTGTTCAAAAGTTATCTCCGTGAAATGGGGGATCAATGTCAACACACATTCTTTGTAAGGGATAAGGTTTGGGTGTTTCGTATCCCACTCGCCTTTGATCTGATTGATCACGAGAGCGGAATCTCCGAAGACACTCAAAAACTTGATCCTTAGGTCAATTGCAGCTTGAAGACCCATGATGCATGCCTCATACTCTGCCATGTTGTTGGTGCAGTTGAAACATAGCCGGGCAGTAAGTGGAGTATGAGTGCCTTGAGGGGATATGATCACAGCGCCAACCCCGTTACCCAAAGCATTTAAGGCTCCGTCAAAGTGCATAGACCATCGGGATCCTTCCTCAGGTCCTTCATCCGGTCCAGGTACTTCACAATCAGTTACTACTATGACATCCTCGTCTGGAAATTCAAAGTTCATGGACTGGTAGTCATCCACTGCCTGGTGTGCCAAATGGTCTTCCAATACACTTCCCTTGATTGCTTTCTGAGTCGTGTACTGGATGTCGTATTCTGTCAAGATCATCTGCCATCTTGCTATTCTTCCGGACAGAGCAGGCTTTTCAAATATGTACTTTATTGGATCCATTTTAGAAATCAACAGAGTGGTGTGAGTCAACATATACTGTCTCAGCCGGCGAGCAGCCCATACCAAAGCGCAGCAAGTTTTCTCGAGCAATGAGTATCGGGTCTCACAGTCGGTAAACTTTTTGCTAAGGTAATAAATGGCATGCTCTTTTCGGCCAGACTCGTCATGCTGCCCCAGCATACAACCCATTGAGTTGTCAAGTACTGTCAAGTATAGTATTAGAGGTCTCCCTTCAACTGGAGGCATAAGAATGGGTGGTTCTTGGAGATACTCTTTGATTCTGTCGAAAGCGGCCTGACATTCATCGTTCCAACGTACTACTTGATCTTTCTTCAGCAGCTTGAAGATTGGTTCACAGGTAGTAGTTAGATGCGAGATGAATCGGGCAATGTAATTCAGACGTCCTAGAAAGCCTCTGACTTCCTTCTCTGTCTTGGGAGCTGGCATCTCTTGTATGGCTTTCACTTTGGCAGGGTCCACTTTGTGATCGGTGGATCTGGAACTGACTGTTTAACGCTGGTTCGCAAAATGTCGCGGAAGCAAGATTCGCCACCGTCTTTTATTTTCTCCAAATGGAAAGGACAAAAGCACAGAAAAATTCCTTATATAGATTGCTCTCGGTTCGGGAGGTAGGTTATAGAAAGGGAAGGTGTTAGCACCCTTTCTATCCATGGTTATCCATGGGCTCTTAGATACTTGCTCACTTGTGTTTTCAAAAATGTTTGTTTGCTTTTCAACTGTGGGTTTTTAAAAAAAGTTTCTTTGAAAATTCCAGTTCGACTCTTGTATCGGTCCTCAAGAGTGTTTGAAAAGTTGCTTTCGAAAGCTTTTTGAAAAGGTGTCGGTGTGAAAAGTATTTTTGATTTGTTTAGAAATTAGAGCAAGTATCTAGAGTCGTCTACCTACCCTAAGGAATTCGTCTGTGTAAATGTCCTTGAAGTAGTGCCATCCCACCATTGAGAGGTAGGTAGCACCACCGTTGGAGGTGTTCGGGTCAATTCGAGGGTTCGGGACATGGTGATCACCAGAGCAATAGGAAGATACCTTAGAAGCTACCCTCATGCCAGGTTCCCGGATCATGAGGACTTACTAAAACATCCTCTACTCGACGATCACCTTTCGAGAGGCAAGGCAACAGTGAGGCGTACCCTAGGGGTGGTGTGTGATTTGTGTGTCGTTTTCAGATATTTTGTCTTGTCATGTCATGGGTGATCTACGCATTTGTTTTTATTTTGTCATTCATTCTTGCATGCGATTTAATTAACAGTTAAAACAGTGCAGAAATTAAAGTTCCTAAACTATTACAAAGGCGCGGGTCCACATCGCCAAATTTAAATCCAGGACCCGATTTGACATAAAATAAAGAAATAAAGTACGAGAAATACAAATGTTTACACGGCTTTGGGAGAATTACATAAGAAATTATAAGAAAAGAAATAAAATGCGCGAATTGGAATTACGATTGAAAGCGAGGGCGTTGGACCCTTTTTAATGAAATTAAACTATGATTAACAAATTAATTAACTTAAAGAAAAAAGAAAAGATTTTTGGTTTTTTTTTGTATTTATGAATTTTAAATGAGAAGATTAAATGAAATTAAAATTTAATTAACCCTAATTCTACAACTTTTATTTATTAAGAAAAAATATTAAAATTAAACCTAAAATTAAACCTAATTAATTAATGCAATTTTATTTACAAAAATAAATAATTAATTATTAATAATGAGAAAAGAAAAGAAAAAAAGTAATTAAAGTAATTAAAACCTAATTCTACAAGTTTTTAATTTATTAAGAAAAGATATTAAAATTAACCCTAGAATTGAAAACTAAATTAAATGATATTATTTATTTACAAAAAATACTAAATCAAATATATTTATTTTTTGTCTTTTTCTGATTTTTTACTATTTTTATATTTTATGAAAATAAACTAAATTAAAGAATTTAAAGGAAATTAATTAAAACAAATAAAAATAGGAAAATATAAAAGAAGATAAAAGAGCAAACCATGGGGGGTTCTGTCCCCAAATTGGAGGGTTTTTTGGCAATTCTGGCCCAATAATTTCCTGGCCTCGTTGACTTTGTTGGCTTGCATATGACGCGTCTGACTCATGTCCATGATGGTCTCCAAATCATAGCCCTTTGATTGATCTCTATAAGCGCGTGGCAAGCCTGGATGAGGGACGTATGGTGGACGCTTGTACTGAAACTGCACAAAAGCGTTATTAGAAAAATAATATGGAATAGAAAGGGGGACCTGGGATTCGAACCCAGGTCCCAGAGATTACCAATGCCAAGCCTGACCAGTGGAGCTGTGAACGCGCTTTGTACATAGAATAGGACACAAATACCATAAAGCAAAATAAGAGCTAATGGATAATCTTAGCGCGAAATTCAAACGAACCAACCATGCCTTGCCACCTAGTCTTCTTCTTCCTCGTTTGTATTTTCCTGAAACATAAAAGGAGTTAGCGGGGGTTTTAAACCCCCCCCCCCCCCCAAAATATGCCCTTTTCAAGAATAGCGATTAGGCCATCTTGCTTCATAAATTGGGCGCGACTATTGCATTCGATTCGTCCAAGTGTCCTGAATTTAACCATGGTACTGAGAAGTCTTAATTTTATAGTATATGAAAATACCCAATTCGAAGCTTGAGGAACCCTAGCCTGTTTCAATGGTGGATCCTCTAATTTGGCACGAAAACTCAATTAAAGTATGCAGTTAGCTTTAGAATCAATCAATTAGTATGAATCCACAAAAAAAATGCAATGAGAATGCTTGAATATTGAAACACGAATATGAATAAAATGTGAAAAATCTTGAGTTCTGTATACCAATTCTGGGCGTTAGGGATGTGGAAAGGTGTTCAGTTAGCTTCAGTAATGTCCTGGCAAGCTAATGGGATCAATCTTTTCTTCTGAATCGTCCTCTAAGGCCACTTTCAGTTTTGGATTTTTTTGATAAAAACTCAAACTTTGTTCTTCTTTTCTGGCGCAGCTTAGAGGTGTCTTGGACTAGGGTTTGCATGAGTATAAGTATGTGAACGATTAGGGTTGAAAATTGGATCCAAAAAACCTTTGCATTGATGTACAAGATATTTGATTTTTATGCATATATTTTTCAATCTTTTTTCATGCATATTTGATTCCAATCATGGCAAATCACATTGATTCTTTCTATATCTGATCATGCACGAATCTTGAGCGTATTTCATGCATAAAAAGATTTAAAAAGCTTCCTTTGGTATTTTTCACATATTTTAATTAATTAAATGAATTATTAGCAATTAAAAATTCAAATAAATAAATAAAAATGATGAATAACTTCCCTTTGGGCCAAATGGTCGTGCACATGCTTTGGATGATGATTCTTGGGAGAAAATGTGGCCCATTAGCAATTTTAAGACCTTTGAAGCAAAGTTGACTTTTCAAAATATCCAAGAATTTCCCAAATTCCACAAGGCATATCTTGCTCAATTTTTAAGCTTTGATCATGTTCTTGGACATTTTGGAAAGGTCTTGAAGTCCTCTAACCAATGCCTTTGGCCCCATGTAATTTTGATTTACCAATCTCAAGTTATGGCCTTTGACTTAAAGTCCCTTTTTGTTGACTTTTGAAAATGACCTATAATGTTGAAATTGATAATTTTTTGTGAGAGCATTTCTTGGATTTGAAGTGTGAATAGGAGTTGTAGGAAATGTCTTTCTCTTCAAAATGAGCTTTGGATGGAATTTTTCTGATAAACCATGTGGAAGTTATGCCTTGGTCAAGTTACAGTTGACTTTTTCAACTGTCAAAATATGGAAACTTTTGCATCTTGAGACTTTTTGAGCCAAGCTTTGAAAATCATGATCAAGAATTGATCAAATGATGTTTGTGGCTTCAAAATGAGATGTTGACCAAAAATTTGAACTTTTGACTGTCAAATGACCATTTTGCCCCTACAGTTGACTATAGTGCAATTAGGGTTTTTGACTGTGCAATTTTGTGCTGTAAGTCTTGAAACTTGACATGAGGGTACTTGACCATGTTTGTAGGCATGTGGGACTTGATTGGACCCTTGGAAACTTCATTTTCTTTGCCAGAACTAAAACCCTAGTTTTTTGATTGTTAGGAGGCCCTTGAACTGTGCAACCCTTGGGGAGATTTTGAAGCTTTGACTTGGAAAATCTTGAAGAATATGGGAGGGCAAATTTTGGGATACAACACACTTGAATACCTTTGTCGCTCACGACGAAGCCTAGCAGTTTTCCAGATCTTACCCCGAAGGTGCACTTGTTTGGGTTCAACCTTAGCTTGTACAATTTTAGACGGTCAAACAGCTTCTGTAGATGGTCAAGGTGTTCCTCCTCAGTTTGGGACCTTGCAATCATATCGTCGACATATACTTCTATCTCATGATGGATCATGTCATGAAACAAAGCAACCATGACACGTTGGTAGGTTGCCCCAGCATTTTTCAACCCAAATGGCATGACCTTGTAGCAAAAGGTGCCCCACTGAGTAACAAAAGTGGTCTTCTCCATGTCTTCAGGAGCCATCTTGATCTGATTATAACCTGAGAAACCATCCATGAAGGAGAATACCTTATGCTGAGCAGTGTTGTCAACCAGAACGTCGATGTGAGGTAAAGGGAAGTCGTCTTTGGGGCTTGCCCTGTTCAAATCCATGTAATCAACACACATTTGGACCTTACCATCTTTCTTTGTCACCGGGACCATGTTGGCAACCCAATGAGGGTAAGAAGTTACTGCAAGAAAATCAACATCAAATTGTTTCATAACCTCAGCTTTGATTTTCTCGAACATCTTTGGACGCATACGGTGGACCTTCTGTTTTATTGGCGGGCAGTCTTCCTTGGTAGGCAGGTGATGAACTACAATGTCGGTATCCAACCCAGGCATGTCTTCGTAAGACCAGGCAAAGATTTCCATATATTCATGCAACATCTGAATCAACCGCTGTTTCACACTGAGCTCTAGATTGGCACCAATCTTGACTTCCTTTTTGTCTGTCTCAGTACCCAGATTTACCGTTTCCACTGGCTCTTCATGTGGCTGAATGGCCCTCTCTTCCTGGAGTAGCAGTCTTGCAAGCTCACCAGGCACTTCGCAATCATCTTCACCTTCGTCTTCGGCTAAGTTGATCGGATTTTCGAAGTCATAACTGGAAGTAGCAGAGTTGTTACCAGTGAGATCCAGAGTGGATTGAAACCTGTATGAGTGAGTGTGTGTAAATATAGCTGTTTTGCAATATATATAAAGAAAGAAAGGGAGCGCAAGATTTGAAATGTAAAAACGTCCAATGCTTTTATTCATGATATATGGAAGTGACACACAAAAGCCCTCACAAATAAAACCACGGTGCCCCGGGTAAGACACCAGGCCATAGAGTTTCAAATTATTGTTTATTACAAATTCAAAACAAAGAAGTTCATTACTGGGTGACAAAAGTAATAGGTGTAAAGTCTTTGGCAGTCCAGTTTCTTGGTCCACCGTTGGTCGTTGAGTAGATCCAGCTGTCAAACTCGGATTCTTCCACTTCGTCTTCATCCCCAATAGCATTTATTCCATGGTTAGGCATGGGAGAAGTCACCACATTAGGCTTCTCGGGCGCCTCGAACTGAACCTCTTTAGCATCAATAAGGTCCTGAACCTTATTCCTTAAGGCCCAACAATCATCTGTGTTATGCCCCGGGCTATCAGAGTGATAAGCGTAACAGGCGTTGGGGTTGTACTTCGGAGACGCCGTGTTTACCACCTTCGGAGCTTCCTTAACAGTTACCAGGCTAGTTGACAGCAGTTGCGGCAGGATCTGAGAGAGAGTCATGCTGAGCCGAGTATACTGCCTTTTAGGCCTCTCAGCTCTGGGCTGGTTGTATTGCTGAGGAGCAGCAGCAGGCTTAGAAATAACCACCGCATTGACAGCTTGGCGGCATTCCGGTTTGTTCTGTCTCCTGGGACCATACACAGCACTGGCCTCCTTCTTGAAGGGCTTCTTTTCAGTAGTTGAGGAGGCACCCTTCTGTATCTTCCCCGATTTTATACCAGCTTCGATCCTCTCACCAGTCAGGATCAGGTCAGTAAACCCAGCAGAGGAATTACCAATGAGATGGTTGAAGAATGGACCAGATAGGGTCCCCAAGAACATGTCAACTAGTTCACGATCCATCAACGGTGGCTGCACCCTGCCAGCCAGATCTCTCCATTTCTGTGCGTACTCCTTAAAACCTTCACCCGTTCCCAGTGACATACCCTGGAGTTGGGTACGCGTGGGAGCGAGGTCGAAATTATATTGATACTGCTTGTAAAAAGCAGTGGCCAAATCCTCCCAGTTACGAATGTTGGTTCCATCCAGCTGATAGAACCATTCGAGATGAGTCCCTGAAAGACTCTCCTGGAAGAAGTGGATCTATAAGTTCTTGTCTGCTGTGTAAGGCTGGATCTTCCTTACATAAGAACGGAGGTGCATCTTAGGGCAGGAAGCCCCGTCATACTTCACAAAGGCAGGCGCCTTGAACTTGTGTGGGATCACCACCCCAGAAGATAACCCCAAGTCTCCGAAATCCAACCCAGGCACACGTTGAATCTCCATAGCATTTAACCTGTCCTCCAGTTGCTTGTACCGGTCCTCAGCAGGAGGGTACTGTTCATCGTTGAAATCTGTCTCGGTGTCAGAGACCACAGGACTAGGAACCTCTCTCCCTTGGTGATTGCCTTCCCCCACAGATGGAGTAGTCCTCTCAGCTTCATTCTGCAATGTATTCCCGAGTCTGCGTCCAGTGTTGAATAGCACAGTCCTCTTCTTCTTTTTCTTCTTCAAGAGCAAAGCCTTCAGCTCCTGTTGTCCTTGGGCCAAGTTCATGACCATCTCCTGAAATTAGGCGTTCTGGGCCTGGAGGGCCTTGATAGCTTGCTCCGTAGTGAGTTCAGGATTCATGATGCTTGAGTGCTGAAATAAACAGCGAAGAAGATTAAGCAACCTGTAGAAAAGGGTACCTGTTATGCACATGATGCATGATATGTTATTTATGCAATGCATTCAAGGGTTCTAAAGTTCAAATTTGTTGTAGCCAAAAAAGAACACACTTTTTATTAGGAAATAATTTGTTCAGTACATCAGGGCCTCATGGGCAAAACATTACAAAAATAATTAATCCCAAAAGACACTGCGCATCCTCTTTGGAGCAATGTAAGTGTTGAGGGTCTTTTCCTCGTGCAGTAGGCGGGTGAGCTCCAAGACCTTCTTCTCACTGGCATGTAGACTGGCTTCAAGAGAATTCCGTTCTTCCTTGGGTTGGATCCAGCTTTTCTGCATTTCTTCCCAGGATGTAGGCATGTCAGGATGTTGGATGGTGTAGGGCACCTCTCCTTCCAAGACTGGCTCTTTGATCACAGGGAGAACATGAGGATATGGCATCACCAACTTCTGGGAGCGGGCTCGTACCCACTTGAGATAAGGCTCCAGGGGGATGGAGTTCTTGTGCCCCAGTGTCTTGCTATCTACCATGTTGGGCATCCTCCAAGCTCTGATAAATCTCTGGCGAAGTCCTTGTGCATCGTTGTCGAAGTCAAAAACTATGTCAGGAATCAACATATCATGAGGGCCATCCCTCCGAGCATATCCAAACTGCCTCAAAGCCAGACAGGGGTTATAAGTAATACCTCCTCTGATTCCAAGTAAAGGAACATTAGGATACTCCCCGCAACGATCAATGATAGTGACATCCTCTCTGGACCGAGAACACGAATGTATATCAGCATGTGTAAGAGTCATCAATCGTTGTGACCATCTCAAACCCTGCTCGTTCTTCAAAACTGATTGCGGAAGGTGCGAAATAAACCACCTTGCCAGGAGAGGAGTGCAGCACATGAGAACACCTCTCTTTCTCATGGTTCGAGTGTAACATGAGTGAAGGATGCCCCCAAGAAACGTAGGTATAGGATTCCTGGACATAAAGATCTTGACAGCATATATATCTATAAGCTGATCTGGATTAGGGAACAACACCAACCCATAGACGAGGAGTGCCACAACTTCTTCAAAAGCTTGTAGGTCAAGGGAGTTCTAACATTCTTGTGCTTTCTCAAACAGAAACTTGGCCAAGAACCCTTTGATACCACTTCTAACTTCCCAATGTCCCTTAATGTCAGATGGTTGTAGGCATAATGCTTTAGCAACCTCTTCAAGTTTTGGCTCCTTTTCTGTACCGTTGTAGGGTAGTTGACTAAGAATGGGAATCTTCAGAAGTTGGGAAAGCTCTTCCAAGGTAGGCACCAGTTGATAATCCGGGAAAGTAAAACAGTGGTGCAGAGGGTCAAAGAACTGGAACAGCACTTTCACCATATCCTCTTGAATGTTGGTATTGACCAAGCTGATGAGTCTACCATGCCTTTCACTGAATGAAGAGTTCTCGGGAATCCTGGATGTAAGTTCCTTAAGCTGAGGAGGGACCCTTACAAGGTTGACCTGAATTGTCTTTCTGCGAATAGTTTCCATGTCCTACAAAACAAGAACAAAGATGAAGGTTCGAACCCCTGAAGTGGTTAGTCAATGCATATGATGTTGTATGATGCTGTATGATGTTATGATGCTATGATAAGGCACACCACAAGTATTCACAAAAGCAAACATGATAAGGCACACAAGTCACACCACAGCCCCTTAGAGTTTAGGCCAGCATGAAGTTTGGGGTACTACCCTCTTGAAGTTGGTGGGCTCAAAACCTGTCCTATCAGAAGTAACCGGGTTCTAAGGAGCTCAATATCATTGGGTTGTTTTCTATGTTCATTGTTTTGATTTAGCCACTGAACTGGCGATCAAAATATTCCAAGAAAACAACCCTCAATGAGTGTAGTATCGAGTATCAACCAACTTCGGACTGCACCAAAGTCAGTTATCTCACTACCCCTAAAGAGGCCAAGATGGTTCAATTAAGGTTCCTAAGGTCAGTTGATGCTTCACGACACCACGCGGCAGCCCCGTACTCTCCTTGACTTGACTCAAGGGTTACCGGTACTCACCAAAGTGCCACATCAACGTAGCAGACTGCTTCAACCGTGTCGCTATACCCCGCACAGTTCCCTCACAGTCTTGTTGCTACTTTCTAAGAGGTATCCCCCAGATCCGGGTTAGGATCTATAGAACTCCCAAGACAGGCCCAATAATATTAAAGCACACAAATCAGGCAATTGAAAACATAAGTATGATCTATCCTAAGGTACACCTCACTTTAAGTCAGCAACACTCTCCCCAGCAGAGTCGCCAGTTCTGTGATCGGTGGAAATAGAACTGACTGTTTAAAGCTGGTTCGCGAAATGTCGCGGAAGCAAGAGTCACCACCGTCTTTTATTTTCTCCAACATGGAAAGGACAAAAGCACAGCAAAATTCCTTATGAGAATGTTTCTCGGTTCGGGAGGTAGATTTATAGAAAGGGAAGGTGTTAGCACCCTTTCTATCCATGGTTATCCATGGGCTCTTAGGTACTTGCTCTTATGTTTTAAAAAATGTTTGCTTTTCAAATGTGCGTGGGTTTTGAAAAAAAGTTCGTTTGAAAACTTCTAGGTAACTCTTGTATCAGTCCTCAAGAGTGTATGAAGTATTGTTTGAAAACTTTTTGAAAGTGTAAGGTGTGAAAAGTATTTTGTTTGTTTTTGAAAAGAGCAAGTACCCATGAGTCATCTACCTACCCTAAGGAATTAAGCTGTGTAAGTGTCCTTTAGATAGTGCTATCCCACCATTGAGAGGTAGGTAGCACCATCGTTGGAGGTGTTCGGGTCAATTCGATTATCGGGACAGTGTGGTCACCGAAGCAACAGTAGGACACCTTAGAAGTAACCCTAATGTCCTAGATCCTTTTTATCCGAGGCAACCGTTTCGAGGAAACTGTTTCGAGGCAACTGGATCTTAGACATAAGAGCGACTGCTAAAACATCCTATACTTGACGACCACGTTTCGAGGCAACGAGTGAAGTGTACCCTAAGAGTGGCATGTGCTTTGTGGGTTGTATTCAGTTAATGTTTGTCTTTGTAATTAGTGAGCTACGAGTTGTTTTTATTTTCCATACATTCTTTCATGCATTTAACAGTTAGGGGGTGCGGAAAGTAAATTGCGGAAACATAAATCATACGCTATTACAAGGCGCGGGTCTATACATCGCCAAAAATACAAAGACCCGTTTTTGGTAAATAAGTACGGAAAGTAAATAAAAACAATAAACCTAATTACTATTACAATCTTGAAAGCAATTACATAATAATAAACTATGCGCGAATAAAAATTAAATCGGAAATGTTCTAAGGGTGTTGACCCTTTTAAGAAAGGAAATTGATTTTTTTTGGTCTTTTTGGTGATTAAATGAAATTAAAACTAATTGTTAAACTAATTAATTAATTTATTAAAAGAAAGTATTTTTTGTGTTTTTTATGTTTTTTATGGAATAAAATAAAAAGAAATAAAATTAAAAGTTAATTTTACCTAATTCTAAATCTATTTTAATTATTAAGAAAAGAAGTTAAAATTGCCTAATTAAACTATTTCGATTAATGTTTATTTACAAAAATAATATGAGAATAATAATAATAATAATGTTAATTCTATTTTTTTGATTTTTTTATAAAAAATATTAGTTGGTTAATTTGTTAATAAGAAATAAAATAAAGCAAACAAAAATGAAAATGACAAAAATAAAAAAAAAAGAAGAGTAAACCCAAGGGGGGTGTGGGCTGGAATTTGAGGGTGTTTGGTTGAGATTTGAGGCCCATTTAAACAAAGCCTGTTGACTTTTTCTGGTTGCCTACGTCCATGCTAACTCCAGAGCACCATGGTCCTCATGCTTGGCCCTTGGATCTGCACTGATGGACACTTGGCTGACTCCTGGAGGAGGTTTATGATGGAAGCTGGATGAGACGCTGCACACAAGCATAGAGAGAAAAATAATATGAAATTTTGTGGGGACCTGGGATCGAACCCAGGCCCCAAAGGTTGCAAGGCACCTGGCCAACCACTACACCAAGCGCATTAGTTTGTATACATAATGGGAACCAAATATTATATATAATAAATGCGTTATATGCTGAAAAACAAAGAAAAACGCGCGTGGTTTGAATCAACCACACACGCCTAGACACCTCATCATCGTCTTCCTCTTATCTGCAAAAAAGAAACAAGATAGCGAGGGTTTTTAACCCCCACTAAATGTAATGACAGAAAATAGCGAATAGGATTAGGAATAACATAAAAAGGGCGCGAGGTATCCATCCTGTTCTTCTCATCATGCTGATTTCAACCATGCCTGTTTGGAGTTTTAATTTTACAGCATGAGAAAAACCCCAATTTCAAAGCTCTGAAAACCTAGAAATCGCTAATGGTAATTTTCAATCCAGGGCATTATAATCAAATTGAATTATATGGAAAGCTTCATTTGGACCCTGTGAGTACAATGCAATCAATGAAAAGAGTTAAAAATGCATAAATGTATGACTGTAATTTTGAGAAAGAGTGTAAACCGTGTGACTTGTATGGCACGAGTTCTTGAGGTTTTGCGCTTAATTATGATGGCAAAAGGCTCCTGGAAGGGTCAGGAGTATGTTTGGATCAAAGGAGAGGCTTGAAATATGTTGGAAGGTGGTTTTCAGTTTCACACTTTTTCTTTGAAATTTTGAGATTGCTTATGCTGTATGGGAGTATTCTAGGTCGTGTCTTGTGTTGCCAAGGCTTGCATATATGTTTTGTAATGAGAATCAATCAGAATAATGAACATTAAACCAATGCAATTATGTTCTTGATTTTGCCATAAACTCCATTGAAGAAAACTTGCCTTTTGTGTCCAATTTTGAATTCCATGCTCATAATAGGATGTACACGAATTTGGAAGGTGCTTCATGGTGTATCAAAGCTATTCAAGCCACAAAATATCCTTTATTTAATTTTCTTGATTTTTATTTGAATTTTAAAGATTTAAAATGAATTAAATCAAATAAAATTAAATAAAAATAGAAAAATTAATTTTTAATCTTGAAATAAATTATGGGACACGTGGGAGGCATGGCCAAGCTGAACCAAGCGGAAAAAGTGGGCCCTTTTTGTCAAAAATGAAGTTTCAAGGATAGTTGACTTTGGCCATTTCACAAAAATTTCCCAACTTCTCCAATGCATATCTTGCTAAATTTTGAAGCTATGAACATGTTCTTGGACATTTTGGAAAGGTCTTGTAGTCCTCTAACCAATGCCTTTGGTCCCATGTCATTTTGATTTACCAATCTCAAGTTATGGTCTTTGACTTAAAGTGCCTTTTTGTTGACTTTTGAAAATGACCTATAATGTTGAAATTGATAACTTTTTGTGAGAGAATTTCTTGGACTTGGAATGTGAAGATGAATTGTAGGAAATGTCCTCCCCTTCAAAATGAGCATTGGATGGGATTTTTCTGATGAACCATGAATAAGTTATGCCTTGGTCAAGTTACAGTTGACTTTTCAGCTGTCCAAAAATAGAAACTTTTGCATCTTGATGATTTTTGAGCCATTCTTGTGGAATCATGGTCAAGACTTGACCAAATGATGATTGTGGCTTCAAAATAAGATATTGACCAAAAATTTTGACTTTTGACTGCCAAATGACCATTTTGCCCCCACAGTTGATTGTGAAGCAATTAGGGTTTTTGACTGTGCAACTTGATGTTGTGAGTCTTGAAACTTGACATGTAGGTGCTTGACAATGTGTATAGGCATATGAGGCTTGATTGAGCCATTGAAAACTCCAAATTCCTTGAAGGAACCAAAACCCTAATTTTGACTGGCTTAGGAGGATGCTTGACTGTGTAGCCCTTGAGTAGACTTTGAATCATTTGAGGTGATGCTTGTCAAAACTTTGAAGAATATGGGAGGGAAAATTTTGGGGTACAACACATACAAACTTGTATCTCCTGATTCTGTGTTTTTTGACAAAACTCATAACATGAAACTTGTAGAGCATCAAACAACGAATCTAACCATATAAAAAACTCAAGCTAACTCTCAAAGACCAGAGAGAATTTCTCTGGCCCTAATTTCTAACCTAGTTTTTTCAGAAAGTTCATGGATGAAATTCTCCTAGCACGATTATTATAAATGAAAACTAAGCACATGTATGGCTTCAGGGCTATGAATACAACATCTTTCATTCACAAACCTAAGTCTAATTATTCCTAAATAGAGAGATAGAAGTTCATGAAATACCTATTTCAATTGACTTCGAGCTGGACAATGCAACAACTTCCAATGGTGCTTGAGGTTCTTTTGAGCTTGCCCGATGTCCACTGAAGCTTTCCCAATGCTTGGTTTGTTTTAAAGTAGCCTGAATCGTGCTACAAAACTCAACCTGCAAAGCTTCCAAACAAAAATGGAAATGTGTGTTAATGGAGTTACAGTTGGCAATGGAGGTCTGGAATAGTTTAGGTGAGTTGAATGGAAGGTATTGGAACAAGTTTGAGGCAAAACGCACGAGGCAAAGTGGAGATGGAAGTGATTCTGCAGGGCTTGCCCTGTTTTGCAGAAAAATGGAGATTTTGTGTACAAGGAGGTTTGAGGGGTCAAAGGATCGTGCTTCTTGCTTGCTAGGGTATGAGAAACTTGTTTGAGTTGGGAGGATTTGGACAAATTTCTTCTTTGTGAAGCAAGAAAGTGTAACTTGTTCTCACAGGCCTGCACCAGTCATGTATTATGCTGCATACAATCTCCTTGATAATTGCAATTTGTGGATTTGATTTTGCTTCAGAGATATGGCCACACGCTTCAAATATCATGGTTTGACATAAAGCATATCTTTTGCAAAAATGGAACTATGCCTTTTACCATTTAGGGATTAAACTTGTGTACAATACCCTAATGACCAAGACAATGCATTAGCTCAATGGATTTGCATTAAATTGTTGAGTAAAAATTGGTTTAGAGGCCTATAATTGTGTACAAAGCTAGCTTGGTCAGATTTGCAACTTGGTATGAACATGTATTGGCCATGGTTACAAAGTGAGTTTTTGCCAACTTCAAGCATTCGATTCTCCCTAACCACAAAGGTGTTTGAGGATTTCTTGGACAATTTGGAAAGCTTGCAACATGTAATATAATACATATTTGAAATGAAACTTGAAAATCCAAGTGGAACTATGTGAAAAATGGCAAAGAAGATGGGTCAAAATCCTGCCTAAACTAGGGCAAAATTTCTCTAAGTTAAAAGTTTTAGGTACCCTTGTTCCAAAAATCATAACTTGAGATCCAAGCTTCTTTTGAGAAAACTTTGTGAATCAAAGTTGTATACTTTGTGATGGAATACAACTTTCATGTTATAAGTTTTGTTTGAATCCATTTTCATCTTGGTGAAAATGTGGGGTAAAGTTAGGGAAAAATAAGAAAATTTCATAACTTAGAAAATTTCTAAGTTATGAAAATTTTCCATTTTAAACCCTAATTTGCATTTTTGGGTTTCTTGATGAACAAGTTTCATAATTTGATATGTATTGATGAAAAATTACCCTTGGCACTTGATTTAGACCAAAAAGTCAAAGTTTGACTTTTCAGTATATAGTCAAATTTTGATCAGTTGACTGAAAAATTCATCTGTCAATCCTATGCATTTGAGATCTTTTGAACTTGTTGAATAGGTCAAGACAATTTCATTGAGTCCTTGTGTCCATGGTTGAGCTTGATTTTCCATTGGCTAGGTCAAACAGTCAAAAATTGCCCTTGTGCAGTCAAAAACCTAAAAATGACCATTTTGCCCTTTTGGTGATCTGATCAAATTTATTGTGGAATTGTGATCCAAACTTGATCAAATGGTTCATATGAGTTCATAATGTTTATGTGGGTAAAAATTCATGAGGTTTGATTGTCAATTGGCCACAATTGACTTTTTCCCCAATATAACTAATTTCTAGGTCAAATATCCTATTGACTGGGCAAAAATTTGAATCAAGGCTTGAAACTTGGTATGGAAAAACTTGTGAGTCCAACATGAAGTATGGAAGTCATTTTGGGCATTGTGGGTCAAAACATCCCTGTGCAAACTCAAAACCTAATTTAGGTCAACAGTGCAATGAGGTGTCTTGAGCAGAGCAAACCCTAGCTTGATCTTGAGTTCCAAGAGTCTTGTGATGAGAAATGTTGATAAAATGAAAGGGAAAATTTTGGGGTACAGTAGTTAGTCTTGAACATTTCTACCGCTACAGGTTGTGTATTGGATATCGTATTTAGTTAAGATCATCTGCAATCTTTCTATTCTTCGGGAGAGAGAGGGCTTCTCGAAGATGTACTTGATTGGATCCATCTTAGATATCAACAAAGTAGTGTGGGTCACCATATACTGTCTCAATCGGTGAGCAGCCCATGCCAATGCGCATCAAGTTTTCTCGAGCAGTGAGTATCTTGTTTCATAATCGGTAAATTTTTGCTAAGGTAGTATATTGCATGCTCTTTTCGACCGGACTCGTCATGCTGCCCCAGCACACACCCCATTGAATTGTCTAGAACCGTTAAGTACATTATCTAAGGTTTTCCTTCAGTTGGAGGCATCAGAATTGGTGGTTCTTGAAGCTATTCCTTGATTCTTTCGAAAGCAGTTTGGAATTCGTCATTCCATTTTACTACTTAATTTTTCTTCAGGAGCTTGAAGATTGGCTCACAAGTAGCAGTCAGATGTGAAATGAACCTGGCGATATAATTTAGGCGTCCTAAAAATCCTATGACCCCCTTCTCAGTACAGAGAGCCGGCATCTCTTGTATGGCCTTCACCTTTACAGGTTCTACCTGAATACCTTTGTCATTGAAGATGAACCCCAGAAGTTTACCAGACCTTACCCCAAAGGTGCACTTGTTCAGATTTAATCTCAACTTGTATGTCTTCAACCTGTCAAATAGCTTTTGTAGATGATCGAGATGTTCTTCCTCAATTTGAGACCTAGCTATCATGTCATCAACATAAACCTCTATCTCATCGTGAATCATATCATGGAACAAAGATACCATGGCTCGCTGATAGGTTGCCCCAGCATTCTTCAACCCAAATGGCATCACCTTGTAACATAAAGTGCCCCACTGTGTGACGAAGGTTGTCTTCTCCATGTCTTCGGGAGCCATCTTGATCTGGTTGTACCCAGAGAAACCATCCATGAAGGAAAAGATTTTGTGTTGTGCGGTGTTGTCAACCAGGACATAGATATGGGGAAGAGGGAAGTCATCCTTTGGGTTTTCCCTGTTCAGGTCTCTGTAGTCCACACACATTTGTACCTTGCCATATTTATTTGGTACCGGAAGAACATTAGCAACCCATTGCGGATAGGAGGTGACAACTAAGAACCCAACTAAGAACTGTTTCATGACCTCTGCTTTGATCTTCTCTGACATTTTAGGGCGTGATCGCACTAAATCGCACTATGTTTCTGACTCAAATATCACATGTTTTCCTTAGTTTTTATTATCATTTTCTCGTATTATGTTCCTTTTTCCTTTGTTTTCAGGATTCTTGTCATTTCAGAGCCTTCTGTGAAGAAATGAGCCAAAACGCCAAGAAATTAGGGTTTTTCAAGATATTCTGCACTTATGGCGTTCAGCGCCGCGCTGGCTACAGGGAACGCGATGACGTGGCCCACTTTCACCCAGAGACCAACTGCCACGTTCCCATGATGTGGTAGTTCCAGCCACCGCGCCCGCGGCCACTGCCACTGCGCCCGCGGCCTTCACAAAAAGCTTCCCGCTCAAAAGAAGTTGAGGGGCATGCTGGTCTTTACGCATCTCAAGGATCCTCTATAAATAGTTTTCTATTTTCATTTTTTAGTTTCATCCAAGCTTAGTACAATCTTAAGCCATATACTATCAGTTTCTGTAAAGTAATAATCTCTTCACATCGGGGAGTTATTGCGGTGTAGATTGAGTTGTAATCGAGTCTTGGAGCACTTTGGTTGAAGTTCATCATACCAGCCTTACCATTCCATAGATTTGTATCAGATTCAAGTCTCCGACTGGAGCAAGGTTCTATTTTATTGCATTTCTTTACTTATAATTGCTCTTACCATAGTCTACACGCTTTATAGACTCTAAATGCTCTTACCATAGTCTACACGTTTTATAGACTCTAAATGCTCTTACCATAGTCTACACGTTTTATAGACTCTAAATGCTCTTACCATAGTCTACACGTTTTATAGACTCTAAATGCTCTTACCATAGTCTACACGTTTTATAGACTCGCACTTATTATGTCTGGCTAAACTATAAAGGTTTGGATGTAATGATTGTCATCATGGTCGTGTTCCAATTATCATGCTAGTGAAAATACTCTGGGGATGTTTTGCTTTTAACTTAAGTCAATTATGTTTAAATGTTTATTGGGTAAGATCGAAAGCCGTCCAAACTAATGATACGACTTGATTATTATTTAACCAAACGAAAAGAGCGAAAGCCGTCGATTGGTTAAATAGGAATCATTGACCTTTTTAGAAAACAATTTTGAAACTATTTTCGGACGCGTTTGTAGGTTTGAAATCTGACTCTTGGTCAAAAGCCAAAAGTCTCTTTAAGTTAATCTTTCCGAGTAAAATTACTTTTCTGTTAAGTCAAAACTATCAATTTCTTAAAAATAGGTTTACCTCTTTAACGCGGAAGGCACCCTTTATATGTGACAATAAAGGAATTTAATTTAAAGAGTAAATTCGGTTCTTAGTAGTCAAAAGCTACAAGTTCCCGTTAAATTGATTCTTTGCTATCAATAGAAAATACTGCCCCATAAGTGGTTTCATCTACGCATGACCGGACCAATATCTGATTACATGATTTACATTCCAACTTGTCTTTTAAACTGTTATTTACTTCGCTCATTTACTTTGTTGCACTGCACTCACATCAATATTCTTGTTCGCCTTAGATAAGCACCTTAGCAATAGAGTTGATAGATTGACAATTGGTCTCTGTGGTTCGATAATCTTATATATTACTTCGATAGGCTGTGCACTTGCAGTACTATATTTAGGCTATACGTTACACACCCCATCAAGTTTTTGGCGCCGTTGCCGGGGACCAACTTCGTCAAATTTCGTACCCTATTGTTATCCCGTTTAGACTAAGGCTATTCTAGCCGGTAGATGCGTAGAAATCGTAGCACCGGTAACCTAATAGATCCTTTAGTAGAACCTGAACGTTACGCTCGTGCCCGTCTTTTTATACGCAAGATAAGAAGAGCTATGGCAGAAGATCGTAACCAAAGACCACTCAAGGAATTCGCCCAACCATCTAACGAGGAACCTAGTTCTAGTATAGTAAACCCTGCTATAACTACCAACAACTTTGAACTAAAGCCCTCATTATTACAATTAGTACAACAAAACCAATTCGCTGGTCTCGCTACCGAGAACCCGAATCAACATTTAAAGGTATTTATCCAGTTAGCTGACACCCTTAAGGCAAATGGAGCCACACCCGAAGCTATCCGTTTAAGACTGTTTCCTTTTTCCCTTAGAGGTAAAGCTCACGACTGGTTAGACGCCCTTCCAACTAACTCAATAACAACTTGGGAAGACCTTAGGAGAGCTTTTCTTGCGAGGTATTTTCCACCAAGCAAGACCGCTGTTCTTAGGAACCTGATCACTTGTTTCACCCAAAACCAAGGCGAATCACTTTTTGATGCCTGGGAGAGATATAAAGAACTTTTAAGAGCTTGTCCGCACCATGGCCTGGAGCAATGGTTAATCATACATACCTTCTATAATGGACTCCATTACAACACAAAGATGTCCATAGACGCTGCCGCTGGCGGAGCGTTGATGAACAAACCTTACCCTGACGCTTGTGCCCTAATAGAGGACATGGCCCAAAACCACGCCCAGTGGGGATTAGAACGAGCGACAGTAGAGAAAAAGGAGAGCCATGGAGGAAAGCATGAGGTAAGTTGCATGGACATGATTAATGCCAAGATGGACGCCCTAGCTTTGAGAGTCGAGAACATGTCTCAAAACCCAACCACAGTAGCAGCAATCCAATCGGAATGTGAACTCTGTGGAACTCAAGGACATCAAACCATTGACTGTAACCTTTTGAACGAACCTAGCTCAGACCAAGTTAACTATACCCAAGGGAACCCTTTCTCGAATACCTACAATCCTGGATGGAGGAACCACCCGAATTTCTCTTACAAAAACAATAACCCTATCCAAAATCCCGGGCATTCGAGACCTCAAGGATTCCAAACGCAAAAACAAAACCAACCTATGCAAATAGTGCCCCCAAGACCAAACCTTAAAGAAACCATAGACACCTTTATTCAGACTCAAACTCAGCAAAATAAGGAGTTTATGAACCAACACATTCACACGAACGAACTAATTACTCAACTGGCAACCAAGTTTGACCAGATAATAACCCACACCAAAATGCTTGAGACTCAGATTTCCCAAGTAGCACAAAACACCTCTGTACAAGTTGCACCTGGAGGACAATTTCCTGGACAAACTCAACCAAATCCAAAAGGCCAAGCAAATTCTATCACCTTAAGAAGTGGAACTGCTTATGAAGGGCCTAGAAATCCTAACTTAAGCACATCAGAAAAACCTATGGAAGATGCTACACCTAAAGACCAGGTAGAGGAACCAGAGAAACCAGAAAACAATCAAAACCAGAAGTAGGGAATAACACTCAACAACCTTATAAACCACCTATTCCGTTCCCACAGAGGCTGAAAAACACTAAAGTAGAAAACCAGTACCAAAAGTTTATTAAGGTAATAGAGAAACTCCATGTAGAGATTCCTTTTACTGAAGCTATAACCCAGATACCATCATATGCTAAGTTCTTGAAAGATATTTTGACCAATAAACGGCGACTCGATGATCCCAAGCCTTTAGAATGTCATTTTATATCCGAAAATAAACTCGCCAAGAAAGATAAAGACCCTGGAAGTTTTTCTATCCCTTGCATCCTAGGTAACCTATGATAGACAAAGCATTTTTAGACTTAGGAGCAAGCGTAAGTCTGATGCCTCTGGCCGTCTGTAAGAGGTTAAAATTAGGAGAACTTCAACCTACTAAGATGTCCTTACAACTAGCTGATAGATCTGTCAAATATCCCATGGGTATTTTAGAAGACATACCTGTCAAGATTGGTCAATTGTACATTCCGACCGACTTCGTCGTAATGGATATTAAAGAAGATGAAGACATCCCAATCCTCTTAGGAAGACCATTCCTATCGACCGCCGGAGCTATAATAGATGTTAAGAAAGGGAAACTGACTTTCGAGGTAGGAGATGAAAAGATTGAGTTCATTTTATCAAAGTTTCTAATGGCACCAGTGATAGGAGATGCGTGTTATGCCATCGACGTCATTGAAGAATGTGTAAATGAGCTCGAACAAAACCAATCTTTAATCAAATTACCATCAACCCCTATTTTAGAGGATGACGGATTTAAGAGTATCGAACCGTACATTGACGACAACCTTTTCGAATGCTTAGCTCTTACCCCTGACCTTATGCCGCGTACTGAGAAACCCACTATAGAACTTAAGGAACTACCCAAGAATCTAAGATATAAGTTTTTGGATGAGGAGATGAATAGACCTGTTATAATTAGCGCCGCTCTAAACCAAATAGAAACAAATCAACTCTTACATACCTTGCGAAAATATCCCTCAGCTTTAGGGTATAAAGTTTCAGATTTAAAAGGTATAAGCCCATCCGTATGCATGCATCGGATTATGCTAGAAGGAGATTCAAAACCGTCAAGAGAACATCAAAGAAGAATAAACCCTATCATGAGTGATGTAGTCAAGAAAGAAGTTCTTAAGTTATTAGAAGCTGGTATCATATACCAAATTTCGAATAGTGAATGGGTAAGCCCAGTCCATGTGGTACCCAAGAAAGGAGGTATCACTGTTCTGAAAAATGAGAAAGGTGAGCATGTGGTAAAACGAATAGAAGGAGGATGGCGTATGTGTATAGATTACAGAAAGTTGAATAAGGCAACGAGAAAAGACCATTTCCCTCTCCCATTTATAGACCAGATGCTTGAACATCTAGCAAGACACTTATATTTCTGCTATCTTGATGGGTATTCGGGGTTTTTCCAAATCCCTATTCACCCAGAGAACCAAGAAAAAACCACATTTACTTGCCCTTATGGAACATTCGCTTATAGATGAATGCCCTTTGGACTCTGTAATGCACCTGCCACTTTCCAACGTTGTATGATGTCAATTTTCGCAGACTACCTAAATGGAATTATGGAAGTATTTATGGACGATTTTTCAGTGTGTGGGTTTGATTTCAAAAACTGCCTCTCAAACTTAGAGAAAATCTTAAAAAGATGTGTGGAAGTAAACCTTGTGTTGAATTGGGAAAAGTGCCACTTTATGGTAAATGAAGGGATAGTCTTGGGACACATTATTTCTGAAAGAGGTATAGAAGTCGATAAGGCCAAGATAGAAGTTATAGAAAACCTAAACCCACCTAAGACCGTTAGGGAAGTAAGAAGTTTTCTAGGACATGCCGGGTTCTACCGACGTTTCATCAAGAATTTTTCCGGAATAACAAAACCTTTAACCAACTTATTGATGAAGGATGTCGAGTTTGAATTCGACCAAAAATGTCTTGAGGCCTTTGAAGTTTTAAAGCAAGCTCTTATTTCAGCACCTATCATAAGACCACCTGATTGGACACAACCCTTTGAAATCATGTGCCTGTACTAGGGCAAAGAAAAGACAAGAAACTGCATGCTATTTACTACGCTAGTAGAACACTAGACGCTGCCCAGCTAAATTATACAACCACAGAAAAGGAATTGCTAGCCGTAGTTTTTGCTATTGATAAATTTCGATCTTATTTGGTGGGAGCAAAAATAATAGTATACACAGATCATGCAGCAATCCGGTACTTGTTAAGTAAGAAAGATGCTAAGCCTAGATTGCTCATATGGGTTCTTTTACTCCAAGAATTTGACTTGGATATTAAGGATAAAAAAGGAGCTGAAAACTTAGTAGCTGATCATCTCTCTAGGTTAGAGCACCTTAAACCTGAACTTATACCTATAGACGATCACTCTACTTATGAAAGATTAATAGCTGGGATAAACTCAACTGAAGAAGAGACCTATGAGGAAATCTCAACCTTGAACAACATACCATGGTACGCAGATATTGTGAATTATCTGGCCGCTGATATCATACACCCTGACTTAAGCTACCAACAGAAGAAGAAGTTTTTTAGTAATGTTAAACACTTCTTTTGGGATGAACCCCTCCTATTCAAAAGAGGAATAGATAACATATTCAGACGATGTGTGCCGAAAGAAGAAGTAGGCAACGTCATTAAACATTGTCATGCTGCACCTTATGGTAGACATGCAAGCACATCTAAAACATGCGCCAAAATATTTCAAGCAGGTTTTTATTGGCCTACTGTATGGCGCGATGTCCACACTTACATTACAAAATGTAACCGATGCCAACGCACTGGGAACATCTCAAGACGTGATGAAATGCCTTTAAGTAACATCCAAGAAGTGGAAATATTTGATGTCTGGGGTATAGATTTCATGGGACCTTTTCCTTCCTCAATGGGTAACAAGTATATCCTAGTAGCTGTCGATTATGTCTCAAAGTGGATAGAAGCTGTTGCATCACCCACAAACGATACCGAGGTAGTTATCAAACTGTTTAAGAATATTATTTTTCCTAGGTTTGGAACCCCGAGGTTAGTCATAAGTGATGGAGGATCGCATTTTATATCTAAGATATTTGACAAGCTTCAAAGCAAATACGGAGTAAAACATAGAGTAGCAACACCATATCACCCGCAAACCAGTGGCCAAGTAGAAGTATCGAATAGGGAGATTAAGCAGATCCTAGAGAAAACCGTATCATTATCCAGAAAAGACTGGTCTGGAAAACTTAAAGACGCCTTATGGGCTTATATAACGGCTTATAAAACCCCTATTGGAACAACTCCTTATCAATTGGTTTATGGAAAGTCCTGTCATTTACCCTTCGAACTAGAACATAAAGCCTATTGGGCCATTAAATCCTTGAATCTAGATTACCTAAAAGCCGGAGAAAAACGTATCCTGGACATTCACAAGCTGGAAGAGCTTCGCTTGAATGCCTATGAGAATGCCATCATATATAAGGAAAGAACCAAGATGTGGCATGATAAAAAAATCATCAAGAAAGATTTCAACATTGGTGACCCTGTTCTCCTATTTAACTCAAGGTTATGACTTTTTCCTGGTAAGCTTCGTTCAAGATGGACAGGTCCATTTGAAGTGTCAAAAGTTCTAAAGTCTGGAGCAGTAGAAATCAAAAACAATTCATGCGCTCCATTTGTGGTAAATGGACAAAGACTGAAGCTATACAAAGGAGGCGATTTTCCTGTTGACTACTCTAGTCATATTCTTATAGACCCACCAATACCCACATAAAGTAAGATCTAATCGTCAAGCTAAAGACGTTAAACAAGCGCTGCATGGGAGGCAACCCATGGTTTATTCTTAATTTTAATTTTATTTTATTTCATTAATTTATATATGTTTTATCTGGACTAATTTCTTGTGTTTATATTTTCAGGATGCATTACCCCGATGGTATGGTTGTGATTTTCAGGGATGAAGCACAAAAAGCCCGATTTGCTACCTTATCTGCTAGACCTATGGTACCCACTAGGTACCCCGATCAGAGCTGCATGGAGGCACTCGGGATTGAGCCAAGTATTAGGTATCTGTGCAACCAACTTGGCTGGGATCATTATGCTGATGATGTCCACAAAACCTACAGGAACCTTACTCTGGAGTTTCTTAGCTCTGTGGATTATAACCCACAGGTGGGTGAAGGAGATGAGCGAGGACGCCTAAGTTTCAGATTGTTTGGTACCGAGTATACCCTGACCATCAAAGAATTTGGGGATTTGCTTGGTTTCCAAACTGGACCGACCGCTATCACTGAGTTTCCATTGAGTTACTATATGGATAGAGATATTGATAAATTTTGGCAGGACATTACTGATAGAGCCAGCCTTGACCCCTCTACCCAGCTGTCCAGGAAGATCCATAACCCGGCTTTCCGATACTTCGAGATGATCCTGTGCCACACTTTCTTTGGGAGGAGTTACTGTGACCACTTAGTCACCGCTGAGGAGATCCTTTTCCTATACTGTGCCAGTCAGTCCAGACCTATAGCTAGTGGAGGTTTTCTGATAGAGAGCCTCGAGCAGACTGCTCGATCCGCTGTAGGACTCATTCATTCCGGAGGGAATGTGACACAGATAGCTTCTGCTTTGGGTTTGGACAGTATGATAGCACAGCTGACCCCATACTGTGGATATACTTTCCTAGATTTATACTTTTGCATGGATCGTGGGCTCATGAGGAGGGCCTCTTTCCACCCATATCAGTACAGATTGCTCATCGATGACCAGACAGTTTACACCTTCACACTGCCAGACCCTCAGATGACTTGTGTTTCCAACCCTGCTAATTGGAACTATTCTGTAGAAGGTTGGGGTGAGATATCAGAGTATGCCCCAGAATATACTCCTGCTTCCGAAGATCCCACTCCAGAATACACTCCTGTTTCCGAAGATCCTACTCCTGAATACACTCCTGCTCCCGAGGACTCTACTCCAGATCACACATCCCGACCCGAGGTTACACACACTATTGTTCTTACTAATAACCTCAGCTTGCAGGAACCTGATATTCGCACTCTGTTGACTGCTATGCGCACTGAGATAGCCACTCTCCGCAATAAGGTGGCTGACCTTCATTTACAGTTGGAACTGAATGATGTTACCTTTGCTGGTGAGTTAGATGAATTAGCTCATGAGGTGGCAGAGATTCGACGCCAGCTGACTGAGCTGCGTGGCCCAGACACTCCTGCAGATCATCCTCCCGGTTGGCGATAGATCTGTGTTATTCACAAGATCTCTAGTTCTAGTATTATTAGTATTATGTTGATTTCCTTTTCAGACTCATTTTTATTTGCATTATCTGTTTCCTGCATTATTAATAACTATTTTGGTGACCCGATGTCCGTACCTATATATATATATGCATATGTGTTTTTTTATATATACCTTTCCTTTACTAATGTTTTTGTTTTTCTGGTCACCATAATGAAAATTTTGATATAAAAATAAATAAATATACATGTATATATGTATTCACATACATATATGCACGTTCGTAAGAAAAAAATAGGTACACCTCCAAAAATTGAAGCTAATGGCAAGGAAGGAAAAGCCCAATGGAAAGGAAGCAAGACCGGCCCAACTTGGCTCGCCCTGACCGCGCCCGCGGTGATCCCTGCCGCGCCCGCGGTGACGTAACGGTCACCTAACGGCTAGTGGCTCGATTTTCCCCCTATTTTGCCTCTTTTTCCACTTCCAATCCCATTTTCTTCCATTCTTAACCCCCCATAACTTCCTTTATTATCCATACCTACCCCACTACATTTATTCCATTTATTCCCATCATAAATATTCATCAACCACCATTTTTCTTCACTACCTATAAATACCCCCACTATTTCATTTTCTTCCTCACACCTTCACTACTTCTACATCCCATTCTTTCTCTTTATATTCATCCTCAAGAAAATCCTATGGAGTATCACGGCTACATTTTGTGAGATGGTCAACCCGGAGAAAGACAACAAAAGCGGCTTGAGAAATTGCTGACAACACCAATACACTCTACCAGGATTGGATACAGAACTTGCCACCCTTGAGCCACTTCCTCCTCGTATTGCAAATCTTAAATTTTTAAGGGATATGCGTTTATGCAAGACGAGGAGGGAAGGTGGTTACTTCCTCATGGTTGGAGGTGCCGCTGTACCCAGTGTTGTTATTCCTTGCACCCGTCGTACTGATATCAGATTTGAGCGTAACTGGACCTACGATCTCAACGCTCCTGCTTTTATTGGTCCGTTGCCCCCAAATCTACCTTTAAATGAGGGTAACAACACTGATGATGAGTACGATTTCCGTACGGAAGAACCACCACACTTTTCACCACCACACACGACACCATCTACTTCTAACCCACATGCAGGTACAGCTCCTAGTTTCCATGTCACTGAGGACATGTGGCGTGAGCATATGGCCCGAGAGGCCCAGAGGGACACCCTCCTTGCTATTTTGCAGCAACAGGCGACCGATAACATGGCCTTCATGCAAGCATCCCAACAGCAAAATGCCAGCTCTCTACGCACTATTATGGAAAGTCAGCTGGCTTTCCAGCGAGAACAGCACCTTAACCAGACCACATACGCTCGTCACTTCCAATTGATGGAGGCAACCCAAGGCACCCTCATTGGTAGGACCCAAGAGCTACAAGCGGAAAATGCCGCCTTGACAGAGAGAATGGAGCAGCTAGTTTTGGACCGAGAGAGCCGCCGTCGCAGCCGTAGCCGCCGTTCCGGTCGTACCAACCAGGATGGTGAAGGTCCTAGTGGCCCTCACTAGCGTTTTCAGGTACCTCCTCCTACCTTATTTTGGAACATTGAGGACAATGTCTGATTTAAGTGTGGGAGGAGCATTTATCACTTTTATTTCCCGTTTTTCCTGCTTTTATTTCCCTTCCGCATTTTTCCTTTTAGGTATTTTATATTCATAGTTAATAAAATGCATGTGATAGGCGAGTCTTTCTGCGTAGTGTACCCTTTCATTTCCCCCACTTTTTAGCCTTACAAAATTTTTACAAAATCTTTTTCAAAGAATTGTGGTTGTTTTTAAGGATTTGGGCTATGAGACAGGTCCTAGATAGGGTCTATTTCTTGGGCACTCACTTTTTGAAAAATTCGTTATCGTTTTAACACCGTAAGCCTTTTTGAACATTTAGATTAGATCCTTTCTTCCCAATATGCTATGATTTTGAATAAAACTATACAAATAGGTCTTCAAGTAGTTTATCTAAGCAGTCAGCTCCGGCCTAAGCATGCTCTAAGTGTAGGATCGATGAATATAAGTGGATGATCTCTATTTTGCCTTAAAAGTTTATAAAATAAAGTATGAATACGACTACGAGTTGGGTGATCCTCACAAAGATTACTCAACTCAAGAAAGTTGTAAACACTAATAAAAACAAAGAAAAAAAATATATATAAGGCACATCCGTTGTAGTTGGTCCAGAGGTATCTGGTGCTGGACTTGGTAGGGCGGACTACGGTCCGATCCCCCGCAACTGCAAATGGGTAAAATAAAAAGGGGTTAAACCAACTCTTGTACCAGAATCCCATCACTTGAGATCAGAGTCACTAACCGGTCACTACACCATGAGTATGTACGGATAACGGGCTTAATGTGATTGCGCCTGAATGAAAAAGGACCTCGTATAAAAAGAAGTCTTAGCATAGTAAGGATATTAGGATCGATCTGTATACTTATGAGGTTTATGTCCGCATTTCTGCGAGTAGTGTAATTACGATACCCTTGGTTCAGATAGCTAGTGCCTGACAACACACCCTTACTCGAACTTAGAAGCCCTCTTTGCCCAAAACCTGTATACACCATAATTTTCTTTCATCTACTTCTAAGAGTTGTTGCTTGAGGACAAGCAAAGGTCTAAGCGTGGGAGGATTTGATCGCACTAAATCGTACTATGTTTCTGACTCAAATATCACATGTTTTCCTTAGTTTTTATTATCATTTTCTCGTATTATGTTCCTTTTTCCTTTGTTTTCAGGATTCTTGTCATTTCAGAGCCTTCTGTGAAGAAACGAGCCAAAACGCCAAGAAATTAGGGTTTTTCAAGATATTCTGCACTTATGGCGTTCAGCGCCGCGCTGGCTACAGGGAACGCGATGACGTGGCCCACTTTCACCCAGAGACCAACTGCCACGTTCCCATGATGTGGCAGTTCCAGCCACCGCGCCCGCGGCCACTGCCACCGCGCCCGCGGCCACTGCCACCGCGCCCGCGGCCTTCACAAAAAGCTTCCCGCTCAAAAGAAGTTGAGGGGCATGCTGGTCTTTACGCATCTCAAGGATCCTCTATAAATAGTTTTCGATTTTCATTTTTTAGTTTCATCCAAGCTTAGTACAATCTTAAGCCATATACTATCAGTTTCTGTAAAGTAATAATCTCTTCACATCGGGGAGTTATTGCGGTGTAGATTGAGTTGTAATCGAGTCTTGGAGCACTTTGGTTGAAGTTCATCATACCAGCCTTACCATTCCGTAGATTTGTATCAGATTCAAGTCTCCGACTGGAGCAAGGTTCTATTTTATTGCATTTCTTTACTTATAATTGCTCTTACCATAGTCTACACGCTTTATAGACTCTAAATGCTCTTACCATAGTCTACACGTTTTATAGACTCTAAATGCTCTTACCATAGTCTACACGTTTTATAGACTCTAAATGCTCTTACCATAGTCTACACGTTTTATAGACTCTAAATGCTCTTACCATAGTCTACACGTTTTATAGACTCGCACTTATTATGTCTGGCTAAACTATAAAGGTTTGGATGTAATGATTGTCATCATGGTCGTGTTCCAATTATCATGCTAGTGAAAATACTCTGGGGATGTTTTGCTTTTAACTTAAGTCAATTATGTTTAAATGTTTATTGGGTAAGATCGAAAGCCGTCCAAACTAATGATACGACTTGATTATTATTTAACCAAACGAAAAGAGCGAAAGCCGTCGATTGGTTAAATAGGAATCATTGACCTTTTTAGAAAACGATTTTGAAACTATTTTCGGACGCGTTTGTAGGTTTGAAATCTGACTCTTGGTCAAAAGCCAAAAGTCTCTTTAAGTTAATCTTTCCAAGTAAAATTACTTTTCTGTTAAGTCAAAACTATCAATTTCTTAAAAATAGGTTTACCTCTTTAACGCGGAAGGCACCCTTTATATGTGACAATAAAGGAATTTAATTTAAAGAGTAAATTCGGTTCTTAGTAGTCAAAAGCTACAAGTTCCTGTTAAATTGATTCTTTGCTATCAATAGAAAATACTGCCCCATAAGTGGTTTCATCTACGCATGACCGGACCAACATCTGATTACATGATTTACATTCCAACCTGTCTTTTAAACTGTTATTTACTTCGCTCATTTACTTTGTTGCACTGCACTCACATCAATATTCTTGTTCGCCTTAGATAAGCACCTTAGCAATAGAGTTGATAGATTGAAAATTGGTCTATGTGGTTCGATAATCTTATATATTACTTCGATAGGCTGTGCACTTGCAGTACTATATTTAGGCTATACGTTACACACCCCATCAGGGCGCATATAGAAAACCTTTTGCCTAACTGGAGGACAATCTTCTTTAGTCGGCAGACGATGTACCGCAATATCAGTGTCTAAACCAGGCATGTCTTCATATGACCAGGCGAAGATCTCAACATAATCGTGCAACATTTGTATCACTCGCTGTTTGACACTAAGCTCCATATTTACGCCGATCTTGACTTCTTTTATGTCTACCTCTATGCCCAAGTTTATTGTCTCAACTGGCTCTTCATGAGGCTGTATAGCCCTCTCTTCCTATTGTAACAGTCTAGCAAGTTCTCCAGGTACCTCACAATCTTTCTCACCTTCGTCCTTAGCTTGGTTGATCGGATTTTCGAAGTTATAACTGGCAATAACAGAACTTTTATCAATGGTATCCAGAGTGGATATGGATCTGTAGTTTGATATGTGAATGTGTGTAAGAGCGTAATTGTATTGATAAAGTAAAAGGCAGAAAAGAAAAACAGAGAGCACAAAATTTGTATGCAAGAACGTCCTATGTTTTATTTATGACATATGATAATAAAATATAATAACCCTCACAAATAAACCATTGTGCCTTGGGTAATACACAAGGCCATAGAGTTTATATTGTTTATTACAAATTCAAAAAACAAGTAAGACAATTACTGCTGAACAAAAGTAATCGGCACAAAATCTCTGGTCGTCCAGTTACTAGGTCCACCGTTGTTAGTAGGGTAGATCCAGCTATCAATATCAGAATCCTCATCATCGTCTTCTATAGCATTGACCCTACGATTGCTGATGCGTAGGGGAGGTCCTCCAACCCGAGCACGTCGAACAACCCTTTGAGCTCTTGAAGTAAAGCCCAAACCAAATTTGTTAGTTTTATGAGGAAAATTAGGGAGCTATCCCCTAATGGTACACCCACCTTCTTCAACTACCGCTCTAGCGTTCTTGAGAGAAGCCATCTTCAAAGGAGGTTTGATGATCTTCGGCTCACTAGTGATAGTCTCGGTTGATGCCATAATCTGGGGAACCTCTTCAAAATTTTTGCAAGGGGTCTCTATGAACTCATCGTCCATCTCCACATACCTGAAAGAGTTCAGGTGGCTTACCATGTACTCCTCTTCACCATGCACGGTGACAATCTTCCCATTCACTGGATACTTCAACATTTGGTGTAGCGTAGAAGTAACGGCTCCAGCTTCATGGATCCAAGCACGACCCAACAAACAAAAATAGGTTGGCCTGATGTCCATCACGTAGAAGGTGGATTCAAAGGTCTGGGAACCCACTTTAACAGGGAAGTCCACCTCTTTGTGCCCTATTCTTTTTGAACCATCGAAAGCCCTCCCCTCAATGTTACTGGGCTTTAAGGTCAAACCTTCACAATCTAGCCTATCAAGAGCCTTCTTGGGCAGAACATTTAATGACGATCCAGTGTCCACTAGCACATGGGCCATAGTAGTTCCCCTGCATTTGATCGAGACATGCAGAGCATCATTATACTTTCTCCCCTTGGGTGTCAAATCGACATCAGAAAAACCCAACCCATTATCGGCAGTTAAACTGGCGACACAGTCCTTGAATTGGTCAGCGGAGGTTTCTTGCCGCACATGTGTAGTCTTGAGAAATATAATTAAAGCCTTTGCATGGGCCTCGGAACATAATAGCAGAGCCAACATTGATATCTTCGAAGGGGTTTGTCCCAGCTGTTCGACCATATCGTAGTCGCTCTTCTTGATTATTTTTAAAATTTCCTCCATTTCTTGTTTGGAGGATTCCAAACCAACTTTTCTAGGTGCCTCCGTCTGGGCAGGCTTACCTATAAATTCTTTGCCCCGAGTCCCAGATGACTCAACGGAAGGGGTAACAACTGGAGTAAGGATGGGAGTAGTAGCAGAAGTACTAGCAGGAATAACAGATGCAATAACAACATGCCTAGCAACAGTCTTTGGGGAGATCTCGGGAGAGAAAACCCTTCCACTTTGAGTAATTTTTCTGGTCCCGACAATGTTACTGATATCGGGATCATCCTCTTAACCTTCTTTATCTTTAATGGTTAACAGATCCTACTTGACGCCATGGTAGTAAACGTCAGCACCATAATTCCAAGGAACAACTTTGCTCGAGGAGTATGGTACATGGCAAGGGAAAGTCATTATTAATGGAGCAACTCTTGGAGAAGGTGTAATCCTAACAGGTCTTTTGGAGGAGACCTTGGAAGGATTGGCGGAAATGGTTATGATAGCAACATCTTCATATAGAACAGTTGGAACCGGAGTTTTTGCAAACAAAATCTCTCTGTTATCCATCAGGCGTTGAACACCTTCTTTCAACAAATAACAACTAGAAGGAAGAGATAAACACATATGGCAACCTTCACCACAACCCGAAAATAAACCGACTAGCAACAAATTCTTCTTGACGGTCATGAGAGAAGTAGAAACTTCATCAAAAGAAGTAACAAATAGATTAGTATCAATGGCATTAACACCACGGTTGTGCTTGGGCATGGGAGCAGTTATGACATTAGGCATCTCAGGAGAATCAAACTCAATCTCCTTCGCTTCTATCAGATCCTGTATCTTATTCTTCAGAGCCCAACAGTCATTTGTATCGTGGCCTGGACTCTCAGAATGGTTAGCACACCGAGCGTTTGGATTGTAACAAGAAGATGTGGTGTTGGGATTCTTGGGATCCTCCTTTAAGGTTGCCAAGTTGGATTTTAACAGATGGGTTAAAACCTCAGACAATGTCATATTGATCCAGGTGAACTGCCTTTGAGGTCTTTCTACCCTTGGCTAATTGTTTCGTTGTTGAGTAGCCGCAGGCCTAGGTATCATCACAACCTCTACCATTGGACGGTGCTTGGTTCTGCTCTGACCTCTTGGATTATAAATAACATTGACCTCCTTCTTACCCATGAATGGCTTTTTCACTGTACTTGAAGAGGTGTCTTTCTGGATCTTGCCACTTCGGATCCGAGCTTCTACCCTTTCTCTAGTCAAAATCAGCTCAGTAAAACCAGCTGAGGAGCTACCAATTAAGTGATTTAGGAACGAAACAAACAGCGTACCAAGGAACATGTCCACCAACTCCCTATCAGACAAAGGGGGTTGGACTCTCCCTTCCAAATCTCTCCACTTCTGAGCGTAGTCCTTAAAACCTTCGCTTGCAACCATGGACATACTCTGGAGTTGAGTACGGGTAGGAGAAAGGTCAGCATTATATTGATACTTCTTATAAAAAGAACCAACCAGATCTTCCCAGTTGCGGACATTGATTCCCTCCAGTTGATAGAACCACTTAAGCTAAGTCCCGGACAGACTGTCTTGAAATAAATGGACCCACAAGTTCCTATCAGTAATGTGAGGCTGAATCTTCCTCACATAAGAATGGAGATGAAGCTTGGGACAAGAAACCCCATCATACTTTGCAAATACTGGAGCCTTAAACTTCTGTGGGATGAGAACCCCAGATACCAAAATCAGCTCTTCAAAATCCAGCCCTGGTACTCTTTGGATTTCCATTGCGCTCAGACGATCCTCTAACTATTTGTATCTATCCTCAGCGGGAGGATAATGTTCATCATTGTAATCAGATTCATCCTCAGAAACCCTTGGACTAGGGTCTTCTTCCCTTGTTTCACCCTCTTGATTCTCTCCTTCCTTGGATGAAGAGGTCAGATCAACCAGTTGCTTCAACGGTCCCTTGAATCTTCGGCCCAGATTCAGGACACCAGCGGTCTTCTTCGCCTTCTTCTTTCTTTCTTTCAGAATAAGGGCCTTCAGATCTTCTTGCCCTTTAGCCACAGCTATGAACATTTGCTGAAATTGGGCATTTTGTGCCTGGAGATCCTTGATACTTTGTTCAGAAGTCATTATTGTTTAAATAAACAATGCGGAAGATGAGAAACCTGTTATGAAACCTGTTTATGCAATGTCATGAATGATATGCGTATGCAATAATTTCAAGGATTCTTAAAGGCTCAAATTTGCTTAACCAAAAGGAACACACGTTAATTGTAATAATAAGTTCGAATTGTTACAAAGAGGGCCCTTTAGGCTTATAATCAAATAAAACTTAAAGCAAAAATAAAATTAGGTTTCCCATAAGCGCATCCTCTTTGATGCAATGTAGGCGTTTATATTCCTTTCTTCATGAAGTAGCCTAGTGACTTCCAGAACTTTCTTCTCGCTGGCGTAGAATTGAGCTTCAAACGTATCCTGCTCCTCTTTAAGGTGAACCCAGGATTTTTGTAACTCCTCATGATCAGTTGGCATGTCAGGATGAAGAACAAGATAAGGAGTGTCTCCTTTAGCCATCGGTTCCATGATCATGGGTAAAATGGCGGGGTAAGGCATCATAAGACTTTGAGAACGGGCTCGTACCCATTTGAGATAAGGTTCAAGAGGGATTGGATTCTTGTGCCCCAGTGTCTTGCTATCAAATCTATGTACCATGCCCCAAGTTCACGTGAACCTTTTACGGTAACCCTGAGCATCATTCTCGTAGTCGAAGACGTTTCCCTATATAAGTGTATCATGAGGACCATCCCTTCTCGCATATCCAAATTGTCGCGGTACCAAACAAGGATTTTAAGTGATTCCTCCCCTAATGCCTAAGAGAGGGACATTAGGGAATTCTCTGCATCGATCAATGATGGTAACATTCTCCGAGGATCGAGGACACTAATGAATACCTGAATGTGTAAGAGTCATTAGCCTATGAGACTATCTCAAACCCTGTTCATTCTTCAAGAAGGATTGGGGTAGGTGCGAAATAAACCACCTATCCAAAAGAGGAGTGCAACACAGAAGGGTCCCTCTTCTCTTTATAGTGCGAGTATGCAGAGAATGTAGGATATCTCCAAGCAGAGTAGGTACCAGATTGCGTGACAGGAAAACCTTAACCGTATTCACATCTATGAGATGGTCCGGATTAGGGAAAAGTACCAACCCATAGATGAGAAGGGCTAACACCTCTTCAAAATCTTGTAAGTCCAAGGTATCCCAAAAATGACGAGCTTTCTCAAACAAGAACTTAGCCAAAAAACCCTTGACACCTCTCCTGGTTTCCCAATTTGCTACTACGTCATATCATTGTAAGGACAGAGCTTTAGCAAAATCTTCAGGTTTAGGGTCTCTTTCCATACCACTGAAAGGTACCTTGTTAAGGATAGGCACCCCTAGTAACAGAGAAAACTCCTCCATAGTAGGCACTAACTGGTAATCTGGAAAAGTGAAGCAGTGAAGTAGAGGGTCAAAGAACTGAAAGAGAACTTTTAACATTTCTTCATCAGGGTTTGAGGTGACCAAGATGAGAAGTCGACCATGCCTTTCAGTGAAGGGAAAGATTTTAGGAACCCTTGATACTAAATCCTTAAGCTGAGGAGGTACCTTAACCAGACTGACTTGGATAGTGAATCTGCGAGCGAGGGCCATGTCCTACAAAACAAGACAAAAGTAAACGCCAAGAATCCTTGAAATGGTTAACATGAAATTCTATGTTATGATGTCATGATTATGCTCAGATATAGCAGATATAGAAAACACAAGCAAATTACAGAGACCTTAGGTTTAAGGGTTGCATGGATTTTAAGGTAATACCCTCTTGAAGTTGGGTTAGTTCAACCTGTCCTGAATATAGTAACCGGGTTCTAAGAGATCTCAATATCACCAATCTTTTCCCAAAATTTCATTCCGATAGACAATTGACTAGCCACCAAACAAAACTTAAGAGTCAAACCTCAATGAGTGTAGCATCAAGTATCAACCGAATTTGGGTTTACACCAAAGACGGCTATCTCACTACGTCCTAAAAGCCAAGTTGGTTAATTAAGGTGCTAAGGTCAGTTGACGCTTTATGATACCACGCAGCGGCCCCGTATTCTACTTGATTACTCAAGGGCTACCGGTACACACCAAAGTATCGCATCAACGTAGCTACTGTTTCAACCATATCAGTATACCCCACACAGCTCCCTCACAGTTTATTGCTACTTACCTAAAGGGAATTCCCTGATCCGGGTTTAGGATCCAAACAACCCAAACAAATACCCCTTAAAAGTAAATCAAACAAGAAAAACCAAAGAAGAAATTAAGAATGACCTAAATCCTAAGTTAAACCGCACTTTTTTTAGAAATCCCTAGCAGAGTCGCCAGTTCTGTAATACGGTGGCAAAACTGACTGTTTTTTGTTACTACTGGTTTTGCGTTTTTTGTTCGCAAATGTACGGTAAGCAAGAGTCGCCATCGTATTTTATTTCATCCAACAAAGGAAAAGTGAAAAAGAACAGAAAAAACTTTTTCGAGAGTTTTCTGAGTACGGGGGGTAGATTATAGAAAGGGAAGGTGTTAGCACCCTTTCTATCCGTGGTTTTCCATAGGCTCTTAGGTACTTGCTCATTCTTAAATTGCTTTTGTGTGTTTGTGTACTTATAAAAAGTTTTGAAATTGCCTTAGAGCGGCGTTTCACTTTATGGTAACCCTTGTATCAGTCCTCAAGGGTGTGATGACGTGTTTTTGAAAAATTTGTTTGAAAAATATGTTTGAAAAATATGTTTGAAAGTGTATGGTGTAAAAGATTATTTTGAACAAGTACCTAAAAGTTTATACCTACTCGAAAAAGACTTTTCGTTTTCTTATTTCCTTTAGACAGCGATATCCTACTATTAAGGAGTAGGTAGATCCATCGTTGGAGTTTAAGGGACAATCGAAAGGGACGAGTACGATCACTAAAGCAATGATTAGGAACCCTTATTAGTTACCCTAGAGTCCTAAAGATCTTTCTGTGGCAACATTCGAATGGGTCATTTTTTATCTTTTAGGACTAGAGGGAAACCACTAAAACTCCCTATACTTCATGACCGTTTATCGAAGGCAACCGAAGTGGGGCAAACCCTATGATTGAGCATGTGCAAGTGTTTGTTTTTCAGTCATTAATCTTTACACATGTAGGGTTTTCTACCGTTTTAAACATTGATTTATCTTTCGCATGCAATCAATTATCAATCATCTAACAGTTTATAATGACGAAAAGTAAAATGCGAGAAATTTAAACCTAGCTATTACAAGGCTTTTGGGAGGGGGATTACATAATTAAAACTTGGGGAAAACAGTAAATGGAAATAGTAGTAAACCTAAGTTAAAAGCTATTACAAACTCAGAGCAATTACATTAATTGAAAAAATGAATAAATAAATGCGCGCGAGAATAATTTAAACGAAGAATTAAAGTTAAATTCAAAGACATTTAATTAGTGAATAAAAAGAAAGATTTTTTGGATTTTTTGAGAAAATAATTAATTTCGCAAATTAACCTAGTTTCTAATTAATTTTAATTATGAAAAAGGAAATTAAATTATCCTAATTAACCTAATTAATTAATGGAATTTAAATATTTTATTAAAAAAACCTAATTCTAATTATTTGTGTTTTTTTGATTTTGAGATTTAATTAAAACGATTTTAAAAGTAATTAAAAGTAAATAAAACAAAAAAGTTAAAGGAATTTAAAACAAAAAAAGATGAGATGGGCCTGATGTTGGAAGCAATTTGGGGGGTGTATGGCTGAAATTCTCCAGGCCCAGAATAGTTGGCCCAAGGCTGGCGTTTAATCCAGTGTCATTAGATCTGGGATGCCCGCTATGCACTGCACCTATTGCACGTTGGATCTTAGACGGAGATGAATCTGATGGTCAGATCTTGAGTTGCATGATACTCCCCTTTTGGATGCTGCATGTTAGATCCTGTGACAAATATTGAGAAAATGTAAAATGTGCACGCCTGGGATCGAACCCAGGACGTTTGCAATGCACGCCATGCCCTTTTCCATCTGTGCTGGAAGACTCAATTGTTAATATAATAAACAAATAAAAATATAAGTCAAATAAAGCAGTATGCCCCAAAAAACGTGCGTGATTCAAATCTCCCAATAGGAGTCTGCCACCTAATTTTCTTCTTCCCATAACTGTTGTTTTAGAAACTAGGCTTTTACCTACAGACGGATTCGTCACTATAGGATATAGTGACGGTTCTTGTGCGTGGCTACAAACCTATAAAAATCAAAAATGCAATACAGGCAACATAAATCCCAACCAAGGGCATGGTTCCACTCGAAACTAATCCATGAACATTATAGCACCCTTAATTTGGCCTAATTTCGCCTCTAACTAGGGTTCCCCAAATTGGAGCTCTGGAACCCTAGCCATGGCAAATGCCTGTACCTGTACTCAAACTCCAATCAAAGTATTCCAGCACGTTGCAAACATGATAACAAGCATAGATATATAATCAAAATATGTTTATGATGCCACAATCAAAGAAATCTAAATTGAGAGGATGTGTGAACCGTGATTGTTCTTACGCTTTGATAATGCTTGCAACCGCTTCAGAGGATGCCCAGGGATGTGATTTGATCCTTTGAATGGCTTGAAACGGCCTGTGGAAAGGAATCCGGTCTGCACTTTTTTGACAAAAATTGATACTTTGTTCTTGTTCTTAGGGAGGCAGGTTGCGTATAAAACTTGTATTTTAGGGCTTATAATACTTGTGTATATGTACTAAATCAAATTAGGGAAATACAATTAGAAAGAATCAAAGATATAATGGCATGGTTTTAAGAAGAAATCAAATCTTCAAAAGTTGCCATGTATGAAGATTTTGTGTCCATTTGACCTTGCACGATTTCCTTGGCTTTTTGACAGCATATAAGATCTTCATTCAATGCAAAAATCATTCCTAAAACAAATTATATGATTTATTTGGATTTATTTGAGTTTATTTGATTTTTAAATGAATAAAATCAAAATAAATTAAATAAATAAGTGGATAAGGCATAAGGGGTCTCATAGGTCGTGGACCATGCTAGGAATGAGATTCAATCTTGAAAAGATGGGCCCATGTGGAAAAAAATGCAAATTTGATCATTGTTGACTTTGGGCAAATTTCCAAAAATGGCCAACTTTGACAATGCATATCTCTCTTAATTTTGACCCTAAGAGGGTGTTCTTAGAGTTTTTAGAAAGCTTAGGATGTCCTCTAAACAACCCTTTTGATTTCATCTCAATTGGATCTTCCATGTTAATGTAAGGAGCTTTGATCCAAAAGGTGTTTTTGTTGACTTTTGAAAAGGACCTATAATGTCTGAATTTATATCTTTTCATGAGTGCATTTCTTGAACTTGAGGGCTGAAGATGAATAGTAGGGAATTGGATTCTATTAAAAATGAGCATTGGGTGAGGAATTTCTAATAAAGTATGAGGATGTTATGCCTGGTCAAAGTTTGGTTGACTTGTTCTATAGGAACCCTAATTTAGCAACTTTTGTTTTTTTAAGAATTAGGAGCATTCCTTGAGGAATCATGATCAACCCTTGATCAAATGATGGATATCACTTCAAAATGTTGATGTTGACCAAAAATATTGAAGTTTGACTGTATGTGGGTCACTGTTGACTTTTGACCTAATGCAATTGATTTTCAGGCATTTAAGCAGTTGATTAAGCAAACTTCTTGTGCAAGGCATGCAACTTGACATAGATGATCTTGAGAACATATTAGGGAAATGGAAACCATTTAGGACCCTTGGAACTCAAACATATTGATGAGGAGTGAAACCCTAGTTTGAGGCCCATTGTCTTAGGAGGAGGATTTGTCTGGTCAATCCTTAGTCAACTTGAGCAATTGAGGACCTCTAGGAGTATGTTTTGTGTGAAAATGGGAGGGAAAATTTTGGGGTGCAACAGTAATAAATCAGGAAACAGAAAACATGAACTGATATTGGGCTAAGTTAAATTCAGGAGGAAGATGTCAAGACATCTGCTTTGATATCATTCAAAATAGTTTGCTTCAAATGTTAAGACATTTAGCAAAACATTATCAAGTCATTGTTTTACCAAAATTGTTGCCAACAAACACTTACAATACAATAATAGATGAAAATATCAAGTATAACAAATAAAAAAAAGATTCAAAAACAAATTACTGCAGCAACAAAGTCAACCAAAAAGCATTGCAAAAAAAAACCAGCCTTACTGCCAACAATCTGTTTTGCTGTAACGTCAAATACAACAAGCCAAAACAACCCCAAAACTCTAAGTTTTGTTCATAATTTTCCTAAAAGCACAAACCCTTCAGAATTATATGAGAAAAGAAGAACAACAGTTCTGAGTCACAGATAGAAAAAATAAAAAGACTAGGATCAGAAAGGCATCACCAAAGCATAACAGTCCAAAAGTCTGCGCAAACATCCCTGCATAATCTAGGCTATGCTGTTGTCCTAAATTAGCCTCTATAATGCTTTGCCACAGGCTGCTGTCCCAAAACCAAAACCTGCTGCATACCCTGCAAAATAATCCAAAATATGTTGTAACAAACCAGTCTAATAATTACTCAAAATGGCAAGAACAATACTGCATCAATCTGCTGCAATTCTGTCCAAACATTGTTGCCCAAACACCCCTGATGTTATCCCTAAACATGTTGACCACATCACTCAAAACCTGTCCAACAACAGCATATTATGCTGCCACAAGCCTCCAAAAACCTGTAATGTTGCACAAAGATTAACCAAACACAACTTGCATTCTAAAGCATCAAAACAGTAAACCAATTATGTTTAAACCCTATAACCTTTCTCCCTAAAAATCACTTGATCTTACACTATATATACCCATCCCCTCTATTCAAGAAAGGCATCGATTACACCAAGAATCTGATAATAAAACTTCAACCTAAATCACTATTTCATTAACCACACACTCACCTCACAAACCTTCCCTTCAATACACTCTACATTTTTTCAGAACAGAACCTTCAATAACTATTCGTAAACTTCACCAAAACAACTTCTTACAACCCTTCGAAACCTAGACAACAAACAGTATGTCCTCCATGTTTCTACAAACAACAACAATGATTTCATTCTCTACAACAGTAACTCACGCAACAACCATAAAATAACAAAAGAAGAAGGGCGAGACGAAGGAGAAAATCAACAAATAGCAACAGGAGGACTTGCCTCGAGGAATCGTCTCTCTGATAACTTTTGAATTAGTAACGTTTTCATAATAATTTGTTGTTTTTTAATAGATGTTATCTTAAGTGTTATTTTCCATGCTATCATTTATGAATTACCCATGTGCATATTCATATTATTGTTGTCGTATCACTGCATTGAGGATGTGTTATACTTCATTTTATTAAAACAAAGTTTCAACAGAGAAATCGATTTAGTGTTTACCTTTAAGTAAAAATTAGAGCAAAACCATTAGCATATAGAGGCTTCAAACTGAGTATATCGTCTTTGTAGATGATGCTTAAAATCGTAACTAAATGAAGCATGGAGAGAGCTCTGTCGTTGTTCGAAGAGGGAAAAGAGGTTAACCCGGAGATTGGAACAAAGTGAGGTTTGTTATTGTTCCTCCTTTTTCTTTTGTTGTTGTTTTAAAATAAAGAAAGTATTTTCTTGTTATCCGATCAAAGTAGAAGAAAGAACAGAGAGAGTAATATAGTGAGCTGAGAGAGGAGAACGAGATTGTTACTGTGAGATTCAAAGAGGGAGATTGTTTTGTTGTTGATTTTTCAGAAATAAAGCAAGGGTTTAATTCTTCCACCCACGAGCTTGTTTTGATTTCGCTGGGTCCTGACCCTCTGACCCGGTCCGGCCCTGCTATATTGTTTCTTTGATGTTTTATTTTTGAAATCATGGGCCTTAGCAAATTCCCCTAAGCCCAATTTCCTTTTTAACAGCTTAAACCCAACACCCTTGGATCCAACTTTACCCCTCCCTGTTTGGATGTTTTATCCCATTTTCTTTATTTTGTTTTAATATTATATTTTAATATTTTCCTTCCATTTTTTTATGATAGAAAATAATATAAAATAGTGAAAATGCATGATTAATTTTTAGAGCTTATTTTAGAATTTTGATTTATTATTATCTCTTTCACTTTCATGATCAATTTTGTTCATTACTTTTCCACGATTCTTGATAAATCTTTGGAGGCAATTATTATGTGATGTTGTAGATGAAAAATACTCGATTGTTTTGCATGATATTGTGGTGTGATTATTAATTGATTGATTGCCTTGTTGATTTATGTTCCCTTAATGAAACTCCATTTAAATGATTAAACTCCATCTGATCATTTTATGTTGAGTTAGACCTTAGGATCGAAACCTTTGCATGTCAACTTTAGGATAGAATATCCCCATTGAAAACTCAGCATTAAGTCCATTAATTGCATGACAATATTAGGGTAAATTTCCCCTTCGACTTTTTCCATTTACATTTGCATCTTAAAACAAAAACTTTCTTGTCTTAATCAAAAATCCAAAAACACTTAATCATTATTCAAACTCGTTTCAAAATACTCAACCAATCAAAAATTCCCCAAAAAGGGCATGTTATCTCTGTTCTACCACGATACAGGCCGTGTCTATTGCTAGAATGCGTGTGTTAACATCGCCCACTAAAACACACCTACAAACCAACCTTTTCTAGAAGAACTACAGTGTTCTGATTCCTTCACGGGATACGTAGGCAAAGGATTGCGAGACCCTCACAAACGCACTAATAAAAAACCATTTCTTTCTTCTTAGCAAGTATAGTTATAGATAAACACACCCTTAAAAACAAACACCCGTAGGCAATGGATCCCGTTGAGTTCAACGAATGTGAGGGGTGTTAGTACCTTCCCCTTGCATAATTGACTTCCTTACCCTTTCTCCTGGTTGCAAGACCATCTTATCCATCCCCTTATGGCTTTCTCGATATTTCCCCTTCCTTTGGGATAAATAAAGTTCGGTGGCGGCTCTGTGTTTTTTGCCGGTAGCTTCAGCTGGCGACTCTGTTGGGGATATTTTGCTAGTCTATTCTAGTTTTGCTTATTTGTTTCTTTGGATGTTTATTCATTTACTTTATTTTCGCTATCACTTTATTTCTTTATTACTTTATTGCTTTCTTTTGTATATATTGCATTATACTGTTGCTACTCACATATTCTAGATATGTTGTATCTTTTGTGATGTTGGGTTGGGTAATTACATTTGACAAGCCCTATACCCGAACTTGGGTTAAACTTAGGATTAGGACGGGCAGTATAGTCATGCTAACTTTGAGGGAGTAATCCCTAAGAAGGAGGCATGAGATCCCCCACTCAGTGGAGGTCCCCTTGAATGTAGCGTTGTTTACCGAGTAATCAGGAAGACATTATTGCTTTCGACCTGGGAGCCAGAGAAGCTGAGAGTCGTGGAACCATTAACCCATCCTGGCCTTTTTAGGTGTAGTACCGAGACTTTAATGGAGTAATCTGGAAGTTGTTATCACGCGATGCTGCTCTCGGACGAGTTTTTCTTGCGAATATTACTGATTACCGAGTAATTGGGACGTTGATAATATCCAAAGGAAGAGCGTAGACTCTGAGGTTTCCCTAGAACCTTGTTCGGCAGATGATAAACTCCTAGTACATACCTTATGGGTGGTTACTCTGACTCCATGCTTGTGACGTCGGACTTTTGATTCCGTTACTTACAGCTTATGCAAAGGACTACACAGTGGTTATCCAGAATATATGGAGCTGAGATCTCATGCCATAACATACCGTGACATCATACCATCATGTATATACATCTCAATCTAAGGAATTCCAAAGACAAGTCTCGTTGGTCGAGCTTTTCAAAAATGAAAACAAAAATTTTAAAAGATAGATGAGTCTTTGGATTTCCTTGGAAATGGATATAAAACATTCACTCAAATTATCATGCATTAATTATTCGCAACAAAAACTTATTGGGGTCCCTTTTCCAGCAGACTTCAGTGAACAGCAAAGACGACGTATCTACATCCCTATTGTGCAAGAAGCAACCAGTGAAGATTTATGGATCTTTTCAAAGAAAATCATAATGCTCTCCACCGAGATATGGACACCATGGGCACTCGCATGGACCAACTTATGGAAACCCTTCATGTTGTTATCAAGGGACAAGAAGAGTTACATCAAAGTGTTCCTCGAAATGATATTGATGAGCCCCATGCGAATCTCGCTGGTTGAGTTACTGAAACTGCAAAAATGTACCATGCTCTTGAAGAGCGTCTCAACGCCATGGAGGGTATCAAGACTTCGGGATTCAATACTTCTACAATGTGTCTCGTGCCTGGGGTAGTTATCCCTCCCAAATTCAAGGTTCTTGATTTTGACAAATACAAAGGCACCTCCTGCCGAGTGACTCATCTTCGTTCCTACTGTCGCAAGATGGAAGCCTAATCTAAAAATGAACCGTTACTCATGCACTTCTTCCAAGATAGCTTGACCGGGGCACCATTGGACTGGTATATGAAACTAGAAAGAACTCATGTTAGTACTTAGAGAGAGCTTGCTGACGCCTTTTTGAAACATTACCATTATAATACTGCCATGGCTCCTAGCCGCACTCAGCTTCAAGAAATGATACAGAAATATGAACAGTCGTTTAAAGAGTACGCCCAAAGGTGGCATAAACTGGCTGCAAGGGTCCAACCTCCACTCTTTGATCATGAACTGATTTATTTGTTCATGTGTACTTTACGAGGCCCTTATCTCCAACACATGCTCAGTAAATCCTCTAATTCTTTCTCTGTTATATTCATTATTGGAGAACATGTTGAAATTGTATTAAGCTGGAACGATCCAAGGTATCCCTAACAATACCAATAACAATATTTGCATTGGTAGGAAGCCATTTTCTGGTTTCATCAAGAAGAAATATGGTGAGACTAGTGTTGTCATAATCAACCAAGCAAAAGCTCCTGCATATCCTCAAGTTCGATTTCATTATTTCCCAACACCTGCTGCTGTTCCTAATCAGTATGTTCTTCAAGTGTATGCTGCTATAACTCCGGAACCATGGATGGCCCAACAACGACCTTTCGCTCCTCAACCACAATATCTTCTACAACAAAAATTTGCACCACCTCCAAATTAAAACAACAAAATCAGCAACCTCAAGGTCCAAGAGCTCAACAGAGACAAAGAGCGCCTGAAAGAATATTTGATCCCATTCCTATGTCTTATGCTCAGTGTAACGCGGTGGGAGAACTGAATTGGGTGTTTTGTGTTTTATCGCAATTGTTGCGGATAGCAAGAGTCGCCACCGACTTTTCTTTTATCCAAAAGGAAAGGTTGAAAAGAACAGGAAAGACCTTTCAAGATTATTTCTTGAGTTCGGGGGGTAGGTTATGAAAAGGGAAGGTATTAGCACCCTTTTCATCCGTATTTTTCTATGGACTCTTAGTTGCTTGCTAGATCACTTGCTTTTGTTTGAAAATGTGCTTGTGGTGTGTTTTTTTAAAAGTATTTTGAAAAACATCTTTGTAATGGTTCTCGTTTCTATAAGAACGCGTAGAAAGTGTTGGTTTTGAAAACAGTTCAAAGAGGTGTTTATGGAATGTGTTTTTGGAAGTGATTTTGAAAAGATGTCTTTGTAATGGTTCTCGTTTCTATAAGAATGTGTACAAAGTGTTTTAACTTTTGAAAATGTTTCAAATGAAAGTGTTGGTTTATAAAATGTTTTTGTTGTGAGCAAGAGAGCAACTAGGAGAATCCTACCTACTCAAAAGGTCTTAAATATTCTTTTCTTCCTCCTTTTGATGTTGCTATCTTACCATTGATTTGGCAAGACGCCCCATTATTGGATGTGAAGGGACGGGAGTGGGACTAGATCGTTTACCGAAGGAAACATTGAGGGTCATCGAGGGACTACGATCTTTCATCGAGGGTCTTTGCTAAAACTCCCATATTTGAGGGACATGACTATTTTTCCGAGGAAACAAGTGGGATTACCCTAAGGGTGCATGTGTGAATGGTGTATTTGATTTGAATACATTTAGTCTTTGATTAGGGGTTGTCTACTTGTTGTTTTTATCTTGCCATACATACCCTATTTTATTAGCAATCATACAAAAATAATAAAAATGAAAAAAATATAAAATCCTACACTATTACAACCATATTGAATAGCATGAAAATATAAAGGAAAAAATAAAATCAAATCAAGAAAAATGAGGGTCTTTTGATTGAGGCAGAAAACCTTTCGACTCTGCACTTTCTGGCTCTCTTCGATTTGGCCTGAAAGGGGTGAAGGCGTGGCTTTTGACTGAGGCCTAGGGGTCAGCATGTTGTGCCTTTCCATTGGGGCATGGAGGCCAGCATGTTGTGCCTTTCGACTGGGCCTGGAACCAGTGCAAGATGTAATCTGCCTTTCTGCCTCCTTCGATTGGGGTTGAAAGTAGTGAGGGATTGCCTTTCATTTGGGCCTGGAAGTCAATATGTTGTGCCTTCTGGATGTCTCTTTTGTTTGACCTGGATGTTAGTATGGAAGCCAGAGGCTTCGTTTCCAACTTCTTGTTTCTTGTTTCTTTTGTTTGAGTTTGAATAGCAACATGGCCTAAGGCCACGCCAACATTACCTTAGGGATATGTTAGTTCTTAAAGCATGTTTAAATGTACAAAGAGAAAAAACCAAGAAGGTTGTTAACCATGAAACATATTAAAAGGGTGGAAACAAAAAGAAGAATAATAGTATGTACATGGAGAAAAGAAAAGGTATTGTATTTACATGTTATGCAAGAAAGGAAAAGTTCAAGGTTTGGAATAACTTACCTTGCTTGAGGCTAAAGCGTGTGTTGGGCTTTTAGGTCGTTACCTTGTATGCTACTATATTCGAAGGGAGGGACCATAGGTTAGCGCCACTACTGCTAGATTTGAAAGAGAAAAACAAATGAAATGTCTTTCTTGCTGGATTTCAAGGGTAACAAGATGTAAGGATGTTTCAAGTTTGAAGGGGACAAGTGTTTGGATTCTGGGTTTTTGTTTTCACAAGTGTTTGAGAACTTTATGGTGTTTGAGAAATTTGAAGATTCATTCCTCTGGCCAAAAAAAGTTCTGCTCAAAACATTGTGAAACCTCTTATTTATAGGCAAGGCTTCCTGAAGCTTTTGGAGGGAAAACAAAAGGTTTGAACAATTTGAGTAACATGCTCCTTGTAGCTTTCGAGGGACAGTGCCTTGTATGCTATTTTGGTGTAAGAAAGGGGCAGTGTTTTAGGACTACTGTACAACCGTTTTAGCCAGTGTGCCAGACCTGAACTTGGCAGCAAGCATCTTTTAATATAATCCTTTTGTTTTGACCCTTCTGCGACCAGACTCTTCTCCAAACAAGACTATTTGATTTTCCTCTAACAAGTTCCTTTTGATTTATTCACTTTTGTGCATCCTTCGAAGGAGCCAAAAGTATGACCCTTGGATGGATCACTAAAAACATGCCTTAAAGTAGGCTTGTAAATCCTTCGAATGGACCATCAAGCATGTCCTTCGAATGGGATGCCCAAAGTTGGATTCGAAAGACGCTGATTCAAAGGGTAACAGTTACAAATGAAACCTTGTGAAAGTGGTTCTGTCCAGTCAAAGGCTCGTCTTCCCAAAGGTCCATGTGGCCAAACAAAGGAGTGTACATAGGGAGTCCCTACTTTGTGACTTCATGCAAACATAAAGGGAACCACGTGCCCAAACCAAAGGTTTGACTAAAACCTTGTACTGAAGGATTCATATGCCCAAACGAAGAAAGCATGAAGGGAATCAAATGCCCAAATAAAGCTTGCAGCAAGGGGCCACATGCCCAAATGAAAGAGGCATGCTAGGCTTGCAAAGATGCCAAAACAAAGCTTGTAACAACAGAAACACATGCCCAAACGAAAGGTGCATGCAGGAGGCCAAAATGTCCAGATTCTAAAGAGGCATATAAGAGGAAAAAAGTGCAAATCGAAGGATGCCAAAAGGGAACCTTTTGCCTTGGAATCGAAGGAGGCTACAGGAGGCCTTGTGCCTTGTGAATCCAAGCCAGCATGCTAAAGGCCCATGCGTATCCGAAGGATGCAAGTCAAGCTTGCATCGAAAGAGGCCAGGAGGCCAATCGAAGAAGCTGAATCGAAAAACACTTGTTTTTCTCCAAATTTGTCAAAATATTATTTTTATCTACTTTCTCCCTTTTTTACAATTTCATTTTAATCTTTATATTGAAAATCCCAATGTACTTGTGCAAGCTTGAACTTGAGAATCCTTGTGAGAAATGCCTTGAAATGTTAGAGGGAAAATTTTGGGGTACAATAACTACCCCTGTTCAATCTTCTTAAACCTGAAGAGTTAGATTGGTGAATCTGCCATTCGTGACTTGAAGGTGGAAGATGATTGAACACTAGAGTGCCCATAAATTTGTACTTGATGATATGGTGTTTTAATGTGTAGGGAATGGGCTTACAGATGCCATTTAGAGGGATGATGGAGAGTTGTCGGAGATGGGCTTATAGATGCCATACAAAGGTGATTGTTTATAGAAATTAGACTAAGTCTGAATTTGACTTTAACTGGAAAAGAATCAGAATAAATCTTTAGAGTGATTTGTATGAACCAGAGAAAGTGTTTACTGGGAAAGAATCAGGATAAACCATTGATCGATTTAAACTGAACCAACAAAAGTCTGGAAAAGAATATTTAACCGGGAAGAATCAGGATAAATCTTTGGAGTGATTTATCTGAACTAGAAAAAGTGTCTAACAGAAAGGAATCAGGATAAACCCTTGGTTGATTTAAATTGAACCAACAGAAGTCTGGAAAAGAATCAAAATAAATCTTTGGAGCGATTCATCTGAACCAGAGAATATTTATACGGGAAAGAATCAGGATAAACCATTGAGAGATTTAAACAGAACCAACAGAGGTCTTGAATATTCTATAACTAGAAAGAATCAGAACAAATATTGGAGAAATTCATCTGAACCAAAAAAAATGTCTACGGGAAAGAATCAGGATAAACATTGAGAGATTTAAATTGAACTAGCAGAGGTCTTGAATATTCTTTAACTGGAAAGAATTAGAATAAATCTTGGAGCAATTTATCTGAACCAAAGAACATGTCTACGAGAAAGAATCAGGATAAACCATTGAGAGATTTAAACTGAACCAACAGAGGTCTTGAATATTCTTTAATTGGAAAGAATCAGAACAAATCTTGGAGCGATTTATCTAAACCAGAGAACATGTCTACAGGAAAGAATCAGGATAAACCATTGAGAGATTTAAATTGAACTAGCAGAGGTCTTGAATATTCTTTAACTAGAAAGAATTAGAACAAATCTTGGAGCGACTTATCTGAACCAGAGAAAATGTCTACCGGAAAGAATCGGGATAAACCATTGAGATTTAAATAGAACCAGCAGAGGTCTTGAATATTCTTTAACTGGGAAGATTTAGAACAAATCTTGGAGCGGTTTATCTGAACCAGAGAAAATGTCTACGGGAAAGAATCAGGATAAACCATTGAGAGATTTAAACTGAACCAGCAGAGGTCTTGAATATTCTTTAACTAGAAAGAATCAGAACAAATCTTGGAGCGATTTATCTGAACCAGAGAAAATGTCTACGGAAAAAAATCAGGATAAACCATTGAGAGATTTAAACTGAACCAACAGAGGTCTTGAATATTCTTTAACTGGAAAGAATTAGAACAAATTTTGGAGCGATTTATCTAAACCAGAGAAAATGTATACGGGAAAGAATCGGGATAAACCAGTGAGAGATTTAAAATGAACCAGCAGAGGTCTTGAATATTCTTTAATTGGAAATAATCAGAACAAATCTTGGAGAGATTTATCTGAACCAGAGAAAATGTCTACGGGAAAGAATAAGGAGAAACCATTGAGATATTTAAACTGAACCAACAGAGGTATTGAATATTCTTTAATTGGAAATAATCAGAACAAATCTTGGAGCGATTCATCTGAACCAGAGAAATGTCTACATGAAAGAACCAGGATAAACCATTGAGAGATTTAAACTGAACCAGCTGTTGTACCCTAATTTTTACCCCTAAGATGCCTTCAGCATACCATGTTGACTCACTCACAACAAGATCACACTAGGATTCTTGGTTCCCCTTCCTACTTTGAGTTTTTCTCCTTTTGAGGGTTTACCAAGCACCTTATTTTATGTTCCTTTTGTGATCATAAGATTGTTTTGATTTCTTCACTTAACTAGTAAAATACAATGTTGGCTTGTCTTGCTTGTTATCCATATAGGTGAAGGGCAATGAGATTTAACAAGTCACTCCATGGGTTCATGAGTTTATTTCCATGCCCTAGTCAATATAGCTTGATAAGTTTAAACCTCACTATTGGATTGGTTTTGGGATAATTGGCATGGCAAGCTTTCTTTGGTTCATCACATTTCAAGGTTATTAGATTTGACTCAAAAGTACAAGGGTTTGATTGGAGAAGTTGTCATGTTTTGGCAAGGCCTTGTTCCTATTGGTCACAAGAGTATATTTCTCTCAAATTCAAGATATGAAAGTGGTTTTTGTGGCTATGAGTATTCATTATCATCCTCAACAACTTCTATTCACAAAACAAGTATATTGGCACAACAAGTTTGTTCAAACTTGTAAAAGTTCCTCAAGGCATTCTCTTGATCTAGAAGCTAGGGTTTTGAACTTCAAAGGAGCATATCTTGCTCAACTTTTTGTATTTTTTAGTTATTCCAAATACATCCTTCTCTTCAAAGGATTATCAACAAATCACTTCAAAGATTCCAAAGAGTTTTCATGTGGAAGAAACTTGGTGACGAAGAAAGATTACAAGTCATCCAGATGAATCCACAATTCTACATAAGTGACTTCAAATGATCATAACTTGGTCAATTTTCATGACCTTGAGTACATTATTTTTCCATAATGATCTTGAAGATGTGAAATTTATGCCTTCTTTTATGTTCAAAGTGGGAAAATGGATGAAAGTTTCCTTAAATATGCAAAAGATTATAGGTCATTTCATGAATTTTGGTCAACTTCAATAAGTCATAACTTGCTCAATTTTTGGATATTTTGAGTAGTTCAAGTTTCAAAATGTCATTCAAGAGATCTACTTCATTCCATCTTTTTTGGTCAAGAACAAATTCCAAGTGGAAGGCCATGTTTGGATGCAAAAGATTATAGGTCATTTTTGAAGAAGAATTTGAAATATTTCTTAGTATGGAAAGTCAACCCTTTTTCTTCAACTTTGACTCAATGCAACTTTCAGCTCAAGCATCCATTTAACTCCATTCTTTTTCCATTGCAAAGCTTGTAACCTCATCTTTCCAAAGCATTAAGAATCACGCCTTGAGACCCCTTGAGCTGAGAATGCCATAGTTTCAAAAATGGTAACTTGGAATTGAAGTTTCCTTGCAAGTCAGAATTTGAATTTCGTGTTACAACCTCTAAACCTCAAATTAACACGCGTTTTGGGTCTAAGCATGATTAGCCAACTTTCCCAGTGGATTAGTACATCAAAACACAAGAATTGGATGAGTTTTTAAGAAGTTTGGATCACACTTCACTCGTGCATCAGGTTTGCACGAATTCCTTCCAAAACGCATCATTCACCCTTCCTTTTGATCCCATTCGCTTCTCCTGTAAATACATGAACTATCTCATTCAATTTCCCAAGCTTGGATAGCCAGAATCACCATGCCAAACTTGCTCCATAACTCAATTTTCTGTAATTCAAAATCCATTCTCGAGCCTTTTTCAATCCAATTTTTCCATCAATTCACCTTCCTTGATCTTCCTTGAAGCTAACCACATAATTACATTCAAGAATCGTGCCCTATATTTCTCCATAAAAGTCCAGGTTCAGAGCTCTGCAACTCAACTTCAATAGGTAGATTCCTTCATCAATTCTTCAAAACTCTGATATCATTGTATTGCTCTCATTGCCTTGATTCTAGTCGCAACACTAATCTTTTACTGGAAACACGTTTTGACCATGAAATTTCAAATCCCTTTTCAAAACTTTCTTTCCAAATTGCTTGAGCTACAATTTATATAAATTTGGCGCGAGGGTGTAATTGTCTTCGTCTTAAAGAGACGAAGCGAATGTCATAGGTCTGAGCTTCTGATTTTATAGTTTGAGAGACCTGCAATTCATGATGGCTGGAGGTTGAAGATGACCAATGTGTCATCTTCCAACTAATGAAGGCGCGCCATCTGTATGTTTCAAATCTGATTTAATTAATGATTTTGTACATTATTCACTAATGACCATGATATGCGCAGCGCGCCAGATCCCTTGGATTTGATTACTAACGCATTTTGACTCTCATCCAATGGTCCACATATTTTACTTTTATTTTCATTTTCTGATTTTTATATTTTAATTGTTTTAAATTTCAAAAAAATCATAGAAAATTCATTTTTAGTCCCAAAAATCTGAAAAAATTATGAAAAATATTTTTGATTATTCTCTTTCTGATTTTTACTTTTTCACAATTTAATTTTATGTTTTGGTATTTTTTATAAATTTTCCACTTATTTGATTTGTTTTAAATGTTTAAAAATATTTTTATACATTTTAAAATTCTGAAAAAATTATGGAATGATCTAATGATATTGTGACAAATATTGGTGACCTTATTTTATTTTTGTTTCTGACTTTACTATTTTTTTTACCATTTTTTGTTTATTTTACCCATTTATTTTAATTTTAAAAATAGTTTCTGACTTTAAATAATTACCAAAAAATTTGTAAAATTATTTGAGCCTTTTTCTGATTTTTCTATGGTCTTAGTTTTTATTTCTTGATTAATCTGAACATAGTTGATATTTTTCTCATTATTTTCTATTTTTAAAATCCTTTTTTGTGTACATTAAATGTGATATTATTTTGTGACTATTTTCTGGCTAATCTTGGGTTAGATTTTGGATCATGAACTTTATTAACATCATTGGATCCAGTGTTGAGTTTAACTCCACAAAAATGGATGAATGATTTTAATAATAGTTTGATTAAAATTTAATTCAAATGTGGTTTGTGTATTTTTTCACCATCCCTCTTCATCTCATCCCCTTCTTATTGCACTAGATGTTGTTGGAGCATGATCTCTATATCATGTCTCAAAACAAATGGTGCATAGATTGCTATTGACCGGCCTCAAAATAGGTGCGACTTTTATATAAGTCCACTTACGATTGCTTAACATCGCGCTAAATTTTGTCCCGATTAGAATAAATGATCATTCGTGGCCCAAACTTATGATTGCAAGCCAAAGTATGTTAATTTGATCTCTTTGATGCAATAACCTTGAGATTCATTGTGTGGAGGCTTTGGTTCTACCAATCCTCTAATGGATCTACAACACTTTTGGTCAACGCGGATCACTTAAACATTGTTGATCATTAAATGGTACTTATGAGTATTCCAAATGGATGATATACTTGGCAAAAAGCAAATGCAACTTATTGTGTGGAGGCTTTGGTTCTACCAATCCTCTAATGAGTTCCAAATGCAAGTTTCAAGATGGTCATCCAACTAACCACTAATTATTGACTTGTTTTAGCTTATGCTTTTATTCTTTTTTTATGCTTTATGTACTATTTACTTTTAGCATTTACATTTCATGCCATTTTCATCTTTCCTCATTTGAGCATTTAATTTCTTGCCATTTTTACTTTGCTCACTTGAGTTTTCCTTTTCCTTTCTTAAGATACTTAATAATCAACATAAACCCTAAAAAATATTTAATGGTACTTGGACTATTTGGTTACTATCCTTGGCATTATGGAGCATGGGACCTTTTTCTTGGACTTAGGATTAGAAACCTTGGCCTATCTTGGAGACCTTGTGATCTTATCTGATTATTTTGTCTGGAGTTCTTGAGGTTTACCTCAAGACATTGGGTTGCTTGTTTGTTTTTGTGTGCAGGTTTTTGTGATTACACCTTTTGTTTATAATCTGGAATTCACCCGTATACAGCCGTTACTCTGCCCAATTTTTTGTGAAGACTTAATACACTTGAAGTTTGGTTCTCTCAAGAGGTCTAGTATCTTTGCTTGCTTGGTTTCAATCTAAATAATGAGAATTCTATCTTGGCTCATAATGTCAAGTATTGGCTTTTTGTTGGTTAAATGGTTCTTATCCCTAGATTTTACCTTATGCTTTAGGATAGTCTCTTTTTCTCCTCCCATCTTCTTTAATTTCAAAATCTTCTCCCTCCTTTTGAAAACTCTTCTTGTTTTGAAAATTGAACTATTTTCATAATAAACTTGGACTTAGGTCCATGTATTTTCAAAACATTTTCATAAATAAACTCCAACCAACTTAATAATACCTTGACATATTTTTGTGAGAAGACTAAAAGTCAATCAATCTCATTTCAAACCATTTTGCCACTTTGGCTTTTTACCTTTAAAATTTTCTCAAAAGATTATACTCTTGTCAATCCTTGTAGTGATGCAAACAACTATACTCCTACAACATGTAGTGAAGAGATATATTTTCCACTTGAGTGTTGAGTGACGCATTGTTGATTTTGAAATCCAAGCCATATCCTCCACTTTGAGATGATGCAAATTCTCCTTTCTCATGATTGTGGGTAGTAAGTGTGTTTTCCACACGGACAATGACGATGATGTTTTATCTTATAAAATTAACCAACACATTTGTGTTTTAAATTTTTGAAAGAGGAACTACGTGTCCCCTATTGCACGAAAGGTGGTACGTAGGCACTAAAGGTTCGAACCCGCGGCTGGTGAAAAAATCATAAAAAATATATTTATTTTCTCACATCCACTATCCATTTTATATATATATAGATTTTATAAAGAGTTTCCTGCGGAGTACCGTAGATGTTTAGGGTGCTAATACCTTCCCTTTTCATAACCAACCCCCTTACCTTGAATCTTTCCCCCTCTTTTTGGGTTATTCGCTCTTTTCCCATTCCTTTGGAAACAATAAAGCACGGTGGCGATTTTTATTCTGATTTGTATAAAGTCTAGTCAATCCAATGGCTTAGTCTTAAACATTTCTACCGCTACAGAAAAATGGCGACTTCACTGGGGAAAGCTTGACCTCTTGCTGGTCCATCCCTAAGTGGGTTAAGCCTATCTTTGTTTATATCTGTATATGTGTTATTAAGTTTTATGTGTTATATGTTATATATATGTTTGTCTGGATTTTCATGGTTTTCAGGGTGCTTGGTGATTACTCATAAGTCCTATACCAGGACTTGGGCAAACTTTAAGATAGGATGGGAAGTATAGTCATGTTAACTTTGAGGGAGTAATCCAAAAAAAGGAGGCATGAGATCCCCCACTCAGTGGAGGCCCCTTTGACTGTAGTGTCGTTTACCGAGTAATCGAGAAGACGTACTGCTTTCGACCTGGGAGCCTTCTGAAACCGAGGACCGTAAAATACCAAACTCATCTTGGCGTTTTAGGTGTGGTGCGAAAGCTATAATGGAGTAATTCGGAAATAGTTGTCACACGATACTATACTCGGACGAGTCTTTATTGAGAATATTACTAATTACCGTGTTAATCGGGAGGTTGGTAATATCCGAAGGAAGGATGTAGACTCTGGGAACCTCTAGAACCTTATTCGACAGGTGATAACTTTAGACCAACACCTTATGGGTAGTACCTTCGACCTCATGCTCGTGACGTTGAACCTATGAACCCTATATGTGTGATCTTTTGTGTGATTATTGCATCATGCATCCATGCACTCATAAGCATCCTTTGATGAAAACCATATTTCAAGGGATTCAAAGGTTGACTATTTGTGATTATCTTAGATACTTTTAACCATAGATTTTGGATAGAGAAAGATCGGAAAATACAGTTTCAAGGATCCCAAGATAGATGAGTTGGTCAATCTAATTTCCAAGATCGAGTGTTCTGCAGAATTTTGAAAGAATTATGGGTCCATTATTCCTCTCATGAAGCTAAAGATGAAGGAGGGTATTCTCTCGACCTTGGCCAATTCTATGATCCGATGTATCATTTCTTTACTTTTCCCGACTATCAGTTGATGCCTACACTGTAGGAGTATTCTTATCTATTGGATTTACCTATTATCGATCATATTCCTTTTACTGGTTTGGAGGGTGAGCCAAAACCACATGAGATTGCTGCTTTGATTCATCTGGGGAAGTCTGAGGTGGAAGCCCATATGACTACCAAAGGAGGGATTAGAGGATTACCAGCTCAGTTTTTATTGGAGAAAGCTCGTTACTTTTCCAGGATGAAGAGTATGGTTGCTTTTGAGGCCATCTTTTCTTTACTCGCCTATGGATTACTCTTATTTCCTAATGTGGACAAGTTTATCGACATTAATGCTATCAGGATCTTCATGATTGGAAACCCAGTTCCTACACTGTTGGGTGATGCTTATTAATCTATCCATATTCGGAATTCTTATCACAGGGGTATGATTATCTGTTGCACGCCTCTGTTGTACCAATGGTTTATCTCTCATATGCCTCAGTCTGATGCTTTTTGGGATGTCAAGAAGGAACCCTGTTGGGCTCCTAAGATCATGGCACTTACTCACTCGGATATTGACTGGTATCATCGAGTTTACCAGGATATAGAGATTATTGACAGTTGTGGAAGTTTCCCCAATGTACCTCCTCTTAGTACAAAGGGAGGAATTAACTATAACCCTGTTCTTGCACGACGACAACTTGGTTACCCGATGAGGGATAAACCGAATAGTATTCATTTGAGTAGTTTCTTTCTAAAGGAAGGGTAAGACCATAGGGAAGCTAGGGAGCAGATTATGAAGGACTGGCGTCACATTCATAAGAAGGGTAGGAAGGATTTGGGACCTAGGGGTTTTGTTTCTTTGGAGCCATATCTTCAATGGATCCGATCGAGAGCCATTCAGTTAAAGATGTCGTATACCCGGGAGACACCCATGCCCGATCTATTTGTGAAGACCACTCCTCCCTTATTAGATGATCTGGAAGAGCTGCAACTTGCTTTGGTTAGAGTGCAACAAGAAAGGGATGCTTGGAAGAACAAGTTCCAAACTTTAGAGAGTTCTTACAGAGCAGACTTGAAGGAGAAAGACGACTTGATTGAGATCCTTGAGAGTCGAGCGGTAGAGTCTATGGAGAGGAAAGGGGATTTATTTTCTTCTAAGCCTCAATCAGGTGCTGATCACTTACTTCTTGATTCAGATGATTGGAAGGAGGTTGCCATCAGACATGTGGAAGAAAACTAGAGGTTGAAGGCTCAGATTTCCAGGCTCACGGGGAAGCGCCATCGTATAGAGTGATCTCCATCAGTTCTATTTCTCAGGATTTTAGATTGTATTTTCATCTTGTACTTAATATCATTGAAACTTGTAATCCATTTTTGGAGTTATTAAATATATAAAAAATTCAGTATTTCAAAAGCGTTATTACTTTGATGTTTGCAATATGTCTATAAACTTTAAATCCCTTTAAATATTAAATAACAAAGTAAAAATAATCATGTGAATTACATGTCATGCATCATATTGCACATATTTCTTGCATTTGGTATGCATATCCAGGTGTCTTACCAAGCTTCTTTACTTTATTCAGCAAGCTGACTCATCACTACAACACTCGGGCTAATTTCAAAAAGAAGATGGACAACTTAGAACAAGAGAATCGCGAGCTGCGTGAGGAAGTTTCTTCTTTGAAGGCCGGTATGGCCAATTTGACTACTCTGATGGAAGCTCTGGTGGCTACTGAGGATCAGCCACCGAGTGTTTAACCTCAACCAACAAGGGCAACTACTGAAGCTCCGACTGTTCTCGTATCTGCTACTTCGGTTGTTGTTCAGAATCGTATGCCCTAAGGTTATCCATGGGGAATGCCAGATGATTTTTCACCTGAAGGTTTCAATCTTGCTCCTTAAGATACTCCAGTGGTTCAGACTATTGTTACTCCAGCACCCTCTGTGGTGCATGCTGCGCCTCCTTCGGTGAATATGGTTCCATTTGTTAATGATGATGTGTGTCGTTCTTTCCCTCCATTGAGTGAAGACTTGGGTCTTTATGACAGAATGGATGATTTTCAAGAGAAGTTTGACAAGATGCAGAGAGAGATGAAGGCCCTCAGGGGAAAAGAGCTATTTGGGCAGAATGTGAATGAGCTATGCTTGGTCCCAAATGTTAAGATACTTGCTAAGTTCAAGGTCCCGGAGTTTTAAAAGTATAAAGGAAAAACTTGCCCTCGTGCTCATCTGGTGATGTACGTGAGGAGAATGTCTACCCATACTGATTATCAGCGTTTACTGATTCACTTTTTTCAGGATAGTTTGACTGGTGCTGCGTTGAAGTGGTATATGAGTTTGGATAGCGCCAATATCCATACTTTTAATGATTTGGGAGAAGCATTAATCAAACAATACAAGTACAACGTGGACATGGCGCCTGATCGTGACCAACTTAGGGTCATGGTTCAGAAAGACAGGGAATCGTTCAAAGAGTATGCGCAGAGATGGCGTAAGGTAGCCGCCCAAGTGATTCCTCCCATGGAAGAGAAGGAGATGACTAATATTTTCTTGAAAACGCTGGGTGCTTTCTACTACGAGAGGATGGTAGATAGTGCGCCAAGTGACTTTACTGAGATGGTAGGAATGGGTATCTGCTTTGAAGAGGCTGTAAGAGAAGGTCGTTTGACGAAGAGTGAAGGATCTGGAGGTGTAAAGAAGCCATCATATGGATTTACCAAGAAGAAAGAGTAAGATGCAAATGTTGTTATGCAAGAGAGGAGGGTAAACACCCCGAGAAGGAATTATCAGCGCCATCAGCAAGTCGCCTCAGTCACTCCTGTTATGAATGCCGCTCCAACTTCCGTTGCTTATCAGAGACCGTCCCAGCAGGAGAATCAAGGGTCTAATTAGAGAAGGGAGAGTTATGACCTTATTCCCATGACCTATATAGAGCTACTACCAGCATTGATTCTGAAAAGGTTGGTCCAGACACAACCACCTCCCACCATACCATCACGATTGCCTTGGTATTACAAGGCATACTAAACATCTGCTTTTCATCAAGGAGCACCAGGGTATAATGTTGAGAATAGTTATCCGTTGAAGAATGAGGTGCAGAAATTGGTAAAATCTGGTGTTCTATCTTTCAAGGACATGGGACCTAATGTTAAAGATAATCCTATACCCAAGCATGGGGGAGTAAATGTTGTAAATATGGTGGCCGATTGTCCAGACGATTTCCGGATTTTTGACATTAATATGGTTAGGGGAGATTTGGTGAAAATGCACGCAGACCTCTATGAATTTAGCTACTATACGCATGACCATACCGGTTGTGCTATTTGCACTATAAACATACAGGGTTGCAATAAGATAAAGGTTGATTTATAGGAGATGATGGATGAGGGCCTCATCCACATAATCAGGCCTAGGGTAGAGTATGAAGAGGAAGTGAACATGGTTTCTGGATGTCCTGGTGAATTCAGAATTTTTGATGTGGAGTATATGAATGAGGACCTCGTGCAGTTGCATGCTACCTTCTTCTATACGGATGGTCAGGTGGAACATCAATATGGATCTTGCATAGTTTGTTGTCGAGACCCCCGAGGATGTTCAATCATGAAGAAGGGTTTTCGGTTGTTTTTAGACAATGGAACTATCAAGATCACATGTCAGAGGGATGATTATCATGAAGTTGATATGGTTGAGGTTTATTTAAAAGAAGAAGAGTCAGAGGAAGAGTATGCCTCCGCGGATGAGTATTTCTCTTCGGACGAAGATTTATTTTCTAGAAATGACTTATTGATGACTGATTATGTTGAATAAGGGGTAAACCTTATTGTGCCTTGTTTCGGTGCACCAGCCCATTTCAAAGTGGAGTATCATAGCAAGCCAACTGTTATCCCATTGGTAATTAGTTTTCCAGGTCCTATCCCCAACAAATTAGATAAGGTTGTGCCTTACAAATATAACGCTACAATATTAGAAGATGGGGTGGAAGTTCCCATCCATCCAATGCCTGATATTGGAAATATAGCTGAAAACAGTAGGGTGACCCGTAGCAGTCGTATGTTTGCGCCGGTTGTTCAGAGAGATGTTGCTTCTGGAAATAAAATTGCTGAGAATGATGAACCTAAGAAGGCTACAAGAGAGACTAGTGGAGCTACGTTAGAGAAAGAAGTGGATGATATTTTGAAGATAATTAAGATTAGCGACTATAGAATTGTAGATCAGCTACTGCAAACTCCTTCAAAGATATCTATCTTAGCTTTATTGATGAACTCCTCTGCTCATAGAGAATCCTTGATGAAGGTACTGGACCAAGCTTTTGTGGAGAGTGACATGCCAATAGATCAATTCACCAGCATAATAGGAAACATTACTTCATGTAATAACTTGAGTTTTTGCGATGATGAATTACCAGATGAAGGAAGGAATCACAACTTGACCCTCCACATCTCTATGAACTGCAAGAATGATTCACTATCCAATGTTCTAATTGATAATGGATCCGCATTGAATGTTATACCGAGGAGTACTCTCATGAAGTTGAAATATCAAGGAACACCTATGCGCCCGAGTGGCATCATTGTGAAAGCATTTGATGGGTCGAGGAAATCTGTTATCGGTGAAGTGGACTTACCTATCCACATAGGACCACATTTGTATCAGATAACCTTCCAGGCCATGGACATTATTCCCGCATATAGTTGTTTACTAGGACAACCATGGATACATGAAGCAGGGGTTTTCACTTCAACTTTACATCAGAAGCTAAAGTTTGTGCGTGAAGGGAAGGTAGTGATCGTAAATGGGGAGAAGGAATTATTGATATCTCATTTATCCTCTTTCAGCATTGTAGAAGCGGATGAAGATGCTGTTGGAATCCAGTTCCAAGCCTTATCCATTGGCAACATAAGGGGAAGTGAGAATTCCATGGTCTCGATGAAGGACGCGCAACAGGTTTTGCGCAATGGTCCTAGTGTAGTTTGAGGACGAATTGTGGATCCACTCGTGAACAAGAATAGAACTGGCTTGGGTTTCTCTTCGAATAATGGCAAAGGAGAAAGTTTGAAGTCAAAGTCTATTATTAGCAATTATCATGATGTTTTCCGCAGCGGAGGTTACCTCCATCCAACTGATTCTGGAATTAATGTTGTTGAAGAGGATGAAGCAGAGCAGGAAATGCCGAATTATGTGACGCATAGAGTCAGGGTTCAGAATTGGGTCACCATTGATGTTCCCTCTTGCATACATGTTTCAATGTAATTTGATTTGTTAATCTCTTTTTTCTGGAAAGGCTTTCACTCTACCCAAGGTGGAAGTATTAATGTTGTAGGGCTTATTTGTTTGCTGTGACTTTTAAGATCATTCATAAAATTTATCTTTGCTTCCCGAATTATGTTTTTATTTCCAACTTTTTCTTGGAAAATGGTAATAAAAAAAACCCCTTTAAAAATAAATAATAACTGAAATTCAATCTGCATGATCACTTGTTATGTGTGTCAGTTTCTAAATGCAATCACAAATCATATATGTAGATTAATTAAAAAACCCGTTGAATACAATGACCCTACACCCTCTCCAAACTTTCAATGTCCTGTGTTTGGGGCTGAAGAAGAAGATTATGATGAGATTCTAGAAGAGGTCTCACAGTTGCTTAAGCACGAGGAAAATACCATTCAGCCATATAAAGAGCCTTTGGAAGTGATCAATTTGGGTTCAGAAGAAGATCCGAAGGAAGTCAAGATTGGAGCATCGTTGCATCCCAATGTGAAGAGAAGGTTGATTGAGTTGCTGAAAGAGTATGTGGATATTTTTGCTTGGTCTTACCAAGATATGCCTGGTCTAGATACAGATATTGTCGAGCACCGTTTGCCGTTGAAGCCAGAGTGTCCGCCAGTTAAACAAAAGTTGAGAAGAACTCACCCATATATGGCAGTAAAGATCAAAGAGGAGGTTCTAAAGCAGGTCAATACTGGTTTTCTCGTGATGTCAGTGTATCCTCAATGGATTGCCAATATTGTCCCAATACCGAAAAAATACGGAAAAGTCCGCATGTGCGTAGATTACAGAGATCTAAATAAATGTAGTCCAAAAGATGATTTTCCATTGTCTCACATCGACATGTTAGTGGATATCATAACAAAATTCAAAGTATTCTCGTTCATGGATGGATTTTCTGGGTATAATCAAATAAGAATGGCTCCAGAGGACATCAAAAAAACAACGTTTATCACACCTTGGGGAACATTCTGTTACAAAGTGATGCCCTTTAGGTTGAAGAACGCTGGTGCAACTTACCAGAGGGCTATGACAACCCTATTCCATGATCTGATGCACAAGGAAATTGAAGTATATGTTGATGATATGATTGCCAAATCCCATACTGAAGAAGGGCATATAGAAGATTTGTTGAAGCTATTTCAGCGTTTGAGGAAGTATCGTCTCCGCTTGAATCCAAATAAATGCACCTTTGGTGTTCGATCATGAAATTGTTGGGTTTCATTGTTAGCCAGAAAGGAATTGAAGTTGACCCTAATAAAGTCAAAGCAATTCAAGAAATGCTAGCACCAAGAACTGAAAAGCAAGTCAGAGGTTTCCTCGGGCGTTTGAATTATATTTCCAGATTTATTTCCCACATGACTGCAACATGTGAACCGATCTTTAAGTTGTTAAAGAAAGACCAAGGTTGTGTGTGGACGGATGATTGCCAAAAGGCATTTGAAAGTATTAAGGAATATCTGCTTGAACCTCCTATCTTGATCCCTCCCGTAGAAGGAAGACCATTGATTATGTATCTGACAGTGTTAGATAAATCCATGGGTTGTATTCTGGGACAACAGGATGAAACAGGAAAGAAGGAGTTTGCCATTTATTATCTCAGTAAAAAATTCACTAATTGTGAGTCACGCTATTCCATGCTGGAAAAAACTTGTTGGCAGATTATCTTGCTCACCAACCAGTGGAGGATCACCAGTCTGCAGAATATGAATTCCCCGATGAGGATGTGATGTTCTTGAAAGTGAAGGATTGTGATGAACCATTACCTGAGGAAGGTCCTGACCGTGAATCTCATTGGAGTATGATATTTCATGGATCTGTGAATGCTTATGGTAAAGTAATTGGTGTTGTGATTGTCACTCCTCATGGATCACACATTGCTTTTACTGCAAGGTTAATATTTGATTGCACTAATAATATGGCTGAATATGAGTCTTGCATCATGGGTCTCGAAGAAGCTATAGATCTCAGAATTAAAATTCTCGATGTGTATGGTGATTCAGCTTTGATAATAAATCAGATTAAAGGAGAATGGGATACTCATCATCCTGGCTTGATCCCTTACACAGATTATGCTAGAAGATTATTACCATTTTTCAATAAAATTTAATTCCATCACATTCCTAGAGATGAAAATCAAATGGCGGATGCTCTGGAAACTCTGGCTTCTATGTACCAAGTGAATACTTGGAACGATATACCCCAAATTATGGTTCAACGGCTGGATAGGCTCACTCATGTGTTTACAGCAGAGGAGGTAGCAGATGAAAGACCCTGGTATTATGATATCAAGAATTTTCTTCAGACTCAGGAATACCCGATTGGCGCGTCGAAGAAAGATATAAAAACATTGAGAAGATTGGTAAGCAGTTTCTTCCTCAGTGAAAATGTGTTATACAAGAGAAATTATGACATGGTCTTGCTCAGATGCGTGGATAGACACGAAGAATACATGTTGATGCATGAGATTCATGAAGGTTCATTTGGCACTCATGCCAATGGACATTCAATGGCTAAAAAGATGCTAAGGGCGGGTTATTTTTGGCTGACAATGAAATCTGACTGTTACAAACTTGCAAAGAAATGCTATAAATGCCAGATTTACGCAGACAAGGTCCATGTGCCTCCGACAATCCTTAATGTGATTTCCTCACCGTGGCCTTTCTCTATGTAGGGTATTGACATGATTGGGATGATAGAACCCAAAGCTTTGAATGGGAACCGTTTTATCTTGGTAGCAATTGATTACTTCACCAAGTGGGTGGAGGTTGCTTTATATGCCAATGTTACTAAGCAGGTGGTTATGCGCTTCATTAAGAATAATCTTATATGCCGGTATGGTGTGCCGAGCAGAATCATCATCGACAATGGCTCGAATTTGAACAATAAGATGATGACAGAACTGTGTGAAGAATAAAATATTGTCCTTCACAATTCATCTCCATACAGGCCTAAGATGAATGGGGCTGTTGAAGCTTCTAATAATAATATCAAGAGAAATATTCAGAAAATAGTTGTTACTTATAAGGATTGGCATGCAATGCTCCCTTTTTCTTTGCATGGATATCGAACATCTGTTCGCACCTCAACAAGAGCAACCCCGTTCTCCCTAGTGTGTGGAATGGAAGTTGTACTCCCGGTCGAGTAGAGATTCCCTCATTGCGTGTAATAATGGAAACCAAGTTGACAGAGGCTGAATGGGTCCAGAACAGGTTTGACCAATTGAATTTTATTGAGGAGAAGAGAATGACAGCCTTGTGTCAGGGCCAGTTATATCAAAAAAGAATGAAGAAAGCTTTTGATAAAAAGGTCAAACCTCGTGAATTCAGATAAGGCGACCTCGTGCTCAGGAAGATCATGTCTTTCAACACTGATTCTAGAGGCAAGTGGACTCCTAATTTTGAAGGCCCGTATGTTGTCAAGAAAGCATTCTCTGGCGGTGCATTAATTCTTGAAACTATGGATGGCGAGGAGTTCCCACGTCCCATGAATACTGACGCAATCAAGAAATATTTCACCTAAAGAAATAAAAGAACAGCTCGCTAAGTTGAAAACCCGAAAGGGCGGCTTAGGCAAAAAGGAGCATCTCGGTAGGCCAAAAACCCGAAAGGGCGGACTAGGAAAAAAATTAGAGACCTAAACAGAATAAATTTCCCGCTAAGTTGAAAACCTGCAAGGGAAGCTTAGGAAAAAGTTAGGGATTTTCTTGGGAAATAACTACGTCAGACAAGACTTGATCTTTAAAGCAACAATCTTCTCGGATTCTCACCATACTTTAACAAAAGTTGTTGCTTAGAATTTCAAAAGTTGTTAGGGGGATAATTATCATTGTATCTCAATGTATCTTTTCCATTTTGTATTACCATTTCCCAAACTTTGTAATCATCCATGGAGTCTCGCCATTCGCAGACTACCATTCTATTAATGAAAGTCAAACTTTTACCCAATTCTTTGTATTTCCTATGTTACTTAGCTTGCAAAGACTCCATTTATTACTGATAATAACTTTCAAAGCAAAGAGATTAAATAACACAATTGATTTTTCAAAAAAAAGATTTTTACAATTTACTTTTACTTTGAGATTTGTGATGAAACAATGACAACAAAAATGGTGATCCTAGGAATGGACAAACTCCGGTTGTTTTGAGAAGTTTTATTCCCCTCGGGAAGGTCTACTCGGGTTGTTTTCGCTGTATTGGGTTTATGGGTCTGGTATTCTCGGACAAGTTTGGATTCATTTCTCCTTTTTTTGAGTTTTCATGATGTGAAGTTTCAATCCGCATTTTTCTCCAATAAAGTAGGCTTGAATTCCCCGGCGAAGTTTATTTGTTTCAATGTCAGTCTGCTTTATTTGAGACTGGTCTTGCAATCTCCAGTAGGCATGTTACTTTTGAAAAAGAGAGCATTGGTTTCCCCGATGAAGCCTAAAGAAGGATGTTCTACCCCGGTATCTCTTTGATTTGTCTACCTCTGGATTATATTTCTCCTCAGAGTTAAAAGCAAGCAGTAGGTTTGGTTTCCGTAACTGGCCTTTACCTTTCTTGGAATGATCGTCTTGGTTGAAGCTTAGCCGAGTGTTGTTAGTGCCCGAGGCAGTTTTGCCTGGTTGTTCCCCATGTTGTGTATCTGTTTTTTCAGCATGCACACAATAACACTCATACATTCATACACGCATCGTGCATAGCTAAAATTGACAAATCATTATTCGTTGACATTTGTTAATATTTTTGTTGACGTATTACCCTGTTTTGCAGATTTACGTTACCCTCTCTTCAATAGAGTGTTGGCCTTAAGCAGAAAGTGTATATTCTTTCAATTTCCCTACTAGGTTGTCCCTCATAGAATATTTATGCCTTAGCCTTCTGGTACAGTTCCTTGTTTGGATGGGTTTGGTTTTTCCCTCTTGAGTTTATTTCTCAAAGGATGAATTTAGGTTGACTGTTTCATTCCAGTTTATTTCTGGTTTGGATCTGTGGTTCCCTGGCAATGCTATTCACTCTGGAATCCCAAAACTCCAAGCTTTAGTTGGTGCATTTATTTTTCACAAGAAGACTTTATCCCCTTAGCAAGAACATCATGGCATCTCCCCAGGAAGTCATACCTCTTGCCCCAAAAAAGTCATTTCCTTTTACAATCCTCTGTGACCACAAATAGCAAGTTCTCTTTATTTGAGACAACTTATGTATTTTCCTTTCCAGGAAGAGCACCTTGGTTAAAGAAGAAGTTGAGACCCGTTCTAGGAGAAACACCAGGATCTTGGGGAAACTTGTCATCTTTTTTCTACCTTCAGTGAACGTTGGTAGTTCATCGTCAGTGAACGGCGATGATATGATATATTCTTTTTCTACCTTCAGTGAAAGTTGGTAGACCATCGGCAGTGAACGTCGGTGTTTGTTATCTTTTTGCTACCCTCAGTGAATGTTGGTAGTTCATCGTCAGTGAATGGCGGTGATATGACATCTTCTCTTTCTACCTTCAGTGAAAGTTGGTAGACCATCAGCAGTGAACGTCGGTGTTTGTTATCTTTTTGCTACCTTCAGTGAATGTTGGTAGTTCATCGTCAGTGAACAGCGGTGATATGATATATTCTCTTTCTACCTTCAGTAAAAGTTGGTAAACCATCGGCAGTGAACGTTGGTGTTTGTTATCTTTTTGCTACCCTCAGCGAATGTTGGTAGTTCATTGCTAGTGAACGACGGTGATATGATATATTATCTTTCTACCTTCAGTGAAAGTTGGTAGGACATTGGAAGTGAACGTCGATGTTTGTTATCTTTATCTTTTCCTTCAGTAAACTTCGGTAGCTTCGCCTTTAGTAGAAGTTGGTGTGTCCTTTGACCATCCTACCATTCTCTCTGATTTAGTTCTCTGGGTCCACCAGTGATTTATTTTCCTGGTGGGGGGGGGGTGCTCCTTTGTTTCTTTATTATTGTTACATCCCCAATGTTATTTTTGCGTCTCTTTGGAAGTGGTTTTGGTGGCTATGAGTCTTCATTATCATCCTCAACAACTTATAATCACAAAACAAGAATATTTGTACAAGAAGTTTGTTCAAACTTGTCAAAGTTCCTCAAGGCATTCTCTTGATCTAGAAGCTAGGGTTTTGAACTTCAAAGGAGCATATCTTGCTCACCTTTTGGTATTTTTGAGTGATTCCAAAGACATCCTTCTCTTTAAAGGGTCATCAACAAATCACTTCAAAAATTCCAACGAGTTTTCATGTGGAAGAAACTTGGCGAAGAAGAAAGATTACAAGTCATCCAGATGAATTCGCAATTCTACATAAGTGACTTCAAATGATCATAACTTGGTCAATTTTCATCACCTCCAGTCCATTCTTTTTCCATAATAATCTTAAAGATGTGAACTTTATGCCTTCTTTTATGTGCAAATTGGGAAAATGGATGGAAGTTTCCATAAATATTGAAAAGTATATAGGTCATTTCATGATTTTTGGCCAACTTCAACAAGTCATAACTTGTTCAATTTTTGGAGATTTTGAGTAGTTCAAGTTTCAAAATGTCATCCAAGAGATCTAATTCATTCCATCTTTTTTGGTCAAGAGCAAATTCCAATTGTAAGGCCATGTTTGGATGCAAAAGATTATAGGTCATTTTTGAAGAAGAATTTGAAATATTTCTAAGTATAAAAAGTCAACCCTTTTTCTTCAACTTTGACTCAATGCAACTTTCAGCTCAAGCATCCATTTAACTCCATTCTTTTTCCATTGCAAATCTTGTAACCTCATCTTTGCAAAGCATCAAGAATCATGCCTTGAGACCCCTTGAGCTGAGAATACCATAGTTTCAAAAATGGTAACTCGGAATTGAAGTTTCCTTGCAAGTCAGAATTTGAATTTCTTATTACAACCTCTAAACCTCAAATTAACATGCATTTTAGGTCTAAACATGATTATCCAACTTTCCCAAGTGGATTAGTGCATCAAAATGCAAGAATTAGATGAGTTTTGATGAAGTTTGAATCACACTTCACTCGTGCATCAGGTTTGCACGAATTCCCTCCAAAACGCATCATTCACCCTTCCTTTTAATCCCATTCTCTTCTCCTATATATACATGAACTTTCCCATTCAATTTCCCAAGCTTGGATAGCCAGAATCACCCTGCCAAACTTGCTCCATAACTCAATTTTATGTAACTTCAAAATCCATTCTCGAGCCTTTTTCAATCCAATTTTTCCATCAACTCACCTTCCTTGATTTTCCCTGAAGCTAACCACATAATTACATTCAAGAATCGTGCCCTATATTGCTCCATAGAAGTCCAGTTTCAGAGCTCTGCAACTCAACTTCAATAGGTAGATTTCTTCATCAATTCTTCAAAACTCTGATTTCATTGTGTTGCTCTAATTGCCTTGGTACTAGTCGCAATTGTGATACGGTGGCAGAACCGACTGTTTGATACTGGTTTGCGTTTTTCGTTTCTTGTTTGCAAAATGTCGCAGTAAGCAAGAGTCTCCGTTGAATTTTATTTCATCCAACCAGAAAGGAAAAAAGTACATAAAAAATCCTTTTTCGAGATGTTTTTGAGTACGGAGGGGGGGGGGGGGGTAGATTATAGAAAGGGAAGGTGTTAGCACCCTTTCTATCCATGGTTTTTTCCATGGGCTCTTAAGTACTTGCTCATTTTTAAAATTGCTTGTGTGTGTGCTTTGTTTTTTGAAAAGTTTGACTTCGTGATAACCCTTGTATCAGTCCTCAAAGGTGTGACAAAGTTGTTTTGAAAATTGTTTTGAAATGTGTAAGTGTGAAAAGTTTTGATTTGAGCAAGTACCTACTAGCATCTACTTACTCGGAAAAAAATCGTTTCTATTCTCATTTCATTTAGACAGCGCTATCCTACTATTAAGGAATAGGTAGCACCGTCGTTGGATTTTTGTAAGGGTCAATTCGAAAGGCAACGTTATAACCCTTAAAAGTCCTAGCTGAGGCATGGGTTAGTTTGAAAACATGCTGTTATAAAAGGTATCCTGACTCCTGTAGGGCTTGCTGTAAATCCTGAGTTGACATCAAATTTTTCAAAATTTTCCTATCTTACTGAAAAAATGCATTTTCAAAAACTTCAAGACAGACATAAGCTTTGCATTCTTAAAATAACATTGTTTGCATATGACTATTTGTTCAAACAGCAGAGAAATTCTCACGACGAATATCTAGTCAACAAAAAACCTTCTCAATAAAAAAGATCACCTCAAGTGGAAAAACACTTCCAACCAAGGGGCACGGCATGATCATTTTCCATCATCTGGGGCAGTCAAGTCAAGATTCAGAGAATCTCTCAAAGGTGCCAAATAGCCAGGGGAAAATCTCCATCTGAGTCACTTGGGGCATTAGACATGGATTCCTGCAACGAATCTTGCATGATCAAACGGGCATCTTCTGGTATCATGGCAACACAACACTACCGACAATGACAACTCCCTACACCCTAAGAGCGTGGACATGGTCAAAAAAATACTACGCATGAACAAAGACCCGCTAGGTTGACTGGCCTAGGCAAAAATAAGGGCATCCCGACGAACCAAAAGGGTTCGGGCAAAAATTAGGGATAAAGAGAAAAATCTGTACACCCGGCAAGTCGAAAACCTGAAAAGGCGGCTTGGGCAAAAAAGGGTATCCCGGTGGACTAAAAATATGAAAAGACAGTCCAGGCAAAAATTAGGGATCAAAGTGTACGACAATGTCCCATCATCTTGTCACTTGCCTACCAGAAGAAGATTTGTCATTTCAATCGGCAGTTACCAAGCACCTCATAGGTTGGGATAATACTTGATCCACAAGGCCTCCACAGGCACCTTCTCCCGCAGAAACAGGGACAGAAAAGTCTCGATGCAAAGTCATCGTCATATCCTTAGCATGCGTCCCAATAACATTCACTCCCTGCAGAGTAAGAGAGAGATGATGGTGTTAATTCTCCCCAGCTGAGGCTCACAACCGCGAATGAATCAGCGACATTCTCCCCAAGCAGAGTTTATCTATCACCAGCACTAGAAGATTATCCCCAGTGGAGTTTGGAAAATTATCCCCAGCGGAGTTTCAAAGATTATCCCCAGTAAAGTCACAACTGGAAAATCATCCCCAGCGGAGTTCATTCCTTTCACAAACAGAAATTCAAATCCCCAACAGGTTTCATTATCGCCAGCAACGGTAATTCATCCCCAGCTGAATTTATCAACGGAATCCTCAGCAGAGCATCTCCTCCCTACAGAGTCATTTCATCATCAGTTTATTCCCCAACGGAGTTATCCTCTCCTGCAGGTTTATTCTCACAAACATCTTCATCCACTATCTCCAGCGGAAATGAAGAATTCATTTCTTTTCTCCAGCAGCAATCCGGGATTTATTTTCCCCAACTCAAAACATCACATTTCCATACATCATGACATGCATATGCATCATACGACACAATCTCATTTATTTTGAGAACATCATCGCTTGATACATATCATGCATTACATACAGCTAACCTTTATCTTTCAGGAAAGATTCTCACAAAATTCAAGCTATGAAGCTTTTATCTCAGTTGAATTACGGACGAGTTCCTAAATCTCAACAGAGATGTTTCCTCAGTTGAATTACGGACGAGTTCCTAAATCTCAACAAATATGTTTCCTCAGCTGAATTACGGACGAGTTCCTAAATCTCAGCAGAGATGTTTCCTCAGTTGAATTACGGACGAGTTCCTAAATCTCAGAAGAGATGTTTCCTCAGTTGAATTACGGACGAGTTCCTAAATCTCAGCAGAGATGTTTCCTCAGTTGAATTACGGACGAGTTCCTAAATCTCAGCAAAGATGTTTCCTCAGTTGAATTACGGACAGGTTCCTAAATCTCAGCAGAGATGTTTCCTCAAGTTGAATTGCGGACGAGTTCCTAAATCTAAGCAAAAATATTTCCTCAGTTGAATTACGGACGAGTTCCTAAATCTCAGCAAAAATATTTCCTCAGTTGAATTACGAACGAGTTCCTAAATCTCAGCAGAGATGTTTTCTCAGTTTAATTATGGACGAGTTCATAAATCTCAGCAGAGATATTTTCTCAGTTGAATTATGGACGAGCTCCTAAATCTCAGCAAGAGATGTTTCCTCAGTTGGATTACGTACAAGCTCCTAAATCTCAGCAGAGATGTTTCCTTAGTTGAATTACGGATGAGCTCCTAAATATCGACAAAGATGTTTCCTCAGTTGAATTACGGACGATCTCCTAAATCTCGACAAAGATGTTTCCTTAGTTGAATTACGGACGAGTTCCTAAATCTCAACAAAGTTTGTTTCTTCAGTTGAATTACGGACGAGCTCCTAAATCTCGACAAATATGTTTCCTCGGTTGAATTACGAACGAGTTGCTAAATCTCAGCAGATATGTTTCCTCAGTTGAATTACAGACGAGTTCCTCAATCTCAGCAGAGACGATCTCCTCAATTGAATTACAGACGAGTTTCCTAAATCTCAGCAGAGTTGTTTCCTCAGTTGAGTACGGACGATTGAAGTTCCTAAATATCAACAAAGATGATTCCTCAGTTGAGTAAGGACGACCAAAGTTCCTAAATATCAACCGATACGAATCACCAGCAGAATAACGGACGACGAAGCTCCTAAAGTTCTACTTCTCTCAACAAAGATCAGACTTCCCCAACGGAATCTTCCTCAACAACAGGTATACATGTTCTCGCTAAGGAATCTCTTATGCGATCGACACTCCTTCAGATGGCCTCTTAAATCCCATCCCCTCGTCAGCAATTTCCAAATTGCATTTGTAAGCCCATTCCCTACGTCACAAGACAATTACCACTTCATGCGAGTGCAAATTTCTGGACACTCTAGTGTTCAATCATCTTCCACCTTCGGATCACGAAAGGCACGAAAGCCAATCTACATACTCAGGTTTAAGAAAATTTAACAGGGGCAGCTGTTGTACCCCTAAATTTTCCCTCCCATATTTCTCAAAACATTGCAAGAAAGATCTCCAAGTTGCTCAAGATAGCCCAAGGGTTGGTCAGACAAGCTCTCTCCTAAGACAGTCTACCCCAAATTAGGGTTTCATGTTGCATCAAGATGCTTGAGTCCAAGTGGTCCCAAATGCTCATGAATGTCCTAATATATTCTCAAGATCATCCATGCCAAGTTTCAAGCGTTGCAGAGGAAGTTTGCTCAGTCAATTGCTCAAAAGTCCAAAAGTCGACTGTGCTAGGGCAAAAGTCAATTGTGACCCACATACAGTCAATCTCCAAGATTTTTTGTCAACATTCTCATTTTGAAGTATATTTCATTATTTTATCAAGGGTTGATCATGATTCATCAAGGATTTCTCACAATTCATCAAGATTCAAAAGTTGCTAAATTAGGGTTTTGTAGGAAAAGTCAACTCAACTTTAACCAAGCATAACTTTCTCATACTTTATGAGAAATGACCCATCCAAATCTCATTTTGAAGATGATGCAATTTCCTACAATCCATATTCATCTCCCAAGTTACAAATATGCACTCACAAGAAGTTATGAATTTGGACATTATAGGTCATTTTGAAAAGTCAACAAAAACACCTTTTTTTCAAAGCTTCATACTGGAGCATGGAATAGCAAATTGAGATTATACCAAAAGGGTTGATTAGGGGATATCTCAAGCTTTCTAAAAAGTCCAAGAACACCTCCAAAGGTTCAAAATTGAGGAAGTTATGCATTGTTGAAGTTGACCTTTTTTGCAAAATTGCCAAAAGTCAACTATCCCCAAAACTTCAAATTTTGCCAAATGGGCCCAATCTTTTTCACTTGTTTTGAGTTGGCAACATAGCCCACGTGCTCTAGCCTTTTCCACTTGTCCATATCTTATTTTTATTATTTATTTTGATTTTTATTTGAATTAATTCAATTTAAATCAAAATAAATCAAATAAAATCCAAAAACATTGAAACCAAGGATTTTGTGATTATTTCAGGTCTTATTACACAGCTAGGATCAATCAAACTCGTATCAAGGCATATCTGTACAAAGAGATTGGATTTGGACCAATTTTGGAAAGCTTTAAAGAAGAATCAAATCAAATCAAAGAGCATTGAAAGAGAAGGATTTGGACACAATGATCAACCCTAATGCATTGTTTGATACATAAGGAGGCGAGGCAGACCTATTTACAGGTTGGAAGCAAGCGTGAGAGCAAGAACAAAAACTGAAAAATCAAGGAAAAAGTGTGAGATTAAAATCCCACTTAGAGGCATTCTCAAGGCTCGTGACCGATTCCAATCGCTTCCTAGCACCTTTAGCAAGTGAAAGCAATCGAAACCAAGCCTTTTCAAGCCCTCCAACACACTGTAAGTCCGTAACGGTATCACCATATTCTTGAATTCGATTAGCATCATTCTTGCACGTATAACGTAAAATAATGGCACATTATTGATCACCATATTATTTGCAAACTTTCTACAATAGCCAATTGCATTTTAATGGACTGAATCGTGAATCACCATTGTTAGGTTTTTTGGAGTTTTTTTAGGGTCTTTGATTTCAGGAACAATTGACCTTGATAAAAGGCACCACTGTGTTCAGAAGAAGGAGACGGTTCTAACCATGGCCTTGGTGGTCGTTTATATTACCTATACGTGATTTTGAGAGTGGACAGGGTTATAGCAACAGACATTATCCGTGGGTATAGGGTCTCAAACCTTTAGCCACGGTGCAGGGAGGAAGACAAATACGTGGATCCACCTGATTTGCCCATTCAAATTTCTGTGCGCATTTTTTTATTATTTTTCAATATTCTTTTGTTTTACATGTTATTTTCAGTGTTTGATTAATGTACAGCAAAACAAAAACAACACAGTGGTTGCCAGGTGGATTCTTAAGGCGTTAGAGGTTGGAGGTCAGGGGTTTGATCCCTGCCTCCAGCATTTGCTATTTTTTTGTTTATTTCCAAGTAATCCAATGCGCGCATGAGCCAGACGTCCATCATACTCCCTCATCATCCAACGCGCTAGATGGCCAGATAGCCAGATCTGGTGGCCACCACTGAGAGTGCACCATAGGCCAAGTCAACGCGTGTGCACAGAATTGCAAAAGTCAACGTGGACCATCCATAATGGGCCCAAGAAAATTGCTATGCACACCTCCAATTCAGGCCCATCTCTCTCCTTTATATTTTTGTTTATATTTCATTTAATTATTTACTTATTTATTTACTAACCCAAAAATAATTTTCTTTTTTACCAAAAATCACAAAAAACATTTTTTTATCCAATTAAAATCAGAATTTTATTTTTCATCAATAAATCAACTAATTTAATTAGGTTTGCTTAAATTAGATAACTTTAATTTACTTTTGTAAATATTTAAAATTAATTAGAATTAATAGGTTTTTATTACTAATTTAATTATTTTATTTTTTTCCTAAAATAACCAAAAAAACCAAAAATATATCATTTAATTATTTTCATTAATTTATTTAATAACTAATTAATTTAGCATTTAATTTTAAGACTTAATTTCTTTTCTTAAAAAATATTAAAACAACAAAAAACATTCTCTTTTAATTAGGAGGGTCAAAACCCTAGTTTCGCATTCGATCTAATTTTCTCGCACGCTTTATTTTTATCCAATTATTGTATCTGCTCCCAGTTTGTAATATTTAAATTAGGACATTTATTTATTTTTACCGCTTTTAATTTCAAAGGGTTTGTTTTTGGCTATGTAAATACCTGAAGCCTTGTAATAGTTAGTTTAAATTCCGCACTTTAATTTCTGCAAATATTTAACTGCTAGATGATTTGATAATAGGGTTTGCATGACAAGAATGAATGACTAAATTTAAAACAGTTAGATCACCCTTAATTGTGCAAAGATAAAAATAACTGAAATCAACACATTCGAACATGCGCACTCCTAGGGTACACTCCCACTTGGTTGCCTTCGTAAATAGTCATTGAGTATAGGATGCTTTAGTGGTCGTCCTTTTGTCCAAAGATCAAGGTTGCCTCGGAAAATTTGCCTCAGATATTGTTACCTCGGATAAATGATCTAAGACATTAGAGTTACCACTAAGACGTCCTAACATTGCTTTAGTGACCGTATATCCCTCTTTTGAATTGACCCTCAAACTCCAACGACGGTGCTACCTACTCACTAATAGTGGGATATCATTGTCTAAGGGAAATAAGCATAGAACGATTCTTTTTTTCGAGTAGGTAGATTAGTTCTTAGATACTTGCTCATCCAAAACAAACTTTTTTCACACTTACACTATTTTACAAACAAGTTTTCAAAATCACTTCATTACACTCTTGAAGACGGAAGCAAGAGTTAAATCGAAGTCAAAACAAAAACTTTTCAAAACCCACAAACACAAAGAAAACAATTTTGAAAATGGTGAGCAAGTACCTAAGGGCCCGTAGATAACTACGGATAGAAAGGGTGCTAATACCTTCCCTTTCTATAAATCTAACCCCCGTACTCAAAAATATCTCGAAAAAGGAATTTTTCTGTGCTTTTTTCCTTTCCTTGTTGGATAGAATAAAAGTCGGTGGCGACTCTTGCTTACCGCGACATTTTGCAAAAACAAACGCAAAACGCAAACCAGCATTTCAAAAACAGTCAGTTCTCCCACCGTATCACACTACAGACCTGTGACATTCAAAAATCCTACACAAGCAATATAAATGAAAAGTAAGGGTGCCAATCAACTCGTCTCATCCTCACGAGTATCATGGTACCAGAATCTAGGCCTAATTTTGCCTAAACTAAAAACCCCTAAAACGAGCAAAGGAACCCTAACAATGGCATATCATGATTCCTGCACTGAAAATGCAATTAAGTGATACCAATATCTTGCAAACATGATGATGAACAAGAATATATAAATCAAATGTGCTAATGATGCGTAAATTGCAAAAATTGAATTTGAAAAATGTACCAAACCGTGTGAGTTGTAGAACAAGTTTATGAGTGCTTCAGGCCCTGGGAATGATTGGAACAGCTTCCTGGGATGTCTAGGAAGGGATTGGTCATCTTGGAATGCTTTGAAAAACCTTGTAGATTGAAAACTGATTCCCACTTTTTCATGAATTTTTCAGTTTTCTTGCTGACAATTCACGACCTCTAACCCCCTTTTTTGCTTTATTCTTGTTCATTATATATCCCTCAATGAATTAGGGTTGCAAAACAGATTGAATCTTTAAGCTTTGATGATATTTGATTTGATTCTTTAGCCATATGATATCTTTCTATTTTCATGCCAATCATTCCATTTTTGTACCAATTGCCATTGATTCAAATTGATCTTGCAAGCTCAGCATATCTTGGTTGCTAACCTGTAAAAAAGACAAATCAAATCATATCTTTGATAATTTTCATCATTTATTTGATTTAATTCACTTTTTAATTAATGAAAAATCAAAATAAATTTAAAAATGAAGCAAATAATTTGTGGATAAGTATTTGAGTTGTGGACCACATTATAATTGAGGTGCAAGCATAAAAAGTTGGGCCCATTTAGCAAAAAATGCAAATTTGAGCACATTTGACTTTTGGCAATTTTGCAAAAATCGGCAACTTGGACAATGCATAACTCTCTCAATTTTGACCCTAGAGAGGTGTTCTTGGACTTTTTAGGAAGCTTAAGATATCCTATAAGCAACCCTTTTGGTCTCATCTCAATTGAGTCTTCCATGTTCATGTATGAAGCTTTGACCCAAAAGGTGTTTTTGTTGACTTTTCAAAAGGACCTATAATGTCAAAATTCATATCTTCTTGTGAGTACATATTCTGAACTTGGGAGCTGAAGATGAATTGCTGGGAATTGCATCTTATTCAAAATGAGCTTTGGATGGGTCATTTCTGATAAAGCATGAGAAAGTTATGCTTGGTCTAAGTTGAGTTGACTTTTCTTGTAAAACCCTAATTTAGCAACTTTTGGGTTTTGATGAATTGTGAGCAATCCTTGAGGAATCATGACCAACCATTGATCAAATGATGAATAACACCTAAAAATGAGGTTGTTGACTAAAAATCTTGAAGTTTGACTATATGTGGGCCACAGTTGACTTTTGCCCTGGTACAATTGATTTTCAGGCATTTGAGCATTTGACTGAGCAGACTTCTTCTGCAAGGCTTGAAACTTGACATGGATGATCTTGAGGACATATTAGGACAATGGAAAACATTTGGGACCTTTGTGGTTGACACATCTAGATGAAGATGGGAACCCTAATTTGAGGTATACTGCCTTAGGAGAGAGTTTGTCTGGTCAACTCTTGAACTTCCTTGAGCAACTTGGGGACCTCACTTGCCATGTGTTGAGAAATATGAGAGGGAAAATTTCGGGGTACAACAGCAACACATACCTTTTACTGGAAACACATTTTGACCATGAAATTTCAAATCCCTTTTCAAAACTTTCCTTCTGTTGTACCCCAAAATTTGCCCTCTCACTTTATCAAGATTTTCCTCACGAGACTTTTTGGACTCTAGACCAGATTAGGGTTTGCTCAGCTCAAGACATCTCCTTGCACTGATGACTTGAAATTAGGGTTTGAGTTTGCACAGGGATTTTTGGACTTTCAATGCCTCATATGACTTTCATACTTCATATTGGACTCCTAAGATTGCTCATACCAAGTTTCAAGCTTTGAATCAAATTTTTGACCAGTCAATTGGACAGTTGACCTAAAATTCAACTATATTGGGGAAAAGTCAAATGTGACCAATTTACAATCAAACCTCATAATTTTTTATCCACATCAACACTATAGACTCATATATACCATTTGATCAAGTTTGGACCATAACTCCTCAAGAAATTTGATCAAATGTTCAAAAGGGCAAAATGGTCATATTTAGGGGTTTGACTGAGGAAGGGCAATTTCTGACTTTTCACCTAGCCAATGGCAAATTGGGTTCAAGCATGATTTCAAGGACTCAATGGTATCATCTTGACCTAATCACAAGGTTCAAAAGATCTCAAATGCATTGGATTGACAGATGAATTTTCCAATCAACTGATCAAAAATCAACTGTACACTGAAAAGTCAAACTTTGACTTTTTGGTCAAAATCAAGTTCCAAGGGTCATATTTCATCAAGATGTGTCAAAACATGAAACTTGTTCACCAAGAAACTTAAATTTGGAAATTAGGGTTTAAGTTTGAAAATTTTCATAACTTAGAAATTTTCTAAGTTATGAAAATTTCTTATTTTTTCCCAACTTTTCCCAACTTTTTCACCATGATGCAATTGGATTCAAAGAAAACTTCCAACATGAAAGTTGTAGTACTCCACAAAATATACAACTTTTATTCACAAAGTTTTCCCAAAAGATGCTTGGATCTCAAGTTATGATTTTGTGAATAGGGGTCCATAAACTTTTCATCTTGGTGAAATTTTTCCCTAGTTTAGGCAGATTTTTGACCTAACTTCATGACTATTTTTCACATAGTTCCAAGAGGAATCTCAAAATTAATTTCAAAGATGGATTGTATAGAATGTTACAAGCTTTCCAAAATGTCCCAGAACTCTCCAAAATCATTTATGGTTAGGGAGAATCGAAGGAAAGAAAATGGCAATTTCTCACTTTTGTCCATGGCATTTTTCACATTGTTACAAGTTGCAAATCTGCCCTAAGCATGCTTGTACTTGGTTTACAGGTTCTAATCCCCTCTACACTCCAAAATTGAATGCAAATACATTGGACAATGGTTTTGTTCTGAGTTATGAAGCATTGCACAAGGAATTATTCCAAAAATGGCATAAAGGTTACAATGCTACTTTGATAAAGCATACTTTTTGAAATTTTATCTTGAGCCATGGACCTAATCTCTTTGTGCAAACAAGATCCATAAACATCAGAAAAAGTTCACCAACCCTATGCAAACCTCGAGCTAGCCTGTACAAGCATTTGCCTTTGTCACTTCCCAACTTTTCTTCAAAAGCAAGAAAGAAGGAAAAGTCCACACAACTTGTGTATCTGATAAGAGCAAGCCTAAGCATCATTTCACACAATCTCAGAACATTATTGCAAGCCTAAACACGATTGCCCAACCTCTCAAACATCCTCAAACACAAAAAACACCAACTTCTGCCTAAATAGGGCATCATCTGCAGAACCACTTCCAAAACATATTTCACTTGTGCGTTTTACCTTGAACCACTTTAAACACATTCCATACATCACACCTAAGTTGTCCAGGCCTTTGTCAAGTAACTGTAACCCCTGTTTCAAGCTTCACCGTTTCCATTTTCTGAGTTTGCAGGTTGACTTCTATAGGAAGATTCAGGCAACTTCAAGACAAGCTGAGCATTGGGAAAGGTTGAGGGAACTTCAAGCAAGCTTACACAACCTTCAGGCCTCACTCAAAGTGGCTACATTTCCATAACCAAACTCAACTGAACAAGGTATTTGGCAAGTTTCTAACTCCTTATTTAGGCATCATTAAGCTTAGGTTTGTGAAGCAAAAATGTAGTCCTTAAGTTGCTTGAGCTGTATATATGCATAGCTTCCATTTATATTAATTGAGCTAGGAGTATTTGATTGTTGAAGTTGCTGAAAAAACTAGGTCAGAAATTAGGGCCATTAAAATTCTCTTTGGTCTTTGAGAGTTAGATCATGTTTTTTATATCATTAGAATCGTGAGTTCATAAGCTATAATTTTTGTGTTATGAGTTTTGGATTTTGTGCAAGCATGAGCAAGAACAAATTTGAAAGGCAGCGCGTGCAGGAAGTGTACAAAGGTCAGGGATGAAGTGGAGTATGGGCCTGGCGCTTGAGCTTGTTTCTTTTGACACCCCCCCTTTTACTTTCTGCACCCCATTGGCCCATTTTCTATATTTTTGCATTTTTTTCATTTTAATTTATATTTTCTGACTTTATTTATTTTTTCTAAACATTGAAAAATCCCAAAAAATATTTTCTTAATTTTTGCATTTTATTTTATTTTTTATTTTATTTTTTTCATAATAAACAGTTTAATATAGTTTATTTTCTTCATTAAAACTTGTAAATAATATAAGAAAATATCACATTTTTTTATTTTTATTATTTATACACTCAAAATAATATTTTTACACAATATTCAATTTTTTTAACATTTTGTATATATTTTTATTATTTTTCTTGAATAAAAATAAATAATATAAAGCATAATTTCTTTAAAACAAAATTAGGGTTTTCACCCTTTCAAAAATAATCATTTTATTTTCTTATTTTTAAGACATAAATAAATTTATTTTCTCATACATAAAATTAATACAAAAAACATTTCTTGCATATTTATATTTAATTGCATATTTAAATAATTGTCTATTTATTTATTTGTACAATAAATTCAATTTGGTTGTAATAGTTTTAGGGTTTTATTTTGTGCAAATACCCCCTATTCAAACTCGTATCCCCATCCCCATAATATTGTGTAATAGTCTAGATTTACTTTACGCATTTTATTGCTTTCATATACCATGATACTAAACTAGGGTTTTGTATGCAAAGACCAAAAATCAAAACAAATAGCATGACTTAAACACAAGACAAAAATGCATGAAAAATGACAACACATTACACACAAGCACCCCTAGGGTTTCATCCACTTTGTTGCCTTAAAATGGCCATGGTATGCATGCTAGGTATCTTCGCAAAACAAAACAATACAAAACAAAAGATCATAGTCCCTCGATGACGCTATCTTGGTTGCCTAAACAAAAATGATCTTAGTCCGTCAAACAAGCTAAGATACTTGGAACCATTGCTATCATGGTCATACGATGACCCACGCCCGTCCCGTTTAACATCCAAAGATAGAGTTTTTTACCAAATTCAATGGTAAAACAACAATGTCAAAGGAATAAAAATGTGTAGGAAAGACTTTTGAGTAGGGTAGACAACTCCTAGTTACTTGATCTCTTGCAAACCATCCTTGCTATTTTCAAACACACACACAATTTAAAAACATTTTCCAAATAAACTTTCAAACATTGAAACATTTTTCAAAAGACAAACATCTTTGTATACATTCTTACGAACGAGAATCATTACAAAGATTTCCAAAACGATGGCCTCTTTTCAAAATACTTTCAAAACCACACAAAGCACCATTTCAAACAATTGAAAAAGTAAAAGCAAGTGATCTAAAACAAGTAACTAAAAGCCCATGGAAAACCATGGATGAAAAGGGTGCTAGCACCTTCCCTTTTCATAATCTACCCCCCGAACCCAAAAACAATCTCAAAGGTCTTTCCTGTGCTTTTTTACCTTTCCTTTTGGATAAAATAAAAGTCGGTGGCGACTCTTGCTAAATCAAAACATTTGCGAACACAAACGCAAAACCTCATGTCAGTTCTCCCACCGCATCACAGAACTGGCGACTCTGCTGGGGATATGAATATAAAAGTGAGGTTACCTTAGGGTTTTAGATCACCTTTACATGCTTATGTTTCTTGAATTGATTGCTTTACACTTTGGTTCTATTGTTTGGGTTTGAATCCTCTACCCGGATTTGGGAAACATTCATAGGTAAATAGCAATACGTTGTGGAAACTGTGCGGGGTATACCGACATGGTTGAAGCAATAGCTATATTAGTGCGACATATTTGTGGGTACTGGTAGCCTTTGAGTCAATCAAAGAGAATACGGGGCCGCTGAGTGATGTCATGAAGCACTAATGGACTTTTAGAACCTTTACTTGACCAACTTGGCCTTTTAGGATGTAGTGAGATGATCGGCTTTGGTGCGGTCCGAAGTTGATAGATACTTGATACTACACTCATTGAGGGTTGTTTTCTTGGAATATTTCGGTCCCCAGTAAAGTGGCTAAATTGAAACAATGAACACAGAAAATAATCCAGTGATATTGAGTTCCTTAGAACCCGGTTACTATTTCTAGGACAGGTTGAGCCAACTAAACATCAAGAGGGTACTTACCTATGAAACCCCATGCAAGCCTAAACTAGGAACTTGTGTGATTTGTTTGTACATATATACTTGTGCATAACATCATGGACATCATGAAGCATCATATGCATCCACTAACCATTTCAAGGATTTTGGATTTTCATCTTTTTTCATGTTTTGAAGGTTATGGATTCACTTCGCAGGAAAACTATCCAAGTCAACCTTGTAAGAATTCCTCCTCAACTCAAGGAACTAGCTTCAAGGATTCCTGAGAATTATCCATTCACCGAGAGGCATGGCTGTCTTCTCAACTTAGTCACTGTCAACACTGAGAAGGATATGCTGAAAGTTCTCTTCCAGTTCTTTGACCCTTTGCATCATTGCTTTACATTCCCTGACTACCAACTTGTGCCTACTTTGGAGGAATTTTCTCAACTCTTGAGGATTCCTATTCTCAATCAACTACCCTTCAACGGTACGGAAAGAGATCCAAAGCCAGAAGACATTGCTCAAGCCTTACACTTGCACTCATCTGATGTCACTACACATTGGGAAACTAGAAGTGGTGTCAAAGGTTTCTTGTCAAAGTTTCTGTTTGAGAAGGCCCAAAGATGTTGGAATTCTTTGGACTTACAAGCTTTTGAGGAGATTTTAGCTCTTCTCATCTATGGGATGGTCTTGTTCCCTAACCCTGATCAACTTATAGATGTGAGTGCTTTCAAAATCTTCATGGCTCGCAACCCGGTGCCTACATTGCTTGGGGATATCCTCCACTCTTTTCACACTCGAACAATGAGGAAAAGAGGTGTTCTCATGTGTTGCACTCCTCTTCTGGAAAGATGGTTTATTTCTTATCTTCCCCAATCAGTCTTGAAGAATGAGCAAGGTTTGAGGTGGTCATAACGATTGATGACTCTTACACATTCAGATGTTCATTAGTGTTCTCGATCCACAGAAAATGTTATCATCATTGATCATTGTGGGGAATTCCCTAATGTCCCTCTACTTGGAATTAGGGGAGGCATCACCTACAACCCTTGCTTGGCTCTGAGACAGTTTAGGTATGCCCGAAGGGATGTCCCACATGACATGCTGATTCCAGACTTGGTTTTCGACTTCGACAATGACGATCAAGGACTTCGACAAAGGTTCATTCGAGCTTGGAGGATGCCCAACAAGGTGGACAGTAAGACCTTGGGACACAAGAATTCCATCCCTCTTGAGCCTTACCTCAAGTGGGTACGAAACCGCGCCCAAATCCTTATGATGCCTTACCCCTACACTCTCCCTGTGATTATAGAGCCTGTTATAGAAGGAGAGGTTCCATACACCCTGCTGCACCTGACATGCCAACATCACTCGAAGATCTACAAAGGAGTTGGATACAACTCAAGGGAGAGCACGTTACTTTTGAAGCCCAATTCTACGCAAGCGAGAAGAAGGTTTTAGAATTCACTCGTAAACTTCACGAAGAGCAGACTCTCAACACCTACATTGCACCAAAAAGGATGTGCAACGTCTTTTTACCTTAGAATTTTGTATTATTTTGCCCATGGGGCACTGATGTACTAACAAATTCTATCTTATTAATATGACGTGTGTTCCTTTTTTGTTTGAAAAAATTTGAATTACTAAATCCTTGAATGCATTACATGAATACATATCATTCATCATATGCATAAGCAGGTCTTCACACCAAGTTTCCTCATCTCTCTGCTGTTTATTTCAGCAAGATGGATATTGAACAAGCGGTCAAAGACTTACAAGCTCAGAATTCACAGTTTCAACAGCTACTTCTGACCTTGGCAAAGGGGTAGGAGGAGCTCAAGACTCTACTAGAAAAGGAAAAAGAGAAAAAGAAGAAGAAGAGAGCTGGTGTGGCTACCATGGGTAGAAGATTTGAAGGACAAGCCAGAAGGGTCCTAGATTTTCCATCAACCTCTGATGAAGGGGTAAGAAAGGGAAAAGAAACCGCAGTGCCATCTGATTCTGAGGAAGAAGAAGAGGAGGAGGATAAAGACTATTCTGAACAACAGTACCCTCCCGTAAATGACAAATACAAGAACTTGGAAGAGCGTCTAGCTGCCATGGAGATACAGAGAGTGCCTGGGCTGGACTTTGAAGAGTTAGGGATGGTTTCTGGAATTGTAATCCCTCCTAATTTCAAGGTGCCTCTATTTTCTAAGTACGATGGGTTGTCTTGTCCCAAGATGCACCTACAATCTTATGTCAGGAAAATCCAACCACATTCTTCTGACAAAGACCTGTGGGTCCATTTCTTCCAGGAGAGTTTGTCGGGGACGCGGCTGGATTGGTTTTACCAGTTAGAGAGGTCTGATGTGCATAATTGGGAGGATTTGGTGGCCGCCTTCTACAAATAGTATCAATATAATGCAGACTTAGCACCAACTCGTACTCAATTACAGAGTATGGGCATGGTCTCAAATGAAGGTTTCAAAGAGTATGCCCTGAAATGGAGAGACTTGGCAGGACGAGTACAACCACCTCTATCTAAGAGGGAGCTAGTAGACATGTTCTTGGGAACTCTGTCAGGGCCTTTCTTTAATCACCTGATTGGAAGTTTGTATGCGGGGTTCACTAAGTTGATTCTAACTGGTGAGAGAGTTGAAGTCGGCATAAAGAGCGGGAAAATTCAAAAAGATGCATTTGCTTCCGCTGCCATCAAAAAGACTTTTCCAGCAAAGAAGGAAGTATCAACTGTCTACTCCCAAAGAGGTCAAGGAAGAGTTGAGCGCCGGCCAGCGGTGGGGCCGTAATGATTCAGAAGTCTGCATCCGATCAGCCTAGAAACAATCAACCCAAAACCAACCAAACAAGGGTGGAAAGGCCTGTACGACAATTCACCCGGATCAACATGACTCCTGCTCAAGTTCTACCCCATCTCTTGAAGTTAAACGTTGCCAGTCTAAAGGAGGCCCCGAAGAATCCGAATACAGCTTCTCCTTACTACCATTCGAACGCCAAGTGTGCTTATCATTCAGATAGCCTGGGGCACGACACCAACAATTGTTGGGCCCTCAAGAATAAGATTCAGGATTTGATAGACGCTAAAGAAGTTGAATTAGATGCCCCTGAAAAGCCAAATGTAATCTCTGCTCCAATTCCAAAGCATGGCCACAATGTCCATGCTGTTGAAAAAGATCTTTTTATTGCTACTATTGATGATTTGATGACTCCGCTACCGATAATCAAGTTGAATTTACTGAAGGCTGGGATTTTCCCAGGTTATGAAGAAGATTGCTGCCTTTGTTCATCCTTACCAACCGACTGTCCATTGTTGAAGTTAGGCATCCAGCGCCTAATGGATAACCAAGAAATCCTTTTTGAAAAGACTCTTGTTACACCGACTCCTGTTAATGATGTTTCAATAATAACCACATCCGCTAATCTTTCCAAGGTCTTTAAAAGACCTGTTAAGATTACATCCGCTCCGAAGACTGTACCTTTGAAGATAACCATGCCCGAGCCCGTCCCGTACAAGTCCGACAGATCAGTACCTTGGAACTATGGTGGAGCAATCTACTACCACGGTATTAGGAAAATTGAATCAACTGAAGAGAGTTCTGATGAAGAGACTTCCGACATTGGAAACATTTCCGGAACGAGCAAAATCACCCGTAGTGGAAGAATTTTCTCTCTAGAGATTTCCCCTCCAAAGGCAATCTTTGGACCCTCAGCTGCTCCTAAGGTTACCCCTGCACCGGTAAATATATATGCGAGAACTCCAATTATTGAAGAAGTTGTAACTCTTGTGGTTGTCCCCTCTGCTGCTGCTGATGATAGAGGGAAAGGGATCCAAGAAGAGCCTGTCAGGACGAGGGCTTAGCCATTGGTCATCCCTGAAACTTCTCAAAAACAAATGGAAGAGATTTTGAAAATAATCAAGAAAAGAGATTATGATGTTGTCGAACAACTGGGGCAACCCCCCTCAAAGATCTCTATGTTGGCCCTGCTGCTTTGTTCAGAAGCTCATGCTAAAGCTCTGATCATATTTTTGAAGACGGCCCATGTGCCACAGGAAACCTCCGCGGATCAGTTCCAGGAATGTGTAGCTAGCTTAACAGCTGACAATGGTCTAGGATTCTCCGATGCAGATTTAACATCCAAAGGGATAAAATATAATGACGATTTTCATGTCTCGGTGGAATGCAGAGGGACTACTCTAGCACACGTACTGGTAGACACTAGTTCATCGCTGGATGTCTTGCCAAAGAAAGCCTTTGATAGACTGGATTGTGAAGGTTTAACTTTGAAGCCCAGCAATATAATTGTCAGAGCCTTTGATGGTTCTAAAAGGATGGTCCACAGGGAGGTGGACATCCCCATTAAAGTGGGAATTGAAACCTTCAACTCCACATTCTATGTGATGGACATCCGTCCTTCCTATTCTTACTTGTTGGGAAGACCCTGGATTCACAATGCTAGAGCCGTCACTTCTACTCTACATTAAATGCTCAAGTACCCTGTCCAGGGAAAAATCATAATTGTTCACGGCGAAGAGGAATACATGATAATCCATCTAAATTATTTCCGCTATGTAGAATTGGATGGCGAATTCATCGAAACCCCTTTTCAGCATTTTGAAGAGGTAGCTCAGGAGATTGCGGCGACCAAGACAGTGTCTTCTGTACCCATGATTACCAGACCTCCGCCTCGAATGTCGTCTCTCAAAGATGCAAAGGCTATGATTGAAGAAGGAGGAAGCACAATTTAGGGGCAGCTTCTCGACTTTCCTTTCAAATTAGATAAATTTGTCTTGGGGTTCACTTCTTCTGCTCAAAAGGCTATACGTCGCATCCGTGCTGGAGGGCCACCAGTGAAGATCACCCATCATGGAGTTAATTCTTTGGAGGATGGTGAAGAGGAGAGAAACTTGGAAGACTGAATTTTCCCTACTGTTGATGGAGGACTGTGCAACTGGGAAGCAAAAGACTTTGTTCCGATTACTTTCATACCGCAGTAATTTATCTTTCAAACATTTCTGTTGGTTTGTAATAATTCTCAAACAATTCGTACACTTTTAACCTTGTGCCTTACCCGAGGAATATAGGTCCATTTGTAAGGGTTTAATTTTTCATCTTCATATGCCATTTTAATGAATCGTGGACGTTTTCACATACAAACTTTTGTGTTCATTGTCTTTCTTTTTAGATTTTATTTGTTTAAAGGTGGCTATCCCTTACACACACACACTCACAAATGCAAGTACCCTTCCATTCCGGATTCCATGGGTAACAATTCTGCTATGACCTTCAGTGACTCTGAAGATCTGGTCTACCATGCCGAATACGAAGGTGAGGAAGATTGTGAGGTGCCGGGAGAGTTGGCTAGACTGCTACAACAGGAAGAAAGGGCTATTCTACCTCATGAGGAGCTGTTAGAGACAATCAAATTGGGTACTGAGTGTGATACGGTGGGAGAACTGACTTAGGTTTTGCGTTTGTTTTCGCAAATGTTTCGGTTTAGCAAGAGTCGCCACCGACTTTTTATTTTATCCTAAGGAAAGGTTAAAAAGCACAGGAAAAACCTTTGAGATGTTTTCTTGGGTTCGGGGAGTAGATTATAGAAAGGGAAGGTATTAGCACCCTTTCTATCCATGGTTATCCATGGGCTCTTAGTTACTTGCTTAGATCACTTGCCTTGCATTTCCAATTGTTTCAAATGGTGCTTTCAATTGTTTGAAATGGTGCTTTGTGTGTGTGGTTTTGAAAATGTTTTGAAAAAGATGCCTTGTCTAGGAAACCATTGTAACAATTCTTGTTTGAATGTTTTACAAAGGTGTGTGTCTTTTTGAAAAGATGTTTCAATGTTTTTGAAAGTTGTTTTGAAAGTTGTGTTGTGGAGTATGTTTTGAAAAAATGGCAAGGATTTGTTTTGCAAGTTGGCCAAGTAACCAAGAGCTATCTACCCTAAATTTCTCAAAGATCTTTCCTATGTTTTAACCCTTTTAACAGTATTGTTCCACCATTGTATTTGGTGGACAATCTTGTGTTAGGATGTTAACGGGACGGGCGCGGGTCATCGTTTAGACCATGAATGCAATAGTGCCAAGTGTCTTTGGCAATTTTTCCTTCAAGGGACTTGATCATTTTTTAGGCAACTTGAGAAAGCTTCATCGAGGGACTATGATCATTTGATTTGTTTTTGTTTTGCCAAAGATACTCAACATGCAACATGGCCCATTTTTGAAGGCAACAAGTGGAGTAACCCTAAGGGTGCAAGTGTGCATTGTGTTGTCCATTTTCATGCTTGTTTATCTTTGAATTAGGTCAAGCTATTTGTTATTTGATTTTGCATATAAACCCTAGGTCTATCATGGCATAATTTGAAAGCTTTTAAATGCGGAAATTTAAAGTCCTAAATTATTACAACATGATTATGGGGATGGGGGTACAAATGTTTGAATGGGGGGATATTTAGCAAGAAATTAAATCTAAAACTATTACATCCATATCGAATATACAAATTATTTAATTGTACAATAATTAAATAAATACAATACATATGCAAAATGTATTATGCACAAAAATGGTTTTTTATGTATGTAAAAGTATTTTTTCAATGTAAAATATAAAGAAAAATAAAAAGGTCAAGTTTGGAGTATTTTTATGGTTTAGGGCAAAACCCTAATTTTTGAATAAATAGCAATTATTTATTAATTATATACAATATTTATATATTTATTTATACAAAAATAAAAAAAATAAAAAAAGAAGTATATTGTAAAAAAAAGAGTATTTTTTAGTGTCATATATTAATAAAAATAAAAATGTATTATTTTCATATTTTTATCCTAAATATTCTAATAAATATACAAGTATTTATATTATATATTTTAATATACTAAATATATACAAGAATAAAATATTAATTATTTACAAAAATGGTATATTTTAGAAAAATATTTTCAAAATGTGAATAAAAAATAATGACTGAAAATATATATATTTTTGTATTATTTTTTAATATCTTAAATAAAAAGTATTACATTTATTTATATACATATGCTAAATGAAACAAATAAATACCAAATAAATGCAAAAATGTGAGAAAAAATATTTTTAGTGTTTTTTCATGTTTGAATAAAAATATAGAATCAGAAACAAAAATAAAAATGCAAAAATAATGAATATTTCACACAATGGGCCAGGGGGTGTAAGTTAAAAAAGAGTGTGCAAAGAGTAAAAACAACTCAGGCCCAGCCCAAGTCAACCTTCTTCAACCTCCAGCCTTGTTTCAAACAGAAAACGCGCACTTCACCATGTCCAACACAAACTCCTGATTCTTTGACTTTTAGCAAAAACTCACAACACAAATAATGTAGAGCATCAAGAGACGAATTCATACATATAAAAAACTTGACCTAACTCTAAGAAACGAGGGAGAATTTCTTCATCCCCAATTTCTGACCTAAGTTTTCTCCAATGTTCATGGCCAAAATTATCACAGCATACTCAATATAAATGAAAAGTAAATATATGGATGGCTTCAGGGCTATGAGGAGAACATGTTTCATTCACAAACCTAAGCCTAACTCTTCCTATATTGAGAGATAGAAGTTCATGTTTTTACCTGTTTCAGCTTGAGTCGTGTACAGCAATGGAGATATCTTCAATGGAGTTTGAGCTTTGGTACAGCTTTCCTAAAGTCCAAGGATGATTCTCCTATGCTTGGCTTGCTCTGAAACTGCCTGTATCGTGCTATGGAAGTCCACCTGCACAGCTTGAAAGCAAAAATGGAAAACGATGTTAAGGATGTTACAACTTGGATTTAATGCTTGGGATAACTTCAGTGGATGATATGGAACATGTTTGAACTCTTTTTAGCCAAAATGCACGAGTGGAAATGTTTGTGGAAGTCAAGTTGCAGAACTTGCTCTGTTTCTGCAGCAAGAGGATGTTTTTGTGTTTGAGGAGGTATTGGTGATGAAGGAATCGTGCTTTAGGTCAGTTAGGGAGTCTGAAAGATGTTTGCAAAGTTTTCTTTGGCTTATGCTTGCAGGAATGAAAGATGGTATGTGTTTTGCCAAGTTTTTTCTACTTGAAGCAAGAAAATGCAAGTTTCAATACAGGCCTGTACAATGCCCTAAAGCATGCTGCATATCTTGTTCTTGATCAGAGGGATTTGTGTACAAATGCTAGCCTCAAAGATCTGGCACATGCCTCTTGGATTTGTTATTTGACATAAAGCACTACTTTATCAAAATGGCAAATATGCTTTTTCCAATTAAGGGTTAATCTTGCATGTAATGACCAAATGAACAAAATAACACCTTAGCACAATGGTTAGGCATTTAATTATGGTGTGTGAGACTGGTTTTGAGGCCTGTAAGCTAGCTTGTACAAGCTGATTTGAAAAATGCCAATGTATGAACATGTATTTGGTTATGAACAAAAGTGACTTTTGCCCATCTTTGCAAATTCGATTCTCCCTAACAACAAGGGTGTTTGAGAAGTTCTTGGACAATTTGGAAAGCTTGGAACGTGTACTACAATCCATATTTGTAATGCAAATTGAAACTCCAAGTGAAACCATGTGAAAAATGGCCAAGAAGTTGGACAAAAATCCTGCCTAGAATAGGTCAAAATTTCTCTAAGTTAAAAATGTTTTGCACCCTTATTCCAAAAATCATAACTTGAGCTGCAAGATTCCTTTGAGAAAACGTTGTGAATAAAAGTTGTAGATTTTGAAATGGACTACAACTTTCATGTTTTGAGTTTTGTTTGAATCCATTTGCATCTTGGTGAAAAAATGGGGCAAAGTTAGGAAAAAATAAGGAAGTTTCATAACTTAGAAAAATTCTAAGTTATGAAATTTTCTCATCTTAAACCCTAATTTGCAAATTTGGATTTCTTGATGAACAAGTTTCATAATTTGACATGACTTGATGAAAAATGAATCTTGGCACTTGATTTTGACCAAAAGGTCAAAGTTTGACTTTTCAGTATACAGTCAAATTTTGATCAGTTGACTGGAAAATTCATCTGTCAATCTTGTGCATTTGAGATTTTTTGAACTTGTTGAATGTGCCAAGACAATGCCATTGAGTTCTTGAGTCCATATGTGAGCTTGGTTTTCCATTGGTTAGGTCCAACAGTCAAAAATTGCCTTTGTGCAGTCAAAAATTGCCTTTGTGCAGTCAAAACCCTAAAAATGACCATTTTGCCCTTTTGGTGATCTGATCAAATTTCTTGTGGAATTGTGATCCAAACATGATCAAATGGTCCATATGAGTTCAAAATGTTGATGTGGGTCAAAAATCATGAAGTTTGACTGTCAATTGGCCACGGTTGACTTTTTCCCCAATATAGCTGATTTCTAGGTCAACTGTCCAATTGACTGGGCAAAGATTGGAATCAAGGCTTGAAATTTGATATGGATAAACTTGTGAGCCCAACATGAAGCATGAAATTCACTTTGGGCATTTTAGGTCAAAACATCTTTGTGCAAACTCAAACCCTAATTTGGGTCAACAGTGCAAGGAGGAGTCTTGAGCAGAGCAAACCCTAACTTGATCTTGAGCTCCAAGGGTCTTGTGGTGAGAAAATGTTGATGAAATGAGAGGGAAAATTTTGGGGTACAACAGTTGCCCCTGTTCAATCTGCTTGAACCTGAAGAGTTAGATTGGCAGGTTTGCCTTTCGCGTCTCGAAGGTAAAAGGAGACTGGACACTAGAGTGCCCTTAAATTTTCACTCGTCAAGACATGGATGTGGGAATGGGCTTAAAGATGCCATTTGGAGATGCGACAGAATCTTAACGAGGGATGGGCTTAGAGATGCCATCTGGAAGGCTTGTTGAACTGTATGTCGTCGGTGAGTGGGTGAGTATCAGAAAGGTATCCATGTTTTGGAACATCTCTGAACTGGGGGTTTGAATAAGCAATAGATTGACATCCGTATCTGGAAGCATCCGTAAACTGTTTTCAAAAGTTGAATCTGAACAAGCGATAGATTGACATCCGTGTCTGGAGAATCCGTGAACTGTTTTCAGAAGTCTTGGATCTGAATAAGCGATAGGTTAACATCCGTGTCTGGAGAACCCGTGAACTGTTTTCAGAAGTCTTGGATCTGAACAAGCGATAGGTTAACATCCGTGTCTGGAGAACCCGTAAACTGTTTTCAGAAGTCTTGAAGTTGAATAAGCAATAGAGCAGCATCCATGTTAGGAAGCGTACGTAAACTGTTTTCAAAAGTTGAGTCTGAACAAGCGATAGATTAACATCCGTGTTTGGAGAATCCGTAAACTATTTTCAGAAGTTGAAGAATCCGAACAAGCGATAGGTTAACATCTGTGTCTGGAGAACCCGTAAACTGTTTTCAGAAGTCTTGAAGTTGAATAAGCAATAGATCAGCATCCATGTTGGGAAGCGTCCGTAAACTGTTTTCAAAAGTTGAGTCTGAACAAGCGATATATTAACATCCGTGTTTGGAGAATCCGTAAACTGTTTTCAAAAGTTGAGTCTGAACAAGCGATAGATTAACATCCGTGTTTGGAGAATCCGTAAACTGTTTTCAGAAGTTGAAGAATCTGAACAAGCGATAGATTAACATCCGTGTCTGGAGAACCCGTAAACTGTTTTCAGAAGTCTTGAAGTTGAATAAGCAATAGATCAGCATCCATGTTGGGAAGCATCCGTAAACTGTTTTCAAAAGTTGAGTCTGAACAAGCGATAGATTAACATCCGTGTTTGGAGAATCCGTAAACTGTTTTCAGAAGTCTTGAAATGGAGAAGGAACCGGTGTAGGGTTGCCTGATGATGAGTCCGTGTAAAACTGCATCTTGGATAATTATTAATGATAGCCTTTTATTCTTATCCTGAAAAGGATAAAATGTTAACTAAACACAAAGTTATGCTGCATGAGATGTATGATGCAATACATGTTATATCAATGTTTATGATATGAATGTAATGAATGCGCATGTAAGCTGATGAGCTGTCTTGCTGAGGATAGATGAATCCTGGATAGTCGGAGATAGTAGAATCTTGACTGCTGCCAGGGAAAATGAATCCTTGACTGCTGTAGGGGATTGCAAGAATTTTTGGTTGTTTGAAGATGAGACATCCTGGTTGAGTGTCGACTGCTTGGGGAATGCAAGATCTTCAATTGCTGAGGGATCTTAGGACCACTGCTGGGGATTGGAACTCCTTGGTGATTTGTAGGGAATGAGGATTCTGATGATCTCTACTGGGGAGTCCAGAACCTGGTAGGCTTAAGCTGGGGAAGTAAAATTGAGAATCTTCAATCTGATGGGAAGTATCTCTGTGGGGAGAAGGTTCACTAGTCTGGTTCCGCTGGGGATTGATAGTTGGAAGTTTTAGCTCCGCTGGGGATAGGATTTTCAGATTTTAAGGCTCCACTGGGGATATTTAAACTTAACTCTGAGGGGAATTGAGTTCCGGAAGGCTCTCTGGCTGGGGAAATCAATTTTGAGAAAGCTTTTGTTCTGCTGAGGATCCTGAAGTTTAACTCTATTTGGGGAATTAAGCTCTGGATTTGAACCTCGTTGAGGAATTTGGAGTTTAGAACTGCTGGGGATTCCTTCTGAAATGGCATCAAGATATCTATCCGTACCTTCAACCTATCAGTAATCATCTTTCTTGATTTGTAAGGAGATGATTATGTTCAAATGCATATGCCTATTTAACAAAACATTGGACGTTTCTCAAATAAAACATAAGTGTAGAAAAGCAAAAAGGAAGACAAAGCAACTTTCTGTGTTTGGAAAAGTATTTGTATTAACTTTTTATAAGTATCTTTGTACAAATGAAACAGGCATCCTAGTAAGAGGATGTTGTCGTAAAAATTGAAAAATTTATACAAAAAGAAAGATGGCTATGTGAAACAATTCCATGGGATCCCCATTCTGCTATAGCCTTCACAACTCTGAATATCCTGTCCATTCAATGCTTCGTCCGCCGATGATTGGATTGATCAGAAGCTCGGAGCTTGTTGATGAAGAGATTGTTCTTCAAAGTGATCCGACGAGACATAGTCATACGCTTTAATTCCCTAACTTTTGCCTGGACCGCCCTTTCGGGTTTTCAATCCACCGGGAAACCCCTTTTTGCCCAAGCCGCCCTTTTGGGTTTTCGACTTGCCGGGTGCACAGATTTTTTTTGTTTTATCCCTAATTTTTGCCTGAACCGCCCTTTCGGGTTTTCGGTTCACCGGGATGCCCATTTTTACCCAAGCCGCCCTTTTGGGTTTTCGACTTGTCGGGTTGTTTTATGCGTAGTATCTTTTGACTATGTCTGCGTTTGCAGGGTGCGGCAAATCGTCGCCGTCCATGGTGGTCAGAATCATTGCACCACCAGAAAATATGCTCTTGATCACAAATGGTCCTTCATATGTAGGAGTCCATTTGCCCCTGGGATCACTTTGCGGCAAGATAATCCGCTTGATTACGAGATCTCCGACTTGATATAATTGACGTCTGACTTTCTTGTTGAAAGCCTTGATCATCCGTTTTTGATACGTCTGACCATGGCAAATAGCAGCGAGTCGTTTCTCGTCGATCAAATTGAGTTGATCAAGTCGGGTCTGAATCCAATCGTCTTCATTTAAACCAGCGTCCTTCATAATCCTTAAAGAAGGAATCTGAACTTCCATGGGCAGGACAGCTTCCATGCCATATACCAAAGAAAATGGGGTTGCCCCTGTTGAAGTACGTGTCATGGTACAGTATCCATGCAGAGCAAACGGTAGCATCTCATGCCAGTCCTTGTAGGTAACTGTCATTTTCTGAATAATTTTCTTAATGTTTTTGTTCGCAACTTCAACAGCACCGTTCATCTTCGTCCGACAGGGAGATGAATTGTGATGATAAATCTTGAACTGTTCGCATAGAGCGGTGATCATAGTATTATTCAGATTTGTACCATTGTCCGTGATGATCCTGTCGGGGACACCATACTGGCATATGAGGTTTTGCTTAATGAAGCGGGCAACCACATTCTTTGTAACAGAGGCGAAGGAAGTTGCTTCGACCCATTTGGTGAAATAGTCAATAGCAACCAGGATGAAGCGATGTCCATTGGACGCTGTGGGCTTGATCTCTCCAATCATGTCAATGCCCCACATTGCGAATGGCCAAGGAGTTGTCAGAACGTTGAGAGGAACAGGAGGAATATGAATCTTGTCAGCGTAGACTTGACATTTGTGGCAAGTACGGGAATGTTGATGGCAATATGCTTCTATGGTAGACCAGTAATAGCCTACCCTTAGAATCTTCTTAGCCATCGTATGCCCGCTCAAGTGGGTGCCAAACGTACCGCTGTGTATCTCAGTCATGATTAACTCTGCTTTAGCTTTGTCTACACATAGGAGTAAAACACAATCATGGCTGGGTTTATAGAGGATGTTGTTGCTCAAGAAGAACTTGGCAGCAAATTTCCTTAGGAACTTTTTGTCATTTACGGAAGCTCCTTCGGGATATTCTCTAGTCTGGAGATACCTTTTGATTTCGTGAAACCAAGGTTGTTCCACTACTTCTTCGGTATTAATATCATGACAATGCGCAGGTTCATCCATTCTCTCAATGGTGATTTGGGGAGCCTCGTTATCCCAGTTGAGTTTAAACATGGAAGACATTGTAGCCAGAGCATCTGCTAGCTGATTCTCTTCTCGCGGGAAATGCTCGAAGGTGATTTGCTCGAAATGAGGCAACAATGTCAGGACATGTTCTTTGTATTGGATAAGAATAGGATGCTTGGTATCCCACTCTCCTTTGATTTGACCGATAACCAAATCCGAGTCCCCGAATATGATCAAAGATTTGATCCCCAGGTCTATAGCAGCCTTGAGACCAAAAATGCAGACTTCATATTCGGCCATGTTGTTGGTACAGCTGAAGCAAAGTCGGGCCGTGAAAGGTGTGTGGAAACCTTCCGGGGAAATGAGTACCGCACCGATACCGTTTCCAAGTGTATTTGAAGCACCATCAAAGTACAGGGTCCATCGGGATCCATTTTCAGGTCCGTCATACGGTCCGTTACCTTCAATGTTGTCCAAATTCATGATGTCCTCGTCTGGGAAGTCGAATCTCATGGATTGATAATCTTCGATAGCTTGATGAGCTAGATGGTCAGCTAGTACACTCCCCTTTATAGCTTTTTGGGTAGTATACTGGATGTCATACTCAGTCAGGATCATCTGCCATCTAGCGATTCTTCCAGATAAAGCAGGCTTCTCGAAGATATACTTGATAGGATCCATTTTGGAAATCAACAAAGTGGTATGAGTCACCATATACTTCCTTAGTCGGCGAGCAGCCTATTGTAGCCCAAAATTTGCCCTCTCATTTCATCAATATTTTCTCACCACAAGACCCTTGGAGCTCAAGATCAAGTTAGGGTTTGCTCTGCTCAAGACTCCTCCTTGCACTGTTGACCCAAATTAGGGTTTGAGTTTGCACAAAGATGTTTTGACCTAAAATGCCCAAAGTGACTTTCATGCTTCATGTTGGACCTACAAGTTTATCCATACCAAGTTTCAAGCCTTGATTCCAGTCTTTGCCCAGTCAATTGGACAGTTGACTTAGAAATCAGTTGTATTGGGGGAAAAGTCAACTGTGACAAATTGACAGTCAAACTTCATAATTTTTGACCCACATCAACATAATGAACTCATATGAACCAAATGGTCTAGTTTGGATCACAATTCCACAAGAAATTTGATCAGATCACCAAAAGGGCAAAATGGTCATTTTTAGGGTTTTGACTACACCAAGGCAATTTTTGAATGTTTGACCTAACCAATGGCAAACCAAGCTCACATATGGACTCAAGGACTCAATGGCATTGTCTTGACACATTCAACAAGTTCAAAAGATCTCAAATGCACAGGATTGACAGATGAATTTTCCAGTCAACTGATCAAAATTTGACTGTATACTGAAAAGTCAAACTTTGACTTTTTGATCAAAATTAAGTGCCAAGATTAATTTTTCATCAAGACATGTCAAATTATGAAACTTGTTCATTAAGAAACCCAAAATTGCAAATTAGGGTTTAGAATGAGAAAATTTCATAACTTAGAATTTTTCTAAGTTATGAAACTTCCTTATTTTTTCCTAACTTTGTCCCATTTTTACATCAAGATAAAATTGGATTCAAACAAAACTCAAAGCATGAAAGTTGTAGTCCATTGCAAAATCTACAACTTTGATTCACAAAGTTTTCTCAAAGGAAGCTTGTAACTTAAGTTATGATTTTTGGAACAAGGGTGCAAAACATTTTTAACTTAGAGAAATTTTGACCTATTCTAGGCAGGATTTTTGTCCAACTTCTTGGCCATTTTTCACATGCTTCCACTTGGACTTTCAATTTGTATTACAAAGATGGATTGTAGTACACATTCCAAGCTTTCCAAATTGTCCAAGAACTTCTCAAACACCCTTGTGGTTAGGGAGAATCGAATTTGCAAAGATGGGCAAAAGTCACTTTTGTTCATAGCCATACATGTTCGTAACATTTGCATTTTCAAGTCAGCAGGGTTTGTGATGGTTTGCAGGCCTCTAAACCTCTTCATACTCAATAGTTAAATGCTTAACCTTTGTGTTCAACTCTTTTTTTGTGAATTTAGTCATTACACAAAGAACTAATCCATAATTAGAAAAAGCAACTTTGCCATTTTTGAAAAGATGCACTTTATGTCAAATACCATATCCAAGAGGTACAAGCCAGATCTTTGAGGCACAAGTTTGTAGACAAATCCCACTGATCAAGAACAAAGTATGCAGCATTCTTGAGAACTTGGTACAGGCCTATATCACAAGTTGACATCTCTTTGCTTACATTAGAAGAAAACTTGCAAACTGACTCCAATCTCTCATTCCTGTAAACACCAACCTAAGCAAACTTTGCAAACATCTTTCACACTCCCTAACTAACCTAAAACACGAATCAACCACCCCTAAAACCTCCTCATTCATCAAAACACCATTTTTCTGCAAGAAACAGGGCATCCCTGCAGATTGAGTTGCACAACTCAGTTTGCTCGTGCGTTTTGGCCAAAGCTTGTTCAAACACACTCCCTACCATCCATTGAAGCTATCCCAAGCCCTAGATACAAACTGTAACATCCCTAACCCCTATTTCCATTTTCATTTTTCAGTTGTGCAGGTGAACTTCCATAGCACGATTCATAGTGATTCAAAGCAAGCTAGGTGTTGGAGAAGCATCCTTGGACATCAGGAAAGCTGTACCAAAGCTCAAACTCCATTGAAGATACCTCCATTGCTGTACACGACTCAAGCTGAAACAGGTAAAAACATGAACTTCTATCTCTCAATATAGGAAGAGTTAGGCTTAGGTTTGTGAATAAAACATGTTCTCCTCATAGCCCTGAAGCCATCCATATACTTACTTTTCATTTATATTGAGTATGCTGTGAGAATTTTGGCCATGAACATTATAAAAAACTTAGGTCAGAAATTGGGGATGAAGAAATTCTCCCTCGTTTCTTAGAGTTAGGTCAAGTTTTTTTATATGTATGAATTCGTCTCTTGATGCTCTACAATGTTTGTGTTATGAGTTTTGTGTAAAAGTCAAAGAATTAGGAGTTTGTTGTTTGAGCAAGGAGGCGCGCGAAATTCAAACAGAATGGCTGGAGGTTGAAGAAGGTGGACTTGGGCTGGGCCTGAGTTGTTCTTGCTGCTTGCACCCTCACTTTCCATTTACACCCCCACCCCCCTGGCCCATTGTGTGATATTTTGATCATTTTTTATTTTTTCTTTTTGATTCTGACTTATTATTTTTTTGCTCAAATATAAAAAATATTAAAAATATTTTTTCACCCATTTTTGCATTTATTTGACATTTATTTGTTTTATTTAGCATATATATATGTAAATAAATATAAAAACCTTTTATTTAAAACATTAGAAAATAATACCAAAATATATATATTTTCAGTCATTATTTTTTATTCACATTTTGAAAACATTTTCTAAAATATACTCATTTTTGTAAATAATTAATATTTTATTCTTGTATATATTTAGTATATTTAATATATAATATAAATACTTGTATATTTATTAGAATATTTAGGATAAAAATATGAAAATAATACATTTTTATTTTTATTAATATATGACACTAAAAAATACCTTTTTTCACAATATACTTCTTTTATTATTTTTTGTATAAATTAATGTATAAATATTGTATATAATTAATAAATAATTGCTATTTATTCAAAAATTAGGGTTTTTCCCTAAACCATAAAAATACTCCAAAATTGACCTTTTCATTTTTGTTTATATTTTACATTGAAAAATACTTTTACACACATAAAAAACCATTTTTGTGCATAATACATTTTGCATATTTATTGTATTTATTTAATCATTGTACAATTAAATAATTTGTATATTCAATATGGATGTAATAGTTTTAGATTTAATTGCTTGCTAAATATCCTCCCATTCAAACATTTGTACCCCCATCCCCATAATTATGTTGTAATAATTTAGGACTTTAAATTTCCGCATTTAAAAGCTTTCAAATTATGCCATGATAGACCTAGGGTTTGTATGCAAAAATCAAAAAAATAACAAATAGCTTGACCTAATTCAAAGACAAAAAAGCATGAAAATGGACAACACAATGCACACTTGCACCCTTAGGGTTACTCCACTTGTTGTCTTCAAAAATGGGCCATGTTGCATGTTGAGTGTCTTTGGCAAAACAAAAAACAAATCAAATGATCATAGTCCCTCGATGACGCTATCAAGTTGCCTAAAAATGATCAAGTCCCTTAAAGAAAAATTGCCAAAGACACTTGGCACTATTGCATTCATGGTCTAAACGATGACCCGCGCCCGTCCCGTTAACATCCTAACACAAGATTGTCCACCAAATACAATGGTGGAACAATACTGTTAAAAGGGTTAAAACATAGGAAAGATCTTTGAGAAATTTAGGATAGATAACTCTTGGTTACTTGACCAACTTGCAAAACAAATCCTTGCCATTTTTCAAAATACACCTCACAACACAATTTCCAAACAAATTTTCAAACCCTTGAAACATCTTTTCAAAAAGACAAACACCTTTTGTAAAACATTCGAGTAAAGAATTGTTACAAAGGTTGCCTAGACAAGGCATCTTTTTCAAAACATTTTCAAAACCACACACACAAAGGACCATTTCAAACAATTGAAAGCACCATTTCAAACAATTGAAAATGCAAGGCAAGTGATCTAAGCAAGTAACTAAGATCCCATGGATAACCATGGATAGAAAGGGTGCTAATACCTTCCCTTTCTATAATCTACTCCCCGAACCCAAGAAAACATCTCAAAGGTTTTTCCTGTGCTTTTTAACCTTTCCTTAGGATAAAATAAAAAGTCGGTGGCGACTCTTGCTAAACCGAAACATTTGCAAAAATAAACACAAAACCTCAAGTCAATTCTCCCACCGTATCACAGAACTGGCGACTCTGCTGGGGAATGATTAAAAGTGGAGTAACCTTAGAGCTTAGATCACCCTTTTGCATGACTATTTGTTTGCTTTGATTGCTTTATATTTTGGTTCTCTTGTTTGGGCTTGAAATCCTACACCCGGATTTGGGAAACATTCATAGATAGCAATACGTTGTGGAAACTGTGCGGGGTATACCGACACGGTTGAAGCAATAGCTATATTAGTGTGACATATTTGTGAGTACCGGTAACCCTTGAGTTCAATCAAGGAGAGTACGGGGCCGCTGAGTGATGTCACTAAGCACTAATGACCTAGAACCTTACTTGACCATCTTGGCCTTTTATTAGGGGTAGTGAGATGACCAGCTTTGGTGCAGTCCGAAGTTGGTAGATACTCGATACTACACTCATTGAGGGTTGTTTTCTAGGAATATTTTGGTCGCTAGTTAAGTGGCTAAACCAAAACAATGAACATAGAAAACAATTCAATGATATTGAGCTCCTTAGAACCCGGTTACTATTTATAGGACAGGTTTTTAAGCCAACTTCACTCAAGAGGGTACTTACCTATGAAACGTCATGCAAGCCTGAAACTAGGGCTTTGTGTGACTTGCTTGTACATATGTTTGTGCATACATCATGAACATCATAAAGCATCATATGCATCCACTAACCATTTCAAGGGTTTGGATCTTCATCTTTGTTCTTGTTTTGTAGGTCATGGAAATTCTTCGCAGGAAAACTATCCAAGTCAACCTTGTGAGAATCCCTCCTCAACTCAAGGAGCTCACATCCAGAATTCCAGAAAGCTCTCTCTTCAGTGAAAGACATGGTAGACTGCTCAGCCTAGTCAACACCAGCATTGAAGAAGACATGGTGAAAGTGTTGTTCCAATTCTTTGATCCCCTTCACCACTGTTTCACATTCCCCGAATACCAATTGGTGCCTACTTTGGAGGAATTTTCTCAACTCCTGAGAATTCCTATTCTTAATCAACTACCCTACAACGGTACGGAAAAAGAACCAAGGCCTGAAGATGTTGCTCAAGCACTACACTTTCAACCATCTGACATCAAGGGGCATTGGGAAACTAGAAGTGGTGTCAAAGGCTTCTTGGCAAAATTCTTGTTTGAGAAGGCACAAGAGTGTTGGAATTCCTTGGATCTACAAGCCTTTGAAGAGATTGTGGCACTCCTCATTTATGGGTTGGTCTTGTTCCCAAATCCTGACCAACTTATAGATATCAATATTGTCGAGATTTTCTTATCCAGGAATCCCATACCTACATTTCTTGGGGACATCCTCCACTCATTTTACACACGAACAATGAGGAAGAGAGGTGTTCTCATGTGTTGTACTCCTCTCCTTGCAAGGTGGTTTATTCCTCACCTTCCACAATCTATTTTGAAGAATGAGCAAGGCTTAAGGTGGTCACAACGATTGATGACCCTCACACACTCTGATGTACATTGGTGTTCTCGGTCCAGAGAAAATGTCATCATCGTCGATCATTGTGGTGAGTTCCCTAATGTTCCATTACTTGGCATTAGAGGGGGCATTACCTACAACCCTTGTCTAGCTTTGAGACAATTTGGATATGCACGGAGGGATGGCCCTCATGACATGCTGATTCCTGACCTAGTTTTTGACTTCAACAATGATGCGCAAGGACTTCGCCAAAGATTCATCAGAGCTTGGAGGATGCCTAACAAGGTAGATAGCAAGAAACTGGGGCACAAGAACTCCATCCCTCTTGAGCCTTATCTCAAGTGGGTAAGAACCCGAGCCCAGAGTCTTATGATGCCTTACCCTCATATTCTCCCTTTGATTAAAGAGCCTGTTAAGGAAGGAGAGGTTCCTTATACCATCCTACACCCTGACATGCCAAAATCATGGGAGGAAATGCAGAAGAGTTGGATCCAACTCAAGGAAGAAAGGGATACTTTTGAAGCCAGCTTCTACGCCAGTGAGAAGAAGGTTTTGGAGCTTACCGCCGACTCCACAAGGAGGAGACCCTCAACACTTACATCGCACCGAAGAGGATGCGCAACATCTTTTTGCCTTAAGAAGTTTTTGTAATATTTGGCCCATGGGGCATTTATGTACTGACAAAATTTCTTCTTATTAATATGACGTGTGTTCTTTTTGTTTGCAACAATTTTGACTTTCTAAATCCTAGAATGCATTGCATGAATAAGCATATCATTCATCATATGCATAAGCAGGTCTTCACACCAGGTTTCCTTATCTTTCTACTGTTTATTTCAGTAAGATGGATCTTGAACAGACGGTCAAAGATCTGCAGTCACAAAACTCACAGTTTCAACAGCTCCTAATGACCTTAGCAAAGGGTCAGGAGGATCTTAAAGCACTGCTGGGGAATAAGGAACAAGAAAAAGGAAAAAAGAAGAAGAAAAGAGTTGGGGTAGCTACACTGGGAAGAAGATTTGAGAATGAAGCTATGAGAGTTCTTGAACTCCCCTCCACATTTGATGAGGGAACCAGTAAGGGAAAAGGAGTTGCACTACCTTCTGAGTCCGAAGCTGAAGAGGAAGAGGTTGAGGAAGATGAAGACTACTCAGAGCAGCAATACCCTCCAGCGGACGACAAATACAAAAACCTGGAGGATAGACTGGCAGCTATGGAGCTGCAAAGGGTTCCCGGGTTAGATTTTGAAGAATTGGGATTGATTGCTGGGATTGTGATCCCTCCAGAGTTTAAGGTGCCAATTTTTGCAAAATATGACGGGCTGTCTTGCCCGAAGATGCACCTGAGGTCATATGTCATAAGAATTCAACCTCATACATCCAACAGAAATCTTTGGGTACACTTCTTTCAGGACAGCTTGTCCGATATACAGCTAGACTGGTTCTACCAGCTTGAGAGGTCAGAAGTGCATAACTGGGAAGACTTGGCAGTTGCCTTTCATCGCCAGTATCAATATAACGCTGACTTGGCGCCAACCCGTACTCAGCTACAGAGTATGGGAATGGCCTCAAATGAGGGATTCAAAGAATACGCCCAGAAATGGCGCGACTTGGCCGGAAGAGTGCAGCCACCTCTTTCTGATAGGGAACTAGTTGATATGTTCTTGGGGACCCTATCTGGCCCTTTCTTCAACCATTTGATCGGGAGCTCTTCCGCAGGGTTTACTGAATTGATTCTGACTGGCGAACGGGTGGAAGCTGGTATTAAGAATGGAAAGATTCAAAGGGATGCCTCTGCCTCCACAACTGCTAAGAAATCATTTCCGGCCAAGAAGGAAACAACTGTTATATACTCTCAGAAAAGATCGGGAAGAACTGAGCGCCGGCCGACTGTGGGGGCCGTGATGATCTAAAATTCATCAAATGATCAGCCTCGTAACAATCAGTCTAGACCTAACCAGCAACGGGTAGAACGGCCACAACGGCAGTTCACCCGCATCAATATGACGCCCGCACAAGTTCTTCCCCATTTGTTGAAGCTAAATCTCACCACTATCAAAGAGGCACCAAAAAATGTGAACACATCTTCCCCACATTATCATCCCAATGCTAAATGTGCCTATCATTCTGACAGCATCGGGAATGACACCAATGATTGTTGGGCGCTTAAGCATAAAATTCAAGACTTGATAGATGCAAAAGAGGTTGAGTTCGATGCTCCAGAGAAGCCGAACGTAATACCCTCTCCAATTCCGAAGCATGGTCACAATGTCCATGCTATTGAAGAAGATCTGTATGTTTCTGTTGTTGATGATCTGGTAACTCCACTACTAACAATCAAGTTGAATCTGTTGAAAGTTGGGATTTTCCCAGGTTGTAAAGAAGACTGCTACTGTTGTTCATCCCTACCAATCGACTGTCCGTTGCTGAAGATAGGCATCCAAGGCCTAATGGACAGTCAATAAATTCTTTTCGAAAAGATTCCTGCTACTCCAACCCCTATCAAAGATGTGTCAATAATTTCCATTTCCACCAATCTTTCCAAGGTCCCTAAAAAGCCTGTTAAGATTACATCCACTACGAAGATTGTTCCTCTGAAAATAACCATGCCTGGGCCTGTCCCCTACAAATCTGACAAATCAATACCATGGAATTATGATGGAGAAATCTACTACCATGGTGTTAAACAAGTTGAGATAACTGAAGAGAGCTCTGACGAAGAAGATGCCGACATTGGAAACATTGCCGGTACGAGCAAGATCACCCGAAGTGGGAGAATTTTCTCTCCAGAGATTGCCCCTCCAAAGGCAATCTTTGGACCCTCAGCTGCTGCCAAAATTACTCCTGCACCGATAAAACTTTCTGCAAGAACTCCGTTGATTGAAGAAGCATTTACTCCTGTAGTTGTCCCTCCTACTTCTGGTGATAAGGGGAAAGGGATCCAAGATGAGCTCGTCAGGACGAGGGCTCAACCATTGGTCATCCCCGAAACCTATAAGAAAGAAATGGAGGAGATTCTGAAAATAATAAAGAAAAGTGATTATGACGTTGTAGAGCAACTGGGGCAAACCCCCTCGAAGATATCCATGCTAGCTTTGCTTCTTTGTTCGGAGGCTCATGCCAAAACTTTGATAAGGTTTTTGAAGACAGCCCATGTGCCCCAGGAAACCTCAGCCGATCAATTCCAGGATTGTGTAGCCAGCCTTACTGCCGACAACGGCCTGGGTTTCTCTGATGCTGACCTAACTCCGAAAGGAAGAAAGCACAATGACGCACTGCATGTGTCAGTTGAATGCCGAGGAACTACTCTTGCCCACGTTTTGGTCGACACTGGTTCTTCTCTGAACGTGCTGCCTAAGAAAGCTCTCGATCGATTGGATTGTGAAGGCTTGGAGCTGAAACCAAGTAATATCGTTGTCAGGGCCTTTGACGGGTCTAAAAGAATGGTGCATGGGGAGGTCGTCATTCCCATCAAGGTGGGAACTGAATTATTTCACTCAACTTTCTATGTGATGGACATCCGTCCGTCATACTCTTGCTTGCTATGGAGACCATGGATACATAATGCTGGCGCAGTGACTTCCTCCCTACATCAGATGCTGAAATACCCTGTCAAAGGAAAAATCATAATTGTACATGGTGAAGATGAATATATGATCAGTCACCTGAACTCCTTTCGGTATGTGGAAGTGGAGGGCGAATTCATTGAAACACCGTTCCAACACTTCGAGGAAATTGCTCCCGAGGTGGAAGTAGCAAAGGCAGTAGCTGAGGAGCCCAAGCAGGTGGCCAGGATGGCATCTCTGAAAGACGCAAAGGCTGCAATGAAGGAGGGGAAGAGCTCAACATGGGGTCAGTTACCTGACTTTCCCCACAAGACAGACAAGTTTGAGTTGGGATTTACCGCTGCGGGGCAAAAAGCTATGCGTCGCTCAAAAATTGAAAGACACCCATCAAGATTTCTCCTCATGGAATCAATGCTTTGGAAGACGAAGACGAAGAGGGTAACATCAAAGACTAGATCTTCCCAACCATCGAAGGGGGACTGCACAACTGGGAGGCGAAAGACTTCGTCCCCATTACTTTCATTAATCAGTAACTTATCTTTCAAACATTTCCTGTTGGTCTGTAATAATTACTTTTAAACAATCTGCACACTACTTTTTCACCTCATGCCTTGCCCGGGCCATGTAGGTCCATTTGTAAGGGTTTTGATTCTCTTCATATTCATATGCCATGTTTAATGAATCATTGGACGTTTTTCATTTATAAACTGCTGTGTTCATTTTCTTTCCTCTTGCATTTTTGTTTGTTTAAGGATGGCTATCCCTTACACACACCCACACTCATAAATGCAGGTACCCATCCACTCTGGATTCTATGGGTGACTATTTTGCTATGTCCTTCAATAACTCTGAAGATTTGGTCAATCAGGCTGAGTATGAAGATGACGAAGATTATGAAGTACCAGGAGAGCTAGCCAGACTTCTACAATAAGAAGAGAGGGCCATCTTGCCTCATGAAGAGTTGTTAGAAACAGTCAACTTAGGAACAGAGGAAGACAGGAAAGAAGTACAAGTGGGTGCCAATCTGGAACCAAGTGTCAAGGAGCGTTTGATACAGCTGTTAAATGAATACGTTGAAATCTTCGCCTGGTCTTATGAAGACATGCCGGGTTTAGACACAGACATCGTGGTTCACCGTCTCCCTACGAGATAGGATTGTCCACCGATCAATCAAAAAGTCCGTCGAATGAGCCCCGATATGTTTGAGAAGATTAAAGCTGAAGTAATGAAGCAATTCAACGTTGGATTTCTGGCTGTTACATCCTACCCACAATGGGTTGCTAACATCGTGCCAGTACCTAAAAAAGACGGCAAGGTCAGAATGTGTGTGGACTACCGGGATTTGAATAGGGCCAGCCCTAAAGATGATTTTCCGCTACCGCATATCGACATTTTGATTGACAACACAGCTCAGCACAAGGTGTTTTCCTTCATGGACGAATTCTCGGGCTACAACCAAATCAAAATGGCCCCCGAGGACATGGAGAAAACAACCTTTGTTACACAATGGGGTACTTTCTGTTACAAGGTGATGCCGTTCTGACTGAAGAACGCAGGGGCAACTTATCAGCGCGCCATGGTGGCTTTGTTTCATGATATGATCCATCATGAGATCGAAGTTTACGTAGACGACATGATAGCTCGATCACAAACAGAGGAGGAACACCTTGAACATCTGCAAAAGTTGTTTGCCAGGTTGAAGGAGTACAAACTCAGGCTGAATCCAAGTAAGTGCACTTTTGGAGTTAGGTCTAGTAAACTTCTAGGATTTATTGTCAGCAACAAAGGCATTGAGGTCGATCCAGCGAAAGTAAAAGCAATACAAGAAATTCCTGCCCCCCGTACTGAAAAGGAGGTTAGAGGGTTCCTGGGGCGCTTGAACTATATTTCCAGATTCATCTCTCATCTGACGTCTACCTGTGAGCCAATTTTCAAACTATTGAAGAAAGATCAGGTAGTCGAATGGAACGACGATTGCCAAGCTGCTTTTGATAAGATTAAGGAGTATTTGCTAGAACCTCCTATTCTGATGCCACTCGTCGAAGGAAGACCGTTGATCATGTATCTAACCGTGTTGGATAACTCAATGGGGTGCGTACTGGGCCAGCATGACGAGTCTGGTCGAAAAGAGCTGCCATTTATTACCTTAGCAAAAAGTTTACCGACTGTGAGACTCGCTACTCACTGCTCGAGAAAACTTGCTGCGCTTTGGTATGGGTTGCTCGCCGACTAAGGCAATATGTGTTGACTCATACCACTCTGTTGATTTCCAAAATGGATCCTATCAAGTATATCTTCGAGAAGCCTGCTTTATTTGGAAGAATCGCTAGATGGCAAATGATCCTAACTGAGTATGACATCCAGTATACCACCCAAAAAGCTATAAAGGGGAGTGTACTAGCTGACCATCTAGCTCATCAAGCTATCGAAGATTATCAATCCATGAGATTCGACTTCCCGGACGAGGGCATCATGAATTTGGACAACATTGAAGGTAACGGACCGTATGACGGACCTGAAAACGGATCCCGATGGACCCTGTACTTTGTTGGTGCTTCAAATGCACTTGGAAACGGTATCGGTGTGGTACTCATTTCCCCGGAAGGTTTCCACACACCTTTCACGGCCCGACTTTGCTTCAGTTGTACCAACAACATGGCTGAATATGAAGCTTGCATCTTTGGTCTCAAGGCTGTTATAGACTTGAAGATCAAATCTTTGATCGTATTTGGGGACTCGGCTTTGGTTATCAGTCAAATCAAAGGAGAGTGGGATACCAAGCATCCTAATCTTATCCCATACAAAGAACATGTCCTGACATTGTTGCCTCATTTCGAGCAAATCACCTTCGAGCATTTCCCGCGAGAAGAGAATCAACTAGCAGATGCTCTGGCTACAATGTCTTCCATGTTTAAACTCAACTGGGATGACGAGGCTCCCCAAATCACCATCGAGCGAATGGATGAACCTGTGCATTGTCATGAGATTAATACTGAAGAAGTAGTGGAACAACCTTGGTTTCACAAAATCAAAAGGTATCTCCAGACTAGAGAATATCCCGAAGGAGCTTCCGTAAACGACAAAAAGTTCTTAAGGAAATTCGCTGCCAAGTTCTTCCTGAGCAACGGCATCCTCTATAAGCGCAGCCATGATTGTGTTTTACTTCGTTGTGTGGACAAAGCTGAAGCAGAGTTAATCATGACTGAGATACACAGCGGTACATTTGGCACCCACTTGAGAGGGCATACGATGGCTAAGAAGATTCTAAGGGAAGGCTATTACTGGTCTACTATGGAAGCTGATTGCCATCAACATTCCCGTACTTGCCACAAATGTCAAGTCTATGCCGACAAGATTCATATTCCTCCTATTCCTCTCAACGTTCTGACAGCTCCTTGGCCATTCGCAATGTGGGGCATTGACATGATTGGAGAGATCAAGCCCATGACATCCAATGGACATCGCTTCATCCTGGTGGCCATTGACTATTTTACCAAATGGGTCAAAGCAGCTTCCTTCGCCTCCGTTACAAAGAATGTGGTTGCCCGCTTCATCAAGCAAAATCTCATATGCCGGTATGGTGTCCCCGACAGGATCATTACAGACAACGGTACAAATCTGAATAATACTATGATCACCGCTCTATGCGAACAATTCAAGATTTATCATCATAATTCATCTCCCTATCGGCCAAAGATGAACGGTGTTGTTGAAGCTGCGAACAAAAACTTTAAGAAGATCATTCAGAAAATGACAGTCACCTACAAGGATTGGCATGAGATGCTACTGTTTGCTCTGCATGGATACCGTACCACGGCACGTACTTCAACAGGGGCAACCCCATTTTCTTTGGTATATGGCATGGAAGCTGTCCTGCCCATGGAAGTTCAGATTCCTTCTTTAAGGATTATGAAGGACGCTGGTTTGAATGAAGACGATTGGATTCAGACCTGACTTGATCAACTCAATTTGATCGATGAGAAACGACTCACTGCTGTTTGCCATGGTCAGACGTATCAAAAACAGATGATCAAGGCTTTCAACAAGAAAGTCAGATGTCAAGTATATCAAGTCGGAGATCTTGTAATCAAGCGGATCATTTTGCCGCAAAGTGATCCCAGGGGCAAATGGACTCCTACCTACGAAGGACCATTTGTGATCAAGAGCATATTTTCTGGTGGTGCAACGATTCTGACCACCATGGACGGCGACGATTTGCCGCACCCTGCGAACGCAGACATAGTCAAAAGATACTACGCATAAAACAACCCGACAAGTCGAAAACCCGAAAGGGCGACTTGGGCAAAAATGGGTATCCCGGTGAACCGAAAACCCGAAAGGGCGATTCAGGCAAAAATTAGGGATAAAACAAAAAAAATTTGTACACCCAGCAAGTTGAAAACCCGAAAGGGTGGCTTGGGCAAAAAAGGGTTTCCCGATGGATCGAAAACCCAAAAGGGAGATTCAGGCAAAAGTTAGGGAATTAAAGCATATGACCATGTCTCGTCGGATCACTTTAAGGACAATCTCTTCATCAAACAGCTCCAAGTTTCTGATCAATCCAATCATCGGCGGACGAAGCATTGAATGGACAAGATATTCAGGGTTGTGAAGGCTATAGCAGAATGGAATCCCATGGAATTGTTTCACATAGCCATCTTTCTTTTGTATAAATTTTTCAATTTTTACGACAACATCCTCTTACTAGGATGTCTGTCTCCTTTGTAAAAAGATACTCATAGAAAGTTAATACAAATACTTTTCCAAATACAGAAATTTGCTTTGTCTTCTTTTTGCTTTTCTACACTTATGTTTTATTTAAGAAACGTCCAATGTTTTGTTAAAATAGGCATATGCATTTGAACATGATCATTTTCCTTACAAATCAAGAAAGATGATTGCTGATAGGTTGAAGGTACAGGTAGATATCTTGATGCCCTTTCAGAAGGAATCCCTAGCGGAATTAAACTCCAAATTCCTCAACAAAGTCAAAATCCAGGACTTAATTCCCCAAATAGAGTTAAACTTCAGGATCCTCAGTAGAACAAAAGCTTTCTCCAAAACTGATTTCCCCAGCCAGAGAGCCTTCCAGAACTCAATTCCCCTCAGAGTTAAGTTTCAATATCCCTAGTGGAGCCTTAAAAATATGAAAATCCAATCCCCAGCGGAGCTAAAACTTCCAACTATCAATCCCCAGCGGAACCAGACTAGTGAACCTTCTCCCCACAGAGATGCTTCCCACCAGACTGAAGATTCTCAGTCTTACGTCCCCAGCATGAGTCTACCAGGTTCTGGACTCCCCAGTAGAGATCATCAGAATTCGCTTGCCCTACAAGTCACCAAGGAGTTCCAATCCCCAGCAGTGGTCCTAAGATCCCTCAACAATTGAAGATCTTGTTCCCCAAGCAGTCAGCAGTCGACAAGGATGTCCCATCTTCAGCAATCAAAGATTCTTGCAATCCCCTGCAGCAGTCAAGGATTCACTTTCCCTGGAAGCAGTCAAGATTCTGTTATCTCCGGTTATCCAGGATTCCTCTATCCACAGTAAGACAGCTCATCAGCTTGCATGCGCATCCATTACATTCATATCATAAACATTGATATAACATATATTGCATCATACATTTCATGCAACATAACTTTGTGTTTAGCTAACATTTTGTCCTTTTTCAGGATAAGAATAAAAGGCTATCATTAACAATTATTCAGATACAGTTTTACATGGACTCATCATCAGGAAACCCAACACCGGTTCCTTCTCCATTCCAAGACTTCTGAAAACAGTTTACGGGTTCTCCAGACACGGATGTTAACCTATCGCTTGTTCAGATTCTTCAACTTCTGATAACAGTTTACGGATTCTCCAAACACGGATGTTAATCTATCGCTTGTTCAGACTCAACTTTTGAAAACAGTTTATGGACGCTTCCCAACATGGATGCTACTCTATTGCTTATTCAACTTCAAGACTTCTGAAAACAGTTTACGGGTTCTCCAGACACGGATGTTAACCTATCGCTTGTTCAAATTCTTCAACTTCTGAAAACAGTTTACGGATTCTCCAAACACGGATGTTAATCTATCGCTTGTTCAGACTCAACTTTTGAAAACAGTTTACGGACGCTTCCCAACATGGATGCTTCTCTATTGTTTATTCAACTTCAAGACTTCTGAAAACAGTTTACGGGTTCTCCAGACACGGATATTAACCTATCGCTTGTTCAGATTCTTCAACTTCTGAAAACAGTTTACGGATTCTCCAAACACGGATGTTAATCTATCGCTTGTTCAGACTCAACTTTTGAAAACAGTTTACGGACGCTTCCCAACATGGATGCTGCTCTATTGCTTATTCAACTTCAAGACTTCTGAAAACAGTTTACGGGTTCTCCACACACGGATGTTAACCTATCGCTTGTTCAGGTTCTTCAACTTATGAAAACAGTTTACGGATTCTCCAAACACGGATGTCAATCCATTGCTTATTCAAGATCCCCAGTTCAGAAATATTCCAAACATGGATACCTTTCTGATACTCGCTCACTCATCAACGACATACAGTTCAACAAGCATTCCAGATGGCATCTTTAAGCCCATCCCCTGATAAGATTCTGTCACGTCTCCAGATGGCATCTCTAAGCCCGTCTCCAGATGGCATCTCTAAGCCCATCTCCAAATGGCATCTTTAAGCCTATTCTCGCATCCATGTTCTGACGAGTGCAAATTTAAGGGCACTCTAGTATTCAATCTCCTTTTCCCTTCGAGACGCGAAAGGCAAACTTGCCAATCTAACTCTTCAGGTGCAAGAAGATTGAACAGGGGCAACTGTTGTACCCCAAAATTTGCCCTCTCATTTCATCAATATTTTCTCACCACAAGACCCTTGGAGCTCAAGATCAAGTTAGGGTTTGCTCTGCTCAAGACTCCTCCTTGCACTGTTGACCCAAATTAGGGTTTGAGTTGGCACAAAGATGTTTTGACCTAAAATGCCCAAAGTGACTTTCATGCTTCATGTTGGACCTATAAGTTTATCCATACCAAGTTTCAAGCCTTGATTCCAGTCTTTGCCCAGTCAATTGGACAGTTGACCTAGAAATCAGCTGTATTGGGGGAAAAGTCAACTGTGATAAATTGACAGTCAAATTTCATAATTTTTGACCCACATCAACATAATGAACTCATATGAACCAAATGGTCAAGTTTGGATCACAATTCCACAGGAAATTTGATCAGATCACCAAAAGGGCAAAATGGTCATTTTTAGGGTTTTGACTGCACAAAGGCAATTTTTGAATGTTTGACCTAACCAATGGAAAACCAAGCTCACATATGGACTCAAGGACTCAATGGCATTGTCTTGACACATTCGACAAGTTCAAAAGATCTCAAATGCACAGGATTGACAGATGAATTTTCCAGTCAACTGATTAAAATTTGACTGTATACTGAAAAGTCAAACTTTGACTTTTTGGTCAAAATTAAGTGCCAAGATTCATTTTTCATCAAGACATGTCAAATTATGAAACTTGTTCATTAAGAAACCCAAAATTGCAAATTAGGGTTTAGAATGAGAAAATTTCATAACTTAGAATTTTTCTAAGTTATGAAACTTCCTTATTTTTTCCTAACTTTGTCCCATTTTTACATCAAGATACAATTGGATTCAAACAAAACTCAAAACATGAAAGTTGTAGTCCATTGCAAAATCTACAACTGTTATTCACAAAGTTTTCTCAAAGGAAGCTTGTAACTCAAGTTATGATTTTTGGAACAAGGGTACAAAACATTTTTAACTTAGAGAAATTTTGACCTATTCTAGGCAGGATTTTTGTCCAACTTCTTGGCCATTTTTCACATGCTTCCACTTGGACTTTCAATTTGCATTACAAAGATGGATTGTAGTACACATTCCAAGCTTTCCAAATTGTCCAAGAACTTCTCAAACACCCTTGTGGTTAGGGAGAATCGAATTTGCAAAGATGGGCAAAAGTCACTTTTGTTCATAGCCATACATGTTCGTAACATTTGCATTTTCAAGTCAGCAGGGTTTGTGATGGTTTGCAGGCCTCTAAACCTCTTCACACTCAATAGTTAAATGCTTAACCTTTGTGTTCAAGTCTTTTTTTGTGCATTTAGTCATTACACAAAGAACTAATCCATAATTAGAAAAAGCAACTTTGCCATTTTTGAAAAGATGCACTTTATGTCAAATACCATATCCAAGAGGTACAAGCCAGATCTTTGAGGCACAAGTTTGTAGACAAATCCCACTGATCAAGAACAAAGTATACAGCATGCTTGAGAACTTGGTACAGACCTATATCACAAGTTGACATCTCTTTGCTTACATTAGAAGAAAACTTGCAAACTGACTCTAATCTCTCATTCATGTAAACACTAACCTAAGCAAACTTTGAAAACATCTTTCACACTCCCTAACTAACCTAAAACACGAATCAACCACCCCTCAAACCTCCTCATTCATCAAAACACCATTTTTCTGCAAGAAACAGGGCATCCCTGCAGATTGAGTTGCACAACTCAGTTTGCTCGTGCGTTTTGGCCAAAGCTTGTTCAAACACACTCCCTACCATCCATTGAAGCTATCCCAAGCCCTAGATACAAACTGTAACATCCCTAACCCATGTTGCCATTTTCATTTTTCAGTTGTGCAGGTGAACTTCCATAGCACGATTCATAGTGATTCAAAGCAAGCTAGGTGTTGGAGAAGCATCCTTGGACATCAGGAAAGTTGTACCAAAGCTCAAACTCCATTGAAGATACCTCCATTGTTGTACACGACTCAAGCTGAAACAGGTAAAAACATGAACTTCTATCTCTCAATATAGGAAGAGTTAGGCTTAGGTTTGTGAATAAAACATGTTCTCCTCATAGCCCTGAAGCCATCCATATACTTACTTTTCATTTATATTGAGTATGCTGTGAGAATTTTGGCCATGAACATTGGAAAAAACTTAGGTCAGAAATTGGGGATGAAGAAATTCTCCCTCGTTTCTTAGAGTTAGGTCAAGTTTTTTATATGTACGAATTCGTCTCTTGATGCTCTACAATGTTTGTGTTATGAGTTTTGTGTAAAAGTCAAAGAATCAGGAGTTTGTTGTTTGAGCAAGGAGGCGCGCAAAATTCAAACAGAATGGCTGGAGGTTGAAGAAGGTGGACTTGGGCTGGGCCTGAGTTGTTCTTGCTGCTTGCACCCTCACTTTCCATTTACACCCCCCTGGCCCATTGTGTGATATTTTGATCATTTTTTATTTTTTCTTTTTGATTCTGACTTATTATTTTTTTGCTCAAATATAAAAAATATTAAAAATATTTTTTCACCCATTTTTGCATTTATTTGACATTTATTTGTTTTATTTAGCATATATATGTAAATAAATATAAAAACCTTTTATTTAAAACATTAGAAAATAATACCAAAATATATATATTTTCAGTCATTATTTTTTATTCACATTTTGAAAACATTTTCTAAAATATACTCATTTTTGTAAATACTTAATATTTTATTCTTGTATATATTTAGTATATTTAATAAATAATATAAATACTTGTATATTTATTAGAATATTTAGGATAAAAATATGAAAATAATACATTTTTATTTTTATTAATATATGACACTAAAAAATACATTTTTTCACAATATACTTCTTTTATTATTTTTTGTATAAATTAATGTATAAATATTGTATATAATTAATAATAATTGCTATTTATTCAAAAATTAGGGTTTTGCCCTAAACCATAAAAATACCCCAAAATTGACCTTTTCATTTTTGTTTATATTTTACATTGAAAAATACTTTTACACACATAAAAAACCATTTTTGTGCATAATACATTTTGCATATTTATTGTATTTATTTAATCATTGTACAATTAAATAATTTGTATATTCAATATGGATGTAATAGTTTTAGATTTAATTGCTTGCTAAATATCCTCTCATTCAAACATTTGTACCCCCATCCCCATAATTATGTTGTAATAATTTAGGACTTTAAATTTCCGCATTTAAAAGCTTTCAAATTATGTCACGATAGACCTAGGGTTTGTATGCAAAAATTAAAAAAATAACAAATAGCTTGACCTAATTCAAAGACAAAAAAGCATGAAAATGGACAACACAATGCACACTTGCACCCTTAGGGTTACTCCACTTGTTGCCTTCAAAAAGGGGCCATGTTGCATGTTGAGTGTCTTTGGCAAAACAAAAAACAAATCAAATGATCATAGTCCCTCGATGACGCTATCAAGTTGCCTAAAAATGATCAAGTCCCTTAAAGAAAAATTGCCAAAGACACTTGGCACTATTGCATTCATGGTCTAAACGATGACCCGCGCTCGTCCCGTTAACATCCTAACACAAGATTGTCCACCAAATACAATGGTGGAACAATACTGTTAAAAGGGTTAAAACATAGGAAAGATCTTTGAGAAATTTAGGGTAGATAACTCTTGGTTACTTGACCAACTTGCAAAACAAATCCTTGCCATTTTTCAAAATACACCTCACAACACAATTTCCAAACAAATTTTCAAACCCTTGAAACATCTTTTCAAAAAGACAAACACCCTTTGTAAAACATTCGAGTAAAGAATTGTTACAAAGGTTGCCTAGACAAGGCATCTTTTTCAAAACATTTTCAAAACCACGCACACAAAGCACCATTTCAAACAATTGAAATCACCATTTCAAACAATTGAAAATGCAAGGCAAGTGATCTAAGCAAGTAACTAAGTGCCCATGGATAACCATGGATAGAAAGGGTGTTAATACCTTCCCTTTCTATAATCTACTCCCCGAACCCAAGAAAACATCTCAAAGGTTTTTCCTTTGCTTTTTAACCTTTCCTTAGGATAAAATAAAAAGTCGGTGGCGACTCTTGCTAAACCGAAACATTTGCGAAAACAAACGTAAAACCTCAAGTCAGTTCTCCCACCGTATCACACAGCCCATACCAAAGCGCAGCAAGTTTTCTCGAGCAGTGAGTAGCGAGTCTCAGAGTCGGTAAACTTTTTGCTAAGGTAATAAATGGCATGCTCTTTTCGACTAGACTCGTCATGCTGGCCCAATACGCACCCCATTGAGTTATCCAAAATGGTCAGATACATGATCAACGGTCTTCCTTCGACGGGTGGCATCAGAATATGAGGTTCTAGCAAATACTCCTTGATTTTATCAAAAGCAACTTGGCAATCGTCGTTCCATTCGACTACCTGATCTTACTTTAATAGTTTGAAAATTGGCTCACAGGTAGACGTCAGATGAGAGATAAATCTGGCAATATAGTTCAAGCGCCCCAAGAACCCTCTAACCTTCTTTTCAGTACGGGGGGCAGGCATCTCTTGTATAGCTTTCACCTTTGCTGGATCGACCTCAATGCCTTTGTTGCTGACAATAAATCCTAGAAGTTTACCAGACCTAACTTCAAAAGTGCACTTACTTGGATTCAGCCTGAGTTTGTATTCCTTCAACCTGGAAAATAGCTTTTGCAAATGTTCAAGGTGTTCCTCCTCTGTTTGTGATCGAGTTATCATATCGTCTACATAAACTTAGATCTCATGATGTATCATATCATGAAACAAAGCTACCATGGCACGTTGATAAGTTGCCTATGCATTCTTCAGTCCGGACAGCATCACCTTGTAGCAGAAAGTACCCCATTGTGTAACAAAGGTTGTTTTCTCCATGTCCTCGGGGGTCATTTTGATCGGGTTGTAGCCCGAGAATCCATCCATGAAGGAAAACACCTTGTGCTGAGCTGTGTTGTCAATCAAATTGTCGATATGCGGTAGCGGAAAATCATCTTTAGGGCTAGCCCTGTTCAAATCCCGGTAGTCCATACACATTCTGACCTTGCCATCTTTTTTAGGTACTGGCACAATGTTAGCAACCCATTGTGGATAGGATGTAACAGCCAGAAAGCCAGCGTTGAATTGCTTCATTACTTCAGCTTTAATCTTCTCAGACATGTCGGGCCTCATTCGGCGGACTTTTTGCTTGATCGGTGGACAATCCTCTCTTGTAGGGAGACGGTGAACCACGATGTCTGTGTCTAAACCCGGCATGTCTTCATAAGACCAGGTGAAGATTTCAACGTATTCATTTAACAGCTGTATCAAACGCTCATTGACACTTGGTTCCAGATTGGCGCCCACTTGTACTTCTTTCCTGTCTTCCTCAGTTCCTAAGTTGACTGTTTCCAACAACTCTTCATGAGGCAAGATGGCCCTCTCTTCTTGTTGTAGAAGTCTGGCTAGCTCTCCTGGTACTTCACAATCTTCGTCATCTTCATACTCATCCTGATTGACCAAATCTTCAGAGTTATTGAAGGACATAGCAGAATAGTCACCCATAGAATCCGGAGTGGATGGGTACCTGCATTTGTGAGTGTGGGTGTGTGTAAGGGATAGCCATCCTTAAATAAACAAAAATGCAAAAGGAAGGAAAATGAACACAACAGTTGAAAAACGTCCAATGATTCATTAAACATGGAATATGAATATGAAGAGAATCAAAACCCTTACAAATGGACCTACATGCCCCGGGATAGGCATGAGGTGAAAAATTAGTGTGCAGATTGTTTAAAAGTAATTATTACAGACCAACAGGAAATGTTCGAAAGATAAGTTACTGATTAATGAAAGTAATGGGGACGAAGTCTTTCTCCTCCCAGTTGCGTAGTCCCCTTTCGATGGTTGGGAAGATCCAATCTTCAATGTTGGCCTCTTCGTCTTCGTCTTCCAAAGCATTGATTCCATGAGGAGAAATCTTGATGGGTGTCCTTTCAATTTTTGAGCGATGCATAGCTTTTTGCCCCGCAGCGGTAAATCCCAACCCAAACTTGTCTGTCTTGTGGGGAAAGTCAGGCAACTGACCCCATGTTGAGCTCTTCCCCTCCTTCATTGCAGCCTTTGCGTCTTTCAGAGATGCCATCCTGGCCACCTGCTTGGGCTCCTCAGCTACTGCCTTTGCTACTGCGACCTCGGGAGCAATTTCCTCGAAGTGTTGGAACGGTGTCTCAATGAATTCGCCCTACACTTCCACATACCTAAAGGAGTTCAGGTGACTTATCATATATTCTTCTTCACCGTGTACAGTTATGATTTTACCCTTGACAGGATATTTCAGCATCTGATGTAGGGAGGAAGTGATCGCGCCAGCATTATGTATCCATGGTCTCCCTAGCAAACAAGAGTATGACGGACGGATGTCCATCACATAGAAAGTTGAGTGGAATAATTCAGTTCCCACCTTGATGGGAATGTCGACCTCCCCATGCACCATTCTTTTAGACTCGTCAAAGGCCCTGACAATGATATTACTTGGTTTCAGCTCCAAGCCTTCATAATCCAATCGATCCAAAGCTTTCTTAGGCAGCACGTTCAGAGAAGAACTAGTGTCGACCAAAACATGGGCAAGAGTAGTTCCTCGGCATTCGACTGACACATGCAATGCGTCATTGTGCTTTCTTCCTTTCGGAGTCAGGTCAGCATCAGAGAAACCCAGGCCGTTGTCGGCAGTAAGGCTGGCTACACAATCTTGGAATTGATCGGCTGAGGTTTCCTGGGGCACATGGGCTGTCTTCAGAAATCTTATTAATGCTTTGGCATGAGCCTCTGAACAAAGCAGCAAACCCAGCATGGAGATCTTCGAGGGGGTTTTCCCCAGTTGTTCTACAACGTCATAATCACTTTTCTTTATTATTTTCAGAATCTCCTCCATTTCTTTCTTAGAGGTTTCGGGGATGACCAATGGTTGAGCCCTCGTCCTGACAAGCTCATCTTGGATCCCTTTCCCCTTATCAGCAGAAGTAGGAGGGACAACTACAGGAATAACAGCTTCTTCAATCAACGGAGTTCTTGCAGAAAGTTTTATCGGTGCAGGAGTAACTTTGGCAGCAGCTGAGGGTCCAAAGATTGCCTTTGGAGGGGCAATCTCTGGAGAGAAAATTCTCCCACTTCGGGTAATATTGCTCGTACCGGCAATGTTTCCAACGTCGGCATCTTCTTCGTCAGAGCTCTCTTCAGTTATCTCAACTTGTTTAACACCATGGTAGTAGATTTCTCCACCATAATTCCATGGTATTGATTTGTCAGATTTGTAGGGGACAGGCCCAGGCATGGTTATTTTCAGAGGAACAATCTTCGTAGTGGATGTAATCTTAACAGGCTTTTTAGGGACCTTGGAAAGATTGGTGGAAATGGTGATTATTGAAACATCTTTGATAGGGGTTGGAGTAGCAGGAATCTTTTCAAAAAGAATTTGTTGGCTGTCCATTAGGCCTTGGATGCCTATCTTCAGCAATGGACAGTCGATTGGTAGGGAGGAACAACAGTAGCAGTCTTCTTTACATCCTGGGAAAATCCCAGCCTTTAACAGATTCAACTTGATTGTTAGTAGTGGAGTTACCAGATCATCAACGGTAGCAACATACAGATCTTCTTCAATAGCATGGACATTGCGACCATGCTTCGGAATTGGAGCAGATATTACATTCGGCTTCTCTGGAGCATCGAACTCAACCTCTTTTGCATCTATTAAGTCTTGAATTTTATGCTTAAGCGCCCAACAATCGTTTGTGTCGTGCCCGACGCTGTCAGAATGATAGGCACATTTAGCATTGGGATGATAATGCAGGGAATTTGTATTCATATTTTTTGGTGCCTCTTTGATAGTGGTGAGATTCAGCTTCAACAAATGGGGAAGAACTTGCGCGGGCGTCATATTGATGCGGGTGAACTGCTGTTATGGTCATTCTCCCCATTGCTGTTTAGGTCTGGACTGATTGTTACGAGGCTGATCATTTGATGAATTTTGAATCATCACGGCCCCGACAGTCGGTCGGCGCTCAGTTCTTCTCGATCCTTTTTGAGAGTACACAACAGCTGCTTCCTTCTTGGCCGGAAATTATTTCTTAACAGTTGCGGAGGCAGAGGCATCCCTTTGAATCTTCCCATTCTTAATACCAGCTTCCACCCGTTCGCCAGTCAGAATCAATTCAGTAAACCCTGCAGAAGAGCTCCTGATCAAATGGTTGAAGAACGGTCCAGATAGGGTCCCCAAGAACATATCAACTAGTTCCCTATCTGAAAGAGGTGGCTGCACTCCTCCGGCCAAGTCGCGCCATTTCTGGGCGTATTCTTTGAATCCCTCATTTGAGGCCATCCCCATACTTTGCAACTGAGTAGGGGTCGGCGCCAAGTCAGTGTTATATTGATACTGGAGATAAAAGGCAGCTGCCAAGTCTTCCCAGTTATGCACTTCTGACCTCTCAAGCTGGTAAAACCAGTCTAGCTGTGTACCGGACAAGCTGTCCTGAAAGAAGTGTACCCAAAGATTTATGTCGAATGTATGAGGTTGAATTCTTATGACATATGACCTCAGGTGCATCTTCGGGCAAGACAGCCCGTCATATTTTGCGAAAATCGGAACTTTAAATTTTGGAGGGATCACAATCCCAGCAATCAATCCCAATTCTTCAAAATCTAGCCCGAGAACCCTTTGCAGCTCCATAGCTGCCAATCTATCCTCCAAGTTTTTGTATTTGTCGTCCGCTGGCGGGTATTGCTGCTTTGAATAATCTTCATCTTCCTCAACCTCTTCCTCTTCAGCCTCGGACTCAGAAGGTAATGCAGCCCCTTTTCCTTTACCGGTTCCCTCATCAGATGTGGAGGGAAATTCAAGAACTCTCCTAGCTTCATTCTCAAATCTTCTTCCCAATGTAGCTACCCCTACTATTTTCTTCTTCTTTTTTCCTTTTTCTTGCTCTTTGTTCCCTAGCAGTGCTTTAAGATCCTCCTGACCCTTTGCCAAGGTCATTAGGAGCTGTTTAAACTGTGAGTTTTGTGACTGCAGATCTTTGACCGTCTGTTCAAGATCCATCTTACTGAAATAAACAGCAGAATGATAAGGAAACCTGGTGTGAAGACCTGCTTATGCATATGATGAATGATATGTTTATTCATGCAATGCATTCAAGGATTTAGAAATTCAAAATTGTTGCAAACAAAAAGAACACACGTCATATTAATAAGAAGAAATTTTGTCAGTACATAAATGCCCCATGGGCCAAATATTACAAAAACTTCTTAAGGCAAAAAGACGTTGCGCATCCTCTTTGGTGCGATGTAAGTGTTGAGGGTCTCCTCCTCATGGAGTCGGCGGGTAATCTCCAAAACCTTCTTCTCACTGGCGTAGAAGTTGGCTTCAAAAGTATCCCTTTCTTCCTTGAGTTGGATCTAACTCTTCTGTATCTCCTCCCATGATGTAGGCATGTCAGGATGTAGGATGGTGTAAGGAACCTCTCCTTCCTTAACAGGCTCTTTAATCAAAGGGAGAATATGAGGGTAAGGCATCATAAGACTCTGGGCTCAGGTTCTTACCCACTTGAGATAAGGCTCAAGAGGGATGGAGTTCTTGTGCCCCAGTGTCTTGCTATCTACCTTGTTAGGCATTCTCCAAGCTCTGATGAATCTTTGGCGAAGTCCTTGCGCATCGTTGTCGAAGTTAAAAACTAGGTCAGGAATCAGCATGTCATGAGGGCCATCCCTCCGTGCATATCCAAATTGTCTCAAAGCTAGACAAGGGTTGTAGGTAATGCCTCCCCTAATGCCAAGTAATGGAACATTAGGGAACTCACCACAACCATCGACGATGATGACATTTTCTCTGGACCGAGAACACCAATGTACATCAGAGTGTGTGAGGGTCATCAACTGTTGTGACCACCTTAAGCCTTGTTCATTTTTCAAAACAGATTGTGGAAGGTGAGAAATAAACCACCTTGCAAGGAGAGGAGTACAACACATTAGAACACCTCTCCTTCTCATTGTTCGTGTGTAAAATGAGTGGAGGATGTCCCCAAGCAATGTAGGTATGGGATTCCTGGATAGGAAAATCTTGACAGCATTGACATCTATAAGTTGGTCAGGATTTGGGAACAAGACCAACCCATAAATAAGGAGTGCCACAATCTCTTCAAAGGCTTGCAGATCCAGGGAATTCCAACACTCTTGTGCCTTCTCAAACAAGAATTTTTCCAAGAAGCCTTTGACACCACTTCTAGTCTCCCAATGCCCCTTGATGTCAGATGGTTGCAAGTGTAGTGCTTGAGCAACATCTTCAGGCTTTGGTTCTTTTTCCGTACCGTTATCGGGTAGTTGATTAAGAATAGGAATCCTTAGGAGTTGAGAAAATTCCTCCAAAGTAGGCACCAATTGATAGTCGGGGAATGTGAAACAGTGGTGAAGGGGGTCAAAGAACTGGAACAACACTTTCACCATGTCTTCTTTAATGTTGGTGATGACTAGGCTGAGCAGTCTACCATGTCTTTCACTGAAGAGAGAGCTTTCTAGAATTCTGGATGTAAGCTCCTTGAGTTGAGGAGGGATTCTCACAAGGTTGACTTGGATAGTTTTCCTGCGAAGAATTTCCATGACCTACAAAACAAGAACAAAGATGAAGATCCAAACCCTTGAAATGGTTAGTGGATGCATATGATGCTTTATGATGTTCATGATGTATGCACAAACATATGTACAAGCAAGTCACACAAAACCCTAGTTTCAGGCTTGCATGGGGTTTCATAGGTAAGTACCCTCTTGAGTGAAGTTGGCTTAAAAACCTGTCCTATAAATAGTAACCGGGTTCTAAGGAGCTCAATATCATTGAATTGTTTTCTATGTTCATTGTTTTGGTTTAGCCACTTAACTAGCGACCAAAATATTCCAAGAAAAAAACCCTCAATGAGTGTAGTATCGAGTATCTACCAACTTCGGACTGCACCAAAGCCGGTCATCTCACTACCCCTAATAAAAGGCCAAGATGGTCAAGTAAGGTTCTAGGTCATTAGTGCTTAGTGACATCCCTCAGCGGCCCCGTACTCTCTTTGATTGAACTCAAGGGTTACCGGTACTCACAAATATGTCGCACTAATATAGCTATTGCTTCAACCGTGTCGGTATACCCCACACAGTTTCCACAACGTATTGCTATCTATGAATGTTTCCCCAAATCTAGGTGTAGGATTTCAAGCCCAAACAAGGGAACCATGATGTAAAGCAATCAAAGCAAACAATTAGTCATGCAAAAGGGTGATTTAAGCCCTAAGGTTACTCCACTTTTAATGATTTCCCCAGCAGAGTCGCCAGTTCTGTGATATGGTGGGAGAACTGACTTAGGTTTTGCGTTTGTTTTTGCAAATGTTTCGGTTTAGCAAGAGTCGCCACCGACTTTTTATTTTATCCTAAGGAAAGGTTAAAAAGCACAGGAAAAACCTTTGAGATGTTTTCATGGGTTCGGGGAGTAGATTATAGAAAGGGAAGGTATTAGCATCCTTTCTATCCATGGTTATCCATGGGCTCTTAGTTACTTGCTTAGATCACTTGCCTTGCATTTTCAATTGTTTGAAATAGTGCTTTCAATTGTTTGAAATGGTGCTTTGTGTGTGTGGTTTTGAAAATGTTTTGAAAAATATGCCTTGTCTAGGCAACCATTGTAACAATTCTTGTTTGAATGATTTACAAAGGTGTGTGTCTTTTTGAAAAGATGTTTCAATGTTTTTGAAAGTTGTTTTGAAAGTTTTGTTGTGGAGTATGTTTTGAAAAAATGGCAAGGATTTGTTTTTCAAGTTGGCCAAGTAACCAAGAGCTATCTACCCTAAATTTCTCAAAGATCTTTCCTATGTTTTAACCCTTTTAACAGTATTGTTCCACCATTGTATTTGGTGGACAATCTTGTGTTAGGATGTTAACGGGACGGGCGCGGGTCATCGTTTAGACCATGAATGCAATAGTGCCAAGTGTCTTTGGCAATTTTTCCTTCAAGGGACTTGATCATTTTTTAGGCAACTTGAGAAAGCGTCATCGAGGGACTATGATCATTTGATTTGTTTTTGTTTTGCCAAAGATACTCAACATGCAACATGGCCCATTTTTGAAGGCAACAAGTGGAGTAACCCTAAGGGTGCAAGTGTGCATTGTGTTGTCCATTTTCATGTTTGTTTATCTTTGAATTAGGTCAAGCTATTTGTTATTTGATTTTGCATACAAACCCTAGGTCTATCATGGCATAATTTGAAAGCTTTTAAATGCGGAAATTTAAAGTCCTAAATTATTACAACATGATTATGGGGATGGGGGTACAAATGTTTGAATGGGGGGATATTTAGCAAGAAATTAAATCTAAAACTATTACATCCATATCGAATATACAAATTATTTAATTGTACAATAATTAAATAAATACAATAAATATGCAAAATGTATTATGCACAAAAATGGTTTTTTATGTATGTAAAAGTATTTTTCAATGTAAAATATAAACAAAAATAAAAAGGTCAAATTTGGAGTATTTTTATGGTTTAGGGCAAAACCCTAATTTTTGAATAAATAGAAATTATTTATTAATTATATACAATATTTATATATTTATTTATACAAAAATAAATAAAAAATAAAAAAAAAGAAGTATATTGTAAAAAAAAAGAGTATTTTTTAGTGTCATATATTAATAAAAATAAAAATGTATTATTTTCATATTTTTATCCTAAATATTCTAATAAGTATACAAGTATTTATATTATATATTTTAATATACTAAATATATACAAGAATAAAATATTAATTATTTACAAAAATGGTATATTTTAGAAAAATGTTTTCAAAATGTGAATAAAAAATAATGACTGAAAATATATATATTTTTGTATTATTTTTTAATATCTTAAATAAAAAGTATTACATTTATTTATATACATATGCTAAATGAAACAAATAAATACCAAATAAATGCAAAAATGTGAGAAAAAATATTTTTAGTGTTTTTTCATGTTTGAATAAAAATATAGAATCAGAAACAAAAAGAAAAATGCAAAAATAATGAATATTTCACACAATGGGCCAGGGGGGTGTAAGTTAAAAAAGAGTGTGCAAAGAGTAAAAACAACTCAGGCCCAGCCCAAGTCAACCTTCTTCAACCTCCAGCCTTGTTTGAAACAGAAAACGCGCGCTTCACCATGTCCAACACAAACTCCTGATTCTTTGACTTTTAGCAAAAACTCACAACACAAATAATGTAGAGCATCAAGAGACGAATTCATACATATAAAAAACTTGACCTAACTCTAAGAAACGAGGGAGAATTTCTTCATCCCCAATTTCTGACCTAAGTTTTCTCCAATGTTCATGGCCAAAATTCTCACAGCATACTCAATATAAATGAAAAGTAAATATATGGATGGCTTCAGGGCTATGAGGAGAACATGTTTCATTCACAAACCTAAGCCTAACTCTTCCTATATTGAGAGATAGAAGTTCATGTTTTTACCTGTTTTAGCTTGAGTCGTGTACAGCAATGGAGGTATCTTCAATGGAGTTGGAGCTTTGGTACAGCTTTCCTGAAGTCCAAGGATGCTTCTCTTATGCTTGGCTTGCTCTGAAACTGCCTGTATCGTGCTATGGAAGTCCACCTGCACAGCTTGAAAGCAAAAATGGAAAACGATGTTAAGGATGTTACAGCTTGGATTTAATGCTTGGGATAGCTTCAGTGGATGATATGGAACATGTTTGAACTCTTTTTAGCCAAAATGCACGAGTGGAAATGTTTGTGGAAGTCAAGTTGCAGAACTTGCTCTATTTCTGCAGCAAGAGGATGTTTTTGTGTTTGAGGAGGTATTGGTGATGAAGGAATCATGCTTTAGGTCAGTTAGGGAGTGTGAAAGATGTTTGCAAAGTTTTCTTTAGCTTATGCTTGCAGGAATGAAAGATGGTATGTGTTTTGCCAAGTTTTTTCTACTTGAAGCAAGAAAATGCAAGTTTCAATACAGGCATGTACAATGCCCTAAAGCATGCTGCATATCTTGTTCTTGATCAGAGGGATTTGTGTACAAATGCTAGCCTCAAAGATCTGGCCCATGCCTCTTGGATTTGTTATTTGACATAAAGCACTACTTTATCAAAATGGCAAATATGCTTTTTCCAATTAAGGGTTAATCTTGCATGTAATGACCAAATGAACAAAATAACACCTTAGCACAATGGTTAGGCATTTAATTATGGTGTGTGAGACTGGTTTTGAGGCCTGTAAGCTAGCTTGTACAAGCTGATTTGAAAAATGCCAATGTATGAACATGTATTTGGTTATGAACAAAAGTGACTTTTGCCCATCTTTGCAAATTCGATTCTCCCTAACCACAAGGGTGTTTGAGAAGTTCTTGGAAAATTTGGAAAGCTTGTAACGTGTACTACAATCCATCTTTGTAAAGCAAATTGAAACTCCAAGTGGAACCATGTGAAAAATGGCCAAGAAGTTGGACAAAAATCCTGCCTAGAATAGGTCAAAATTTCTCTAAGTTAAAAATGTTTTGCACCCTTATTCCAAAAATCATAACTTGAGCTACAAGCTTCCTTTGAGAAAACTTTGTGAATAAAAGTTGTAGATTTTTCAATGGATTACAACTTTCATGTTTTGAGTTTTGTTTGAATCCATTTGCATCTTGGTGAAAAAATGGGGCAAAGTTAGGAAAAAATAAGGAAGTTTCATAACTTTGAAAAATTCTAAGTTATGAAATTTTCTCATCTTAAACCCTAATTTGCAAATTTGGATTTCTTGATGAACAAGTTTCATAATTTGACATGTCTTGATGAAAAATGAATCTTGGCACTTGATTTTGACCAAAAGGTCAAAGTTTGACTTTTCAGTATACAGTCAAATTTTGATCAGTTGACTGGAAAATTCATCTGTCAATCCTGTGCATTTGAGATCTTTTGAACTTGTTGAATGTGTCAAGACAATGCCATTGAGTTCTTGAGTCCATATGTAAGCTTGGTTTGCCATTGGTTAGGTCCAACAGTCAAAAATTGCCTTTGTGCAGTCAAAACCCTAAAAATGACCATTTTGCCCTTTTGGTGATCTGATCAAATTTCTTGTGGAATTGTGATCCAAACTTGATCAAATGGTCCATATGAGTTCAAAATGTTGATGTGGGTCAAAAATCATGAAGTTTGACTGTCAATTGGCCACAGTTGACTTTTTCCCCAATACAGCTGATTTCTAGGTCAACTGTCCAATTGACTGGGCAAAGATTGGAATCAAGGCTTGAAATTTGATATGGATAAACTTGTGAGTCCAACATGAAGCATGAAAGTCACTTTGGGCATTTTAGGTCAAAACATCTTTGTGAAAACTCAAACCCTAATTTGGGTCAACAGTGCAAGGAGGAGTCTTGAGCAGAGCAAACCCTAACTTGATCTTGAGCTCCAAGGGTCTTGTGGTGAGAAAATATTGATGAAATGAGAGGGCAAATTTTGGGGTACAACACTGAGGAAGACAGAAAAGAAGTCAGAGTGGGTGCCAACCTAGAGCCAAGTGTCAAGGAACGTTTAATTCAGCTGTTGCATGAATATGTTGAGATCTTCGCCTGGTCATACGAAGACATGTCGGGACTTGATACAGACATTGTGGTACACCGTCTACCCAAAAAAGAAGATTGTCCACCTGTTAAGCAAAAGGTCCGCCGCATGAGGCCCGACATGTCTGAAAAGATTAAAGCAGAAGTTATGAAACAGTTCAATGCTGGATTTCTTGTTGTTACTTCCTATCCACAATGGGTTGCTAACATTGTGTTTGTGCCTAAGAAAGACGGCAAGGTGAGAATGTGCGTGGATTATAGAGACTTAAACAAGGCTAGTCCTAAAGATGACTTTCCACTACCGCACATTGACATCCTTGTTGACAACACAACTCAGCACAAGGTATTTTCTTTCATGGACGGATTCTCAGGCTATAACCAGATCAAAATGGCACCTGAGGACATGGAGAAAACTACTTTTGTTACACAGTGAGGTACGTTCTGCTACAAAGTGATGCCATTCGGACTGAAGAATGTTGGGGCAACCTATCAACGCGCCATGGTAGCTTTATTTCATGATATGATACATCATGAGATAGAGGTCTACGTAGATGACATGATAGCCCGATCACAAACTGAAGAAGAACACCTCGACCATTTTCAAAAGTTGTTTATCAGGTTGAATGAGTACAAGCTCAGACTGATCCCTAACAAGTGCACTTTCGGAGTCCGATCCGGTAAACTCTTGGGTTTCATTGTCAGCAACAAAGGCATCGAGGTTGATCCTGCCAAAGTCAAAGCTATACAAGAAATGCCTGCTCCTCGCACTGAGAAGGAGGTTAGAGGTTTCTTGGGACGCCTAAACTACATTGCAAGGTTCATTTCTCACCTAACATCTACTTGTGAACCAATCTTCAAGCAGTTGAAGAAAGATCAGGTAGTTAAATGGAATGATGACTGTCAATTTGCTTTCGATAAAATCAAGGAGTATTTGTTAGAACCTCATATCTTGATGCCACCCTTCGAAGGAAGACCGCTAATCATGTATCTGACCGTCCTAGAGAATTCAATGGGGTGCGTACTGGGCCAACATGACGAGTCTGTCCGAAAAGAGCATGCCATTTATTACCTTAGCAAAAAGTTTACCGATTGTGAGACCCGATACTCACTGCTCGAGAAAACTCGATGCGCTTTGGTATGGGCTGCTCGCCGGCTAAGGCAGTACATGTTGACTCATACCACTTTGCTGATATCTAAGATGGATCCGATCAAGTACATCTTTGAAAATCCTGCTCTATCTGGAAGAATAGCTAGATGGCAGATGATCCTAACGAAATACGATATACAATACATGACCCAAAAATCTATAAAGGGGAGTGTGCTAGCTGACCATCTGGCTCATCAAGCTGTCGAAGATTACCAATCCATGAAGTTTGACTTCCCCGACGAGGATATCACTACATTGGACAACATTGAAGGTTTAAGACCATATGACGGACCTGAACAAGGATCCCGATGGAACCAGTACTTTGATGGTGCCTCTAATGCACTTGGCAACGGTATCGGTGCTGTGCTCATATCTCCAGAAGGTTATCATACACCTTTCACTGCCCGACTTTTCTTTAATTGCACGAACAACATGGCCGAGTATGAAGCTTATATCTTTGGTCTCAAGGCTGCAATAGACCTAGGAATCAAATCTTTGGTTGTGTTTGGAGACTTAGCTTTGGTCATCAGTCAGATCAAAGGAGAGTGGGACACTAAGCATCCCAACCTCATCCCTTACAAAGAACATGTCTTGACATTGTTACCATATTTCGAGCAGATTACCTTCGAGCACTTCCAACGAGAAGAAAATCATCTAGCAGATGCTCTAGCTACAATGTCATCCATGTTTAAGCTTAACTGGGATAATGAGGCTCCCCAAATCACCATTGAGCGGATGGACGAACCTGCACATTGTCACGAGATTAATACCGAAGAAGTAGTGGACCGACCTTGGTTTCTTGAAGTCAAAAGGTATCTCGAGACTCAAGAATATCCTGAAGGAGCTTCAGTCAACGACAAAAAGTTCTTGAGGAGGTTCTCTGCCAAGTTCTTCCTGAGCAATGGTATCTTATACAAGCGTAATCATGATTGCATTCTGCTCCGTTGTGTGGACAAGATTGAAGCTGAACAGATCATGGCTGAACTGCACAATGGTACCTTTGGCACTCACTCTAGCGGGCATACGATGGCTAAGAAGATTCTACGGGCAGGCTATTACTGGTCTACCATGGAAGCTGACTGCTATCAACATTCCAGGACTTGTCACAAATGTCAAATCTATGCGGACAAGGTACATATACCTCCAGTTCCTCTCAATGTCTTAACAGCTCCTTGGACATTCGTTATGTGGGGAATCAACATGATTGGAGAGATCAAGCCTACAGTATCCAATGGACACCGTTTCATTCTGGTAGCCATTGACTACTTCACCAAGTGGGTCGAAGCAGCTTCCTTCGCATCCGTTACAAAGAATGTTGTTGCCCGCTTCATCAAGAAGAACCTCATTTTCCGGTACGGCATCCCTGAAAGGATCATTACTAACAACAGTACAAACCATAACAACACCATGATCACCGCCTTGTGCGAGCAGTTCCAGATTCAACATCACAATCATCTCCCTATCGGCCAAAGATGAACGGTGCTGTCGAAGCTGCGAACAAAAATATCAAGAAGATCATACAAAAGATGACAGTCACCTACAAGGACTGGCATGAGATGTTATTGTTTGCTCTTCACGGGTACCATACCACGGCACGCACATCAACTGGTGCAACACCCTATTCTTTGGTATACGGCATGGAAGTTGTTTTACCTATCGAGGTCCAGATTCCCTCCTTAAGAATCATGAAGGATGCTGGTTTGAGTGAAGATGATTAGATTCAGACCTGGCTTGATCAACTTAACTTGATTAACGAGAAGAGACTTACTGTTGTTTGTCAAGGTCAGATGTATCAAAAACGGATGATCAAGGCATTCAACAAGAAAGTCAGACGCCAAACATATCAAGTCGGGGATCTGGTAATCAAGCGCATCATCTTGCCGCAAAGTGATCCCATGGGCAAATGGACTCCTACCTACGAAGGACCATTTGTGATCAAAAACATCTTTTCTGGTGGGGCAATGATCTTAACCACCATGGACGGTGATGACTTGCCGCACCCTGCGAACGCAGACATAGACAAAAGATACTACGCATAAATGACCCGCTAGGTTGACACACCTAGGAAAAAAAAGGGCATCCCGGTGAATCGAAAACCCAAAAAGGGAGGTTCAGGCAAAAGTTAGGGATAAACAAAAAAAATTTGTACACCCGGCAAGTTGAAAACCCGAAAGGGCGACTTGGGAAAAAAAGGGTTTCCCAGTGGATCGAAAACCCGAAAGGGCGGTCCAGGAAAAAGTTATAGAATTAAAGTGTATGACTATGTCTCGTCGGATCACTTTAAGGAAAATCTCTTCACGGACAAGCTCTGGGCTTCTGATGAACTCAATCATCTTCGGACGAAGCAACGAATGGACAAGATATTCAGAGTTACGAAGGCTATAGCAGAATGGGAACCCCATGGAATTTTTACACATAGCCATCTTTCTTTGTATAAATTTTTCTCATTTTTTATGACAACGTCCTCTTACTAGGATGTCTGTCTCCTTTGTACAAAATACTTACACAAAGTTAATACAAAGATACTTCAAATTGCAGAAAACTATTTGCCTTTTCTTCTTTTTTACACTCGTGTTTTATTTGAAAATGTCCAATGATTCATTAATGAGCATATGCATTTGAATATAATCACTGTTTACAAATAAACGAAATGGGAAAGAATAATTACTGACAGTTTGAAAGAATAGGAAAACGTCTTTAGGCTATTCCAGGAGAAATCCCCTGCAATATATCATCTAGATCCCTAGCGGAGCCAAAACCTTGAAATACATATCCCCAGCGGAGTTATAATTTCAAATCCTTAATTCCCATCAGAGTTAAAACTTCAAACTCCCAATCCCTAGCGGAGTAAAAATGTTGAACTACAGACCCTCAGTGGAGATAAAACCTTCTTCCCCTGTCAAGTCAAATTTCCAACTATCAATCCCCAGCGGGAACCATTCAGTTTTCCCCAATTTCCCCAGCAAGTTATCTTGAAGCCTGGAAGTCAACCAGATAATAGTTAACTTTTATCCCCAACCTAGGATAACTCTCCAGTAGAGTGGCATACAACCCAAACTCCTGAACTTTTTCCAAACAGGAATAAGCTTTTTCCCCCAGAGTCCTGAACTTACTCTCCAGCAGTAAGCCTTCTTCCCCAGAGTTCTTACTCCCCAACAGAATGAAGATTCTCATTCTTGACTCCCCAGCATGAAGTCCCCAAGGATTTTTATTCCTCTGCGGAATAAAGATTCTCATTCTTGATTCCCCAGTGAAGTCACCAAAGTTTTCATTACTCCTCAACAGAATGAAGATTCTCATTCCTAGTTCCCCTGCAGATCGAAGATTCTCATCCTTAGTTCCCCGCAGAAATCATCAAAGTTTTCCCTATTCCCCAGCCGAGTAAGGATTCCTGTTATTTAACCCCCAGTAGAAGTCTTCAAAGTTCTCTGGATTTCCCAAGCAGATTTCCCAAGCAGTTTGACATTGCTCTCACAACAGATTTTATCAATACTCCAACTTCGAGACATGAAGGATTCTCACATCCCCACAGAGGTTGTCAAGAATTTTCCATCCCCAACAGTCATGAAGGAGTTCTCATCCTCAGCAAATAAAGATTTTTGAATATCCAGCAGCGGTCAGGGATTTATTTTCCCCAGCAGTAGTCAAGGATTTTATTATCTCCAGCTATCAAGGATTTATTTTCCTCAGCAGTACAGCAAATCAGCTTACATGCGCATACATTGCACTCATATATCATAAACATTGATAAAACACATTTATTGCATCATACATTTCATGCAACATAACTTTGTGTTTCAGCTAACATTTTACCCTTTTTAGGATAAGATTAACAGCTATCTTTAACAAATATTCAAAGATTTCAGATACAGTACGGATACACTCCAGACGCGGAAGTTATTATGTTACTCATTCAGATCTCTTATTCAGATACAGTACGGATACACTCCAGACGCGAGAGTCATTCTGTTACTTATTTAGATCTCTTATTCAGATACAGTCCAGATACACTCCAGACACGGAAGTCATTCTGTTACTCATTCAGATACAGTACGGATACGCACCAAACACGGATGTCATCCTGATACTCATTCAGACTTCAACATTCAGATTCCAGTACAAATACGCACCAGACACAGTTGCCATTCTGTCACTCATTCTTATTTTCCCCAGCTCAGATACACTCCATACACGGAAGTCATTTTGTCGCCTATTCAAGATACAGTCCAGATACGCTCCATACACGGAAGCCATTATGTCGCTTATTTAGATTTCAAATTCAGATACAATACAGATACACTCCAGACACGGAAGTCATTTTGTTATTCATTCAAAAACAAGTACAGTTACAGCTCGGATACGCTCTAGACACGGACTCCATTCCATTGCTCATACAGATTCAGTCTCCAGATACAATTCAGATACGTGCCAGATACGGACACCATTCTGATACTTATTCTTTTGACTTACAACTTGCAGTTCAACAAACATTCTTGGATGGAATCTTTAAGCCCACATCCAACAAGATTTTATCACATCTCCAAATGGCATCTTTAAGCCCATTTCCTCAGCTACACATTGACGAGTGCAAATTTACGGGCACTCTAGTGTCCAATCATCTTTTACCTTCGAGTCACGAACGGCAAACTCGCCAATCTAACTCTTCAGGTTCAAGAAGATTGAACAGGGGCAGATGTTGTACCCCAAAATTTTCCCTATCACTTTATCAAGATTTTCCTCACAAGACTTCTTGGACTCCAGACCAGATTAGGGTTTGCTCAGCTCAAGACATCTCCTTGCACTGATGACTTGAAATTAGGGTTTGAGTTTGCACATGGATTTTTGGACTTTCAATGCCTCATATGACTTTCATACTTCATATTGGGCTCCTAAGATTTCTCATACCAAGTTTCAAGCTTTGAATCACATTTTTGACCAGTCAATTGGACAGTTGACTTAAAAATTAGCTGTATTGGGAAAAAAAGTCAACTGTGACCAATTTACAATCAAACCTCATAATTTTTTATCCACATAAACATTGTAGACTCATATGGACCATTTGATCAAGTTTTGACAACAACTCATCAAGAAATTTGATCAGATCTTCAAAAGGGCAAAATGGTTATTTTTAGGGTTTTGACTGAGGAAGGGCAATTTCTGACTTTTCACCTAGCCAATGGCAAATTGGGTTCAAGCATGATTTCAAGGACTCAATGGCATCATCTTGACCTAATCACAAGGTTCAAAAGATCTCAAATGCATTGGATTGACAGATGAATTTTCCAATCAACTGATCAAAAATCAACTGTACACTGAAAAGTCAAACTTTAACTTTTTGGTCAAAATCAAGTGCCAAGGGTCATATTTCATCAAGATGTGTCAAAACATGAAACTTTTTCACCAAGAAACTTAAATTTGGAAATTAGGGTTTAAGTTTGAAAATTTTCATAACTTAGAAATTTTCTAAGTTATGAAAATTTCTTATTTTTTCCCAACTTTTCCCAACTTTTTCACCATGATGCAATTGGATTCAAAGAAAACTTCCAACATGAAAGTTGTAGTACTCCACAAAATATAAAAGTTTGATTCACAAAGTTTTCCAAAAAGATGCTTGGATATCAAGTTATGATTTTGTGAATAGGGGTCCATAAACTTTTTAACTTAGTGAAATTTTGCCCTAGTTTAGGGAGATTTTTGACCTAAATTCATGACTATTTTTCACATAGTTCAAAGAGGAATCTCATAATGATTTTCAAAGATGGATTGTAGAGAATGTTACAAGCTTTCCAAAATGTCCCATAACTCTCCAAAATCATTTATGGTTAGGGAGAATCGAAGGAAAGAAAATGGAAATTTCTCACTTTTGTCCATGGCATTTTTCACATTGTTACAAGTTGCAAATCTGCCCTAAGCATGCTTGTACTTGGTTTACAGGTTCTAATCCCTTCTACACTCCAAAATTGAATGCAAATACATTGGACAATGGTTTTGTTTTGAGTTACGAAGCATTGCACAAGGAATTATTCCAAAAATGGCATAAAGGTTACAATGCTACTTTGATAAAGCATACTTTTTGCAATTTTGTTTATCTTGAGCCATGGACCTAATATCTTTGTGCAAACAAGATCCATAAACATCAGAAAAAGTTCACCAACCCTATGCAGACCTCGAGCTAGCCTGTACAAGCATTTACCTTTGTCACTTCCCAACTTTTCTTCAAAAGCAAGAAAGAAGGAAAAGTCCACACAACTTGTGTATCTGATAAGAGCAAGCCTAAGCATCATTTCACACAATCTCAGAACATTATTGAAAGCCTAAACACGATTGCCCAACCTCTCAAACATCCTCAAACACAAAAAATACCAACTTCTGCCCAAACAGGGCATCATCTGCAGAACCACTTCCAAAACATATTTCACTCGTGCGTTTTACCTTGAACCACTTCAAACACATTCCATACATCACACCTAAGTTGTCCAGGCCTTTGTCAAGTAACTGTAACCCCTGTTTCAAGCTTCACCGTTTCCATTTTCTGAGTTTGTAGGTTGACTTCTTTAGGAAGATTCAGGCAACTTCAAGACAAGTTGAGCATTGGGAAAGGTTGAGGGAACTTCAAGCAAGCTTACACAACCTTCAGGCCTCACTCAAAGTGGCTACATTTCCATAACCAAACTCAACTGAACAATGTATTTGGCAAGTTTCTAACTCCTTATTTAGGCATCATTAAGCTTAGGTTTGTGAAACAAAAATGTAGTCCTTAAGTTGCTTGAGTTGTACATATGCATAGCTTCCATTTATATTAATTGAGCTAGGAGTATTTGATTGTTGAAGTTGCTGAAAAAACTAGGTCAGAAATTAGGGCCATTAAAAGTCTCTTTGGTCTTTCAGAGTTAGATCATGTTTTTTATATCATTAGAATCGTGAGTTCATAAGCTATAATTTTTGTGTTATGAGTTTGGGATTTTGTGCAAGCATGAGCAAGAACGGATTTGAAAGGCAGCGCGCGCAGGAAGTGTACAAAGGTTAGGGATGAAGTGGAGTCCGGGCCTGGCGCTTGGGCTTGTTTCTTTTGACACCCCCCTTTTACTTTCTGCACCCCCTTGGCCCATTTTCTATATTTTTGCATTTTTTTCATTTTGATTTATATTTTCTGACTTTATTTATTTTTTCTAAACATTGAAAAATCCCAAAAAATATTTTCTTAATTTTTTCATTTTATTTTATTATTTATTTTATTTTTTGCATAATAAATAGTTTATTAATAATAATATAGTTTATTTTCTTCATTAAAACTTGTAAATAATATAAAAAAATATCACATTTTTTTATTTTTATTATTTATACACTCAAAATAATATTTTTACACAATATTCAATTTTTTAACATTTTGTATATATTTTTATTATTTTTCTTGAATAAAAATAAATAATATAAAGCATAATTTCTTTAAAACAAAATTAGGGTTTTCACCCTTTCAAAAATAATCATTTTATTTTCTTATTTTTAAGACATAAATAAATTTATTTTCTCATACATAAAATTAATACAAAAAACATTTCTTGCATATTTATATTTAATTGCATATTTAGATAATTGTCTATTTATTTATTTTTACAATAAATTCAATTTGGTTGTAATAGTTTTAGGGTTTTATTTTGTGCAAATACCCCCTATTCAAACTTGTATCCCCCTCCCCATAATATTGTGTAATAGTCTAGATTTACTTTATGCATTTTATTGCTTTCATATACCATGATAGTAAACTAGGGTTTTGTATGCAAAGACCAAAAATCAAAACAAATAGCATGACTTAAACACAAGACAAAAATGCATGAAAAATGACAACACATTGCACACAAGCACCCCTAGGGTTTCATCCACTTTGTTGCCTTAAAATGGTCATGGTATGCATGCTAGGTATCTTGGCAAAACAAAACAATACAAAACAAAAGATCATAGTCCCTCGATGACGCTATCTTGGTTGCCTAAACAAAAATGATCTTAGTCCCTTAAACAAGCTAAGATACTTGGAACCATTGCTATCATGGTTATACGATGACCCACGCCCGTCCCGTTTAACATCCAAAGATAGGGTTGTTTACCAAATTCAATGGTAAAACAACAATGTCAAAGGAATAAAAATGTGTAGGAAATACTTTTGAGTAGGAAAGACTTTTGAGTAGGGTAGACAACTCCTAGTTACTTGATCTCTTGCAAACCATCCTTGCTATTTTCAAACACACACACAATTTAAAAACATTTTCCAAACAAACTTTCAAACATTGAAACATTTTTCAAAAGACAAACATCTTTGTATACATTCTTACGAACGAGAATCATTACAAAGATTTCCAAAATGATGGCCTCTTTTCAAAATACTTTCAAAACCACACAAAGCACCATTTCAAACAATTGAAAAAGTAAAAGCAAGTGATCTAAAACAAGTAACTAAGAGCCCATGGAAAACCATGGATGAAAAGGGTGCTAGCACCTTCCCTTTTCATAATCTACCCCCCGAACCCAAAAACAATCTCAAAGGTCTTTCCTGTGCTTTTTTACCTTTCCTTTTGGATAAAATAAAAGTCTGTGGTGACTCTTGCTAAACCGAAACATTTGCAAATACAAATGCAAAACCTCAAGTCAGTTCTCCCACCGCATCACACCTTCCAAATTGCTTGAGCTACAGTTTATATAAATTTGGCGCGAGGGTGTGGTTGTCTTCGTCTTGAAGAGACGAAGCGAATGACATAGGTCTGAGCTTCTGATTTTACAGTTTGAGAGACCTGCAATTCGTGATGGCTAGAGGTTGAAGATGACCAACGTGTCATCTTCCAACCAATGAAGGCGCGCCATCTGTATTTTTCAAATCTAATTTAATTAATGATTTTGTACATTATTCACTAATGACCATGATATGCAAGGCAACATATCCCTTGGATTTGATTACTAACGTGTTTTAACTCTCACCCAATGGTCCACATATTTTACTTTTATTTTCTTATTCTGATTTTTATATTTTAATTGTTTTAAATTTCAAAAAAAATCATAGAAAATTCATTTTTAGTCCAAAAAATCTGAAAAAATTATGAAAAATATTTTTGATTATTCTCTTTCTGATTTTTATTTTTTCACAATTTAATTTTATGTTTTGGTATTTTTTTATAAATTTTACACTTATTTGATTTGTTTTAAATGTTTACAAATATTTTTATACATTTTAAAATTCTGAAATAAATTATGGAATGATCCAATGATATTGTGAAAAATATTGGTGACCTTATTTTATTTTTGTTTCTGATTTTACTATTTTTTACCATTTTTTTTTATTTTACCCATTTATTTTAGTTTTAAAAATAGTTTCTGACTTTAAAAAATTACCAAAAAATTTGTAAAATTATATGAGCCTTTTTCTGATTTTTCTATGGTCTTACTTTTTATTTCTTGATTAATTTGAATATAGTTGATATTTTTCTCGTTATTTTCTATTTTTAAAATATTTTTAAAATCCTTTTTTGTGTACATTAAATGTGATATTATTTTGTGACTATTTTCTGGCTGATCTTGGGTTAGATTTTGGATCATGAAGTTTATTAACATCATTGGATCCATGGTGTTGAGTTTAACTCCACAAAAATGGACGAATGGTTTTAATAATAGTTTGATTAAAATTTAATTCAAATGTGGTTTGTGTATTTTTTTCCCATCCCTCTTCATCTCATCCCCTTCTTATTGCACTAGATGTTGTTAGAGCATGATCTCTATATCATGTCTCAAAACAAATGGTGCATAGATTGCTATTGACCGACCTCAAAATACGTGCGACTTCTATATAAGTCCACTTACGATTGCTTAACATAGCGCTAAATTTTGTCCCGATTAGAATAAATGATCATTCGTGGTCCAAACTTATGATTGCAAGCCCAAGTATGTTAATTTGATCTCTTTGATCCAATAACCTTGAGATTCATTTTGTGTAGGCATTGGTTCTACCAATCCTCTAATGGATCTACAACATCTTTGGTCAACGCGGATTACTTAAACATCGTTGATCATTAAATGGTACTTATGAGAATTCCAAATGGATGATATACTTGACAAAAAGCAAATGCAACTTGTTGTGTGGAGGCTTTGGTTCTACCAATCCTCTAATGAGTTCCAAATGCAAGTTTCAAGATGTTCATCCAACTAACCGCTAATTATTGACTTATTTTACCTTATGCTTTTATTATTTTTTTATGCTTTATATACTATTTACTTTTAGAATTTACATTTCATGCCATTTTCATCTTTGCTCATTTGAGCATTTACTTTCTTTCCATTTTTACTTTGCTCACTTGAGTTTTTCTTTTCCTTTCTTAAGATACTTAATAATCAACATAAACCCTAAAAAATCTTTAATAGTACTTGGACTATTTGGTTACTATCCTTGGCATTATGGAGCATGGGACCTTTTTCTTTGACTTAGGGTTAGAAACCTTGGCCTATCTTGGAGACCTTGTGATCTTATCTAATTATTTTGTCTGGAGTTCTTGAGGTTTACCTCAAGACATTGGATTGCTTGTTTGTTTTTGTGTACAGGTTTTTGTGATTACACCTTTTGTTTATAATATGGAATTCACCTATATATAGCCGTTACTCTGCCTAATTTTTTTTGAAGACTTAATACACTTGAAGTTTGGTTCTCTCAAGAGGTCTAGTATCTTTGCTTGCTTGGTTTCAATCCAAAGAATGGGAATTCTATCTTGGCCCATGATGTCAAGTATTGAATTTTTGTTGGTTAAATGGTTCTTATCCCTAGATTTTACCTTATGCTTTAGGATAGTCTCTTATTCTCCTCCCATCTTATTTAATTTCAAAATATTCTCCCTCCTTTTGAAAACTCTTCTTGTTTTGAAACTTGAACTATTTTCATAATAAACTTGGACTTAGGTCCATGTATTTTCAAAATATTTTCAAAAATAAACTCCAACCAACTTAATAATACCTTGACATCTTTTTGTTAGAAGACTAAGAGTTAATCAATCTCATTTCAAACCATTTTGCCACTTTGGCTTTTTACCTTTAAAATTTTTCTCAAAAGATTAGACTCTTATCAATCCCTATAGTGATGCAAACAACTATACTTCTACAACATGTAGTGAAGAGAGATATTTTCCACTTGGGTGTTGAGTGAGGCATTGTTGATTTTGAAATCCAAGCCATATCCTCCACTTTGAGATGATGAAAATTCTCCTTTCTCATGATTGTGGGTAGTAAGTGTGTTTTCCACACGGACAATGACGATGATGTTTTATCTAATAAAATTAACCAACACATATGTGTTTTAAATTTTTGAAAGAGGAACTACGTTTACCCTGACCCCTTATTGCATGAAAGGTGGTACGTAGGCACTAAAGGTTCGAACCCGCGGCGGGTGCAAAAGTCATAAAAAATATATTTCTTTTCTCACCTCCACCATCCATTTTATATACAACAGTTTTTATAGCCAAAATATAAAGATTTTACAAAGAGGTTCATGCAGAGTACCGTAGATGTTTAGGGTGTTAATACCTTCCCTTTGCATAACCAACCCCCTTACCTTGAATCTTTCCCCCTCTTTTTGGGTTATTTGCTCTTTTCCCATTCCTTTGGAAACAATAAAGCGCGGTGGCGATTTTTATTTTGATTTGTATAAAGTCTAGTCAATCTAATGGCTTAGTCTTAAACATTTCTACCGCTACAGAAAAATGGCGACTTCACTGGGGAAAGATTGACCTCTTGCTGGTCCATCCCTAAGTGGGTTAAGCCTATCTTTTTTTATATATGTATATGTGTTATTACTGTTTATGTGTTATATGTTATATATATGTTTGTCTGGATTTTCCTAGTTTTCAGGGTGCTTGGTGATTACTCATAAGTCTTATACCCGGACTTGGGAAAACTTTAATATAGGACGGGCGGTATAGTCATGTTAACTATGAGGGAGTAATCCCAAAAAAGGAGGCATGAGATCCCCCACTCAAGGGAGGCCCCTTTGACTGTAGTGTCGTTTACCGAGTAATCGGGAAGACGTACTGCTTTTGACCTGGGAGCCTGCTGAAACTGAGGACCGTAAAATACCAAACCCATCTTGGCCTTTTAGGTGTAGTGAGGAAGCTATGACGGAGTAATCTGGAAATAGTTGTCACGCGATACTACACTCGGACGAGTCTTTCTTGAGAATATTATTAATTACCGAATTAATTGGGAAGTTGGTAATATCCGGAGGAAGGATATAGACTTTGGGAACCTCAAGAACCCTGTTCGGCAGGTGATAACTTTAGACCAACACCTTATGGGTAGTACCTTCGACCTCATGCTCGTGACGTTGAACCTATGAACCTTATATGTGTGATCTTGTGTGTGATTGTTGCATCATTCATCCATGCACTCATAAGCATCCTTTGACAAAAACCATATTTCAAGGGATTTAAAGATTGACTATTTGTGAATATCTCAGGTACTTTTAACCATGGATTCTGGAAAGAGAAAGACCGGAAAATACAGTTTCAAGGATCCCAAGATAGATGACTTGATCAATCTAATTTTCGAGATCGAGTGTTCTGCAGACTTTCGAAAGAAGTATTGGTCCATTATTCCTCTCATGAAGCTAAAGATGAAGGAGTGTATTCTCTCGACCTTGGTCCAGTTCTATGATCCGGTGTATCATTGCTTTACTTTTCCCGACTATCAGTTGATGCCTACCCTGGAGGAGTATTCTTATCTATTGGATTTACCTTTTACCGATCGTATTCCTTTTATTGGTTTGGAGGGTGAGCCAAAACCACAAGAGATTGCTGCTTTGATTCACCTGGGGAAGTCTGAGGTGGAAGCCCATATGACTACCTGTTGTACCCCAAAATTTTCCCTCCCATTTCTCATTGATTTCTCATCACAAAGCCTTTGGAGCTCAAGATCCAGTTAGGGTTTCATCTGCTCAAGACTTCTCCTTGCACTGTTGACCCAAATTAGGGTTTGTGTTTGCACAAAGAGGTTTTGACCAAAATTGCCTAAGATGACTTTCATGCTTCATATTGAACTCCCAAGTTCATCCATACCAAGTTTCAAGTCTTGATTCCAAACTTTGCCCAATCAATTGGACAGTTGACCTAGAAATTAGCTGTATTGGGGAAAAAGTCAACTGTGGCCAATTGACAGTCAAATCTCATGAAAATTGACCCACGTCAACATTATGAACTCACATGGACCATTTGATCAAGTTTGAATCACAATTCCACAGGAAATTTGATCAGATCACCAAAAGGGCAAAATGGTCATTTTTAGGGTTTTGACTGCACAAAGGCAATTTTTTACTGTTTGACCTAGCCAATGGCAAACCAAGCTCACATATGGACTCAAGGACCCCATGGAATTGTCTTGACATGCTCAACAAGTTCAAAAGATCCCAAGTACACAAGATTGACAGTTGAATTTCCTAGTCAATTGATCAATTTTGACTATATACTGAAAAGTCAAACTTTGACTTTTTGGTCAAAATCAAGAGTCAAGATTCATTTTTCATCAAATCATGCCAAATCATGAAACTTGTTCACCAAGAAATCAAAAATTGCAAATTAGGGTTTGAAATGAGAATTTTTCATAACTTAGAATTTTTCTAAGTTATGAAAAACCCTAATTTTTTTCTAACTTTGCCCCACTTTCTCACCAAGATTCATTTGGATTCAAGCAAAAGTCAAAATATGAAAGTTGTATCCTATTGCATAATCTACAACTTTGATTCACAAAGTTTTCCCAAAAGAAGCTTGTATCTCAAGTTACAATTTTTGGAACAATGGTACTAAACCATTCTTAACTTAGTGAAATTTTGACCTTTTTAGGCAAGGTTTTTACCTAACTTCAAGACCATTTTTCACATACTTCCACTTGGAATTTCAATTTTCATTTCAAAGATGGATTGTAGTACACATTCCAAGCTTTCCAAAATGTCCAATAACTCATCAAACAACCTCATGGTTAGGGAGAATCGAATTTGGCAAGTTGGGCAAAAGTCACTTTTGTTCTTGACCAAGACATGTTCATACACATTGCTATTTTCAAGTCAGCTTGGTTTATGCTACATTACAGACCTCTAATCCCATTTGCACTCAATAATTTAATGCATACTCATTGTGCCAAGGCCTTGTTTTATTAGTCTAAGCATTACATGTTGAATTAAGCCATTTATAGAAAAAGTGAAATAGCCATTTTTGAAAAGTTACACTTTATGTCAATTGGTAAATCAAGAAGGTACAAAGGAAATCACTTTGGCACAGGTTTATGAGTTAATCACACTGATCAAGGGGAAGGTTAGCAACATAGTATGGGGGCCTGTACAGGCTAGAAACACCAAGTGGTCATTGCTTGCTTAAAGTGTAAGAAACATTGCATAACATGGACCAACTTTCATATCAGCAAAAGAACCTTGAAGCAAACTTATCAAACATATTCAAGACATCCATACTGAGCTAGAACACGAGCCTTTCACCTCCAATACCTTCACAAACTCAGAATCACCATTGAACTGCACAAAAACAGGGCTTGCTGCAGATTGAGTTCCCTAGCTCAATCCTTTCATACATTCTTGCCCAAACCAATTCAAACACCTTCCCTACCATCAATACAAACTATCCAAAGCATTAGAAATAGACTGTAACTCCTCTAATCCTTTTGGCCATTTTCATTTTTCTGATTTGCAGGTGGAGTTCTATAACTCGATTCAGCTAGCTCCAAAGCAAAGTAAAATTTGGAATAGCATCCTCACACTTCAAGGAAGCTGTACAAATCATCATCTTGCCCTGAAAGCTCCTCCATTGCAAGGCACGATTCCAACTGAATAGGTATATTCATGAAATTCTATCTCTCAATATAGGCATTGTTAGCTTTAGGTTTGTGAAGGAAACATGTCACAATCATAGCCCTGAATATGCCCATGTAATTAGATTTCATTTATATTATGTATGCTTAGAGAATTTTGAGTCTGAACATTGATGAAAAACTAGGTCAGGAATTGGGGGAGAAGAAATCCTCCCTCATCTTAGAGAGTTAAGTCAAGTTCTTTATATCCCTGGATTCGTCTTCTCATGCTCTACATTTTTCATGTTGTAAGTTTTGCTTAAAAGTCCAGGAATTGGGAGATAAAAAACGCGTGTTTGAGTGTTCATACAGGTTCAGAGGTTGAAGAAGACAGGTTCTGGGCTGGGCCTGGAATGTTCTTTCTTTTTGCACCACTTGTTTGCTTTTACACCCCCAAGGCCCATTTGGCTTATTTCCATGATTTTTTGACTTTTCTTTTTTCATTTTGACTTATTTATTTTTTCTCATGATATTAAAAATATAAAAATAATTTTTTACACCATTTTTGAATTTATAGGCATTTATTTGTTTAGATTAGTTATTTGTACATAAATAAATAAATAAACACTTTTTTACCTAAAATATTAAAAATAATGTAAACACCATTTTATTTTCATTTTTATTTTGTTTTATCTTCTTAAAATATTTTATATAAAATATACTTTTTTTTATAAATATTAAATATTATTATTCTTGTATATATAATATATTTGGTAAATAATAAAGATATCTATGTATATATTAATATATTTAGGGCAAAAATACAAAAATACATACATTTTTTTCTTTTATTAATATGTGACCTCAAAAATACCTTTTTATAAATATACTTCATTTTTATTTTATTTTGAATATAATAAATAAATATTTGTACATATTAAATAATTAATATATATTTACTTAATAAAATTAGGGTTTTACCCTAAGCACAAAAACTCCAAAAAATAATGCTTTTCATTTTATCTTATTTGACATAAAAAATACTTTTTTTTCATACATATAAAAAGCCCTTTTGCATCTTGCATATTTATTTTATTTCCATTTAATTTATGCAATCAATTATCTTGTAATTAATTCCAAATTGATGTAATAGCTAGGTTTAAATTCCTTGTCAAAACCCCCATTTGAACATTTGTACCCCCTTTCCCATATTGTGTTGTAATAGCTTAGGAATTTTAATTTTCGCACTTTAATGCTTTCTAAATATACCATGTTAGAATTAGGGTTTGTATGCGAATAAAAAACGACAAAAATTGTTTGACCTAATTTCAAGATAAACAAGCATGAAAATGGACAACACTTATCACACTTGCACCCCTAGGGTATTCCACTTGTTGCCTTCAATAAATGGGCCATATTGCATGTTAGGTCTCTTTGGGAAAAACAAAAACAATCCAAATGATCATAGTCCCTCGATGACACTTTCGAAAAGTTGCCTAAAAATGATCAAGTCCCTTAAAGGAAAATTGCCCAAAGATACTTGGCACCATTGCAATCATGGTCTAAACAATGACCCGCGCCCGTCCCTTTCACATCCTAACACAAGATTGTCCACTAAATGCAATGGTGGAACAAAATTGTTAAAAGGGTTAAAACGTAGCAAAAATCTTTGAGAACTTTAGGGTAGATGGCTCTTAAGTATTTGTCAACTTGCAAAACAAAACACTTGCCTATTTTCAAACCACACTTCACAAACACTTTCAAAACAAACTTTCAAAAAAACCTTGAAACATCTTTTCAAAAAGACAAACACCTTTTGTAAAACATTCGAGTAAATAATTGTTACAAGGGTAGCCTAGACAAGGCATCTCTTTCAAAACCTTTTCAAAGCCACACACAAAGCACCATTTCAAACAATTGAAAACCAAGGCAAGTTGATCTAAGCAAGTACCTAAGAGCCCATGGATAACCATGGATAGAAAGGGTGCTAATACCTTCCCTTTCTATAATCTACTCCCCGAACCCAAGAAAACATCTCAAAGGTTTTTGCTGTGCTTTTTAAACCTTTCCTTAGGATAAAATAAAAAGTCGGTGGCGACTCTTGCTCAACCGAAACATTTGCAAAAACAAATGCAAAACCACAGTCAGTTCTCCCACCGTATCACAGAACTGGCGACTCTGCTGGGGAGAATTTTAAAAGTGGAGTAACCTTAGGGCTTAGATCACCCTCTTGCATGACTAATTGTTTGAATTGATTGCTTTATATCTTGGCTCTATTGTTTGGGTTTGCAATCCTACACCCGGATTTTGGGAAACATTCATAGATAGCAATACGTTGTGGAAACTGTATGGGGTATATCGACATGGTCGAAGCAATAGCTATATTAGTGTGACATGTTTGTGAGTACCGGTAACCCTTGAGTTCAATCAAGGAGAGTACGGGGCCGCTGAGTGATGTCACTAAGCACTAATGACCTAGAACCTTACTTGACCATCTTGGCCTTTTATTAGGGGTAGTGAGATGACCGGCTTTGGTGCAGTCCGAAGTTGGTAGATAATCGATACTACACTCATTGAGGGTTGTTTTCTTGGAATATTTTTGGTCGCTAGTTAAGTGGCTAAACCAAAACAATGAACGATGAAAACAATCCAATGATATTGAGATCCTTAGAACCCGGTTACTATTTATAGGACAGGTTTTTTAAGCCAATTACACTCAAGAGGGTACTTACCTATGAAACCTCATGCAAGCCTGAAACTAGGGTTTGGTGTGAATTGCTTGTACATATGTTTTGTGCATACATCATAAACATCATGAAGCATCATATGCATTCACTAACCATTTCAAGGGTTTGGATCTTCATCTTTGTTCTTGTTTTGTAGGTCATGGAAATTCCTCGCAGAAAAACCATCCAAGTCAACCTTGTGAGAATCACTCCTCAACTCAAGGAGCTCACCTCAAGAATTCCGGAAAGCTCATCCTTCAGTGAAAGACATGGTAGACTGCTCAGCTTAGTCAACACCAACATTGAAGAAGACATGATGAAAGTGCTATTCCAGTTCTTTGACCCTCTTCACCACTGTTTCACTTTCCCCGATTACCAGTTGGTGCCCACTTTGGAGGAGTTTTCTCAACTCCTAAGAATCCCTATCCTTAATCAACTACCCTTCAACGATACGGAAAAGGAACCAAAGCCGGAAGATGTTGCTCGAGCATTACATCTACAACCATTCGACATCAAGGGGCATTGGGAAACCAGAAGCGGCGTCAAAGGATTCTTAGCAAAATTCTTGTTTGAGAAAGCACAAGAATGTTGGAATTCATTGGACCTACAAGCCTTTGAAGAAATTGTGGCACTCCTTATCTATGGGTTGGTCCTATTCCCAAATTCTGACCAATTGGTAGATGTCAATGCCGTCAAAATCTTCTTGTCCAGAAATCCAATACCAACATTGCTTGGGGACATTCTTCACTCATTTTACACACAAACAATGAGAAAGAGGGGTGTTCTCATGTGCTGTACTCCTCTCCTTGCAAGGTGGTTTATTTCGCATCTTCCACAATCTGTCTTGAAGAATGACCAAGGCTCAAGGTGGTCCCAACGGTTGATGACTCTTACTCACTCTGATGTACATTGGTGTTCTCGGTCCAGAGAAAATGTCATCATCGTCGATCGTTGTGGAGAGTTTCCTAATGTTCCTTTACTTGGAATCAGAGGAGGTATCACCTACAACCCTTGCCTAGCTTTGAGGCAATTTGGATATGCACGGAGGGATGGCCCTCACGACATGTTGATTCCTGACCTAGTTTTTGACTTCGACAACGATGCGCAAGGACTTCGCCAAAGATTCATCAGATCTTGGGGGAGGCCCAACAAGGTTGACAGCAAGACGCTGGGACACAAGAACTCCATCCCTCTTGAGCATTATCTCAAGTGGGTACGAGCCCGAGCCCAGAGTCTAATGATGCCTTATCCTCATGTTCTCCCTGTGATTAAAGAGCCCGTCATGGAAGGAGAGGTTCCCTACACCATCCTACATCCAGACATGCCTACATCGTGGGAGGAAATGCAGAAAAGTTGGATTCAGCTCAAGGAGGAACGGAACACTTTCGAAGCCAGCTTCTACGCTAGTGAGAAGAAGGTTCTAGAGCTTACCCGCCGACTCCATGAGCAAGAGGCCCTCAACACCTACATCGCACCAAAGAGGATGCGCAATGTCTTTTTACCTTGAGAAGTTATTTTGTAATATTTGGCCCATGGGGCATTTATGTACTAACAAATTTCTTCTTATTAATATGACGTGCGTTCTTCTTTGTCTGCAACAATTTTGAATGTTCTAAATCCTTGAATGCATTGCATGCATAAGCATACCATTCATCATGTGCATAAGCAGGTCTCACGCCAGGTTTCCTTATTTGTCTGCTGTTTATTTCAGTAGGATGGATCTCGAGCAAACAGTCAAATACCTGCAAGCTCAAAATGCACAGTTCCAGCAACTCCTGACAACCTTGGCTAAAGGTCAGGAGGATCTCAAGACCTTGCTGGGGAATAAAGATCCAGTGAAAAAGAAGAAAAAGAGACTCGGGGTGGCTACTCTAGGGAGAAGATTTGACGGAGAGGCCATGAGAGTACTTGAATTTCCTCCTATTTCTGATGAAGGAACTAGCAAAGGAGGTGGGGCTGCGGTACCTTCCGAGTCCGATGTGGAAGAAGAGGAGGTCGAAGAGGATGAAGACTATTCTGATCAGCAATACCCTCTAGCTGATGATAAATACAAGGGTTTAGAAGACAGGTTGGCCGCCATGGAGCTACAAAGAGTACCGGGTTTAGATTTTGAAGACTTGGGTTTGGTTGCCGGGATTGTGATTCCCCCAAAGTTCAAAGTGCCAGTGTTTGTGAGGTATGATGGGCTGTCCTGTCCAAAAATGCATCTCAGGTCCTACGTGAGAAAGATTCAACCCTATACGGCAGATAAAAACCTTTGGATCCATTTCTTTCAAGACAGCCTTTCTGGGGCTCAATTGGAGTGGTTTTATCAGCTAGAGGGAACCAGCATCCGAAATTGGGAAGACTTGGCCACCGCCTTTTACAAACAATACCAGTACAATTCTGACCTTGCTCCTAATCGTACCCAACTTCAGGGTATGTCATTAGGAACGGGCGAAGGATTCAAAGAATACGCACAAAAATGGAGGGATTTGGCTGGCAGGGTGCAGCCTCCTTTAACCGACCGCGAACTTGTTGATATGTTTCTAGGGACCCTATCTGGGCCATTTTTCAATCATCTGATTGGTAACTCTTCTGCGGGGTTTACCTATTTGATCTTAACAGGCGAAAGAATAGAAGCTGGCATCAAGTCGGGAAAGATTCAGAAGGGTGTTGCTGCAAGTGTTGAGAAGAAGCCTTTTAAGAAGGAAACGACTGTGGTATATTCTCAGAGAAGAGCAGGGAAGACTGAACGTCGGCCAACTGTGGGGGCCGTAATGATTCAAAACCCTTCAAGTGAGCAGCCTCGCTATAACCAGTCCAGACCAAATCAACAACGGGTGGAACGGCCACAACGGCAGTTCACCCGCATTAATATGACTCCAGCGCAAGTGCTTCCCCATCTGTTAAAGTTGAATCTCGCCACTATCAAGGAGGCACCAAAGAATGTGAATACGTCTTCTCCGCATTACCATCCTAATTCTAAATGCGCCTACCATTCTGACAGTGTCGGGCACGACACCAACGATTGTTGGGCACTCAAGCATAAAATCCAAGACCTGATAGAGGCGAAGGAAGTGGAGTTCGACGCTCCGGAGAAGCCTAATGTGATATCTGCTCCAATGCCGAAGCACGGCCGAAATGTCAATGCCATTGAAGAAGATTTGTATGTTGCTGATGTCAATGATCTGATAACTCCGTTGCTAACCATCAAGTTGAATCTGTTAAGGGCCGGGATCTTCCCGGGATGTAAAGAAGACTGCTATTGTTGTTACTCTCTGCTGTTTGATTGTCCGTTACTGAAGAAAGGCATCCAAGGCCTAATGAACAGTCGACAAATTTTGTTTGAAAAAATTTCTGCTATTCCAACCCATACTGAAGATGTCTCAATCATAACCATTCACGCCAATCTTTCCAAGGCCGTCAGAAAGCCTGTTAAGATTACACCAGCTACGAAATCTGTTCCTTTGAAGATAACAATGCCAGGGCCTGTCCCCTATGTTTTTGAGAAGTCAATACCATGGAACTACGGCGGTGACGTCTACTACCATGGTATTAAAAAAATCGAAGTAACTGAAGAAAGTTCGGATGATGAAGAAGCCAGCATTGGAAACATTGCAGGCACGAGCAAAATCACCCGGAGCGGGAGAATATTTTCTCCAGAGATTGCCCCTCCAAGAGCAATCTTTGGACCCTCATCAGCTAACAAGGTCATCCCTGCACCAATAAAACTCTCTGCTAGAACCCCTTTGATTGAAGATGTTGTTGTTCCTAGTACTGTCCCTTCTACCACTGCTGACAAAGGTAAGGGAATCCAAGATGAGCTCGTCAGGACGAGGGCTCAACCCTTGGTCATCCCGGAGACCTCCAAGAAGGAAATGGATGAGATCTTGAGGATAATCAAAAGGAGTGATTACGATGTGGTAGAACAACTGGGGCAAACCCCCTCAAATATCTCCATGCTGGCACTACTACTTTGCTCGGAAGCGCACGCTAAAGCTCTGATAAAATTCCTGAAGGCAGCCCATGTGCCCCAAGAAACCTCTGCAGATCAATTTCAAAATTGCATGGCTAGCCTTACTGCGGACAATGGATTAGGTTTCTCTGATGCCGACCTAACTCCCAAAGGTAGAAACCACAATGATGCTTTGCACATTTCGGTCGAGTGCCGAGGAACTACTCTCGCACATGTCTTGGTTGACACTGGTTCGTCGCTGAATGTACTGCCTAAGAAGGCCTTGGACCGACTAGATTGTGAAGGGTTGGAGTTGAAGCCGAGTGATATTGTTGTCAGAGCTTTCGATGGTTCGAAGAGAATGGTCCATGGGGAGGTTGAAATTCCCATCAAGATAGGCACTGAGGTGTTTAAATCTACTTTCTATGTGATGGACATCCGTCCGTCATACTCTTGCTTGTTGGGTAGGCCTTGGATACACCATGCTGGGGCAGTCACTTCCTCCTTACATCAGATGTTGAAGTATCCTGTCAAGGGAAAGATCATTACTGTCCATGGTGAAGAGGAATACATGATTAGCCACTTGAATTATTTCCGGTATGTAGAGGTAGAAGGGGAGTTCATTGAGACACCTTTCCAGCATTTCGAAGAAGTCCTTCCTGAAATAACAGTAGCAAAGTTGGCAGCTGAGACACCGAGGCAGATGGGCAGGATGGCATCTCTGGAAGACGCAAGGGCCGCAATAAAGGAGGGTAAGAATTCAGCATGGGGGCAGTTGCCTGATATCCCACATAAGACATACAAATTTGGATTAGGGTTCACTACCGCAGGCCAGAAAGCTATGCGCCGTGCGAAGATTGAAAGAGCGCCAGTCAAAATTTCTCCCTACGGAATCAATGCTTTGGAGGATGAAGACAAAGAGAGCAACATCGAAGAGTGGATTTACCCAACTGTCAAAGGAGGATTAAGCAACTGGGAGGCAAAAGACTTTGTCCCCATCACTTTTATTCATCAGTAATTTATCTGTCAAACATATCCTATTGGTCTGTAATATTTATTTTCAAACAATCCGTACACTATCTTTTCGCCTCATGCCTTGCCCGGGGCATGTAGGTCCATTTGTAAGGGTTTTGATTATTTTTCATATCCATATGCCATGTTTAATGATTCATTGGACGTTTTTCATTTGATAAACTGCTTGTGTTCATTTTCTTTCCTTTTGCATTTTTGTTTAAGGATGGATATCCCTTACACACACCCACGCTCACAAATGCAGGTACCCATCCACTCCGGATTCCATGGGTGACTATTCTGTTATATCCTTCAATAACTCTGAAGATCTGGTCAATCAAGCCGAGTATGAAGATGACGAAGGTTGTGAAGTACCAGGGGAACTAGCCAGACTTCTACAGCAAGAGGAAAGGGCCATCTTACCGCACAAAGAGTCATTAGAAACTGTCAACTTGGGGACCGAGGAAGACCGGAAGGAGGTGCAAGTGGGTGCCAATCTGGAACCAAGCGTCAAGGAACGCCTGATACAGTTGTTGAATGAGTATGTTGAAATCTTCGCTTGGTCTTATGAAGACATGCCGGGTTTAGACACAGACATCGTGGTTCACCGTCTCCCCACAAGAGAGGATTGTCCACCGATCAAGCAAAAAGTCCGCCGAATGAGGCCTGACATGTCTGAAAAGATCAAAGCAGAAGTGATGAAGCAATTCGACGCTGGCTTTCTGGCTGTTGCGTCCTATCCTCAATGGGTCGCTAACATCGTGCCAGTACCTAAAAAAGATGGCAAAGTCAGGATGTGTGTGGACTACCGGGATTTGAATAGGGCCAGCCCCAAAGATGATTTTCCACTTCCACACATTGACATTTTGATCGACAATACAGCTCAGCACAAAGTGTTTTCCTTCATGGATGGATTCTTGGGCTACAATCAAATCAAAATGGCCCCCGAGGATATGGAGAAAACAACTTTTGTCACACAATGGGGCACTTTCTGTTACAAGGTGATGCCGTTCGGGCTGAAGAACGCAGGGGCAACTTATCAACGCGCCATGATAGCTTTGTTTCATGATATGATACATCATGAGATTGAAGTTTACGTAGACGATATGATAGCTCGGTCACAAACAGAGGAAGAGCACCTTGAGCATCTAGAAAAGTTGTTTGCCAGATTGAAAGAATACAAACTCAGGCTGAATCCAAGTAAGTGCACTTTTGGAGTTAGGTCTGGTAAACTCCTAGGATTCATTGTAAGCAACAAAGGCATTGAAGTCGATCCAGCAAAAGTGAAAGCAATACAAGAGATTCCTGCTCCCCGTACTGAAAAGGAGGTTACAGGGTTCTTGGGGCGCTTGAACTATATTTCCAGATTCATCTCTCATCTGACTTCTACCTGTGAGCCAATTTTCAAACTCTTGAAGAAAGATCAGGTAGTCAAATGGAATGACGATTGCCAAGCTGCTTTTGATAAGATCAAGGAGTATTTGCTAGAACCTCCTATTCTGATGCCACCCGTCGAAGGAAGACCATTGATCATGTATCTGACCGTCTTGGATAACTCAATGGGGTGTGTTTTGGGCCAGCATGACGAGTCTGGCCGAAAAGAGCATGCTATTTATCACCTTAGCAAAAAGTTTACCGACTGTGAGACTCGCTACTCACTGCTCGAGAAAACTTCTTGCGCTTTGGTATGGGCTGCTCGCCGACTAAGGCAGTATATGTTGACTCATACTACCTTGTTGATTTCCAAAATGGATCATATCAAGTATATCTTCGAAAAGCCTGCTTTATCTGGAAGAATAGCCAGATGGCAGATGATTCTGACTGAGTATGACATCCAGTACACCACCCAAAAAGCTATAAAAGGGAGTGTACTAGCTGACCATCTGGCTCATCAAGCTATCGAAGATTATCAACCCATGAGATTTGACTTCCCAGACGAGGACATCATGAATTTGGACAACATTGAAAGTAACGGACCGTATGACGGACCCGAAAAGGGATCCCGATGGACCCTGTACTTTGATGGTGCTTCAAATGCACTTGGAAACGGTATCGGTGCAGTACTCATTTCTCCGGAAGGCTGTCACACACCTTTCACGGCCCGACTTTACTTCAGCTGCACAAACAACATGGCTGAGTATGAAGCTTGCATCTTTGGTCTCAAGGCTGCCATAGACTTGGGGATCAAATCTTTGATCGTATTTGGGGACTCGGCTTTGGTTATCAGTCAAATCAAAGGAGAGTGGGATACCAAGCACCCTAACCTTATCCCATACAAAGAACATGTCTTGACATTGTTGCCTCATTTCGAGCAAATTACCTTCGAGCATTTCCCGCGAGAAGAGAATCAGCTAGCAGATGCTCTAGCTACAATGTCCTCCATGTTTAAACTCAACTGGGATAACAAGGCTCCCCAAATCACCATCAAGTGAATGGATGAACCTGCGCATTTTCACGAGATTAATACCGAAGAAGTAGTGGAACAACCTTGGTTCCATGAAATCAAAAGGTATCTCGAGACTAGAGATTATCCCGAGGGAGCTTCCGTAAATGACAAGAAGTTCTTAAGGAAATTCGTTGCTAAGTTCTTCTTGAGCAACGACATCATTTACAAACGAAGCCATGATTGTGTATTACTCTGATGCATAGACAAAGCTGAATCAGAGTTGATCATGACTGAGATACACAACGGCACATTTGGCACTCACTTGAGCGGGCATACAATGGCTAAGAAGATCCTAAGGGCGGGCTATTACTGGTCTACCATGGAAGCTGACTGCCATCAACATTCCCGTACTTGCCACAAATGTCAAGTCTATGCTGACAAAGTTCATATCCCTCTGGTTCCTCTCAACGTTCTGACTGCTCCTTGGCCATTTGCAAAGTGGGGCATTGACATGATTGGAGAGATCAAGCCCACGGCTTCCAACGAACATCGTTTCATCCTGGTTGCCATTGACTATTTCACCAAATGGGTCGAAGCAGCTTCCTTCGCCTCTGTTACTAAAAATGTGGTTGCCCGCTTCATCAAGCAAAATCTCATATGCCGGTATGGTGTTCCAGACAGGATCATCACAGACAACGGTACAAATCTGAATAACACAATGATCACCGCTTTGTGCGAACAGTTCAAGATTTATCATCACAATTCATCTCCCTATCGGCCAAAGATGAACGGTGTTGTTGAAGGTGCGAACAAAAACATTAAGAAGATCATTCAGAAAATGACAGTCACTTACAAAGACTGGCATGAGATGTTACCATTTTCTCTGCATGGATACCGTACGACAGCACGTACTTCAACCGGGGCAACCCCATTTTCTTTGGTATATGGCATGGAAGCTGTCTTGCCTATGGAGGTTCAGATTCCTTCTTTAAGGATTATGAAGGACGCAGGTTTGAATGAAGATGATTGGATGCAGACCCGACTTGATCAACTCAATCTGATCGACGAGAAGCGACTCGATGCTATATGCCATGGTCAGACGTATCAAAAACGGATGATCAAGGCCTTCAATAAGAAAGTCAAACGTCAAGTGTATCAAGTCGGAGATCTCGTAATCAAGCGGATTATCTTGCCGCAAAGTGATCCCAGGGGCAAATGGACTCCTACATATGAAGGACCATTTGTGATCAAGAGCATATTTTCTGGTGGTGCGATGATTCTGACCACCATGGACGGCGACGATTTGCCGCACCCTGCGAACGCAGACATAGTCAAAAGATACTACACATAAAATAACCCGACAAGTCGAAAACCCGAAAGGGCGGCTTGGGCAAAAATGGGCATCCCGGTGAACCGAAAACCCGAAAGGGCGATTCAGGCAAAAATTAGGGATAAAAACAAAAAAAAAATCTGTACACCCGGCAAGTTGAAAACCCGAAAGGGCGGCTTGGGCAAAAAGGGGTTTCTCGGTGGATCAAAAACCCGAAAGGGCGATTCAGGAAAAAGTTAGGGAATTAAAGCGTATGACTATGTCTCGTCGGATCACTTCAAGGACAATCTCTTCATCAACTAGTCCCAGGCTTCTGATCAATCCAGTCATCGGCAGACGAAGCATTAATAGACAGATATTTAGAGTTGTGAAGGCTATAGCGGAATGGAATCCCATGGAATTATTTCACGTAGCCATCTTTATTTTGTATAAATCTTTCAATATTTACGACAAAATCCTCTTACTAGGATGATTGTCTCCTTTGTACAAATATACTCAGAGAAAGTTAATACAAATACTCTTCCCAGAAATTTGTGTCATTTCCTTTTTCTTTCCTCTTGCACTATTTGTTTTATTTTGAGAAATGTCCAATGTTTTGTTAAATAGGCATATGCATTTGAACATAATCATTTCCTTATGAATCAAGAAAGAGGATTATTGATAGGTTGAAAACGCAGTTGGATATCTTGATACCCTTTCAAAGGAAACCCCCAGGAGATTTGGAATCCATATCCCCAGCAAGTTTTGAAGCTTATCCCCTGCAGAGTACGGACGTCTCTCCCGAGCTTTATTCAAAGTTACACCTCACAAGGGCTTATAACTGGGTTATCCTCAGCTTGTTGTCACGGAAGATCGCACTCGGCAAATTCTCCTCCTATCCCCAGCGGAGTTCATCAGAGTTCCCTAGCATAACTTATCAATACAATCCCCCAGAGGAGCCTATCTTTGTTATCCCCAGCCAGAGAATCCTCCATAACTCAATTCCCCTCAGAGTTTAAGTTTCAGTATCCCCAGCCAAGTTAAAACTTCAAACTGTCAATCCCCAGAGGAGCCAGACTAGTGAACCTTCTCCCCACAGAGATACTTCCCACCAAACTGAAGATTCTCAGTCTTACCTCCTCAGCATGAGTCTATTAGATTGGAACTCCCCAGTAGAAGTCATCAAGAATTCTCTTCCCCAGCAGCAGCCAAGGAATTATTCGTCCCGGCAGCAGTCAAGATACTTTTATCTTCAGCCATCTCGGATTCATCTATCCTTTGCAAGACAGCTCTCCAGCTTACATGCACATCCATTTACATCCATATCATATAACATACATTGTATCATGCATCATGACATTGCATATAACTAACTCTTTACCTTTTTCAGGTAAGATCAGTCAAAAGACTAAAATCATTATCTTCCGAGATTCTTTCCAGGAATAGTTCAGATGTGACCCAGACATGGCAACATCCTGATGCTTATTCCAGATTCATCCAGATGCAGTTTTATACGAGCTCATCATCAGGGAACCCTACACCGGTTCTTCCTCCACCTTCAAGACTTCTGAAAACAGTTCACGGTATCTCCAGTAACGGAGGTTAACCTATCACTTGTTCAGATTCTTCTCAAGACTTCTGAAAACAGTTTACGGATTCTTCCCAACAATGGATGTTAATTTATCACTTGTTCAGATGCAACCTTTGAAAACAGTTTACGGACGCTTCCCAACAACGGATGCTGCTCTATTGCTTATTCAACTTCAAGACTTCTGAAAACAGTTCACGGGTTCTCCAGTAACGGAGGTTAACCTATCACTTGTTCAGATTCTTCTCAAGACTTCTGAAAACAGTTTATGGATTCTTCCCAACAACGGATGTTAATCTATCACTTGTTCAGATGCAACCTTTGAAAACAGTTTACGGACGCTTCCCAACAACGAATGCTGCTCTATTGCTTATTCAACTTCAAGATTTCTGAAAACAGTTTATGGGTTCTCCAAGTAACGTATGTTAACCTATCGCTTGTTCAGTCTCTTCTCAAGACTTCTGAAAACAGTTCATGGATTCTTCCCAACAACGGATGTCAACCTATTGCTTGTCCAGACCCCCAATTCAGATGTGGTTCAAAACATGGACACCTTTCTGATACTCATTCCAGATGGCCTCTTTAAGCCCATCCCCGACAAGTTTCTGTCACTCTTCCAGATGGCATCGTTAAGCCCATCTCCAAATGGCATCTCTAAGCCCATTTCCGCACCCATTGCTTTGACGAGTGCAAATTTAAGGGCACTCTAGTGTCCAATCTCCTTTTACCCTCGAGTCACGAAAGTCAAACTTGCCAATCTAACTCTTCGGATTCAAGAAGATTGAACAGGGGCAACTGTTGTACCCCAAAATTTTCCCTCCCATTTCTCATTGATTTCTCATCACAAAGCCTTTGGAGCTCAAGATCCAGTTAGGGTTTCATCTGCTCAAGACTTCTCCTTGCACTGTTGACCCAAATTAGGGTTTGTGTTTGCACAAAGAGGTTTTGACCAAAATTGCCTAAGATGACTTTCATGCTTCATATTGAACTCCCAAGTTCATCCATACCAAGTTTCAAGTCTTGATTCCAAACTTTGCCCAGTCAATTGGACAGTTGACCTAGAAATCAGTTGTATTGGGGAAAAAGTCAACTGTGGCCAATTGACAGTCAAATCTCATGAAAATTGACCCACATCAACATTATGAACTCACATGGACCATTTGATCAAGTTTGAATCACAATTTCTCAGGAAATTTGATCAGATCACCAAAAGGGCAAAATGGTCATTTTTAGGGTTTTGACTGCACAAAGGCAATTTTTGACTGTTTGACCTAGCCAATGGCAAACCAAGCTCACATATGGACTCAAGGACCCCATGGAATTGTCTTGACATTCTCAAGAAGTTCAAAAGATCCCAAGTACACAAGATTGACAGTTGAATTTCCCAGTCAATTGATCAATTTTGACTGTATACTGAAAAGTCAAACTTTGACTTTTTGGTCAAAATCAAGAGTCAAGATTCATTTTACATCAAAACATGCCAAATCATGAAACTTGTTCACCAAGAAATCAAAAATTGCAAATTAGGGTTTGAAATGAGAATTTTTCATAACTTAGAATTTTTCTAAGTTATGAAAAACCCTAATTTTTTTCTAACTTTGCCCCACTTTCTCACCAAGATTCATTTGGATTCAAGCAAAAGTCAAAATATGAAAGTTGTATCCTATTGCATAATCTACAACTTTGATTCACAAAGTTTTCCCAAAAGAAGCTTGTATCTCAAGTTACAATTTTTGGAACAATGGTACTAAACCATTCTTAACTTAGTGAAATTTTGACCTTTTTAGGCAAGGTTTTTACCTAACTTCAAGACCATTTTTCACATACTTCCACTTGGAATTTCAATTTTCATTTCAAAGATGGATTGTAGTACACATTCCAAGCTTTCCAAAATGTCCAAGAACTCATCAAACAACCTCATGGTTAGGGAGAATCGAATTTGGCAAGTTGGGCAAAAGTCACTTTTGTTCTTGACCAAGACATGTTCATACACATTGCTATTTTCAAGTCAGCTTGGTTTATGCTACATTACAGACCTCTAATCCCATTTGCACTCAATAATTTAATGCATACTCATTGTGCCAAGGCCTTGTTTTATTAGTCTAAGCATTACATGTTGAATTAAGCCATTTATAGAAAAAGTGAAATAGCCATTTTTGAAAAGTTACACTTTATGTCAATTGGTAAATCAAGAAGGTACAAAGGAAATCACTTTGGCACAGGTTTATGAGTTAATCACACTGATCAAGGGGAAGGTTAGCAACATAGTATGGGGGCCTGTACAGGCTAGAAACACCAAGTGGTCATTGCTTGCTTAAAGTGTAAGAAACATTGCATAACATGGACCAACTTTCATATCAGCAAAAGAACCTTGAAGCAAACTTATCAAACATATTCAAGACATCCATACTGAGCTAGAACACGAGCCTTTCACCTCCAATACCTTCACAAACTCAGAATCACCATTGAACTGCACAAAAACAGGGCTTGCTGCAGATTGAGTTCCCTAGCTCAATCCTTTCATACATTCTTGCCCAAACCAGTTCAAACACTTTCCCTACCATCAATACAAACTATCCAAAGCATTAGAAATAGACTGTAACTCCTCTAATCCTTTTGGCCATTTTCATTTTTCTGATTTGCAGGTGGAGTTCTATAACTCGATTCAGCTAGCTCCAAAGCAAAGTAAAATTTGGAATAGCATCCTCACACTTCAAGGAAGCTGTACAAATCATCATCTTGCCCTGAAAGCTCCTCCATTGCAAGGCACGATTCCAACTGAACAGGTATATTCATGAAGTTCTATCTCTCAATATAGGCATTATTAGCTTTAGGTTTGTGAAGAAAACATGTCACAATCATAGCCCTGAATATGCCCATGTGATTAGATTTCATTTATATTATGTATGCTTAGAGAATTTTGAGTCTGAACATTGATGAAAAACTAGGTCAGGAATTGGGGGAGAAGAAATTCTCCCTCATCTTAGAGAGTTAAGTCAAGTTCTTTATATCCCTGGATTCGTCTTCTCATGCTCTACATTTTTCATGTTGTAAGTTTTGCTTAAAAGTCCAGGAATTGGGAGATAAAAAACGCGTGTTTGAGTGTTCATACAGGTTCATAGGTTGAAGAAGAAAGGTTATGGGCTGGGCCTGGAATATTCTTTCTTTTTGCACCACTTGTTTGCTTTTACACCCCCAAGGCCCATTTGGCTTATTTCCATGATTTTTTGACTTTTCTTTTTTCATTTTGACTTATTTATTTTTCCTCATGATATTAAAAATATAAAAATAATTTTTTACACCATTTTTGAATTTATAGGTATTTATTTGTTTAGATTAGTTATTTGTACATAAATAAATAAATAAACACTTTTTTACCTAAAATACTAAAAATAATGTAAACACCATTTTATTTTCATTTTTATTTTGTTTTATCTTATTAAAATATTTTATATAAAATATACTTTTTTTTATAAATATTAAATATTATTATTCTTGTATATATAATATATTTGGTAAATAATAAAGATATCTATGTATATATTAATATATTTAGGGCAAAAATACATACATTTTTTTCTTTTATTAATATGTGACCTCAAAAATACCTTTTTATAAATATACTTCATTTTTATTTTATTTTGAATATAATAAATAAATATTTGTACATATTAAATAATTAATATATATTTACTTAATAAAATTAGGGTTTTACCCTAAGCACAAAAACTCCAAAAAATAATGCTTTTCATTTTATCTTATTTGACATAAAAAATACTTTTTTTTCATACATATAAAAAGCCCTTTTGCATCTTGCATATTTATTTTATTTCCATTTAATTTATGCAATCAATTATCTTGTAATTAATTCCAAATTGATGTAATAGCTAGGTTTAAATTCCTTGTCAAAACCCCCATTTGAACATTTGTACCCCCTTTCCCATATTGTGTTGTAATAGCTTAGGAATTTTAATTTTCGCACTTTAATGCTTTCTAAATATACCATGTTAGAATTAGGGTTTGTATGCGAATAAAAAACGACAAAAATTGTTTGACCTAATTTCAAGATAAACAAGCATGAAAATGGACAACACTTGTCACACTTGCACCCCTAGGGTATTCCACTTGTTGCCTTCAATAAATGGGTCATATTGCATGTTAGGTCTCTTTGGGCAAAACAAAAACAATCCAAATGATCATAGTCCCTCGATGACGCTTTCGAAAAGTTGCCTAAAAATGATCAAGTCCCTTAAAGGAAAATTGCCCAAAGATACTTGGCACCATTGCAATCATGGTCTAAACGATGACCCGCGCCCGTCCCTTTCACATCCTAACACAAGATTGTCCACTAAATGCAATGGTGGAACAAAATTGTTAAAAGGGTTAAAACGTAGCAAAAATCTTTGAGAACTTTAGGGTAGATGGCTCTTAAGTATTTGTCAACTTGCAAAACAAAACACTTGCCTATTTTCAAACCACACTTCACAAACACTTTCAAAACAAACTTTCAAAAAAACCTTGAAACATCTTTTCAAAAAGACAAACACCTTTTGTAAAACATTCGAGTAAAGAATTGTTACAAGGGTAGCCTAGACAAGGCATCTCTTTCAAAACCTTTTCAAAGCCACACACAAAGCACCATTTCAAACAATTGAAAACCAAGGCAAGTTGATCTAAGCAAGTACCTAAGAGCCCATGGATAACCATGGATAGAAAGGGTGCTAATACCTTCCCTTTCTATAATCTACTCCCCGAACCCAAGAAAACATCTCAAAGGTTTTTGCTGTGCTTTTTAAACCTTTCCTTAGGATAAAATAAAAAGTCGGTGGCGACTCTTGCTCAACCGAAACATTTGCAAAAACAAACGCAAAACCACAGTCAGTTCTCCCAAAGTATCACACTACCAAAGGAGGGATTAGAGGATTACCATCTCAATTCTTATTGGAGAAAGCTCGTTGCTTTTCCAGGATAAAGAGTACAGTTTCTTTTGAGGCCATCTTTTCCCTACTTGCTTACGGGTTGTTCTTATTTCCTAATGTGGACAAGTTTGTCGACATTAACGCTATCAGGATCTTCATGATTGGAAACCCAGTTCCTACACTGTTAGGTGATGCTTATTACTCTATCCATCTTTGGAATTCTTATCACGGGGGGATGATTATCTGTTGCACGCCTTTGTTGTACCCATGGTTTATCTCTCATATGCCTCAGTCTGGTGCTTTTTGGGATGTCAAGAAGGAACCTCGTTGGGCTCCTAAGATCATGGCACTTACTCACTCGTATATTGACTGGTATCATCAAGTTTACCAAGATATAGAGATTATTGACAGTTGTGGTAGTTTCTCCAATGCACCTCTTCTTGGTATAAAGGGAGGAATTAACTATAACCTTGTTCTTGCAAGGCGACAACTTGGTTATCTGATGAGGGATAAACTGAATAGTATTCATTTGAGTAGTTTCTTTCTGAAGGAAGGGGAAGACCTTAGGGAAGCTAGGGATCAGATTGCGAAGGCCTGGCGCCACATTCATAATAAGGGTAGGAAGGTTTGGGACCTAGGGGTGTTGTTTCTTTGGAGCCATATCTTCAATGGATCCGATCGAGAGCCATTCAGTTAAAGATGCCGTATACCCGGGAGACACCCATGCCTGATCTGTTTGTGAAGACCACTCCTCCCTTATTAGATTGTCTGGAAGAGTTGTAACTTGCTTTGGTTAGGATGCAACAGGAAAGGGATGCTTGGAAGAACAAGTTCCAAACTTTAGAGAGTTCTTACAGAGCAGACTTGAAGGAGAAAGACGACTTGATTGAGATCCTTGAGAGTCGAGCGGTAGAGTCTTTGGAGAGGCAAGGGGATTTATTTTCTTCTAAGCCTCAATCAGGTGTTGATCACTTACTTCCTGATTCAGATGATTGGAAGGAGGTTGCCATCATACATGTGGAAGAAAACCAGAGGTTGAAGGCTCAAATTGCCAGGCTCACAGGGAAGCGCCAGCGTATAGAGTGATCTCCATCAGTTCTATTTCTCAGGATTTTAGATTGTATTTTCATCTTGTACTTGAGATCATTGAAACTTGTAATTCATTTTTGGAGTTATTATAATAATAAAAAATATTCAGTATTTCAAAAGCGTTATTACTTTGATGTTTGCAATATGTCTATAAACTTTAAATCCCTTGAAATATTAAATAACAAAGTAAAAATAATCATGTGCATTACATGTCATGCATCATATTGCACATATTTCTTTCATTTGGTATGCATATCCAGGTGTCTTACCAAGCTTCTTTACTTCATTCAGAAAGCTGACTCATCACTATAACACTCGGGCTAATTTCAAAAAGAAGATGGAGAACTTAGAACAAGAGAATCGCGAGCTTCGTGAGGAAGTTTCTACTTTGAAGGCCGGCATGGACAATTTGACTACTCTGATGGAAGCTCTGGTGGCTGCTCATAATCAGCCACCGAGTGTTCAACCTCAATCAACAAGGGCAACTACTAAACTCAGACTGCTCCCGTATCTGCTACTCCGGCTGTTGTTCAGAACTGTATGTGTGATACGGTGGCAGAACCGACTATTTTTACTGGTTTGCGTTTTACATTTTTTTTTGCAAAATGTCGCGGTAAGCAAGAGTCGCCACCGACTTTTATTTCATCCAACCGGAAATGAAAAAAGTATAGAAAAAATCCTTTTTCAAGATGTTTCTGAGTACGGGGGGTAGATTATATAAAGGGAAGGTGTTAGCACCCTTTCTATCCATGGTTTTCCATGGGCTCTTAGGTACTTGCTCATCTTTTTAAAATTGCTTGTGTATGTGCTTTGTTTTTTGAAAAGTTTGACTTCTTGATAACCCTTATACCAGTCCTCAAGGATGTGACGAAGTTGTTTTGAAAATTTGTTTGAAAAGTGTAAGTATGAAAAGTTTGATTGGAGCAAGTACCTACTAGCATCTACCTACTCGAAAAAGGATCGTTTCTATTCTTGTTTCCTTTAGACAGCGTTATCCCACTATTGAGAAATAGATAGCACCGTCGTTGGAATTGTAAGGGTCAATTCGAAAGGGACGTACGATCACTAAAGCAATATTAGGGCACCTTAGTCATAACCCTAGAGTCTTAAGATCATATTCGAGGCAACATTTCCGAGGAAACATTTCCTAGGCAACATTCGAATGGGACGTTTGATATTTTTTAAGACACCCTATGCTTAATGATCGCTTACCGAAGGCAACCGAAGTGAGAGTATACCCTAAGAGTGATATGTGCGAGTGATTTGTTTCAGTTATTTATTTTTTCACATTAGGGTTTTCTAACCGTATTAATTTGTCATGCATTCTTGTCATACAATCCTATTAGCATACATCTAGACAGTTAAATATTTGCGGGAATTAAAAATGCGGGAAAATAAATCTACGCTATTACAAGGCTTCGGGGAGGGGGATTAATTACATAGCCAAAAACTCGGGAATTTAAACAATAAATAAAACCCTAAATTAGCTATTACAAACCATGAACAGTTACAAAATATCGGTCAAAATAAATTATAAGTGTGCGGCGAATTAAGTACGAAACGACTAGGGTTTTGACCCTTGACTAAACTTATTTGCGATTGATTAAAAAAAGATGTTTTTGTCATGTTTTGTTATTTAAGAAAATAATGAAACAATTAAATTAAAAAGAAAATCCTAAGTTCTAATTAATTTTAAATTAAGAAAAATAAATTAATTCACTCTAAAACCTATTTTTGTATTTTATTTATTTGAGAAAAAAAAATTAAATCAAGAATTTAACCTAATTACTATTTGATTTTATTTAAAAAAACAAGTTAGAATTGCCATAGGTTAAATTAAATTAAATTTAATTTGATAATAAAAACTAAATCTAACTTGTTATGAATTCTTGATTTTATGATTTTATAAAAAAAGATTAATTTGTTAATTAAAATGATTAAAATAAATATTAAATGAATTAAATAAAATAAAAAGAAATAAGAAAAAGAGTAAATGAGCCTGATAGCATTGTTGGACAGGGGGGTGCTATTATGATTTATGGGCCCAAACAAATCCAAGCCTGTATTGACTATGCTGGTTCCCATGCAACATTGACTTTGAGGCGTATGGTGGGCCTTCAATGATGAGGCATTGGATCTGGCTAGCTGGTGAATCTGATGGTTGAATTTGGATGGCCTATGGTGGACGTATAGGACAGCTTTGCACCTGATCACATGATGAAAAATAATATGAAACAAAGGTTGGAACCTGGGGATCGAACCTAGGCCCTTATATCCAATTCCAACGCTTGCTTGCCAACTGAGCCACGCGCTTTCGTTATTCACATAATGGAAGTAAAGTAATATAATCAAAAACAAATAATGTATTCATAAAATGCGCGAAAATTCAAATGGATGAGTCACACGCTGCCACGCAAGCTTCTTCTTCCCCAGACTGTCGTTTTAGGCAACAAGACCTTTACCTACGGACATCTCGTTGTAGCTACAACCCTGTGACAATCAAAAATCCTACACAAGCAACATAAATGAAAAGTAAAGGTACCAATCAAATTGTCTCATCCTCACGAGTATCATGGTACCATAATCCAGGCCTAATTTTGCCTATACTACAAACCCCTAAAACGAGCAAGGGAACCCTAACAATGGCATATCATGATTCATGCACTGTAAATGATATTAAGTGGTACCAATAGCTTGCAAACTCCATGATGAACAATAATATATAATTAAAACATGCTAATGATGCATAAATTGCAAAAATCGAATTTGAAAAAAGTACCAAAACGTGTGAGTTGTAGAATGAGTTCTTGAGTGCTTCAGGCCCTGGGAATGATTGGAACAGCTTCCTGGGAGGTCTAGGAAGAGATTGGTGATCTTGAAATGCTCTGAAACGCCTTGTAGATGGAAAATCGATTCCCACTTTTTCTTGAATTTTTCAGTTTCTCTTCTTGGCTATGCACGACCTCTAACCTTTTTTCTTGCCTTGGATGCGTTCTCTATATGTACTAGAGTGAATTAGGGTTGTAAAAACCACTAGTATCTTTACAAATTTTGAAGATTTGATTTAGTTTTCATGGTGTATGATATCCTTCCAAAATTGGCCTAATCATGCTCTTTTTGTACCAATTGCCATTGATTCAAATTTATCTTGCAAGCTCAGCATATCTTGGTTGCTAACCTGTCAAAAAAACAAATCAAATCATATCTTTGATAATTTTCATCATTTATTTGATTTAATTCACTTTTTAATTAATGAAAAATCAAAATAAATTGAAAAATGAAGCAAATAATTTGTGGATAAGTAGTTGAGTCGTGGACCACATTATAATTGAGGTGCAAGCATAAAAAGTTGGGCCCATTTAGCAAAAATGCAAATTTGAGCACATTTGACTTTTGGCAATTTTGCAAAAATGGTCAATTGGCCAATGCATAACTCTCTCAATTTTGACCCAATGGAGGTGTTCTTGGACTTTTTAGAAAGCTTAGGATGTTCTATAAGCAACCCTTTTGGTCTCATCTCAATTGAGTCTTCCATGTTCATGTATGAAGCTTTGACCCAAAAGGTGTTTTTGTTGACTTTTCAAAAGGACCCATAATGTCAAAATTCATATCTTTTTGTGAGTGCATATTCTGAATTTTGGAGTTGAGGATGAATTGTAGGGAATTTCATTCTCTTCAAAATCAGCTTTGGATGGGTCATTTCTGATAAAGTATGAGAAGTTATGCTTGGTCAAAGTTGAGTTGACTTTTCCTACAAAACCCTAATTTAGCAACTTTTGGGTTTTGATGAATTGTGAGCAATCATTGAGGAATCATGATCAACCATTGATCAAATGATGAATAATACTTCAAAATGAGGATGTTGACTAAAAATCTTGAAGTTTGACTGTATGTGGGCCACGGTTGACTTTTGACCTAGCATAGTTGATTTTTAGGCATTTGAGCAATTGACTGAGCAAACTTCTTCTGCAAGGCTTGAAACTTGACATGGATGATCTTGAGGACATATTAGGACAATGGTGAGCATTTGGGTCCTTTGTGGTTCACAAATCTTGATGAATATGGAAACCCTAATTTGAGGTATACTGCCTTAGGAGAGAGTTTGTCTGGTCAACTCTTGAACTTCCTTGAGCAATTTGGGGACATCACTTGCCATGTGTTGAGAAATATGGGAGGGAAAATTTTGGGGTACTATAGTATGCCTCAAGGTTATCCATGGGGAATGCCAGAGAATTTTTCACCTGAAGGTTCCAATCTTGCTCCTCAAGATACTCTAGTGGTTCAGACTATTGTTACTCCAGCACCCCCTGTGGTGCATGCTGCTCCTGCTGCGCCTCCTTCGGTGAATATGGTTCCATTTGTTAATGATGATGTGTGTCGTCCTTTCCCTCCACCGAGTGAAGACTTGGGTATTTATGACATAATGGATGATTTTCAAGAGCAGTTTGACAAGATGCAGAGAGAGATGAAGGCCCTCAGGGGAAAAGAGCTATTTGGGCAGAATGTGAATGAGCTATGCTTGGTCCCAAAATTTTAAGATACCTGCTAAGTTCAAGGTCCCGGAGTTTGAGAAGTATAAAGGCAACACTTTCCCTCGTGCTCATCTGGTGATGTACGTGAAGAGAATGTCTACCCTACTGATGATCAGCATCTGCTCATTCACTTTTTTCAGGATAGTTTGATTGATGCTACATTGAAGTGGTATATGAGTTTGGATAGTGCCAATATCCCTACTTTTAATGATTTGGGAGAAGCATTCATCAAACAATATAAGTACAACGTAGACATGTCGCCTGACCGTGACCAACTTAGGGCCATAGTTCAGAAAGACAGGGAATCGTTCAAAGAGTATGCGTAGAGATGGTGTGAGGTAGCCTCCCAAGTGATTCCTCCCATGGAAGAGACGGAGATGACTAAGATTTTCTTGAAAACACTAGGTGTTTTCTACTACGAGACGATGGTAGCAAGTGCGCCAAGTGACTTTACTGAGATGGTAGGAATGGGTATCTGCTTGGACGATGGTAGAAGGTCGTTTGACGAAGAGTGAAGGATCTGGAGGTGTAAAGAAGCCATCATATGGATTTACCAAGAATAAAGAGGGAGATGAAAATGATGTTATGCAAGAGATGAGGGTAAACGCCCCGAGAAGGAATTATTAGCGTCATCAGCAAGTCGCCTCAGTCACTCCTGTTATGAATGTCGCTCCAACAACCGTTGCTTATCAGAGACCGTCCCAGTAGGGGAATCAAGGGTCTAATCAGAGAAGGGAGAGTTATGACCCTATTCCCATGACCTATATAGAGCTACTACCAGCATTGATTCAGAAAAGGTTGGTCCAGACACGACCACCTCCCGCCATACCATCACCATTGCCTTGGTATTACAAGGCAGACCAAACATCTGCTTTTCATCAAGGAGCACCAGGGTATAATATTGAGAATAGTTATCCGTTGAAGAATGAGGTGCAGAAATTGGTAAAATCTGGTGTTCTATCTTTCAAGGACATGGGACCTAATGTTAAAGATAATCCTCTACCCAAGCATGGGGGAGTAAATGCTGTAAATATGGTGGCCGGTTGTCCAAGCGATTTCCAGATTTTTGACATTAATCTGGTTAGAGGAGATTTGGTGAAAATGCACGCAGGCCTCTGTGAATTTAGCTACTATACGCATGACCATATCGGTTATGCTATTTGCAGTAAAAACATACAGGGTTGTGATAAGATAAAGTTTGATTTACAGGAGATGATGGATGAGGGCGTCATCCACATAATCAGGCCTAGGGTAGAGTATAAAGAGGAAGTGAACATGGTTTCTTGATGTCCTGGTGAATTCAAAATTTTTGATGTGGAGTATATGAATGAGGACCTCGTGCAGTTGCATGCTACCCTCTGCCATACGACTGGTCAGGTGGAACACCAATATGGATCTTGCATAGTTTGTTGTCGAGACACCCGAGGATGTTCAATCGTGAAGAAGGGTGTTTAGTTGTTATTAGACAATGGAACTATCAAGATCACAGGTCAGAGCGATGATTATCATGAAGTTGATATGGTTGAGGTTTGTTTAAAAGAAGAAGAGTCAGAGGAAGTGTATGCCTCTGCGGATGAGTATTTCTCTTCTGACGAAGATTTGTTTTCCAGAAATGACTTATTGATGACTAATTGTGTTGAAGAAGGGGTAAACGTCATTGTTCCTTATTTCGGTGCACCATCCTATTTTAAAGTGGAGTATCATAGCAAGCCACCTGTTATCCCATTGGTAATTAGTTTTCCAGGTCCTATCCCGTTCAAATCAGATAAGGTTGTGCCTTATAAATACAACTCTACAATCTTAGAAGATGGGGTGGAAGTTCCCATCCAACCAATGCCTGATATTGGAAATATAGATGAAAACAGCAGGGTGACCCGTAGCGATCGTGTGTTTACCCCGGTTGTTCGGAGAGATGTTGCTACTGGAAAGAAAATTGCTGAGAATGATGAACCTAAGAAGGCTACATGAGAGACTAGTGGAGCTACGTTAGAGAAAGAAGTGGATGATATTTTGAAGATAATTAAGATGAGCGACTACAGAATTGTAGATCAGCTACTGCAGACTCCTTAAAAGATATCTATCTTAGCTTTATTGATGAACTCCTCTGCTCATAGAGAATCCTTGATGAAGGTACTGGACCAAGCTTTTATGGAGAGTGACATGCCAATAGATCAATTCAGCAGCGTAATAGGAAACATTACTTCATGTAATAACTTGAGTTTCCGCAATGATGAATTACTAGATGAAGGAAGGAATCACAACTTGGCCCTCCACATCTCTATGAAATGCAAGAATGATTCACTATCCAATGTGCTAATTGATAATGGATCCGCTTTGAATGTTATACCGAGGAGTACTCTCATGAAGTTGAAATATCAAGGAACGCATATGTGCCCGAGTGGAATCTATGTGAAAGCATTTGATGGGTCGAGGAAATCTGTCATCGGTGAAGTGGACTTACATATCCACATAGGACCACATTTGTTTCAGATAACCTTCCAGGTCATGAACATTATTCTCGCATATAGTTGTTTGCTAGGACGGCCATGGATATATGAAGCAGGGGCTGTCACTTCAACTTTACATCAGAAGCTAAAGTTTGTGCATGAAGGGAAGGTAGTGATCGTAAATGGGGAGCAGGCATTATTGAAATATCATTTATCCTCTTTCAGCATTGTAGAAGTGGATGAAGCTGCTGTTGGAACCCAGTTCCAAGCCTTATACATTGACAACATAAGGGGAAGTGAGAATTCCATGGTCTCGCTGAAGGACGTGTAGTAGGTTGTGCGCAATGGTCCTAGTGCAGTTTGGGGACGAATTGTGGATCCACCCGTGAACAAGAACAGAACTGGCTTGGGTTTCTCTTCTAAGAATGGCAAAGGCGAAAGTTTGAAGTCAAAGTCTACTATGAGCAGCTATCATGATGTTTTCCGCAGCTAAGGTTACTTCCATCCAACTGATTCTGGAATTAATGTTGTTTAAGAGGATGAAGCAGAGCAGGAAATGCCGAATTATGTGACGCATGGAGTCAGGGTTCAGAACTGGGTCACCATTGATGTTCCCTCTTGCATACATGTTTCAAAGTAATTTTATTTGTTAATCTTTTTTTTCTTGAAAGGCTTTCACTCTTCCCAAGGTGGAAGTATTAATGTTGTAGGGCTTATTTGTTTGCTGTGACTTTTAAGATCATTAACAAAAGTTGTCTTTGCTTCCCGAATTATGTTTTTATTTCTTGTTTTTTCTTGGAAAATGGTAATAAAAAAAACCTTTCAAAATAAATAATAACTGAAATTCAATCTGGATGATCACTTGTTATGTGTGTCAGTTTCTAAATGCAATCACAAATCATATGTGCAGATTAATTAAAAAACTCGTTCAATATAATGACCCTGCACCCTCTCCCAACTTTCAATGTCCTGTGTTTGGGGCTGAAGAAGAAGATTATGATGAGATTCTAGGAGAGGTCTCACGGTTGCTTGAGCATGAGGAAAATACTATTCAGCCATATAAAGAGCCTTTGGAAGTGATCAATTTAGGTTCAGAAGAGGATCCGAAGGAAGTCAAGATTGGAGCATCGTTGCATCCCGATGTGAAGAGAAGGTTGATTGAGTTGCTGAAAGAGTATGTGGATATTTTTACTTGGTCTTACCAATATATGCCTGGTCTAGATACAGATATTGTCGAGTACCATTTGCCGTTGAAGCCAGAGTGTCTGCCAATTAAACAAAAGTTGAGAAGAACTCACCCAGACATGGTAGTAAATATCAAAGAGGAGGTTCTAAAGCAGATTAATTCTGGTTTTCTCATAACGTCAGTGTATCTTCAATGGATTGCCAATATTGTCCCAGTACCGAAAAAAGACGGAAAAGTCCGCATGTGCGTAGATTACAGAGATCTAAATAAAGCTAGTCCAAAAGATGATTTTCCATTGCCTCACATCGATATGTTAGTGGATAGCACAAAAAAATTCAAAGTATTCTCGTTCATGGATGGGTTTTTCGGGTATAATCAAATAAGAATGGCTCCAGAGGACATGGAAAAAACAACGTTTATCACACCCTGGGGAACATTCTATTACAGAGTGATACCCTTCAGGTTGAAGAACGCTGGTGCAACGTACTAGAGGGCTATGACAACCCTATTCCATGATCTGATGCACAAGGAAATTGAATTATATATTGATGATATGATTGCCAAATCCCATACTGAAGAAGGGCATATAGAAGATTTGTTGAAGCTGTTTTAGCATTTGAGGAAGTATCGTTTTCGCTTCAATCCAAATAAATGCACCTTCGATGTTTGATCAGGAAAATTGTTGGGTTTCATTGTTAGCCAGAAAGGAATTGAAGTTGACCCTGATAAAGTCAAAGCAATTCAAGAAACTCCAGCACCAAGAACTAAAAAGCAAGTCAGAGGTTTCCTCGGGCGTTTGAATTATATTTCCAGATTCATTTCCCACATGACTGCAACATGTGAACCGATCTTTAAGTTGTTAAAGAAAGACCAAGGTTGTGCGTGGACGGATGATTGGCAAATGGAATTTGAAAGTATTAATGAATATCTGCTTAAACCTCCTATCTTGCTCCCTCCCGTAGAAGGAATACCGTTGATTATGTATATGACAGTGTTAGATAAATCCATGTGTTGTATTCTGGGACAACAGGATGAAACAGGGAAGAAGGAGTTCGCCATTTATTATCTCAGTAAAAATTTAACTAATTGTGATTCGCGGTATTCCATTCCAGAAAAAACTTGTTATGCTTTGGCCTGGGCGGAAAAGCGTTTGCGACAATATATGTTGAATCACACCACTTGGTTGATCTCCAAAATGGATCCAATCAAGTACATTTTCGAAAAGCCTGCTCTTACTGGGAGAATTACCCTCTGGAAAATGTTGTTATCTGAATATGATATCGAATACCACACTCAAAAAGCTATTAAAAGTAGTGTGTTGGCAGATTATCTTGCTCACCAACCAATGGAGGATCACCAGTCTGCAGAATATGAATTCCCCGATGAGGATGTGATGTTCTTGAAAGTGAAGGATTGTGATGAACCATTACCTGAGGAAGGTCCTGACCCTGAATCTCGTTGGAGTATGATATTTGATGGAGCTGTGAATGCTTATGGTAAAGGAATCGGTTCTGTGATTGTCACTCCTCATGGATCACACATTCCTTTTACTGCAAGGTTAACATTTGATTGCACTAATAATATGGCAGAATATGAGGCTTGCATCATGGGTCTCGACGAAGCTATTGATCTCAGAATTAAAATTATCGATCTGTATGGTGATCCAGCTTTGATAATAAATCAGATTAAAGGAGAATGGGATACTCGTCACCCTGGCTTGATCCCTTACAAAGATTATGCTAGAGGATTATTACCATTTTTAAATAATATTTAATTCCATCACATTCCTAGAGATGAAAATCAAACGGCGGATGTTCTGGAAACTCTGGCTTCTATGTACCAATTGAATACTTGGAACGATATACCCCGAATTATGGTTCAACGGCTGGATAGGGCGGCTCATGTGTTTACAGCAGAAGAGGTAGCAGATAAAAGACCCTGGTATTATGATATCAAGCATTTTCTTCAGACTCAGGAATACCCGATTGGCGCGTCGAAGAAAGATATAAAAACATTGAGAAGATTGGCAGGTAGTTTCTTCCTCTGAAAATGTGTTATACAAGAGAAATTATGACATGGTCTTGCTCAGATGCATGGATAGACACGAAGCAGACATGTTGATGCATGACATTCATGAAGGTTCATTTGGCACTCATGCCAATGGACATTTGATGGCTAAAAAGATGTTAAGGGCAGGTTATTATTGGCTGACAATGAAATCTAACTGTTACAAACTTGTAAAGAAATGCCTAAATGCCAGATTTACGCATACAAGGTCCATGTGCCTCTGACACTCCTCAATGTGATTTCCTCATCGTGGCCTTTCTCTATGTGGGGTATTGACATGATTGGGATGATAGAACCCAAATCTTCGAATGGGCACCATTTTATCTTGGTAGCAATTGATTACTTCACCAAGTGGGTGGAGGTTACTTCATATGCCAGTGTTACTAAGCAGGTGGTTGTGCGCTTCATTAAGAATAATCGTATATGTCGGTATATTGTGTCGAGCAGAATCATCACTGACAATGGCTCGAATTTGAACAATAAGATGATGACAGAACTGTGTGAAGAATTCAAGATTGTCCATCACAATTCATCTCCATATAGGCCTAAGATGAATGGGGTTGTTGAAGTTGCTAATAAGAATATCAAGAGAATTATTCAGAAAATGGTTGTTACTTATAAGGATTGGCATGAAATGCTCCCTTTTGCTTTGCATGGATATTGAACGTCTGTTCGCACTTCAACGGAAGCAACCTCGTTCTCCCTAGTGTATGGAATGGAAGTTGTACTCCCGATCGACGTAGAGATTCCCTCGTTGCGTGTAATAATGGAAACCAAGTTGATAGAGGCTGAATAGGTCCAGAACAGGTTTGACTAATTGAATTTGATTGAGGAGAAGAGAATGATAGCCTTGTATCAGGGCCAGTTATATCAAAAAAGAATGAAGAAAGCTTTTGATAAAAAGGTCAAACCTCATTAATTCAGAGAAGGCGGCCTCGTGCTCAGGAAGATCATGTCTTTCAACACTGATTCTAGGGGCAAGTAGACTCCTAACTTTGAAGGCCTGTATGTTGTCAAGAAAGCCTTCTCTGGCGGTGCATTAATTCTTGAAACTATGGATGGCGAGGAGTTCCCATGTCCCATGAATGCTGACACAATCAAGAAATACTTCGCCTAAAGAAATAAAAGAACAGCTCGCTAAGTTAAAAACCCGAAAGGGCGGCTTAGGCAAAAAGGAGCGTCTCGGTAGGCCGAAAACGCTAAAGGGAGGTCTAGGAAAAAATTAGAGACCTAAATAGAATAAATTTCCCGCTAATTTGAAAACCCGCAAGGGCAGCTTAGGAAAAAGTTAGGGATTTTCTTGGCAAGTAACTACGTCAGACAAGACTTGATCGTTAAAGCAACAATCTTCTCGGATTCTCACCATACTTCAACAAAAGCTGTTGCTCAGGATTTTAAAAGTTGTTAGGGGGGATAGTGGTCATTGTATCTCAATGTATCTTTGCCATTATGTATTACCATTTCCCAAACTTTGTAATCGTCCATGGAGTCTCACCATTTGCAGACTACCATTCTATTAATGAAAGTCGAACTTTTACCCAATTCTTTGTATTTCCTATGTTATTTAGCTTGCAAAGACTCAATTTATTACTGATAATAACTTTCAAAGCAAAGAGATTAAATAACAAAATTGATTTTTCAAAAAAAAGATTTTTACAATTTACTTTTACTTTGAGATTTGTGATGAAACAATGACAACAAAAATGGTGATCCCAAGAGTGGACAAACTCCGGTTGTTTTGAGAAGTTTTATTACCCTCTGGAAGGTCTACTCGGGTTGTTTTCTCTATATTGGGTTTATGGGTCTGGTATTCTTGGACAAGTTTGGATTCATTTCTCCTTTTTTGAGTTTTCATGATGTGAAGTTTCAATCCACATTTTTCTCCAGTAAAGTAGGCTTGAATTCCCCGGCGAAGTTTGTTTGTTTCGATGTCAGTCTGCTTTATTTGAGACTGGTCTTGCAATCTCCAGTAGGCATGTTAATTTTGAAAAAGAGAGCACCGGTTTCCCCGATGAAGCCTGAAGAAGGATGTTCTACCCCGGTATCTCTTTGATTTGTCTACCTCCAGATTATATTTCTCCTCAGAGTTAAAAGCAGGCAGTAGATTTGGTTTCCGCAGCTGGCCTTTACCTTTCTTGGAATGATCATCTTGGTTGAAGCTTAGCTGAGTGTTGTTAGTGCCCGAGGCAGTTTTTCCTGGTTGTTCCCCATGTTGTGTATCTGTTTTTCAGCATGCACACAATAACACTCATTCATTCATACATGAATCATGCATAGCTAAAATTGACAAATCATTGTTCATTGACATTTGTTAATATTTTTGTTGACGTATTACCCTGTTTTACAGATTTACGTTACCCTCTCTTCAATAGAGTGTTGGCCTTAAGCAGAAAGCGTATATTCTTTCAATTTCCCTACTGGGTTGTCCCTCATAGAATATTTCTGCCTTAGCCTTCCGGTACAGTTCCTTGTTTGGACAGGTTTGGTTTTTCCCTCTTGAGTTTATTTCTCAAAGGATGAATTCAGGTTGACTGTTTCATTCCAGTTTATTTCTGGTTTGGATCTGTGGTTCCCTGGAAATGCTATTCACTCTGGAATCCCAAAACTCCAAGCTTTGGTTGGTGCATTTATTTTGCACAAGAAGACTTTATCCCCTTAGCAAGAACATCATGGCATCTCCCCGGGAAGTCATACCTCTTGCCCCAAAAAAGTCATTTCCTTTTACAATCCTCCGTGACCACAAATAGCAATTTCTCTTTATTTGAGACAACTTATGTATTTTCCTTTCCAGGCAGAGCGCCTTGGTTAAAGAAGAAGTTGAGACCCGTTCTAGGAGAAACACCAGGATCTTGGGGAAACTTGTTATCTTTTTGCTACCTTCAGTGAACGTTGGTAGTTCATCGTCAGTGAACGGCAGTGATATGATATATTCTCTTTCTACCTTCAGTGAAAGTTGGTAGACCATCGGCAGTGAACGTCGGTGTTTGTTATCTTTTTGCTACCCTCAGTGAATGTTGGTAGTTCATCATTAGTGAACAATGATGATATGATATATTCTCTTTCTACCTTCAGTGAAAGTTGGTATACCATCGGCAGTGAACGTTGGTGTTTGTTATCTTTTTGCTACCTTCAGTGAATGTTGGTAGTTCATCGTCAATGAACGGCGGTGTTATGATATATTCTCTTTCTACCTTCAGTGAAAGTTGGTAAACCATCGGCAGTGAACGTCGGTGTTTGTTATCTTTTTGCTACCCTCAGCGAACGTTGGTAGTTCATCATCAGTGAACTGCGGTGATATGATATGTTCTTTTTCTATCTTTAGTGGAAGTTGGTAGACCATCGGCAGTGAACGTCGGTGTTTATTATCTTTTTTCTACCCTCATTGAATATTGGTAGTTCATCGTCAGTGAATGACGGTGATATGATATATTATTTTTCAACCTTCAGTGAAAGTTGGTAGACCATCGGCAGTGAACGTCGGTGTTTGTTATCTTTTTGCTACCCTCAGTGAATGTTGGTAGTTCATCGTCAGTGAACGATTGTGATATGATATATTATCTTTCTACCTTCAGTGAAAGTTGGTAGGACATTGGAAGTGAACGTCGATGTTTGTTATCTTTCTCTTTGCCTTCAGTAAACTTCAGTAGCTTCGCCTTCAGTAGAAGTTGGTGTGTCCTTTGACCATCCTACCATCCTCTCTGATTCAGTTCTTTGGGTCCACCAGTGATTTATTTTTCTGGTGCAGGGGGGGGAGGGTGCTCCTTTGTTTCTTTATTATTGTTACATCCCCAGTGTTATTTTTGCGTCTCTTTGGTCTTATTCATATGCATTCATGATCATTAGCATTTGCATGGTATCTTAGGGCCAAAAATAGGGTTTGTTTTATATTTAAGTATCTTCGATCGCGTCGACACGAAGATTTTTAACCTTCGTATCTCCAGATAGAAGAAACTTAAATAAGGGCAGCTGTTGTACCCTAATTTTTGCCCTAAGATGCCTTCATCATACCATGTTGACTCACTCACAACAAGATCACACTAGGATTCTTGGTTCCCCTCCCTACTTTGAGTTTTGCTCCTTTTGAGAGATTACCAAGCACCTTGACTTATGTTCCTTTTGTGATCATGAATATTGTTTTGATTTCTTCACTTAACTAGTAAAATACAATGTTGGCTTGTCTTGCTTGTTATCCATGTAGGTGAAGGGCAATGATATTTAACAAGTCACTCCATGGGTTCATGAGTTTATTTCCATGCCCTAGTCAATATATCTTGAGAAGTTTAAACCTCACTATTGGATTTGTTTTGGGAGAATTGGCATGGCAAGCTTGCTTTGGTTCATCATATTTCAGGGTTATTAGATTTGACTCAAAAGTACAAGGGTTTGATTGGAGAAGTTGTCATGTTTGGACAAGGCCTTGTTCCTATTGGTTACAAGAGTATATTTCTCTCAAAATTCAAGATATGTCAGTGTTTTTGGTGGCTATGAGTCTTCATTATTATCCTCAACAACTTCTATTCACAAAACAAGAATATTGGTACAAGAAGTTTGTTCAAACTTGTCAAAGTTCCTCAAGGCATTCTCTTGATATAGAAGCTAGGGTTTTGAACTTCAAAGGAGCATATCTTGCTCACATTTTGGTATTTTTGAGTGATTTCAAAGACATCCTTCTCTTCAAAGGGTCATCAACAAATCACTTCAAAAATTCCAACGAGTTTTCATGTGGAAGAAACTTGGTGAAGAAGAAAGATTACAAGTCATCCAGATGAATCCACAATTCTACATAAGTGACTTCAAATGATCATAACTTGGTCAATTTTCATCACCTTGAGTCCATTCTTTTTCCATAATGATCTTAAAGATGTGAACTTTATGCCTTCTTTTATATGAAAATTAGGAAAATGGATGGAAGTTGCCATAAATATGCAAAAGATTATAGGTCATTTCATGATTTTTGGCCAACTTCAACAAGTCATAACTTGCTCAATTTTTGGAGATTTTGAGTAGTTCAAGTTTCAAAATGTCATCCAAGAGATCTACTTCATTCCATATTTTTTGGTCAAGAGCAAATTCCAATTGGAAGGCCATGTTTTGATGCAAAAGATTATAGGTCATTTTTGAAGAAAAATTTGAAATATTTCTAAGTATGGAAAGTCAAACCTTTTTCTTCAACTTTGACTCAATGCAACTTTCAGCTCAAGCATCCATTTAACTCCATTATTTTTCCATTGCAAAGCTTGTAACCTCATCTTTCCAAAGCATTAAGAATCATGCCTTGAGACCCCTTGAGCTGAGAATACCATAGTTTCAAAAATGGTAACTTGGAATTGAAGTTTCCTTGCAAGTCAGAATTTGAATTTCATGTTACAACCTCTAAACCTCAAATTAACACGCGTTTTAGGTCTAAACATGATTAGCCAACTTTCCCAAGTGGATTAGTGCATCAAAACGCAATAATTAGATGAGTTTTGATGAAGTTTAGATCACACTTCACTCGTGCATCAGGTTTGCACGAATTCCCTCCAAAATGCATCATTCACCCTTCCTTTTGATCCCATTCGCTTCTCCTATAAATACATGAACTTTCCCATTCAATTTCCCAAGCTTGGATAGCCAGATTCACCCTGCCAAACTTGCTCCATAACTCAATTTTATGTAACTTCAAAATCCATTCTCGAGCCTTTTTCAATCCAATTTTTCCATTAATTCACCTTCCTTGATCTTCCCTGAAGCTAACCACATAATTACATTCAAGAATCGTGCCCTATATTGCTCCATAGAAGTCCAGTTTCAGAGCTCTGCAACTCAACTTCAACAGGTAGATTTCTTCATCAATTCTTCAAAACTATGATATCATTGTGTTGCTCTCATTGCCTTGGTTCTAGTCGCAACTGTGATACGGTGGCAGAACCGACTGTTTGATATTGGTTTGTGTTTTTCATTTCTTGTTTGCAAAATGTCGCGGTAAGCAAGAGTCACCACCGACTTTTATTTCATCCAACCGGAAAGGAAAAAAGTACATAAAAAATCTTTTTTCGAGATGTTTCTGAGTACGGGGGGGGGGGGGGGGGGGGGGGGGGGGGTAGATTATAGAAATGGAAGGTGTTAGCACCCTTTCTATCCATGGTTTTCCATGGGCTCTTAGGTACTTGCTCATTTTTAAAATTCCTTGTGTGTGTGCTTTGTTTTTTGAAAAGTTTGACTTCGTGATAACCCTTTTATCAGTCCTCAAAGGTGTGACGAAGTTGCTTTGAAATGTGTAAGTGTGAAAAGTTTTGATTTGAGCAAGTACCTACTAGCATCTACTTACTCGGAAAAAAATCGTTTCTATTCTCATTTCCTTTATACAGCGTTATCCTACTATTGAGGAATAGGTAGCGCCGTCGTTGGATTTTTGTAAGGGTCAATTCAAAAGGGACGTACGATCACTAAAGCAATATTAGGATACCTTAGTAGTAACCCTAGAGTCTTAAGATCATATTCGAGGCAACATTTCCGAGGCAACATTTCTGAGGCAACATTCGAATGGGACATTTGATCTTTTTTAGACAGGAGGGCAACCACTAAGACGCCCTATACTTAATGATCATTTACCGAAGGCAACCGAATTGAGAGTATACCCTAAGAGTGATATGTGCGAGTGATTTGTTTCAGTTATTTATCTTTGCACATTAGGGTTTTCTAACCGTATTAATTTTGCCATGCATTCTTGCCACACAATCCTATTAGCATACATCTAGGCAGTTAAATATTTACAGGAATTAAAAAATGCGAGAAAATAAACCTACATTATTACAAGGCTTTGGGGAGGGGAATTAATTACATAGCCAAAAACTCGGGGATTTAAACAGTAAATAAAAACCCTAAATTAACTATTACAAATCATGAACAGTTACAAAATATTGGCAAAATAAATAACAAGCGCGCAGCGAATTAAATGTGAGGCGATTAGGGTTTTGACCCTTGACTAAACCTATTTGCGATTGATTAAAAAAAATATTTTTGTCATGTTTTGTTATTTAAGAAAATAATGAAACAATTAAATTAAAAATAAAATCCTAAGTTCTAATTAATTTTAAATTAAGAAAAATAAATTAATTCACTCTAAAAACCTATTTTTGTATTTTTATTTCATTTGAGAAAAAATAAAATAATTAAATCAAGAATTTAACCTAATTTCTATTTGATTTTATTTATAAAAACAAGTTAAAATTTCCCTAAGTTAAATTAAATTAAGTTAAATTAACAAAATTAAATTTGATAAAAAAAGATCTAATTCTAATTTTTATGATTTCTTGATTTTATGATTTTCATGAAAAATAGTAATTAATTTTGTGAATTAAAATAATTAATGAAAATACTAAAAGAATTAAAAAAAGAAATAAAAAAGGATGAGATGGGCTTGTGGATTAGCAATCCTGGGTGTATGTTGTTGAAATTCTGGGCCCAACAAGGCTAAAGCCTGTTTGACTACGTCTGATCTGGTGCGTGTGTTGACTTGAGGTATATGATGGGCCTTCAGTGATGGCACGTTGGATCTTGGCTAGAGATGTGTTTGATGGCCAGATCATTGAGTTGCGTGGTGGATTTTTGGACATGCGGGGTATAGGATCTGTTGTTAAATGTCAAGAAAATGATAAAATGCTGGGACCTGGGGTCGAACCAAGGTCCTCAAACTCAACACCAACACACCTTACCATTTGTTCCACCTGCTTCATTTTTTAATATAACAAGAATAATGTATAATATATAAAACACGGTGGTTCACTAAAAAAATGCGCAGAATTCAAACCAACCAACCAATGATTGCCACGCCTCATCTTCTTCCCCAGACTGTCGTTTTAGACCATGGCACTTTTACCTACAGACATCTTGTTGTAACTACAGACCTGTGACATTCAAAAATCCTACACAAACAATATAAATGAAAAGTAAGGGTGCCAATCAACTCGTCTCATCCTCACGAGTATCATGGTACCAGAATCCAGGCCTAATTTTTCCTAAACTAAAAACCCCTAAAACGAGCAAAGGAACCCTAACAATGGCATATCATGATTCCTGCACTGAAAATGCAATTAAGTGATAGCAATAGCTTGCAAACATGATGATGAACAAGAATATATAAATCAAATGTGCTAATGATGCATAAATTGAAAAAATCGAATTTGAAAAATGTACCAAACAGTGTGAGTTGTATAACGAGTTTCTGAGTGCTTCACGCCATGGGAATGATTGGAACAGCTTCCTGGGATGTCTAGGAAGGGATTGGTGATCTTGGAATGCTTTGAAACGCCTTGTAGATTGAAAACTGATTCCCACTTTTTCTTGAATTTTTCAGTTTTCTTCCTGACAATTCACGACCTCTAACCCCCTTTTTTGCTTTGTTCTTGTTCATTATATATCCCTCAATGAATTAGGGTTGCAAAATAGATTGAATCTTTAAGCTTTGATGATATTTGATTTGATTCTTTAGCCATATGATATCTTTCTATTTTCATGTCAATCATGCTATTTTTGTACCAATTTCCATTGATTCGAATTGATCTTGCAAGCTTAGCATATCTTGGTTGCTAACCTGTCAAAAAAAACAAATCAAATCATATCTTTGATAATTTTCATCATTTTTTTTATTTAACTCACTTTTTAATTAATGAAAAATCAAAATAAATTTAAAAATGAAGCAAATAATTTGTGGATAAGTATTTGAGTCGTGGACCACATTATAATTGAGTGCAAGCATAAAAAGTTAGGCCCATTTAGCAAAAAATGCAAATTTGAGCACATTTGACTTTTGGCAATTTTGCAAAAATGGTCAACTTGGTCAATGCATAACTCTCTCAATTTTGACCCTAGAGAGGAGTTCTTGGACTTTTTAGAAATCTTAGGATGTCCTATAAGCAACCCTTTTGGTCTCACCTCAATTGAGTCTTCCATGTTCATGTATGAAGCTTTGACCCAAAAGGTGTTTATGTTGACTTTTCAAAAGGACCTATAATGTCAATATTCATATCTTCTTGTGGGTGCATATTCTGAACTTGGAAGCTGAAGATGAATTGTTGGGAATTGCATCTTCTTCAAAATGAGCTTTCGATGGGTCATTTCTGATAAAGCATGATAAAGTTATGCTTGGTCAAAGTTAAGTTGACTTTTCCTGCAAAATCCTAATTTAGCAACTTTTGGGTTTTGATGAATTGTGAGAAATCCTTGAGGAATCATGATCAACCATTAATCAAATGATGAATAACACCTAAAAATGAGGATGTTGACCAAAAATATTGAAGTTTGACTGTATGTGGGCCATAGTTGACTTTTTCCCTGGTACAGTTGATTTTCAAGCATTTGAGCATTTGACTGAGCAAACTTCTTCTACCAGGCTTGAAACATGACATGGATGATCTTGAGGACATATTAGGACAATGGAAAGCATTTTGGACCTTTGTGGTTGACACATATTGATGAAGATGGGAACCCTAATTTGAGGTATACTGCCTTAGGAGAGAGTTTGTCTGGTCAACTCTTGAACTTCCTTGAGCAATTTGGGGACCTCACTTGCCATGTGTTGAGAAATATGAGAGGGAAAATTTTGGGGTACAACAGCAACACTTACCTTTTACTGGAAACACGTTTTGACCATGAAATTTCAAATCCCTTTTCAAAACTTTCCTTCCAAATTGCTTGAGCTACAGTTTATATAAATTTGGCGCGAGGGTGTGGTTGTCTTCGTCTTGAAGAGACGAAGTGAATTGCATAGGTCTGAGCTTTTGATTTTACAGTTTGAGAGACCTGCAATTCGTGATGGCTGGAGGTTGAAGATGACCAACGTGTCATCTTCCAACCAATGAAGGTGTGCCATCTGTATTTTTCAAATCTGATTTAATTAATGATTCTGTATATTATTCACTAATGACCATGATATGCAAAGCGCCATATCCCTTGGATTTGATTACTAACGTGTTTTAACTCTCATCCAATGGTCCACATATTTTACTTTTATTTTCTTTTTCTGATTTTTATATTTTAATTGTTTTAAATTTCAAAAAAATCATAGAAAATTCGTTTTTAGTCCAAAAAATCTGAAAAAATTATGAAAAATAATTTTGATTATTCTCTTTCTGATTTTTATTTTTTCAAAATTTAATTTTATGTTTTGGTATTTTTTTATAAATTTTACACTTATTTGATTTGTTTTAAATGTTTAAAAATATTTTTATAAATTTTAAAATTCTGAAAAAAATTATGGAATGATCCAATGATATTGTGAAAAATATTGGTGACCTTATTTTATTTTTGTTTCTGACTTTACTATTTTTTACCATTTATTTTAGTTTTAAAAATAGTTTCTGACTTTAAAAAATTACCAAAAAATTTGTAAAATTATTTGAGCCTTTTACTGATTTTTCTATGGTCTTACTTTTTATTTCTTGATTAATTTGAATATAGTTGATATTTTTCTCGTTATTTTCTATTTTTAAAACATTTTTAAAATCCTTTTTTGTGTACATTAAATGTGATATTATTTTGTGACTATTTTTTGGTTGATCTTGGGTTAGATTTTGGATCATGAAGTTTATTAACATCATTGGATCCATGGTGTTGAGTTTAACTCCACAAAAATGGATGAATGATTTTAATAATAGTTTGATTAAAATATAATTCAAATGTGGTTTGTGTATTTTTTTTCCCATCCCTCTTCATCTCATCCCCTTCTTATTGCACTAGATATTGTTGGAGCATGATCTCTATATCATGTCTCAAAACAAATAGTGCATAGATTACTATTGACCAGCCTCAAAATAGGTGCGACTTCTATATAAGTCCACTTACGATTCCTTAACATAGCGCTAAATTTTGTCCCGATTAGAATAAATGATCATTCGTGGCCCAAACTTATGATTGCAAGCCCAAGTATGTTAATTTGATCTCTTTGATCCAATAACCTTGAGATTCATTGTGTGGAGGCTTTGGTTCTACCAATCCTCTAATGGATCTACAACTCATTTGGTCAACGCGGATTACTTAAACATCGTTGATCATTAAATGGTACTTATGAGAATTCCAAAAGGATGATATACTTGATAAAAAGAAAATGCAACTTGTTGTGTGGAGGCTTTGGTTCTACCAATCCTCTAATGAGTTCCAAATGCAAGTTTCAAGATGGTCATCCAACTAACCACTAATTATTGACTTGTTTTACCTTATGCTTTTATTCTTTTTTTATGCTTTATGTACTATTTACTTTTAGCATTTACATTTCATGCCATTTTCATCTTTTCTCATTTGAGCATTTACTTTCTTGCCATTTTTACTTTGCTCACTTGAGTTTTTCTTTTCCTTTCTTAAGATACTTAATAATCAACATAAACCCTAAAAAATCTTTAATGGTACTTGGACTATTTGGTTACTATCCTTGGCATTATGGAGCATGGGACATTTTTCTTGGACTTAGGGTTAGAAACCTTGGCCTATCTTGGAGACCTTGTGATCTTATCTGATTATCTTGTCTAGAGCTCTTGAGGTTAACCTCAAGATATTGGGTTGCTTGTTTGTTTTTGTGTAAAGGTTTTTGTGATTACACCTTTTGTTTGTAATCTGGAATTCACCCGTATACAGCCGTTACCCTGCCCAATTTTTTGTGAAGACTTAATACACTTGAAGTTTGGTTCTCTCAAGAGGTCTAGTATCTTTGCTTGCTTGGTTTCAATCCAAAGAATGGGAATTCTATCTTGGCTCATAATGTCAAGTATTGGCTTTTTGTTGGTTAAATGGTTCTTATCCCTAGCTTTTACCTTATGCTTTAGGATAGTCTCTTCTTCTCCTCCCATCTTCTTTAATTTCAAAATATTCTCCCTCCTTTTGAAAACTCTTCTTGTTTTAAAACTTGAACTATTTTCAAATTAAACTTGGACTTAGGTCCATGTATTTTCAAAACATTTTTAAAAATAAACTCCAACCAACTTAAAAATACCTTGACATATTTTTGTGAGAAGACTAAAAGTCAATCAATCTCATTTCAAACCATTTTTCCTCTTTGGCTTTTTACCTTTAAAATTTTCTCAAAATATTAGACTCTTGTCAATCCTTGTAGTGATGCAAACAACTATACTTCTACAACATGTAGTGAAGAGAGATATTTTCCACTTGGGTGTTGAGTGAGGCATTGTTGATTTTGAAATCCAAACCATATCCTCCACTTTGAGATGATGCAAATTATCCTTTCTCATGATTGTGGGTAGTAAGTGTGTTTTCCACACGGATAATGACGATGATGTTTTATCTTATAAAATTAACCAACACATTTGTGTTTTAAATTTTTGAAAGAGGAACTATGTGTACCCTAATCCCCTATTGCACGAAAGGTGGTACATAGGCACTAAAGGTTCGCAATTGCAGCGGATGCAAAAATCATAAAAAATATATTTCTTTTCTCACCTCCACCATCCATTTTATATACAACAATTTTTATAGCCAAAATATACAGATTTTACAAAGAGGTTTCTGCGGAGTACCATAGATGTTTAGGGTGCTAATACCTTCTCTTTGCATAACCAACCCCCTTACCTTGAATCTTTCCCCCTCTTTTTGGGTTATTCGATCTTTTCCCATTCCTTTGGAAACAATAAAGCGCGGTGGCGATTTTTATTTTGATTTGTATAAAGTCTAGTCAATCCAATGGCTTAGTCTTAAACATTTCTATCGCTACACCAGTAGAGGTCTTGATTATTATTTAACTAGAAAGAATCAAAACAAATCTTGGACGATTCATCTGAACCAGAAAAAATGTCTACAGGAAAGAATCAGGATAAACTATTGAGAGATTTAAACTGAACTAGCAGAGGCCTGAAGGAAGTACTCTTCATGTAGATAGTCACCCCGTCCTGTTTCGAGAATTGATCTACAATTGGTTTGTTCACGAATAGTTGTCATGTCTTGTCAAAAATTTGTTGATGATAATTTTCTGTTGATTGATCTTTTCTGAAAGGTAAGGGGTTAGCTGTTTGCAACATCAGGATGTATGAAATGCATTGTGTAACGATGTTCTCAAAATAAATGAGATTATGCCGTATGCATTTGTCATGTGTGTAAAATGATGCATGAAATGTGAAATGTTGTTGGAATGTATTTTTGTCTTTGGAAAATAAATCCTTGACAAATGCTGGGGAGTTTTGGAAAGCCAAAATTTCGGGCGGTCGTTGGGGGTGAAGATTATGCACACATTTCTAGACCTTGTTTTTTAGAATGTTTCTGCTGGGGATTTTTGTTTTGTTGTTTGAGGAGAAATTCGTTGGGGAATGTTAATTTTGCTTGAGAAGAAAATCATGTGGAGAGTGTTGATTTTCGGTTGGAGAAAAGAGTTCAGGAGTCTTCGTTGTCCATTGCTCTACTGGGTACTATTGGGGATTATAGAGCAGTCATCTGGGGAAGAGGAGTTGTGGTCCCTTGATTTATGATAGTCTGGGAGGCAAATTCAAGCTGGGCAATCTTGTCGTTTGTTGGGTAAATAAAGCATGTCACCAGTCAGCTGGAGAGGCATTTCCTTTTGGTAGAACTCCTCGAAGATTCTTGAGATCAAACCCAGTTGGGGAGAAGTTTTCAGATATTGAAACTTTGGCTGGGGATCACCCTATGAAAAGGACTTTGTGGGAGATTTGTCATTGTCCCTAGCAGCAAGTGTTTGTAGTATTTCCAGGAACTGTTTGCTTGACTGTATACAACCCTTTGTTGGAGTTCATATTCAATGCCCCAGGTGACTCAGATACAGACCTGCCCCTGGTTATTCAGCATTTCTTGAGACATTTCTTAGAATCTTGACTTGACTGCCCACAGACGAGTTGGACAGTGACATTTCATGCCCCCTTGTTTATAGGAGATCTATCATTGGAAGTGTCATCCCATTTGAAGTGATTTTGTTCATTGAGAGAGCTTTCGTTCACTGGTCATTCATCGTGTGAATTTCTCTGATGTCAACAATTAGCCATATGCAAACAACGATATTCAAAATAATGCAAAGTTTATGCTTGTTTTGAAGTTTTGAAAATGCGTTTTAGCAGATAAAAGAATTTTACAAGTATGTGGTTTCAAATCAAGATTTAGAGTAAAGCCTTACAAGAGTCAGGATACCTTTTGTAACAGTATGCTTTCGGACTAACCCATGCTTCAATTAGGACTTTGAAAGGTTGTATCATGGTCTAGGTTCATGGTTTAAGAAACAAAGGATAAGGCTCAAAGTGTAATTGTACCCGTCCATTCTTCGTGATGTTCTTCAGTCCTAAACTCAGTTAATTGTGCGTTTGAACTCCACTTGAGTCTGAATGACATTTTGGTGATGGAAGTTTATTTTTTGGAAGGCGGACATTTTTGTCATATTTTTCATATTGTTGAGGATTTGTAGTGACCTCTTTTTGATTTACTATCCCTGATTTTTTTTGCCGGACTATTCTTGCTTTAAGATTACAGTCAACAGGATGCCCTAGTTTTTTCTTAAGTCTCCTTCGGAGGTTTTGACTCAGTGGGCTTTTCTCTTGAGAGATAATGACTACCTATTTGGTAGGTAACCATCACCATCTTTTGGTTCAGAAGGAATGTTTTTGATGTCATTTGTTGTGTACGAATTGACTGAACGCGCATTTGAATTAACTGGGAGACTACCCTACCTCTGGTTAAAGGTTTTAATTTGTGTAAAAAAGAAAACTTCTACTTCTTTGGCTCGAAGGGGTTGACTAGGGATTATCCTCCTTATAACTCCAGTGTTTAGGAATTTAAATAATGCATGTACATCGTTAGCAAGGTCTATTCAAAAGCATATTGTATGAGATTATGGCACTGTTTTCGTCATCCTCCCTCTAAAGGCTTGTAACTTTTAGCAAGAGTTGAATATTATAAAAGGAGTAAAGGTAGCACAGTTTAAATATAATGAAAACAAATGGATGAATTCAAGACAAACATATGCAATGAATTAATGAAACAAAGTTTGGCATTAACAGATAAGTGTTTGAACAACAACAGAAATTACAATTGAAAATTCAAAATGAACTGGAACACTCAATGATTTGGCATGGGAGTGATGATCACGTTGGGAGTCTCTGGAGGGTCGAACTCGATCTCCTTGGTGTCAATCATGTTTTTAATCTTGTATTTTAGCGCCCAATAATCGTTAGTATCATGCCCCAGACTTCCGGAATGATATGCACATATTGCATCAAGATTGTAGTTAGGAGAAGAAATTTTGGGGTTTGGATGAGGTCCTATCAACGTAATCAGATTCATCTTCAACAAGTGTTGTAGTGCTTGAGATAGCAGCATGATGATGTTGGTAAACTATCTTTTGGGCTTGTCTGGCCTTCACTGATTTTGCCTTTGTTATTGTCACTGTGATGCAAGACCGGAGATCAAGACAGCCTCCACATGTTGGTCGTGGTGGCTCTTACTATGACCCTTTTGGCCATACATAACATTGGACTCTTTATTCCCATTGTATGGCTTTTTTTGAGTATCAGAGGATGTAGCCCCTTGGATCTTTCCACTTTTGATGCCAGCTTCGACCCTTTTGCCAGTCAGTATAAGCTCGGTGAACCCGTCCGAGGAGCTTCTGATTAGGTGATTGAAGAAAGGTCCCATCAAAGTTCCCAGAAAGATGTCAATCATCTCCCTATCAGTTAAGGGTGGTTGCACTCTGCCTGCCAAGTCTCTCCATTTTTTGGCATACTCTTTGAAGCCCTCATTGGAACGCATGGTCATATTTTACAATTGCACACGAGTTGGTGCAAGATCAGTGTTGTATTGGTACTGCTTGTAAAAAGTAGTAGCCAAGTCCTTCCAGGTGTGAATGTCGGTTCTTTCTAACTGATAGAACCACTCTAGCTGAGTGCTAGCCAAACTTTCTTGGAAAAAATGGACCCATAGCTTCCGGTCAGCAGTGTGAGGCTGAATCTTGCGGACATATGACCTCATATGCATTTTAGGACAAGAGATCCCATCATACTTGGAAAAGGTAGGGATTTTGAACTTTGGTGGGATGACCACTCCGGAAGCCAAACCTAACTCCTCAAAGTCCAAGCCATGTATCTGCTGATTCTCCATAGCATTGAGGAGATCCTCCAACTGATTGTATTTATCATCAGCGGGGGGATATTATTCTTCAGAGTAGTCAGCTTCAACTTCATCAATCCCCAGACTGTTATCCTCTTCATGACTATTCCCCTCATTGGATGGAGTTGAGAGATCTAAGGTCTCTTGACTGGTCCTTTAAGTCTTCTTCCCAAATTCAGGACACCTACTGACTTCTTTGACTTTTTCTTCTTTTCTTTGAGAAGAAGTGTCTTCAGGTCCTCTTGCCCCTTAGCCACGGCCAGGAACATTTGTTGGAATTTTGCATTTTGCGCTTGGAGATCCTTCACCGTTTGTTCCATATCCATCTTACTAAAATAAACAGTAGGAAGATAAGGAGACCTGTATGGGAGAAACCTGTCATGATATGATGCATGATATGTGGATGCATGTTTTCAAGGATCTCGCGTGATAAACACAAGAAGATGTTAGAAGTTACTTACAACTTTGATTGGATAACTTCGTATAAGTGGATGTCCTTCCACGAGAATTAAGTTCGCCATGCCAAGTGGGTCAAATCTCCTGACTCAATTTGTTGATCTTGGACGGTGTTTGGTTAGAGGAAAATAATCCTCTTGCCCCTTGATAGGCGTCTGATTCAACATGACCCTGCATCATAGGCCCTTGATATCCTTGAAATGGTTATTGAAAATGCTATGGTATGATGTTATGATGTTATGTACAATTATGCAAAGCAAGCAAGTTGTTATGTACAAATCGTCATATATACACAAAGCAGACAAATCCTTAGGTTTAGGCTTGCATGGTGTTGTACCCAAAAAATTGCCCTCTCATTTTATCAAGATTTCCCCTCACAAGACTCTTAGGACTCCAGACAGGATTAGGGTTTGCTCTGCTCAAGACATCTCCTTGCACTATTGACCTGAAATTAGGGTTTAAGTTTGCACAAGGATTTTTGGACTTTCAATGCTTAATGTGACTTACATACTTCATGTTGGACTTATAAGATTGCCCATACCAAGTTTCAACCCTTGAATCAAATTTTTGCCCAGTCAATTGGACAGTTGACCTAGAAATCAGCTGTATTGGGGAAAAAGTCAACTGTGGCCAATTTACAGTCAAACCTCATAATTTTTTATCCACATCAACATTATAGACTCATATGAACCATTTGATCAAGTTTGGACCGCAACTCCTCAAGAAATTTGATCAGATCATCAAAAGGGCAAAATGGTCATTTTTAGGGTTTTGACTGCAGAAGGGCAATTTCTGATTTTTAACCTAGCCAATAGCAAATTGGGTTCAAGCATGGATTCAAGGACTCAATGGCATCATCTTTACCTAATCACAAGGTTCAAAAGATCTCAATTGCATTGGATTGACAGATGAATTTTCCAGTCAACTGATCAAAAATCAACTGCACACTGAAAAGTCAAACTTTGACTTTTTGGTCAAAATCAAGTTCCAAGGGTCATTTTTCATCAAGATGTGTCAAAACATGAAACTTGTTCACCAAGAAACCTAATTTTGCAAATTAGGGTTTAAAATGGAAAATTTTCATAACTTAGAAATTTTCGAAGTTATGAAAATTTCTTATTTTTTCCCAACTTTGCCCAACATTTTCACCATGATGCAATTGGATTCAAAGAAAACTTCCAACATGAAAGTTATAGTCCTCCACAAAATATACAACTTTTATTCACAAATTTTTCCTAAAAGATGCTTACATCTCAAGTTATGATTTTGTGAACAAGGGTCCATGAAACTTTTAACAAAGTGAAATTTTGCCCTAGTTTAGGCAGGATTTTGACCTATCTTCATGGCAATTTTTCACCTAGTTCCAATTGGAATATCAAAATTCATTTTAAATATGGATTGTAGAACATGTTACAAGCTTTCCAAAATGTCCAAGAACTCTCCAAAATCATTTGTGGTTAGGGAGAATCGAAGGTTTGAATTTGGAAAAATGTCACTTTGATCCATGACATTTTTCATATTGATACAAGTTGCAATTTCTGTCCAACCATGCTTGTACTTGTTTACAGGTCCTTAAACCCTTCCACACTTAAAAATTTAATGCAAACACAATGGATTAAGGCATTGTTCTGATCAATGGAAGATTACACAAAGGATTGATCTAAAAATGGCAAAAAGTTAACAATGCCATTTTGATAAAGCATGCTTTATGTCAATTTGTTTCTCTTGAGCATTGCACCAAGCCTTTTGCAGCAAACCAACTCCACAAACTTAGGGGAAATTACAACAACTTTGTGCAGCTAATAAGGAGGCCTGTACAGGCCATAGCATGGTCGCTTCTCACTTTTCTTTAAAACCAATTCAACTTGTAAAAAGGACATAACTTTGCAATCTGTTAAAACCAAGTGTGGTAAACATTTCAAACAAGTTTTGCATATCACACTAAGTCAGAAGCACGAGCTAGCAAGTCCTCGAGCCTTCCAAAACACCAAAATCACATTTTCTTGCAAAACAGGGCAAGTTCTGCAGTTTCACTTCCATCTTCCATTTGCCTCGTGCATTTTTCCCCAAACCTCTTCCAACACACTCCATACAACCTACCTAAACTATCCCAACCATTCCAAAGTCACTATAACTCCATTTACACACTTCACCATTTTTGAATTCTGACTTTGCAGGTTGAGTTCTATAGAGAGATTCAAGCGAGTTCAAAGCTAGCCAAGCATTGGGGAAGGTCAAAGGAACTTCAAGCAAGCTCACAAGTATCTCAGACCTCACTGAAAACCCCTACATTGCCATACTCTAGCTTGACTGAAACAGGTAAAGTTCAAACTTCTATCTCTCTATTAAGGAAACATTATGCTTAGGTTTGTGAATAAAAAATGTAGTACTCATTGCCCTTGAGATGTACATATGGATAGATTTCATTTAAGTTAACTGAGCTGGGAGAATTTGAATGATGAACTTTCTCAAAAAACTAGGTTAGAAATTAGGGCCAGAGAAATTCTCTCTGGTCTTTGAGAGTTAGGTTAAGCTTTTTATATGGTTAGAATCGTGTGATTATGCTCTATAACTTTCATGTTGCAAGTTTTTGCTTTTGAGCACGTATGCAGGATTTCCAGGTTTGAACAAGGCGCGCGTTTTTGTTTGATCAGAGGTTGAAGATGAAGGCCATCTGGGCTGGGCCTGGCTGTTCCATGCTATTGGCACCCCTTAGCTTGCTGCTTACACCCCCTTGGTCCATTTAATTTACTTTTGTATATTTTTCTATTTCATTTTTATTTTCTGACTTTTATTTATTTTTCTAAACATTAAAAAGTACCAAAAACATTTTCTAAAATTTTCATATTTTATTTTATTATTTTTATTATTTTTTGGACATAGAAATAATTATTAAATAATATACTTTTATTTTCTTAAAATAAAAACTTGTAAATATTATAAAAATATTATATATTTTTATTTTTATTATTTTTACATATAAAATAATATTGTCATATATATTTTTATTTTTTAACATTTTGTATATATTTTATTTTATTTTCTTGTACATAAATAATTAATTATAATATATATATTTTCTTAATACAAATTAGGGTTTCCACCCTTAATAAAAATAATCTTTTATTTTCTTATTTTTAATACATATAAAATAATTCATTTTTACATACATAAAATAAAATACAAAAAAACACTTTTGCATATTCATATTTATTTGCATATTTAAATATTGTCCATTTATTTATTTTGCACAATGAGTTCAATTGGGTTGTAATAGTTGACTTAGGGTTTTAATTTCTTTCAAATACCCCCTATTCAAAATTGTATCCCCCTCCCCATATCAATGTTGTAATAGTCGTAGATTTACTTTTACGCACTTTATAGCTTTCAAATATGCCATGATAGAAAGATTAGGGTTTGTAAGCAAAAATCCAAAATCAAACAAATAGCTAGACCTAATACAAGACAAAGATGCATGAAAATGACAACATAATGCACACAAGCACCCCTAGGGTTTCATCCACTTGTTGCCTTAAAATGGCCATGGTATGTATGCTAGGTATCTTGGCAAAACAAAAATCAAAACAAAAAGATCATAGTCCCTCGATGACGCTATCTTGGTTGCCTATACATAAATGATCTAGTCCCTCACAAAAATTTGCTAAAGATACTTAGCACCATTGCTATCATGGTCAATACGATGATCCGCGCCTGTCCCGTTTAAACATCCAAATACATGGTTGTTTACCAAATACAAAGGTAAAACAACAATGTCAAAGGGTTAAAAATGTATAGGAAAGATCTTTGAGTAGGTAGGTAGATGCTCCTAGTTACTTGATCAAAACTTGCAAACATCCTTGCTATTTTCAAAAACACATCACAACACAATTTCAAAACATTTCCCAAAACAAACTTTCAAACATTGAAACATTTTTCAAAAGACAAAACACCTTTGTATACATTCAAACAAGAATCATTACAAAGGTTGTCACAACGATGGCCTCTTTTCAAAATACTTTCAAAACCACACACAAAGCACCATTTCAAACAATTGAAAAGCAAAAGCAAGTGATCTAAAACAAGTAACTAAGAGCCCATGGAAAACCATGGATGAAAAGGGTGCTAGCACCTTCCCTTTTCATAATCTACCCCCCGAACCCAAGAAAACATCTCAAAGGTCTTTCCTGTGCTTTTTGACTTTTCCTTTGGATAAATAAAAATTCGGTGGCGACTCTTGCTAAACTGAAGCATTTGCGAACACAAACGCAAAACCTCAAGTCAGTTCTCCCACCGCATCATAGAACTGGCGACTCTGCTGGGGAAATGTTTAAAAGTGGGGTTACCTTAGGGTTTTAGATCACCTTTACATGCTTATCTTTCTTGACTTGATTGCTTTACATTTGGTTCTATTATTCGGGTTTGAATCCTCTACACGGATTTGGGAAACATTCATAGGTAAATAGCAATACATTGTGGAAACTGTGTGGGGTATACCGACATGGTTGAAGCAATAGCTATATTAGTGCAACATATTTGTGGGTACCGGTAGCCTTTGAGTTAATCAAAGAGAATACGGGGCCGCTGAGTGATGTCATAAAGCACTAATGGACTTTTAGAACCTTTACTTGACCATCTTGGCCTTTTTAGGGGTAGTGAGATGATCGGCTTTGGTGCAGTCCGAAGTTGGTAGATACTCAATACTACACTCATTGAGGGTTGTTTTCTTGGAATATTTCGGTCGCCAGTAAAGTGGATAAACTGAAACAATGAACACAGAAAATAATCCAGTGATATTGAGCTCCTTAGAACCCGGTTACTATTTATAGGACAGGTTGAGCCAACTAAACTTCAAGAGAGTACTTACCTATGAAACCCCATGCAAGCCTGAAACTAGGATCTTGTGTGACTTGTTTGTACATATATACTTGTGCATAACATCATAAACATCATGAAGCATCATGTGCATCCACTAACCATTTCAAGGATTTGGATCTTCATCTTTGTTCCTATTTTGTAGGTAATGGAATCACTTCGCAGGAAAACAATTCAAGTCAACCTTGTAAGAATTCCTCCTCAAATCAAGGAGCTAGCTTCAAGGATTCCTGAGAATTCTCCATTCACCGAGAGGCATGGTCGTCTTCTCAACTTAGTCAACACCAACACTGAGGAAGACATGGTGAAAGTTCTCTTCCAGTTCTTTGACCCCCTACACCACTGCTTCACATTTCCTGATTACCAGCTTGTGCCTACTTTGGAGGAATTTTCTCAACTTCTGAGGATTCCTATTCTCCATCAACTACCCTACAATGGTACGGAAAGATATCCAAAGCCTGAAGATGTTGCTCAAGCCCTACACTTGCAACCATCTGATATCATAGGCCATTGGGAAACCAGAAGTGGTGTCAAGGGTTTCTTGGCAAAGATCTTGTTTCAGAAGGCCCAAAGCAGCTGGAATTCATTGGACTTACAAGCTTTTGAGGAGATTGTGGCTCTTCTCATCTATGGGTTGGTCTTGTTCCCAAACCCTGACCAGCTTATAGATGTCAGTGCTGTCAAAATTTTCATGGCTCGCAACCCGATTCCTACATTTCTTGGGGATATCCTCCACTCATTTCACACACGAACAATGAGGAAAATAGGTGTTCTCATGTGATGTACTCCTCTTCTAGCAAGGTGGTTTATTTCTCACCTTCCCCAATCAGTCTTGAAGAATGAGTAAGGTATGAGGTGGTCACAACGATTGATGACTCATACACATTCAGATGTTCATTGGTGTTCTCGATCCCGAGAAAATTTTATCATCGTTGATCATTGTGGGGGATTCCCTAATGTCCCGCTACTTGGCATTAGGGGAGGCATTACCTACAACCCCTGCTTGACTCTGAGACAGTTTGGGTATGCCCGAAGGGATGGCCCACATGACATGCTGATTCCAGACTTGGTTTTTGACTTCGACAACAACGATCAAGGACTTCGACAAAGGTTTATTTGAGCTTGGAGGATGCCCAACAAGGTGGACAGTAAGACCTTGGAACACAAGAATTCCATCCCCCTTGAGCCTTACCTCAAGTGGGTACGAACCCGCGCCCAAAGTCTTATGATGCCTTACCTCCACATATTTCTTGTGATCAAAGAGCCTATTTTGGAAGGAGAGGTTCCATACAGCCTCCTACATCCTGACATGCTAACATCACTTGAAGATTTGCAAAGGAGTTGGATACAGCTCAAGGGAGAATGCGACACTTTTGAAGCCCAATTCTACGCCAGTGAGAAGAAGGTTTTGGAACTTACTCGCCAACTTCACGAAGAGCAGACTCTCTACACCTACATCGCACCAAAGAGGATGCGCAACGTCTTTTTACATTAGAATTTTGTATTATTTTGCCCATGGGGCATTTATGTACTAACAAATTCTTCTTATTAATATGACGTGTGTTCTTACCTAAAAGGTGCCCCAGATCTGGGTAGAGGATCAAAATAAGCCAAAACAAGGAACCATAATGTAAAGCAAGCAAGTCAAACAAAGAAAGCAAGTAAAGGTGTTCTAACCCTAAGGTAACTCCACTTTTAATGGTTTCACCAGCAGAGTCATCAGTTCTGTAACGTGGTGGGAGAACTGACTTGGGTGTTTTACGTTTTATTGCAATTTTTCTAGATAGCAAGAGTCACCACCGACTTTTCTTTTATCCAAAAGGAATAGTTGAAAAGAACAGGAAAGACCTTTCGAGATTATTTCTTGAGTTCAGGGGGTAGGTTATGAAAAGGGACGGTATTAGCACCCTATTCATCCGTAGTTTTCTACGGGCTCTTATTTTCTTTCTAGATCACTTGCTTTTGTTTGAAAATGTGCTTGTGGTGTTTTTTTTAAAGTATTTTGAACAACGTCTTTGTAATGGTTCTCGTTTCTACTAGAACGCGTACAAAGTGTTGGTTTTGAAAATAGTTCAAAGAGGTGTTTGTGGAATGTGTTTTTGAAAGTGATTGTGAAAAGGTATCTTTGTAATGGTTCTCGTTTCTATAAGAACTCGTACAAAGTGTTTTAACTTTTGAAAATGTTTCAAATGAAAGTGTTGGTGTATAAAATGTTTTTGTTGTCAGCAAGCGAGCAACTAGGAGCATCCAACCTACTCAAAAGGTCTTAAATGTTATTTTCTTCCTCCTTTTGATGTTGTTATCTTACCATTGATTTGGTAAGACGCCCAATTATTGGATGTGAAGGGACGGACGTGGGACGTTTGTATAGTCATAGAAGTCAACCTATGGGACATTTTAGCAATGTCGTTTAGGGACTAGATCTTTTACCGAAGGAAACATTGAGGGTCATCGAGGGACTACGATCTTTCATTGAGGGTCTTTACTGAAATGCCCATATTTGAAGTACATGACTATTTTTCTGATGCAACAAGTGGGATTACCCTAAGGGTGCATGTGTGAATGATGTGTTTGATTTGCATGCATTTAGTCTTTGATTAGAGGTTGTTTACTTGTTGTTTTTATCTTGACATACATATCCTATTTTACTAGCAATAATACAAAAATAATAAAAATGCAAAAAGATAAAATCTTACACTATTACAACCATATTGAATAGCATGAAAATATAAAGGCAAAAATAAAATAAAAGCAAGAAAAATGAGGGTCTTTCGATTGAGGCAGAAAACTCTTCGATTCTGCACTTTCTGGCTTCTCTTCGATTTGGCCTGAAATGGGTGAAGGCGTGGCTTTCGACTGAGGCCTGGGGGTCATCATGTTGTGCCTTTCGATTGGGGCCTGGAGGCCAGCATGTTGCGCCTTTCGATTGGGCCTGGAACCAGTGTAAGATGTAATCTGCATTTTTGCCTCCTTCGACAAGGGGTTGAAAGCAGTGAAGGATTGCCTTTCATTCGGGCCTGGAAGTCAGTATGTTATGCCTTCTGGCTGTCTCTTTCATTTGACCTAGAGATTAGTGTGGAAGCCATAGGTTTCATTTCCAACTTCCTGGTTCCTGTTTCTTTCGTTTGAGTTTGAATAACAACATGGCCTAAGGCCATGCCAACATTACCTTAGGGCCAGGTTAGTTCTTAAAGCATGTTTAAATGTACAAAGAGAAAAAACCAAGAAGGTTGTTAACCATGAAACATATTAAAAGGGTGGAAACAAAAAGAAGAAGAATAGTATGTACATGGAGAAACGAAAAGGAATTCTATTTACATGTTATGCAAGAAATGAAAAGTTCAAGGTTTGGAACAACTTACCTTGCTTAAGGCTAGAGCGTGTGTTGAGCTTTTAGGTGGTTACCTTATATGCTACTGGATTCGAAGGGAGGGACCAGAGGTTAGCGTCACTACTGCTGGATTCGAAAGAGAAAAACAAATGAAATGTCTTTCTTGCTGGATTCGAAGGGTAACAAGATGTAAGGATGTTTCAAGTTCAAAGGGGACAAGTGTTTGGATTCTGGGTTTTTTTTTTCGCAAGTGTTTAAGTGTTTGAGAACTTTATGGTGTTTGAGAAATTTGAAGATTCGTACCTCTGGCTAAAAAAAGTCCTGCTCAAAACATTGTGAAGCCTCTTATTTATAGGCAAGGATGCTTGAAGCTTTTGGAGGGAAAACAAAAGGTTTAAATGATTTGAGTAACCTGCTCCTTGTAGCTTTCGAGGGACAGTGCCTTGTATGCTATTTTGGTGTAAGAAGGGGCAGTGTTTCAGGACCGTTGTGCAGCAGTTTTGGCTAGTGTGCCAGACTTGAACTTGGCAGCAAGCATCTTTGAATATCATCCTTTCGTTTTGACCCTTCTTCGACCAGAATCTTCTCCAAACAAGACTATTTGATTTTCCTCTAACAAGTGCCTTTCGATTGAGTCACTTTTGTGCATCCTTCGAAGGAGCCAAAAGTATGACCCTTAGATGGGTCACCAAAAAAATGCCTTAAAGTGGGCTTGTAAATCCTTCGAATGGACCATCAAGCATGTCCTTCGAATGGGATGCCCATAGTTGGATTCGAAAGACGCTGATTTGAAGGGTAACATTTACAAATGAAATCTTGTGAAGGTAGTTCTGTCCAGTCAAAGGATCGCCTACCCAAAGGTCCATGTGGCCAAACGAAGGAGTGTACATAGGAGGTCACTGCTTTGTGACTTCATGCAAACATGAAGGGAACCACATTCCCAAACAAAAGGTTTGACCAAAACCTTGTACTGAAGGATTCATATGCCCAAACGAAGAAAGCATGAAGGGAATCAAATGCCCAAATGAAGCTTGCAACAAGGGGCCACATGCCCAAACGAAAGAGGCATGTTAGGCTTGCAAATATGCCCAAATGAAGCTTATAACAAAGGAAACACATGCCCAAACGAAAGGTGAATGCAGGAGGCCAAAATCTCCAGATTCGAAAGAGGCAAAAAGTGCAAATCGAAGGATGCCAAAAGGGAGCCTTTTGCCTTGGAATCGAAGGAGGCTATAGGAGGCATTGTGCCTTGTGAATCCAAGCTAGTGTGCTAGAGGCCCACGCCCAGTTGAAGTATGCAAGCCAAGCTTGCATCGAAAGAGGCCAAAAGGCCAGACGAAGGAGCTGAATCGAAAAACACTTGTTTTTCTCCAAATTTGTCAAAATATTATTTTTATCTGTTTTCTCCCTTTTTGACAGTTTCCTTTTAATCTTGGTATTGAAAATCCCAATGTACTTGTGCAAGCTTGAACTTGAGAATCCTTGTGAGAAATGCCTTGAAAAGTGAGAGGGTAAATTTTGGGGTACAACACTCAATTTCTCCCTTAACTACTTGCAAATCAGTTGGTTCAACTGCGTGAACTTGGGCCACCAATAAATCCTCTCCCCAGGGGGTATGGTATTAATGCTCATTGTGAATTTCATTCAAGAGCCGAGGCCAACTATTGAGAATTGTAGAGCATTTAAATGTAAAGTTCAAGACCTCCTCGATGCAAAGGCCATAAATTTCAACCATGTTGGTCTCAATACTCAGAATAATCCCATGCCTCCTCACCTAGGGGAAGTGGTCAATGCTATTGAAGAAAGTAGTGAACAGACTCTGGTAACCAAGGTTGACGAGATTAAGATGTCATTAGGAAACATTGGAGAACATTTGTTGGAGCACGAGGTGTTGTAGGAACTCCATGATTTTTTATTAACATGTTCCTCTAAACCTGAAGAGTGTACTAGTTTGAAGACGGCTATCCAACAACTAATGGATGAAGGTGTCCTACAAGTAGAGAAGATATTTCAAGAAAAAGAGATTGATGTCTTGGAAATTCCTTATTATTCGAGAAGCGTCTCAGTAACACCAGGAACCCCGTTGACAATTCAGGCTCCTACTACCCCATTAATGAGTCAAGCTCCAGTTACCCCCACGACGACTAAAACTCCTATTCCTCCTATATGTAACAACTCAAAGGAAATTCCATGGGAGTATAATGTGGTCTATATTCTTGGGAAGAAATATGAGTGTCCCCTGGTAGCTGACAAGAATATTACCAACATCGTAAGAACCAGTAACATGACTCGTAGTGGCAGGATTTTTTCTCCCCCACCACCGCCTCCCAAAGAAACCAACGGTGATGCTCTATCCAAGGCTAGGGGCAAGCAAGTGATTGATAGCCATCTTGAACCTTCTGCAGGACAAGAAGCAAAGCAGCTTTTGAGGATTCTTAAGCAAAGTGATTATAAAGTGGTGGATCAACTCAACCAAACTCTATCCAAGATCTTCATTTTGTCTCTCCTCTTGTGCTCAGAGACTCACTGTAATGCCATACTAAATATTTTGAGTTCTTCCCATGTTACATAAGACATTTTTGTGGCCCAGTTTGAAGGGATCATAACCAATATTTTTGTAGAAAATTGTTTGGGTTTCTGCGATGATGAGCTCCCAGTTGAAGGAAGAGCCCACAATAAAGCGTTGCACGTTCCCATAAAGTGTTTGGATACGGTTTTATCTCAATTTTTGGTAGATATAGGTTCTTCACTCAATGTGATGCCCAAGGCTGCTCTATTTAAGCTGAGTAAGGACGGGGTAATGATGAGGCCTTCCACCCTAAGTGTTCGAGCATTTGATGGTTCAAGGAGATCTGTGGAGGGAGAAGTGGACTTGCCTGTCAAGATTAGTCCCCACACTTTCTATCTTCCGTTCTATGTTATGGACATCCGTCCATCCTATACTTGCCTTTTGGGTCACCCATGGATCCATGTAGCAGGAGCTGTGCCATCTACTCTTCACCAATGCCTAAAATTCATTGTAAATGATAAGTTGTTATTGTTGTTTGTGGAGAAGAAGATGTAGTGATTAACAATCTGACAACCTACTATTATGTGGAAGTGGAAGGTGAGGTGAATGAGTTACTCTTTCAAGCTCTGGAGGTTGTTTCTGTTGACAGGTTCCCTGTCGTGGAAGGTAAGAAGTCTGAAGCACCCATGGCCTCTTTGAATGATGCCAAAGCCCTCATGGAAGCTATATCTCCCCATGATGGTTGGGGAAAATTGATTGAATTACCTGAGAAGAAAGATTGTTATGGTCTTGGGTATCAGCCACCATTTGCCGTGCAAGATAGTTTGGTTTCTCTCAAAGGAAAGCAGGTTATCCCAATTTCTGAAGTGTTCATCAGCGTTGGTGCAAGAAAAGAAGGACAAGTGCTCGCAACATATGATGAAAGTGACAATGAAGATGTTTCCAGATTTATCTATCAGGTTGCGCCGGACTAAGAGCTCAACAATTGGATTGCCATGGACATACCTGAAGTTGTTTTCCTTGATATGTAATTTTCTGTTTCCGTTAAGTCATATGCCCTGCCCAAGGCATAAAGATAGCTTTTAGAAGGGGCCCCTTATGTTTCAATCTCCGTTTAAAATTGAATGGAAATCTCACTTTCGCATACAATTTTTTCCATGTCCTTTCATTTCACTTTTACTTTTCAAAATAAAGTGGCAATGCTTTTATTTTCATATTCTAAATATTTTCTTGCACTTTCTAAAATAAAAAATAAATTCATCAATCATGTAGATCCGTCTCGAGTTCCATCGAAAATGATAGTGTTATGGTTCCTAATATCCTTGAGAATATAGTTGACCATGCTAACATGGACAGTGGGGAAGATTGTGAAGTCCCTAAAGAACTAGAAAGACTCTTGAGACAAGAAGAGAAGTTCATCCAGCCATATATTGGAGAAACAAAAGTTATCAATCTCGGTACTGAAGAGGTAAAGAGAGAAGTCAAGATAGGTGCTTCCTTACAAAGTGAAGAAAAGAAGGGGTTAATTGAGTTGCTTCGAGAGTATGCTGACATCTTCGCCTGGTCGTATGAAGACATACCCGGTTAGATACTGATATAGTGATGCACAGACTGCCGCTCAAGCCATAATTTCCTCCTGTAAAGTAGAAGCCGCAAAGGACCAAACTCGACATGGCTTCGAAGATCAAAGAAGAAGTTCAGAAATAGCTTGATGCATGTTTCTTATGTGATAAATTATCCACCTTGTATTGCTAACATTGTGCCTATACCTATGAAAGATGGTAAGGTACGTATGTGTGTTGACTATCGAGACTTGAATAGAGCAAGCCCAAAGGATGATTTTTCGTTACCTCGTATTGATGTATTGGTTGATAATACTGCTCAGTCTTCAGTGTTCTCCTTCATGGATGGATTCTTGGGTTACAATCAGATAAATATGGCTCCTAAAGACGTGGATAAAACAGCTTTCAAAAATCCTTGGGGTACCTTTTCCTATAAGGTCATGCCTTTTGGTCTCAAAAACGTTGGTGCAACATATCAGCGTGCTATGGTGACTCTCTTTCACGACATGATTCATAAAGAGATTGAGATGTATGTGGACGATATGATTGAAAAATCGCAAACTGAGGAAGAACATATGGTCCATTTGCAAAAAAATTTTGATCGTCTACAAAATTTTAAGTTACAGTGTAATCCCAACAAGTGCACCTTTAGGGTTCTATCGGGCAAGTTACTTGGTTTTAACGTAAGTCAGCGATGGACTGAAGTAGATCCTGACAAAGTAAGAGTAATACAGGATATGCTGGCACTAAAAAATGAAAAGGAAGTACATGAGTTCCTGGTAAGGTTGAATTACATAGCTAGGTTCATTTATCATCTTACGGCTACCTGCGAACCCATCTTTAAATTGTTGCGCAAAAATCAAGATGTCCATTGGGATGATAGTTGTCAAGAGGCCTTCGAAAAGATTAAGCAGTAATTTCAGAAACCACCAATACTCATACCTCCAGTTCCAGGGAGACCTCTCATTATGTATTTGATTATGCTTGAAGGATCTATGGGTTGTGTGCTTGGATAAGATGATGATACTGGAAGAAAAGAACACGCCATTTATTACCTGAGCAAAAAGTTTCTTGATTGTGAGTCAAGGTATTCATTACTTGAGAAGACTTGTTGGGCTCTTATGTGGGAAGCTTGACGTTTAAGGCAGTACATGTTGACGCATTCTACACTTCTGATATATAAGATGGATCCGATAAAGTACATCTTCGAGAAACCAACACTTACAGGCAGATTGGCTCGGTGGAAAATGCTTTTTCCTGTGTATGACATCTAGTACATTACACAAAAGGCTATCAAAGGTAGCATTCTTGCTAATCATCTTGCCCACCAACCATTGGAAGAGTATTAGTCAATGAAGTTCGATTTTCCAGACGAGGATGTTATAAAACTTGATGATAAGGAAGGACGCGAACCAGGGGAGCGATGGACTCTCACATTTGGTGGTGCATCAAATGCCAAGGGCCATGGTATTGGGGAAGTTATGACTTCTCCATGCAATACTTGCATACCTTTCACGGCCAAGCTATGTTTTGATTATACGAATAATGTCACAGAATATGAAGCTTCTGTAATGGGCCTTAAAACAGCCATTGATTTGAATATTAAGATTCTTGAAGTTTATGGGGATTTTGTCTTAGTAATATATAAAGTACGACGTGATTGGGATACACAAAACCCTAATTTAGTTCCATATTGGGATTACATATTAGAGTTGTTGCCCGCTTTTGATGAGATCACATTTGAGCATATTCCTATAGAAGTAAATCAACTTGAAGATGCTCTGGCTACTTTAGCAGCATTGTTCAATGTCAGTTATCCAAATCATACACCCAATATATTAATCCTTTGTTACAAGGAGCTAGCCTATGTTTTTCCTACTTATTGTCTCACAACTGAAGACGTGTCAAACAAAAAGTAATGGTATTTCGACATCAAAAGATATCTTGAGAAGCAAGAGTACCCTGAGGGTGCTATAATTTTTGATAAGCGAACTCTTAGAAGATTAGTATCCATGTTTTTACTGTCAGGAGACATTCTGTACAAAAGAAACTATCATTTAGCTCTGCTCAGATGCGTGGATAGACACGAAGCAGAATCCATCATACGAGAAATTCACGAGGGCTCTTTTGAGACTCATGCCAGTGGACATGCAATGGCCAAGAAAATCCTACGAGCAGGTTATTTCTGGATGACGATGGAAAGTGACTGTTGTTTATATGCGAAGATGTGCCACAAATGTCATGTTTACGCAGACAGGATACATATCCCTCCCACTCCTTTGAATGTGATGACTTCACCATGGCCCTTTGTAATGTGGAGCATTAATATGATTTGATGGATTGAGCCAAGCTCTTCAAATGGACACATCTTCATTCTCGTCGCTATTGACTACTTCACCAAATGGTTGGAAGCGTCTTTGTACAATAATGTGACCAAGCAAGTCGTCACCCGCTTCATTGAGAAAGAAATCATATGCCGTTATGGAACTCCTAACAAGATCGTCACTGATAACGGGTCAAATCTCAACAACAAAGTGATGAAGGAAATGTGTGAAGAATTCAAGATTGAGCACCATAATTCATCATCCTATGGGCCAAAGATGAATGAGGCAGTCGAAGCAGCTAAGAAGAACATAAAGAATATTGTCCAGAAAATGGTGAGAACATACAAAGATTGGCACGAGATGTTGCCCTTTGCTCTTCACGGCTATCGAACTTCGGTTCGTACTTCCACTAGGGAAACTCCTTTTTAACTAGTCTATGGTATGGATGTGGTGCTCCCAGTTGAAGTGGAAATGCCTTCATTAAGGGTTATGATGGATACTAAACTTGATGAAGCTGAATGGATTCAAACAAGGCTCGACCAACTCAATCTAATCAAAGAGAAGCGCCTAGCAGCCATTTTTCATGGTCAGTTATATAAACAGCGTCTCGAAAGAGCATTTGACAAGAAGATTCGACCTCGAGAGTTCCACACAGGTGACCCGGTCTTATGGAAGGTATGATCGGTGGAAATAGAACTGACTGTTTTTTAAGCTGGTTCGCGAAATGTCGCGGTAAGCAAGAGTCGCCACCGTCTTTTATGTTCTCCAATATGGAAAGGACAAAAGCACAGCAAAATTCCTTCTTTGAGAATGTTTCTCGGTTCGGGAGGTAGATTTATAGAAAGGGAATGTGTTAGCACCCTTTCTATCGGTGGTTATCCACGGGCTCTTAGGTACTTTCTCTTATGTTTTCAAAATTGTTTGCTTTTCAAGTGTGTGTGGGTTTTGAAAAAGTTTCGTTTGAAAAATTTCTAAGTAACTCTTGTATCTGTCCTCAAGAGTGTATGAAATGTTTGTTTGAAAACTTTTTGAAAGTGTGAGGTGTGAAAAGTTGTTTTGTTTGTTTGAAAGAGCAAGTACCCATGAGAATCTACCTACTCTAAGGAATTAGGTTGTGTAAGAGTCCTTTAGATAGTGTTATCCCACCATTGAGAGGTAGGTAGCACCATCGTTGGAGGTATTCGGGTCAATTCGATGATTAAGGACAGTGTGGTCACCGAAGCAATAGTAGGACATCTTAGTGGTAACCCTAACATCATAGATCCTTTTTATCCGAGGCAACCGTTTCGAGGCAACTGGATCTTAGACAAAAGGGCGACCTCTAAGACACCCTATACTTGACGACCACGTTCGAGGCAACCAGTGAGGCGTACCCTAGGAGTGGCATGTGTATGTGTGTTGTTTCAGTTTATGTTTATCTTTGATCATGCATTTGTGAGCTACGGATTGATTTTTATTTGGCATACATTCTTGCAGGCATATTAACAGTTAAGAGTGCGGAAAAGTAAATCTAGCTATTACAAGGCGCGGGTCTATACATCGCCAAGAAAACAGAAACCCGTTTTGAAAATAAGAATGCGAGAAATAGTAAATAAAGAGATAAACCTAATTAACTATTATATTTCCGGAAGCAGTTACATAAATATAATCAAAATAAAGAAATACGCGCGAATAGAAATTTAATCGGGAACGTCCTTAGGGTGTTGACCCTTTTTTTTTTAATAAGAATGAGATTTGTCCTTTTTTTTTGCAATTAATTAAAATTAAAACTAATAACTAATTAATTAATTTATAAAAAGAAAAAAAATGTTTTTTTTGTATTTTTATGTTTTTTTTATGAAATAAAATAAAAAGAAATTAGAAGTCAAAAGTTAGAGAAAACCTAAGTTCTAAGTTGATTTTATTTATTATAAAAAGAAAATTAAAATTAAACCTAATTAACTAATTAATTTGTTAGAATTTATTTACAAAAATAATTAGTAGTGAAATTAATAAATAAGAATAATAAAAATATTAGGTTTTGATTTTTATGAAAATAAATAATTTAGGTTAATTAGATAATAATAATTAATAGTTAGAAATTAGTAAAAAAAAATAAAAGAAGAAATATTTAACTAGGGGGGTGTTGGGCCATTGGGAGGTGAATCTGGAATTTCTGTGGCCCATTTGCATCCAGCCCTTTTGACTTTTGAAATTGCCTAGAGCATGGGTTGACCAGGAGCATGGTGCTCCTCATCTTTTGGCCTTCAGATCTGTGGGACTGGCCACTTGGCGCGTGGATTTGTGAGGTGTACTTTGGAGTTCATCTGGGCGTGCTGCATGAAATCATGTTAAACAAAATATGAAACAAATATTAGGGGGACCTGGGATTCGAACCCAGGTCCCAAGGGACAATACCTGTACGCCTTAGCCAGCTGAGCTATGTGTCTTAATTAAAATAATAATAACAACTAAATATAATATTAGTAAATCAATGTATATGCTAAAAAAAATAAAAAAACGCGCGTTGGTTTGAAATGACCAATCACGCTGCAACAGCTGGTCATCTTCTTCATCAAAAATTTGCAGGTTTTTTACCTGCGGATTTTATCTGCAGGAAGTTCCATAGGCCTTTCCTAAAATCATCCTTAAGCTTCAAAAACACCATCCAAACCCATGGTTGTGTTCGTCCATCTCTCCTGATCACGTCTATGCTTATGGTTTGTCCCAATTTCACCTGTAGACAAAACGCCTAAAAACAACATATACAAACCCTAGGCACGGGTTTTGTCATGTAAGGCATAAAAATGGAATTGAATAATGCAGTTGTGTCAGGAATCAAACAAGGAGTATGAACATGCTAGCATTTTTGAGAAACAATGCAAGAATAGAGAGTTCACATTTCGTGTACAGGGGTGAGTTTGGAAAAACTTACAGCGCAGTATGATGGATCTTAGGACGTGGCAAGGGTTGCTTTAGCTTCAGGGTATGGCAAGGAAGAGGGTCACGTTCTCCTTTTGGCCTGAAAATGCTTGCAATATTGCTTTAGATCTCACACTTTTTGACAGTTTTTGAATTTGCTCTGGCCGTTTTTAGTGGTCTCTAGATCGTGAATGAGGTTGGGAAGGCTTGCATATGTACATGTGAATGAAATTAGGTCATATTATGAGCTTGTATCTTGTGCAATTAAGCCTTGAGATTTTGGTTTACCACCATTAAAGAACATTCCATCTTTGAAGCAAAACTTGAATTTTATGCTCAAAATGGCCCTAGCACGAATTTGGTAGGTGGAATATGACACATGAAAGCCATTCAAACCTCAAAGATGCCATTCAATTAATTTTTAGATTTTATTTGAATTATTATGGATTTAAAATGAATTAAATCCATAAAAATTAAATAAAAATGAAAAAAATAAATGTTTGATCTTGAAATTAATCATGGGACACTTGGGTGGCATGACAAGGCTGAATCAAGTGGAAGAAAGTAGACCCTTTTGTCAAAAATTGAAGTTTTAAGGATAGTTGACTTTTGCCATTTCACAAAAATTTCCCAACTTCTCCAATGCATATCGTGCTCAATTTTGATCATATGAACATGTTCTTGGACATTTTGGAAAGGTCTTGAAGTCCTCTAACCAATGCCTTTGGTCCCGTGTCATTTTGATTTACCAATCTCAAGTTATGGTCTTTGACTTAAAATGCCTTTTTGTTGACTTTTGAAAATGACCTATAATGTTGAAATTGATAACTTTTTGTGAGAGCATTTCTTGGACTTGGAATGTGAAGATGAGTTGTAGGAAATGTCATCCCCTTCAAAATGAGCATTGGATGAGATTTTTATGATGAACCATGAAAGAGTTATGCCCTGGTCAAGTTACAGTTGACTTTTCAACTGTCCAAAAATGGAAACTTTTGCATCTTGATGATTTTTGAGCCATTCTTGTGAAATCATGATCAAGACTTGATCAAATGATGATTGTGGCTTCAAAATAAGATGTTGACCAAAAATTTTGACTTTTGACTGCCAAATGACCATTTTACCCCTACAGTTGATTGTGAAGCAATTAGGGCTTTTGACTGTGCAATTTGATGCTGTAAGTCTTGAAACTTGGCATGTAGATGCTTGACAATGTGTATAGGCATATGTGACTTGATTGAGCCCTTGAAAACCTCAACTTCCTTGCAAGAACCAAAACCCTAATTTCAGCTGGCTTAGGAGGCCTTTGAATTGTGCAATCCTTGATCCATTTGAAGATTGATCTTGACAAATTTTGAAGAATATGGGAGGGCAAATTTTGGGGTACAACAGAAGGTTCTCCCAATTAACTTTGATCCAAGAGGCAAGTGGACTCCTAACTATAAGGGGTCGTACATCGTGAAGAAAGCTTTCCCAGGAAGTGCTCTAATCCTAACGAACATGGATGGACGACTTAGGCAAAAGTTAGGGCTAAAAAAGGAAAAATAAAAAGAGAATAACCCACTGAGTCGAAAACCTGAAAGGGCGGATTAGGAAAAAATGGGTATCCTGGTGGGTTGAAAATCCGAAAGGACGATCCAGGGAAAAATTAGAGACAAAAAGCGAGATATTGTAGTCTCAAAACTCTTAGCGAATAACAAGTACACCCTCCTAACACTAGATAGATTAATTCAACTATTATCCTTCGGAAGCACAGCACTAGGACAATCCGTTATATGTGAACTATAGCAATATCAGTTTTAATGGAAGTTTGAGATTTTCTTATTGCCATTTTACCTGTTGTATTTTGTCTTTTCTTCACAACTTCCTCATTTAGGAGTTGTTTCCATGTACGAATGCCTATTCACATGCCAAACTCAATAATAAAATTTTCCCTTCCATCGAAAAGTCTTTGTTATGTCCTTTTTACTTTATTTTTCGTATATGAATTGTGATTTAAATTCTTTATTAAGCATTGCATTGAAAATAATAAGGAAATAATAATCATAAGCTAAGATGTGAAACACGATGTTACATGGACATGAAGGCATCCCAAGGGAATGCCATGGTGTTCAGGTGTTGTTTTTTCTATGCAGGTAGCAAGTTGTAATGGTATCCTCGACCAAGCTTTCGTCCTCGCCACCTCCTTACAGACGGTTGAGCATCCGATTCTCCAACACCGAGAAACTTGGGGAATTCGATGAAATCCATGTCTCTACTCAATCATCCACAAGAAGTCTAGCATGTAAGGAAAGTCAGATCAAGCCACTCCTCCTCGGAAAGATTCAATCCGTGACAAGGCTATAACTCAATTCTCGAATTTTTCAAGCGCCAATCAGTATTGGAATCTCAAGACAACGGGCAACGGACCCCAATGAGCCCCATCTCTCTCATTCTGCATATAATAATCATCATTACATATTACATTGTCTCCTCAAATGCATAGCATGTCCATCGAAATGGATCATTACGCCATACACTTCAAAATGCATATGAAGCATGAGCCAGATTCGGTACCTTGCACGAAAGCCACAAATCAATAAAACATCCCCACAAATAATATCATCCTCATAATTCCCAGTTGACATTTGTCATTACACTACCAACCAAAATAATCCATGGTTCCAGTACATTATAGTCCCTAACTCTCAATACCCCATGTTATCTTTTCTAGGGTCGTAGGTCGTCCATAGATCTTACCCTCATATCATCTTTTCTAGGGTCGTAGGTTGCCCGTAGGTCTTACCCTCACGTTATTTTTTCTAGGGTCGTAGGTCGCTCATAGGTATTACACTCATGTTATGATTTCTAGGGTCGTAAGTCCCCTGTAGATCTTACCCTCAAGTTATCTTGTCTAGTGTCGTAGGTCTCCTGTAGATCTTACGCTCACGTTATCTTTTCTAGGGTCATAGGTCGCCCGTAGGTCTTACCCCCGCATTATCTTTTCTAGGGTTGTAGGTCACCCGTAGGTCTTACCCTCATGTTATCTTTTCTTGGGTCGTAGGTCGCTCGCAGGTCTTACCCTCACGTTATCTTTTCTTGGTTCGTAGGTCACTTATAGGTCTTACCCTCATGTTATCTTTTCCTGGATCGTTGGTCGTCCGTAGATCTTACCCTCATGTTATCCTTTCTCTTGGGTCATAGATTATACGCTGATCTTTATCCGTTGTCTTTGCCTTTCGTTTTGGGTCGTGAAGCCCACACGATAGATTCTCCGATGTCGTCGAGTTCTACCCATCGTCTTTAAGTTATCATGTTGTCATTAATCCTACTTTCAGTAACCACGAAATCATCAACCATATCTTTTCAATCACTCTAACACCCACTTCCCCGAGAACCTTGTATTGACATTGTTACCCCAGTACTAGCTATCATTACTCAACCACATTTACCCATCATGACCAGTTCACCAGAAAGTTCAATTTTCATCCCCAGCAGACATCCCAAATAAATAACACTCACACCATCTCTCCAGGACAAATTTCAAATCCTGGTATTTAATCTTCTTCTACCTAAATGATCTAAAGGTTGCCGCCAATCTCACTTTCAGGTTTAAGACGATTAAATAGGGGCAGCTGTCATACCCCAAATTTGTCCTACCTATTTTTCTCTTATCTGGCTTAGACTTTGCATTTCAATTGCATCATTTTCATTAGGTCAATCACACATCATTCTTTCATTCAATAAGGCAGCGATTCAGTATCAGTGGTTATGCTAATTAGGGCTTCACTTTGGTTTGAGTTTTCTTCATCAGATAAAGGTAGATTCATCTGGCAGTGGGCAGTGGAATCAAGTTTTGAGGTATGTTTGTCATGAGTTTCTGTATGCGGCCATTTCTCAAGATCTTGGATTAGGGTTTATTTCCCTGTGTTTGATTAAAAAATCAGGGTTCGCTCCTCAGCTACCATCTCCTAAGTTGTTCAATTAGAAACTAGGGTTTTTGCCCCTTTTTAAGTGGGGGGCTTCATTTTCATCAAGACTGGATTTCTACGACCGAGTGATTTTTTGGATTACTTGTTGGGTCATACTTTTAAAGAGGAATATTGAAGTCTGTTATGCAAGAGTTGTTGAAGATCTTTGGGCTTGCGGAGTGCATCATTGTTGGGCATTTTAGAATTCGAGTTCAAGTCTTGATATCTATTCTCTTTCAAAAGTTCTATTTAAATATAAATTGGTATTATTTCTTCTGATTTTCAAATTGGTTTTCATCAATTGAATCTTTAAAGAATTATAGGACATCACGGTGACTCGGACTTTGACTTTCATTAAATCTTCACTCAAGAAGTTTTTCAAATAGAACTTAATTTCATAATTCGGCAAGTTGTTGTTCTAAGATTTGTTTTCAAGATGCAAGTATGATTCAAGTCTCTATGGCCTAGATTTCAAGTTTTGTCATTGGAAAATGCAAGAATGCTCAAGTTTTTCATTCTTTCAAGACATCACTTCTTTATTTTTCCAAACAAGTTGGAACTTGTGAATTCTCTTTCAACATCATGATTACCCATTCAACATTCGAGAGGTTTCAAGTTACAATGTATAATTAGAGTTCCAAAGGGCAAATACTCAATTCTTTTGCATGATATTCTGGTGTGATAATTACTTGCTTGATTGCCTTGTTGATATATGTTCCCTTAAAGACACTCCATTTAAATGATTAAACTCCGTCTGATCATTTTATGTTGAGTTAGACCTTAGGATCGAAACCTTTGCATGTCAACTTTAGGATAGAATATCCCCATTGAAAACTCAACATTAAGTCCACTAATTGTATGACAACATTAGGGTAGACTTTCCCCTTAGAATTTTTCCATTTACATTTGCATCTTAAAACAAAAACTATATTTTCTTAATCAAAAATCCAAAAATACTTAATCATTATTCAAACTCATTTCAAAACTCGCAAAACACTCAACCAATCAAAAATTCCCCAAAAAGGGCATGTTATCTCTAGTCTACCGCGATACAGGCCGTGCCTATTTCTAGAATGCGTGTGTTAACGTAGCCCACTAAAACACACAAATAAACCAACCTTTTATAGAAGAACTAAGGTGTTCTGATTCCTTTATGGGATACGGGTTGCGAGACACCCTTAGAAACAAATAAACAAAATGGATCCCGTTGAGTACAACGGATTTGAGGGGTGCTAATACCTTCCCCTTGCATTATCGACTTCCTTACCCTTTCTCTTGGTCGTAAGACCATCTTATACATCCTCTTTTTGTTTTCACTATATTACCCCTTCCTTCGAGATAAATAAAGTTCGATGGCGGCTCTATGTTTTTTGCTGGTAGCTTCAACATGCAATCAAATTATTACATCATTAACAAGCATTGTGTAAAAAAGGATTCAAGAGTTAAAAAAATCAAACTAAACATGATATCCTAAAAAGGATTAAGACTCAAAGGTATCTACCCTTAAATATAAATGGCAAGAGGGTTTACAAACACCAAGTTCACATATCAAAGGGTGGAACACAAACATGCTTCAAGTTTCAACTTCTAAAGCAAATACTTAAACCAAATCATAACATGGTATCTACACATGTAATAATATGATACAACAAGGCCAAAGGTGTAACCACATTCTAAAGTCCAAGCCTAAGGGACATACATCATGGTTTTCAAACCTACACCAAGCATTCTCGACAAATACAAGAAGAAACATGCTTTCAAATATCACTATGTAATCAAAGCTTATCATACAAGTAAATTTAAAGCTATACATGATAAACAAACTTACAATGCAACAACATATTCACAAGTATTCATGTTAAACAAATCTCACAAGTATGTAATCATCAAGGCAAACTAGGTACCCAAATTAGGTGAAAAGTATCCAACTATCAACCTATGAACCAAACACTATGATTCACCTATCATATGACTCAAATTAAACCTAAACATCAACGTACAAGTCATTTAAACATGTTAACATCTTAACAATGAAGTTACATCAACACTTAGCAAAACATTAAAAATCTTACAAGAGAAACATCCTCCTAACTAGGTTAGCAAGTTAACGAACTATGCATTATTTTGTTACAACAAAAATAATTACCAAATTAAAAGGATTCCAATCGTTATTCCACTCGTTATTCCAATCGATTAGGAGAATTTAGAAGTAGATGTTGTTATTTTTTTCTCTGTTATTTTGAAGAATGAGAGAAAGAGAATGTAGAATCGTGAAAGAGAAAAAATGATGATCTCTTAGTTTTGGTTCTATTCTTTTTTTTATATTTTATTTAAATTAAATATAATGACACATGTCTTCACCTCATTTTTCCTTTAATTTACTTGCTTTTATTTCGATTAATCAAAATATTTAAAATTCACTAATAAATTAAATGAATTTCTTTATCCCGCGCGGTTTAATTCTAATAAAGATCAACTCCCTATCAAAAAATCAATTTCTTTGCTCAACACAATTTAATTCTAATGAAGATCAACTCTTCTTTTACCAATTCAAATCAAAGATTAAAATAGCTAACCCATTAAATTATCATTTTTACTAACTTAATAAAATTCCAAGATCATTTTCAAAAAAGGATTAAATAGCATTGCTTTTAAATTTAACATTGATTTGCATCTACGATCACTTAATTTTCAAACCCAGACGAATTTCAAAGGATCATTCGAAAGCAATTTTATGCAATCCAATAAAAAAACACCGACCAAACACATTCAAACTATAAAATGGACTCTGATTTCTTCGTAGGAGGATATGTAGGCACGCGGTTAAACTCAAGGCGAGTCTCCTAACTAAAAAATTAAATCTTTTCATATATATATTCGGTAATAACATTTAAGTAGAAATTTTCGATCAAGTCTTAAACCTAAAGAGGGCCCCCTTGAGTACAAGGGAGATAAAGGGTGTCTAACACCTTCCCATTTATCTAACCAACTTGCGAACCTAAAAATCTCTGAAAATTTAGGGTTATCCATTCTTTTCCCGTCCTTAGGAAAAAAGTAGTGGTGGCGACTCTCATATTTTTTTGTCGATTATAAAATGCTTCAGTTATGCATTATCCCTTTCGTCTGCTTCTTTGAAGCTCTTTTGAGTATATGTGTTGTTGTTGCTGCAGAACTGTGTTACGTTGGTTGCAGAGTGAGGTCAGGAGGAAGATGGTGAAGGTGATGGTTATGCTGAGAAGAGGTTGAGCTCAATTGAAGTAGAACTTCATGGCAAAGCTCTATGCAATGGGGGAGAGAGCTTTGGTGAAGGTTAAGATTGGTGGAGAAGAGAAGAGTCGAAAATTTGCTGGTGAGTTTTCTATGTAGTTTAATAATGATAGTTTTTTTCCAATTGTGAATAGAAAAATATGTTATATGTTGTTTGAAGTTAGTTAGATTAGAGTCATTCTTAGCCCGCAGATTCAAGTTCTGTTAGCGATGAGTGATGAGATTTGGATCAGGTTATGAGTTGGTTTTAAAAATCCGTTAGTAGAAAAATAGTTAGTTATCAAATACTAGGAAATAAACTAGTTAGTTAACTTCTTAGTGTAAGTTTGTTAGGACAATTAGTTGGCAGTTAGACACTAATGTTAGGATATCAGTTAGAAATAGTCGGTTAGTGAAGGTTAAAATTCATTACTGATCTGTTATAGAAAGCTAGCTAAAACTATTAGATGATTAGGAATGTTAGTGTGTTAGTGTTAATTGTTAGGAAGTTAATTATAAAATTGTTAGTGATTGGAAGCTCGATTAGTATGATCCAAAATAATGTTAGAAGTTAGACTAAAACATGTTAGAGTTGTTAGTGAAGTTAGTTTGAAATTCTTGTTTATGAATAGCTTGAATTGGATGTAGATGGGTATAATTAACTGGTTTATGTTGGACTGTGAACTGTTTAGATTGTTTGTGTTTGTGCAACGGCTGTTTTTCGATTCCTGAATGTTGGTTTTTTGACTGAATTATACTGATGATTTTACAGGCTGAATTTATGTTGGACCATATGGATGAGTGATAGTGTTTCGGTAAACTTTTGCAAGTCAAGGGATAACTTTATGTTTCAACTTGTCTTACATCATGAAGAAAGTTATGAAGGTAGAGCATGCTAAAAGTCTCAATGAAAGTTATGGGAGAAATAGGTTTAGAGACAAAATTTTGTATAATTTTTCTAAATGATGTGATAGACGTTTTTTGGATTTTGTGATGGATGATCTTGTATATGTAATGGAATTATGGATAAAATTGGATGTGTTGATGTAGTGTAGATTGTAGTGGTACTTAAACAATGAATGATGTAATGTTGTGATGAAAATATAGTGAATGTTTCCTTCTTTATTTCTACATGAATCTTGTATCTAATCTTCCTTCCATTCAAATTCATATTTCCAATGTCCTTCTGAATTTTCACCTTTCCCGAACATAATAAGAGGATCCCAAAAAGTCTTGAGAATTGACTTTGGTCAAAAGTCTTGACATAGTTGTTTTCTTCATATTATAACACCGCTAATTCCACCATGTATTCTTAAATCCTTGCAAAATCTCCAAGCCAATGACTTGCAACTAAAGTAATCAACTAAATCATACTTTGAATGAAGATACTTGCCAACACAACCAAGAGATGATCAAAACAACCAAGAGATGATTTTGAAGTGTGTGAAGCCCTTATGACTTGAGAACTAATGAGGCGTGTGAGGACGTCTTGAATCATGTTGTGCCTCATGCAGTCAGGATTTGGTCCAAAATTCATCCTCAGGTTGACTTCGACCAGAAACCCTAATTTGAAGGACTAGTTAGATATAAGTTTTTTATTCTTACAATCTCTTGAACCCCTAATCACCAGGTAATCCAAAGATAGTATTGAGGAACTCTGACATGCATTGAACCACTTATTGCTTGAATGATACCATATTATGGAGGCTTTATCATCCTTCTAATTTCTTAGACCACAACCCTCTTCTCCTTGAGTGATTCGGGTCATCAACACAAAACCCTTGATCCCATGACTATAGAACTAATGCAATGAATAAGCATGTATAATGATGAAAAATAAGCCACTTAGGGTTAGCAATAAGAGTGTAAAACTTGGTGTGTAACACCCCTCTGACGAAATGCATCCTCTCATCGATGTGCTTGGTTCGCTCATGATAGGCTGAATTCTTTGATAGGTGAATTGCACTTTTACTATCACATTTAAACGTATAACTCGACCTTGAAGTTTCAACTCCTTAGCAAAACCTTCAAGCCACAATGCTTCATTCACAACTTCAAGGATGGCAATATATTCTACTTTAGTGGTTGATAAGGCGAAAACCTTATGAAGTATCACTTTCCAACTGATTGTTATGCCAAACATAGTGAAAACATACCCATAAGTAGATTTTCTGGAATCCATACAACTTGCATAATCAGAGTCGGCATATCCTTCGATTACTACTTTACTGACTTCACCACGGGCTCCGCCATAAACTAGGACTCTGTTTAGAGACCCATTTATGTACCTTATAATCCATTTTAATGCTTGCTAGTGAGCTTTTCTAGGATTCACCATGTACCTGCTTACAAGACTTACTGCATATGCTATGTCGAGTCTAGTACAGACCATATCATACATCAAAGAACCTACTATGTTACCATATATAATACTATTCATATAAGCTCTTTAGACCTTAGTATTGGGACCTTGGTCTATACTCAACTTTAATTAAGGGTTTGTAAGTGTCATAATAGGCTTTGAATTCGACATATCAAACTTGTCGAGAATCTTCCTTAGGTATGTCTCTTGAGATAAGCATAGTTTCAACTGCTTTCTATATCTTCGAATGTCAATCCCAAGAATCCTGGAACCAGCTCCCAGATCCTTCATGTTGAACTCCTTATTGAGTTCAGCCTTCCCCTTCATTACATCTTTGACATTGTTGCTTACTGTGATACGGTGGCAGAACCGACTGTTAATACTGGTTTGCATTTTGCATTTTTGTTCGCAAAATGTCGCGGTAAGCAAGAGTCGCCACCGACTTTTATTTTATCCAACAAAGGAAAAGGAAAAAAGTACATAAAAAATCCTTTTTCGAGATGTTTCTGAGTACGGGGGGTAGATTATAGAAACGGAAGGTGTTAGCACCCTTTCTATCCATGGTTTTCCATGGGCTCTTAGGTACTTGCTCATCATTTTAAAATTGCTTCTGTGTTTGTGTGTTTTGAAAAGTTTTTGTTTTACTTTGATTTAACCCTTGCTTCTGTCTTCAAGAGTGTTACGAAGTCATTTTGAAAACTTTGTTTGAAAAGAGTGTAAGTATGGAAAAAAGTTTGATTTTGAGCAAGTACCTACTAGCATCTACCTACTCGAAAAAAGAATGTTTTTGTTCTTGTTTCCTTTAGACAGTGTTATCCCACTATTAATGTGTAGGTAGCACCGTCGTTGGAGTTGTAAGGGTCAATTCTAAAGGGACGTAATGGTCATTGAAGACAACCTGTAAGGATACCTTAGCATTTCGAAGGGACTGTCATCATATATTCATAGGCAACATCGAGGGACAAGATCATATACCGTAGGCAACTTCGAGGGACCATGATCTTTATGATGATTTTAAATGAGGGTCTTTGCTAAGAGTATCCCTACGTTCGAGGGACATGACCATTATTTTCCGAGGCAACCAAGTGAGGCATACCCTAAGAGTGAGCATGTGCATGTGATTTGTTTCAGTTATTTAATCTTTGCACAATTAAGATGATCTACCGTTTTAATTTTCTAGACATTCTTGCCATACAATCCTATTAGCCATACATCTAAGCAGTTTATAGTTTGCGAAATTTAAAGTGCGGAAAATAAGCTAAGCTATTACAAGGCTTTGGGTATTTACATAGCCAAAAACAAACCCTTAAAAAAACGATAAATGAAAGTAAAAAGGTCCTAATTAATCTATTACAACTTATGAGCAATTACATTAATATGGTAAAATAAAATAAAACGCGCGCGAATAAAGAACGAGAGAGAATTAGGGTTTTGACCCCGTCTAACCTAATAGAAAGAAAAATTATTTTTTTGTTGTTTTTAATTATTTCTAAGAAAAAAGAATTAGGTTTTCTTTTTAAATTAAATACAAAATTAATTAGTAATTAAATTAGTTTAAAAAAATAATTAAATGGCCTATTTTTGTGTTTTGTTATTTTAAGAAAAAAGAATTAAGTTAGAAACAAAATCCTAATTGTTCTAATTAATTTTAATTTATTTACAAAACAATTAAAGTTACCTAAAATTAAATTAAAACCTAAAATTAATTATTCGAGTTTAGGAGGAAAAATCAAAGGTTTGTGAAAAAGGTTAAGTTTTATGAAAAAAAAATTTAAACAGAAAGAATAAAAATAGGTAAAAGGATAAATAGAAAGGAAGAAAATCAAAACCAATAGGGGTGGTTGTCGAACCCACGCCCTCAACCTTCTCAGGATGTCTGCCTCGCCATGTATTGGTATCATGTGTTAGCTGTTCTATTTTGGCCATTTGTATTTTGGCCTGAACATTCTGTAATGAACCTGCATGGGATCCTGTCTAAATCTGCAGTGTTGAATCTCATGAACACATTAAATAAATTACTATATATCATGAAATACAAATAAAGCCAATATATGCAAAATTTTAATGTTAAAACCGATATGGCACGTATGAATGATTATACCCTTTTGATCATGGAGATCAAATCAGCCTTACCCTTACTGGAGAAGTAGTGATATGAGTGCTTTTATGCCCTTTTGATCATGGAGATCAAGCCATCCTTACCCTTACGGGAGAAGTAGTGAGATGTGGGTTTGTAACATGGATGGCTTGTTTGTAGTGAGATGGAGGTTTGTAATAAGGATTTCAAGGTTTTAGGATTCTTGAAAGAATTTGATATTCTGACAGCGTTGTGGCAAAAGCTTTTTTTTTCTTTTCCATTTATGTGAAAAGAATGAGATTATTTAATAGAAATTAGAGAAAAAAAATGGACTTTGAATGTGTAATTGGGCCTCCAATGTTCACTTGAGTCCGTCACGTTCTAGGTAAAATCGCAGGGGCTTAAGTGCAATTTTTGAAGTTGAAATGTGAAAACAAAATGTAGCCGACATCGAAAACTAACTCCTGTCCGTAAATGGGCTCAATCAGATAAACAGTGAATTAGTTATGAATTTTTAAAGTTTCAGCTCAGACAAACTTATTTTGGGCTCTAGTGTCGACTCTGACACGTTCTTCAATAAAAAACTGGTATTGATCAGAGCATAATCCGGTCTCGATTTTTGAAGAAAAGTTTTAGATCTCTGAGTCAGTGACCTTGTGTAAAAATATGAGCCCAATCCAATAAAAATTGACCGAGTTATGAATTTTCAAAGTTTCGACCCAGATGAAATAATATTTAGCATTTAGGATTTTCGGCGCGTCACACGCACTCTGAGCAAAAAAAAAAGGCCTTTTGAATACCGTTCAAACTCGATACCTCCTGTGAAAACGTAGCCAACTCAATTTATGAAATTTTGGCGCTGGAACCAGCTCGATACGATGAAAATCGACCAAGTTATGATTTTCTGAACATGACGCAAATAACCTTCTTCCACAAATTTTCTGTATGAAAATACTTGATAAATTTGCATTTTTGAAGACCTTCTGATCGAAATTGGCTTCCAGCCGTAAGAGATGAAAATGTAGATGACGTCAAGACGGAATTTTGGCCACTGGAACAGGTTCAAAACGAGCCACGATCTTCAAGTTATGAATTTTTTAGCGCGTAAAAACTGCACTTTCAGCACACTTTTTCACCATATTTCTTCGAGAAAACTCACCCATTCGGATACCTTCTTTAAAAAATTGACTCTTGAGCCGAACCTGAATTTGAAAATACGTTATCAGAGATATCTTGGCGAAAGAACACCTGAATATGACGCGCTGGGTTGGACTTGTGAATCTTCGAACCCCGAATCATTGCAAAATGGCGAACCGATCTTCAACACGGAAAATACTCTGAGAATATCCATTGACGAAATAAACGTCACTTGTAACCCGAAGAAGCTTGATAAATATACCTTCATTCCATAACCATAAAACCAATAATATGTGTGTATGAAAAGATGGCAAATTTTGGGGTACAACAGCTGCCCCTGTTCAATCTTCTTAAACCTGAAGATTTAGATTGGCTCGTCTACCTTTCGTGATCTGAAGGTGGAAGATGATTGAACACTAGAGTGCCCAGAAATTTGCATTCGTCTATAATGATGCTTGACTATGTAGGTAGTATCGGGAATGGGTTTACAGATGCCATTTGGAGGAGATGACGGAAGGTCACCGGAGATGGGCTTAAAGATGCCATTCGGAAGATATGACGGAGAATAGTCGGAGATGCGCTTAAAGATGCAATCTAGAGGATGTTGATTTCCTGAGATATTCCTTTGATGAGAATTCTTGTTCCTGTCGTTGAGGAGGAATCTGCTGAGGAATGTTGGTCTCTGTCTTGGGAGAAATAAAATTTTAGGAGCTTCAGTTGTCTGTTAATTTACTGGGGAATTAACTCCGGCTTGAGGAAGCGGAAGAGAACTGTGTATCTAGTCGTGTATAGGCTGCACCGCAACCTACTAGGGAAAGGTGAAATCGATCGTGTTTGATAGGTCTGGGTCTTACAGTGTTGTGGACTGTTGTCTGGGGATAAGAGAAAAGAAACCTAGATGGTAAGGTTATGAGAAGGAACCTGGATAGTAGGGCTTATGGGAAGGAACCTGGGTAATGTTGCTTCGTGAGGAGTTTGGATAAAACTGCATCTGAACCGAGAAGGAACCTAGGTAAGGTTACTTTGTGAGGAGTTTGGGTAAAACTGCATCTGAACTGAGAAGGAACCTGGGTAAGGTTGCTTTGTGAGGAGTTTGGGTAAAACTGCATCTGAACCGAGAAGGAACCTTGGTAAGGTTGCTTTGTGAGGAGTTTGGGTAAAATTGCATCTGAACCGAGAAGGGACCTGGGTAAGGTTGCTTTGTGAGGAGTTTGGGTAAAACTGCATCTGAACCGAGAAGGAACCTGAGTAAGGTTGCTTTGCGAGGAGTTTGGGTAAAACTGCATCTGAACCGAGAAGGAACCTGGGTAAGGTTGCTTTGCAAGGAGTTTGGGTAAAACTGCATCTGAACCGAGAAGGAACCTGGGTAAGGTTGCTTCAGGATGAGTCTGGGTAAAACTACATCGGGAAATTGTAAGGAGGAACCTGGGTAAGGTTGCTTTGGGATAAGTCTGTGTAAAACTTCAGGAGGAACCTGGATAAGGTTACTTCGGGATAAGTTTGTGTAAAACTTCAGGAGGAACCGGGGTAAGGTTACTTTGAGATAAGTTTGTGTAAAACTTCAGGAGGAACCTGGGTAAGGTTACTTTGTGATAAGTTTGTGTAAAACTTCAGAATGAACCGGGGTAAGGTTACTTCGGGATAAGTTTGTGTAAAACTTCAGGAGGAACCTGGGTAAGGTTACTTTGTGATAAGTTCGTGTAAAACTTCAGAATGAACCGGGGTAAGGTTACTTTAAGATAAGTTTGCGTAAAACTTCAGGAGGAATCTGGGTAAGGTTACTTTGGGATAAGTTCGTGTAAAACTTCAGGAGGAACCTGGGTAAGGTCACCTTGTGATAAGTTCGTGTAAAACTTCAGGAGGAACCTGGGTAAGGTCACCTTGTGATAAGTTCGTGTAAAACTTCAAGAGGAACCTGGGTAAGGTTACTTTGTGATAAGTTTGTGTAAAACTTCATTCAGAAATATATGAGAAAGGACCCGTGTAAGATTTTTCAGGATAAACCCGTGTGAAGCTGCATTTAGGAGAAACCCATGTAAGATTTCTTCGTGACGAACCCGTGTAAAGCTGCATTTGATTGTGCAGATAATTACTCTGTTTAGTGTCTGGAGTTAATCTTGAACTTGCTGGAAGTTTTTGATGATAACCATATTTCCTGAAAAGGTACATGATTAATCGTATATGATGCATGACATGCATTGTATGATGATGTTCTCAAAATAAATGAGATTATGTTGTATGTAATATGTATGCGCACGTCATGATATATGAACATGAAATGCTATTGTGGCACGTCCGAGTTTGGGAAAATAAATCCATGACTGTTGTTGGAGAATAAAGAGTTTCGCTCGCTGGGGATAACAACCGAAGATGATTTGAGAATAACTTGGCCGGAGAATAATTCCACTGGAGAATAAACTGGCAAGAAAAAAATGACTATGTGGGGAAGAGATACTCTGTCAGAAGATCCGCTGATTTGGAGCAATAACCTCGGTTGGGGATGAATTACCGTTGCTAGCGATGATGAACTCTTTCGGGGATAAAATTTCTGTCTGTGGAAGAAATAAACTCCACTGGGGATGGTCTTCCATTGTTGGTGAAAGATGAACTCTGCTTGGGTATAATTAACACCACTGCTTTTGGATATTTCTTACTCTGCGGGGAGTGTAGATGTTACTGGGATGCATGTTGAGGATATGACAATGACTTTGCATCAAGACTTTTTTGCCCCTGTACCTGCTGGAGAAAGTGCCTGCGGAGGCCTTGTGGATTGAGTGTCATCCCAACTTATGAGGTGCTTGGTAACTACCGATCGGAATGATAAGTCTTCTACTGATAGGAAAGTGACAAGATAACGGGACATAATCGTACGCTTTAATCCCTAACTTTTGCCTGGACTGTCTTTTCAGATTTTCAGTCCACCGGGATACCCTTTTTTGCCCAAGCCGCCTTCTCAGGTTTTCGACTTGCCGGGTGTACAAATCTTTTTTTGTTTTTATCCCTAATTTTGCTCGAACCTTTTGGTTCACCGAGACACCCTTGTTTTGCCTAGGTGTGTGAACCTAGCGGGTCTTTGTTCATGCGCAGTATTTTTTGACTATGTCCACGCTCTCAGGGTGTAGGGAGTTGTCACTGTCGGTAGTGTTGTGTTGCCACACTACCAGAAGACGTTCGTTTGATCATACACGATTCGTTGCTGGAATTCATGTCCAATGCCCCAAGTGATTCAGATGGAGATATGCCCCTGGTTATTTGGCATCTTTGAGAGATTCCTTGAATCTTGACTTGACTGCCCCAGATGATAGACAATGATCATGCTGTTCCCCTTGGTTGGAAGTGTTTTTCCACTTGAGGTGATCCTTTTTATTGAGAAGGTTTTTGTTCACTAGATATTCGTCATGCGAATTTCTCTGCTGTTGAACAAATAGTCATATGCAAACAATGTTATTTTAAGAATGCAAAGCTTATGCCTGTCTTGAAATTTTTGAAAATGCGTTTTTCAATAAAACAAGAAAATTTTATAAAATGTGATGTCAACTCAAGATTTATAGCAAGTCCTACAGGAGTCAGGATACCTTTTGTAACAGTATGCTTTCGAACTAACCCATGCTTCGGCTAGGACTTTTAAGGGTTATAACGTGGCCTGGTTCACGGTTTAAGAAACAAAGGATAAAGGCTCAAATTTTATTTATACCCACCCGTTCTTCATGATGTTCTTCGATCCTAAACTCAGCTAATTGTGCATTTAGAACCCCAGTTGAGTTCTGGAATATTGTCCTTGATGTTCCGATGATGGTGCAGATACTGAAAGTTTATTTTGAATAGGCAGTCTTTTTTTTGTTGAGGGTTTGTAGGACCTCTTTCTTTTTTTTATTATCCATGTCTTTTGCCTGAACTGTTTCTTTTGTGATTACAGTCAGTGGGATGCCCTAGTTTTTTCTTAAGTCTCCTTCATAGGTTTTGACTTAATGGGCTTTTATTTCGAGAGATAATGACTGCCTGTTTTGATGATTATAAGGAACCATCATCGTCTTTTATTTTGGAAGGACGTCTTTGAAGTCATTCATTGTGCACCTGGATTAACTGAGAAAACTACCCTGCCCCAGGTTGTGATTAAGGGTTTTAATTTGTGTGAAAAGAAAAACTCATGCTTCTTTGGCTCGAAGGGGTTGACTAGGGATTATCTTCCTTATAACTCCATTGTTTAGGATTTGAAACAACGTTTGTACATCGTCAGCGGGGTCCGTTCAAAAGCATATTATAGAGATCATGGTATCGTTTTCGTCATCCTCCCTCTAAAGGCTTAGAGTTTTTAAATCGAGAGTTGAACATCACAAAAGGAAATAAGAACGCATTTTTTGAAATAGTGAATACGAATGGATTGATTCAAAACAGACATATGCAATGCATTAATGAAATAATAAAGTTTTGACATGACTAAATGTTTGAACAATCAAAAGAAAATTACAAATTGAAAATTCTAATGAACAAAAAGTATTCTTGTGAGAACTTGTCACTTCAGATGGTATGCCTTGGAGGGATGGCAGAAGAACTCAACCTGACCGTCTTGTGTGAATTCCAATGCTCCTTTATCAATCAGGTCTTAAATTTTGTTTCTCAATGCCCAACAGTTGTTGGTGTCATGTCCAGGGATGTTGGAATGGTATGCACACCTAGCATCAGGATTGTACCTTGGGGATGCTATGTTGGGATTCTGAGGAGAGTCCCTTAATATAAACAATTTGGCATTCAACAGGCGTTGTAATGCTTGATCCAATGACATGTTGATTTTGGTGAAGGGCCTTTCAGATGTATTCTTCTTATGTCGATTTCCCCGTTGTCGTTGGAGAGGTTGTGGTTGGGCTTGTGATGTAGTAGTAATCATGAAAGGTCTGTTCCCAACCTCTTCTCTCACCGGGGGCTGATTAATGCCTTGATCCATAATCTTAACTGTTTGTTTCATGGATCTACATCCATCTTGGTGAAGCTTATTGAGGAAGGCTCTTAGCCCTTCTTGTCCTTGAGCTAAGTTTTGGATAAGAGCCATCTACCCCAGGATCTGGATTCTCATTGCTTCTACCTCAGCTTGCAATTGTTCCAGTTGTTCATCCTTGTTGTTGTCTGGACGTTCCTTGGTCAGATTCCCGGCGAAGAGTGTTTTCAGGTCTTCTTGCCCCTTGGATAGATTCAGGAGAAATTCCTTGAACTGGGCATCTTGAGCTTGGAGATCTCTGTTGTCTTGTTGGAGAGCCATTGCTGAAATAAACAGCGAGAACATGAGAGACCTGCTTATGCAATGATATGTATGCAATGTTTTCAAGGATCTCGCGGGGTAAACAAGAAACTGTTAGAATTTGATTGTAGCTTAATTGAAGAAAATTCATGTCGTTGAGAGTCCTTCTTCCAGAGTCAAGCTCGCCATATCGAGTGTGTCATAGCCACTGACTCAATTTATTGTGTGACAACATTGGCTAGAGGAAAATAAATCCCCTTGCTAGATGTTTGGTTTGCCATGACCTACATCACAGACCCTTGAGATCCTTGAAATGGTTAGTATGATATGCCATGTTATGTTATGATGCATGATGTCATGATAAAACCACACCACAGGTATCACAGATAGCAAACATGGTAAGGGCAAACAAGTCACACAATAGCCCTTAAGTTTAGGCTTGCATGGAGTCTAGGTACTACCCTCTTTAAGTTCAGTTGGTTCAACCTGTCCTAATAATAGTAACCGGGTTCTAGAGGTTCTGAATATCACTGACCATCCTCTATCGGTCATAGTTTCAGCTCACGCAATCTTTTCTTACGGCCGGAACCATCTCGAGAGTATGGTCTCAATGAGTGTAGCATCTCACTACTTCCTATGGCCAAGTTGGTCAATTATAGGTTCTAAGGTCAGTTGATGCTTAATGACCCATATAGCAGCCCCATATTCTCCTTGTTGCTCCACAAGGGATATCGGTACCAACTAATGTGCCACATCAACGTAGCTACTACTTCAACCGTATCGATCTACGTTGTACAGTTCCCTCACAGTCTATTTCTACTTACCTAAAAGGTATCCCCCAGATCCAGGTTAGGATCTATAGTAACTCTAATACAAAGCCCACAAAAATAAAGCAATCAAATCAAACAATAGAAAACAATATGATGAACTAATCCTAAGGTACACCCCACTTATTAAGTCCCCAGCAGAGTCGCCAATTCTATGATACGGTGGCAGAACCGACTGTTAATACTGGTTTTCATTTTGCGTTTTTTGTTTGCAAAATGTCACGGTAAACAAGAGTCACCATCGACTTTTATTTTATCCAACAAAGGAAAAGGAAAAAAGTACAGAAAAAATCCTTTTTCGAGATGTTTCTGAGTACGGGGGGTAGATTATAGAAAGGGAAGGTGTTAGCACCCTTTCTATCCATGGTTTTCCATGGGCTCTTAGGTACTTGCTCATCATTTTAAAAATTGCTTCCGTGTTTGTGTGTTTTGAAAAGTTTTTGTTTTACTTCGATTTAACCCTTGCTTCTGTCTTCAAGAGTGTTACGAAGTCGTTTTGAAAACTTTGTTTGAAAAGAGTGTAAGTGTGGAAAAAAGTTTTATTTTGAGCAAGTACCTACTAGCATCTACCTACTCGAAAACAGAATGTTTCTGTTCTTGTTTCCTTTAGACAGCGGTATCCCACTATTAATGAGTAGGTAGCACCGTCGTTGGAGTTGTAAGGGTCAATTCGAAAGGGACGTAATGGTCATTGAAGGCAACATGTAAGGATACCTTAGCATTTCGAAGGGACTGTCATCATATATTCGTAGGCAACATCAAGGGACAAGATCATATACCATAGGCAACTTCGAGGGACATCGAGGGACCATGATCTTTATGATGATTTTAACCGAGGATCTTTGCTAAGGGTATCCCTACATTCGAGGGACATGACCATTGTTTTCTGAGGCAACCAAGTGAGGCATACCCTAAGAGTGAGCATGTGCATGTGATTTGTTTCAGTTATTTAATCTTTGCACAATTAAGGTGATCTACCGTTTTAATTTTCCAGACATTCTTGCCATACAATCCTATTAGCCATACATCTAAGCAGTTTATAGTTTGTGGAATTTAAAGTGTGGAAAATAAGCTAAGCTATTACAAGGCTTCGGGTATTTACATAGCCAAAAACAAACCCTTAAAAAAATGATAAATGAAAGTAAAAAGGTCCTAATTAATCTATTACAACTTGTGAGCAATTACATTAATATGGTAAAATAAAATAAAGCGTGCGCGAATAAAGAACGAGAGAGAATTAGGGTTTTGACCCCGTCTAACCTAATCGAAAGAAAAATTATTTTTTTGTTGTTTTTAATTATTTCTAAGAAAAAAGAATTAGTTTTTTTTTAAAAATTAAATACAAAATTAATAAGTAATTAAATTAGTTAAAAAAATAATTAAATGGCCTATTTTTGTGTTTTGTTATTTTTAAGAAAAAAGAATTAAGTTAGAAACAAAATCCTAATTGTTCTAATTAATTTTAATTTAATTATAAAACAATTAAAGTTACCTAAAATTAAATTAAAATCTAAAATTAATTATTCGAGTTTAGGAGGAAAAATCAAAGGTTTGTGAAAAAGGTTAAGTTTTATGAAAAAAAAAGTTTTAAACAGAAAGAATAAAAATAGGTAAAAGGATAAATAGAAAGGAAGAAAATCAAAACCAATATGGGTGGTTGTCGAACCCACGCCCTTAATCTTCTCAGGATGTCTGCCTCGCCATGTATTGGTATCATGTGTTAGTTGTTCTGTTTTGGCCATTTGTGTTTTAGCCTCAACGTTCTATAATGAACCTGCATGAGATCCTGTCTAAATCTGCAGTGCTGAATCTCATGAACACATTAAATAAATTACTATATATCATGAAATACAAATAAAGCCAATATATGCAAAATTTTAATGTTAAAACCGATATGGCACGTACGAATGATTATACCCTTTTGATCACGAAGATCAAACCAGTCTTACCCTTACCGGAGAAGTAGTGATATGAATGCTTTTATGCCCTTTTGATCATGGAGATCAAGTCATCCTTACCCTTACTGGAGAAGTAGTGAGATGTGGGTTTGTAACAGGGATGACTTGTTTGTAGTGAGATGGAGGTTTGTAATAAGGATTTCAAGGTTTTAGGGTTATTGAAAGAATTTGATATTCTGACAGCATTGTGGCAAAAGCTTTTTTTTATTTTCCGTTTGTGTGAAAAGAATGAGATTATATAATAGAAATTGGAGAGAAAAAATGGGCTTTGAATGTGCAATTGGACCTCCAATGTTCACTTGAGTCCGACACGTTCTAGGCAAAATTGTAGGGGCTTAAATGCAATTTTTGAAGTTGAAATGTGAAGAAAAAAAATGTAGCCGACATCGAGAACTAACTTCTGTCCGAAAATGGGCTCAATCGGATAAATAGTGAATTAGTTATGAATTTTTAAAGTTTCAGCTCAGACAAACTTATTTTGGGCTCCAGTGTCGACTCTGACACGTTCTTCAATAAAAAACTGGTATTGATCGGAGCATAATCCGGTCTCGACTTTTGAAGCAAAGTTGTAGATCTATGAGTCAGTGACCTTGTGTAAAAATATGAGCCCAATCCAATAAAAATTGACCGAGTTATGAATTTTCGAAGTTTCGACCCAAATGAAATAATATTCAGCATTTAGGATTTTTGGCGCGTCACACGCACTCTGAGCAAAAAATGAAGGCCTTTTGAATACCGTTCGAACTCGATACCTCCTATGAAAACTTAGGCAACTCAATTTGTGAAAAAATTTCGCTAGAACCAGCTCGATACGATGAAAATTGACCAAATTATGATTTTCTGAACATGACACAAATAACCTTCTTCCACAAATTTTCTGTAAGAAAATACTTGATAAATCCGCATTTTTGAAGACCTTCTGGTCGAAATTAGCTTCCAGCCGTGAGAGATGAAAACGTAGATGACGTCAAGACAGAAGTTTGGCCACCGGAACGGTTTCAAAACGAGCCACGATATTCAAGTTATGAATTTTTTAGCGCGTAAAAACTGCACTTTCAGCACACTTTTTCACCATATTTCTTCGAGAAAACTCACCTATTCGGATACCTTCTTTAAAAAATTGACTCTTGAGCCGAACCTGAATTTTAGAATACGTTATAATAGATATCTTGGCGAAAGAACACATGAATATGACGCGCCGGGTTGGACTTGTGAATCTTTGAACCCTGAATCATTGCAAAACGGCGAACCGATCTTCAGCACGGAAAATACTCTGAGAATATTCATTGACGAAATAAACGTCACTTGTAACCTGAAGAAGCTTGATAAATATACTTTTATTCCATAACCATAAAACCAATAATATGTGTGTATGAAAAGAGGGCGAATTTTGGGGTACAACACTTACTATGAGAATATCATCCACATAAAGCAACAAAATAAAAAATGAATTTCCAGGTAAAAATCTGAAGTAAACACAGTGGCCGAGCTGACTTCTAATGAAACCTATGTATGCCATGAACTTATTGAATCTCCTATTCCAGTTTCGAGGGGATTGTTTCATTCCATATAATGACTTGTTCAGCTTGCACACATAATCTTCCTTTCCCTATTCTGCATACCCTTCATGTTACTTCATCAAGATTGTTTCATCTAGATCTCCATACAAGAAAGCAGTGTTCACATCCATTTGTTCCAGTTCTAGGTCGAATTGTGCCACCATGGCAAGTAACATTCGAATTGATATGTGCTTCACAATAGGAGAAAACACATCATTGAAGTTGTCACCTTCTTTCTGAGTGAAACCCCTTGCGACCAATCATTACTTTTATCTCTTCGACGTAACTCTTTAGATTCCTTCCTTAGCTTTGAAAATCCACTTACAGATGACTAACCTGGCTCCAACGGGTTTCTCGATCAGTTCCCAAGTGTGATTATCATGAAGAGATTTCATGTCATCATCCATAGCATTCAGTCATTCAGTCTTATTTTTACTCCTCATAACTTCCTTATAGTCTCTAGGTTCTTCATATAAAACATCACTTGCATAGATTAAGGCATAAGTTATAAGATATGTATACCCAAGTCTTTAAGGTGGATTGATGACTCTTCTCGGCCTATCTCTTTCCAACAGGTAGTCATCGACAATTTCCTCAACTTTCTCAGTATCTTCAACATCTTGTGCTTCTTCTTCGACTTGATCTGGGATATGCAATTCATCATCGACATGCTCCACCTCAGTAGGAATCACTTCCCGTTCCGACTCTTCTTTAGATATCTCTGAACTTCGACCAGTGTCATCAGTTTTCTTGAAAGCCATCTCAGCTTCATTGAAAACTACATCTCGACTGGTGATACACCTCCTATGACCTGGCTCTAGGCACCATATCTTATAAGCTTTGACTCTTTAAGGGTATCCCATGAACATGCATCTCTAAGCTCTAGGTTTGAACTTGTCTTTCCTAATGTGAGCATAGGCTACGCAACCAAATTCTATAAGTTTGTCAAGATCTAGTGGATGTCCCAACAAAACCTTTTTAGGTGTCTTCATATCTAACACAGTCGAAGGACGTCTCTTTATCAGATATGTTGTTGTCAAAACAACCTCTGCCCAAAACACCTTCTTTAACCCATCACTAGTCAACAGGCGCCTAACTCTTTCCTAAATGGTTCGATTAAACCTTTCGGCCAAACCATTTTGTTGGGGAGTACATGTAATGGTTATGTGCCTTGCAATACTAGAGGCTGCACAAAAATTGTCTAACACCTCATTGCAAAATTCAAGGCCATTGTCGGTTCTCAACCTCTCGACCTTTCTACCAGCCTGATTTTCGACCAGAGTCTTTCAACTTTTGAAATTCTCAAAAGTTTCTTCCTTAGTGTTCTGGATGGATACCCACAACTTTTTGGAATAATCATCAAATATAGATAAAAAGTACATAGCTCCTGAATGTGATGGACACCTTACAGGCCCAAAAAGATCATCTTGAATATAGTCAAGGGATCTATGTGTTCTTTGTTTTCCTTTATTGAACTTCACTCTGTAAGATTTTCCAAGTACACATGGTTAACAAAACTTCAACTTTTCGAATTTGTCTCCACCAAGCAAATTTTGTTTCCCCAATTCGACCAGACCTCTTTCACTAACATGGCCCAATCTCATGTGCCAAATTTTTGTCTTCGACAAAGATTTCATGAATGCAACATATGCAGAACCACTTACAAATTCAGTCTCAAGGGTATACAAGCCTTATTTTTTCACGCCTCTCAAGACTTCTTTCGACCCCTTCTTGACTCTTAGGATACTTTTATCTCCCTGGAAAACATATCCTTTCTCATCAAATTCAGCAAAATAAATCAAGGTTATTTTCAAATTAGGTACATACTTGACTTCAGTCAATAACCTTATTGACTCATCATGGAGCTTGAATCTTACAGATCCAACATATGCAATCTTGCAAGTTTTGTTGTTTTCCAACAATACAGATCCACTATCTTGATCACATAGTTCCTCAAACAAGTCTTTGTTTGGAGTCATGTGCCAAGTGCAACATGAATCCTTATCTTTTTTATATATGTATTTGTTTGGAGTATTGATATATTGTATATTATATTTATTTATTTCATTTGTTTGAAGTCATGTGCCAAGTCCAACTAGGGTTTTCACCCTTCTTCCTCAGCGGCGCCCAAATTGTCTCTCTTCTTTCCTAAGTAAACGTGAAACCCAGATTCAAAATGAAAACAAATCAAATCAAACAGAATCAGAGGATTGGAAAAGATTTCATTGATGTTATTGAATGTTACACAAAATCTGACCTAATTTCAAATCAAATCCCTAAAAAAAAAACTTATTTTCTAACCAAATCCTTTCTAATTCATGAATCTGTAATCAAATCACAATCAAAATCAATTTACAATCAATTTGTCATACCCCAAATTTGACTGCCTTATTGCTATAGTCAAAATTATTTTTAAGCTTAGAGTTTTATAAAACTCTTTTGGGTTACCCTGACATTTTGGGTTTTATAAATATTTGTTTTCAAATCTATTTAAAAATAAAATAATTTATTTCAGATTATTTGTATTTTTAATTGCTCGTCTTCATATACTTTCAATTGACTTTTTATTTCAAATAAATAATATAGCACAATTGGTAAGGAAGCATAGCTTGGAAGCATATGGTCAAGGGTTCAAATTTGAATTGGTGCATTTTGGATATTTTTGTTTATTTGTTACTAACTATTTCTATTTTTTAATTATTTCCAAAATCACAAAAAAAAACATTTTTTAATATTTAAATATTAATTTTCGTATTTTTTATTATGGTATTTTTAAAATTATTTATTTATTTGGTTTTATGCATTTTTTTAATAAAATTGAGTGCAAAAGTTATAATAAATACCAAAAATATTTCCTTTTGTGATTAGTTGTTTCTTATTGGTTATTTCGTGTCAATTTGTGTCATAACCAGTTTCTGATTGGTCAGCTTAATGACCAAGGAAGATCTGATTTGTCAATTAATTTTATTTTTCTAATTTATTGACCTAATTATCACTATAAATAGATTATTCTTTCACACTATTTTGGAGGCAGAAATCCACAAATCTTTCTCTTACTTTTGGTTTATTTCAGGATTTCTTAGCAGAAACTCTAAGAAACAAATCCAAAAGCAACACCACCAATCAACAATCACACACAATTTTACATATGAGGCCTCTCTATTCTTTTTTATTTTTAATTTATTTTTATTTACCATATAATGATCTCTGATGATTATTATTAAAATTATATATTTTTTCTCAACAATTTTCGAACCTATTTTTGATTAAAATCTTTGCACTTTAATCTTGTTTGTATTTTTGTGTTATGTTTCAACAATTTTTGGTACAAACACTTTTCTCCATATCAAAACCTCTACCATATTTTTATACAAAGAAAAAACCTCACATTTTAGTCTATGTTTATACATAGAACCTCAATTAGTTTATAATATTATTTTTATAAAAAAAAAACATATGTTTTAGTCAAAACAATACTTCGAGCACTTTTTTTTTCATACAATAGACATCAATCCAATACAAATCACTAAACATCACCTTCAGTTCAGCACTAACATACCTGAATCCAAATAATAAAAAAAACAGCACAACAATTGGATTCAAAATAGATCGTAAAATTCCGAGGAAACGAAGAAGAAAAAATGCCGTTTTGTCCCCCGTCGTTCACCAAACTGGCCTCCCTCTCACAAAACCAGTTGTTCGCCATTGATATTACCGTCGAGCAGGTGCAGCTCTGCCAGCACTCGCATCTTTGTATCGATGACAACTTCTCTGGAATCACCCGTCACCGGAATACAACTCCGCCGAAACCGTGGCCCCTTCTTCCATGTTTCTGGAAAAATTAGAAGAATCAAAAGTAGATCGAAATCAACCACGAGTAGCCCCTATTCACGGTCATACAAAACCTATGCCTTCAGCCGCGTCCATACCACTTCGTGACGTCTCGTCATCTGCAAACCGCGACCTCTGCTATCCATCGCGAAGCCTTCATCATCGGTCAACTAACCACTTCTAGTATCACCTTCATCTTTCTATTCTTACCCCTTAATTAGTCTTACTTAGATAAAATAATAACCTGTACGTTGCTTTCTTTTAGGTCTTTCCGAAAGTTTTTACTAATAAATGAATTTAACATCCTCGAATAATTAATACACCGACTTGACGTTTACTAATTAATTATTCATATAAGAAAACAAAAAAATATGCTTTTAGTTTTTTATATAATAAATTCATCACTTTTAAAATTAAATTAATTCAATAAATTTGCAAAGATATTAAAATCCATGCAACTCACCAGTGAGTAATATGTGGTTAATATTTGACCACGTGATAAGGAAGACTTTATCAGACTCCCTCTGCATACTTCATGACGAGTAACATGTGGTCAATATCTGGTCACGTGAGAAGAAAGACTTTATCATACTTTCCCCACTCTACGTCTTAATATAGCTAATCAATCAAAAATCATTTTTCACTAACTTAATTCAAACCTCATGTTCTTTTCAAAAAGGATTATGAAGATATTTCTCATTAACTTCGAACTTCATCTAACAACTCCGCTATTGACATACCTAGACTTGGTTTAAGGAGAACTCGAAACATCTTCGTAATCCATAAAATCACCAACCAACTGTGAACTACGAATTGGGACTCTAATTCCCTTAATAAAAACTAAAATCCTATTTATCACATTCCCTTCGTCTAGAAACGAATGAAACAAATTAGAATCTCTAACCAAATTAGGATTATCCTTTATATCCCCTTCCAAAAGATAAAAATTAAGGGTGGCGACTCTTATATTTTTATCGGTTATTACAGCTGGAGACTCTGTTGGGGACTCAACCCTCGGGCTTAGAAGCCTTCTCTTAGGTTTATAGTTTTTGTTTGGATCTTTAATATTTTCAATATTTGATGTTATTTATTTATTTGTTTTCATTTATTATTTTTATTTATTTATTTTTAATCATATTCTATTCATTTGATGATGGGATTTTTATTTATTTTTTTAAAATATTTTTCAAAAACCCTTAAAAAGAAAGTTCGTCTATTAATCAGGGGGATACATCATCCCTATGAGTTTATGTGACGACTTCTCCTAGAGTCGGTGGAATTCCGAAAAAGAAATATGTCTCAAGAGACATCCTCTTGGGGGGTAGGACTATGGAATGAAACCTATGACTCTTTGTATAAACCTTAAACCAAAATCTCATGGTAAGACCTTTTACGACCTTAGAGACGAAAGTTTTGGTCTACAAAGAGACTCCGCTTAAGGGAGGTCCTTATGCCTTTTCCTCTAGTGTAATTCATGACACCCTTAAGGAAGCCACCTTATAGGTAAGGGTATAAAAACTTAGAACCTTTATAGGAACTCTCCTACAGGTTACTCTATCAACGTCATATCCTCTTAACCCATAAGGGTGTCCTCATCTCTATATCTATCCCGAAACCGGTATAGGGTATTCACATACCCTAAACCCGTATAGGATATTCACTACCCTAAACCCATAAGGGTTTCAGTTTGTCAATTACAAACCTTAGGTCCATAGGGATTCCCTTATGTATATTATAGCCTGTTGGGATTTCCATGTGTCTGTTACAATCCTTATCCTGTAGGGGTTTCCTTTTTGTGCATCGTGATCTCTAGTCTGTAGGGATCCCTTTTTTGTCTGTCATTATCCTTAGGACGTCTTCACTAATGCACTTCATGTGTCCTATATCATACCATAGGATTTGGTGACTATTGACCGGTCACCATGTGCTCTCTTCCATGATGTTCCCCCAGTCAAACCATCATCTCAATTGTCCATTGGCTTATTATAATCCCTAGCTGGTATGGGTTATCTTTTTCTGTCTTAATCCATAGCTTGTAGGGGTTTCCTTTATTGTATATTAATCTCTAGCTTGTAGGGATTTCACAATTGTATATACCCCTAAAACCTGTGTAGGGTGTCCTTAGGTTTATCTTTGTTCCAACCTCGTATTGCATTGCATGTCCATGAAAATTTTTAGCATACCCTAAAAATAAATAAAAATTTCATACCCATGCATTTCCATACATCCCATACATACATTTTCATAAGGTTCATATCCATTTCCACTTTAGACCATTTTCCAACTATCATCTTCTAGCATGGTTTCCCAATACTCGCAAATGAAATAGAAATCTATCGAGAAATTCAAGAGATACAAGTCTTATTGGAGAGAGAAGGAAGCCCATCACCATGACGACTACGGGCCTACACAACGCCTTAGATGCAACTACTAAGGGTAACTCCCCTACATCAACAACAGTAATTTCCCTATCAATAAAAGAGGTATGCCCAACAAAAGAAAGGATAAAGGTCACCCCTTACTTCAATAATCCAAGAACTAAGAAGTATCTCCTAAAGTCAAGTGGATAAACAAAAAATCTCTTCCATAGGATCATCGTACTTATCAATTTCAATTTGTAATTTCCAAGTTGTTAAGTTGTATTTAGTGTAACTTTGTATCTTTTGATTAGTAATTCTAATAAAATAAGTATGCATGTTTTTGAAATCGATCCATTCGTATTCACTCTTCTACCACTTTCCATAAATAATCAATGACTTTCCATTTTCACACTTCTTTTCTATCTTCCATTGCACAACTTTAACAAACTTCAAGGGAGAATGACATAAACTAAATTAGCTGAATTATGTTGGTGTATGCTTTCAATGTAAGAGTGAGCTGATGATGTAAGGCATTGTTTCAATTCCTAAACAGTGGAGAAATAAGGAGTTAATCCATAGTTAACCCCCTTGAGCCAAAAGTTTGAGTTATTTCTATTTTCTAAAAAAAACTTTAATCTTAACTAGGGGCTGGGTCGATTTTAATTAATTCATGGGTGCATTCTAATCTCAAGAGAATTAGTCTATCTACGCAAAAGGTTCAAGCACATCCTCTTCCTCACATACATCATCCAAGATCGAGAAGACAATGAAGTTAAAGCTCACAAAATCTTCTTCCTCACTTACGTCATACAACATCGAGGGAGAAATAAAGATGAAGCTCGCAAAAATCAAACATGGCAGTCACGACTTTCCTGAATCAAAAGAGAAAAAAATATCAAAAGAAATTTTTTAAAAGAAGAGAGCCCGCTAAGTCAAAAACAAAAAGCAAAATTTTTTTACTTAGAAAATTTTAGGGCATCCTGATGGACCGGAAAATTCAAAGGAATTGGTCCATGCAAAAATAAGGGATTGAAAATAAACAAATTAGAGAACATTCTTGTGACAGCCACCTTAAGAATCGTCAAAGATTCTCATCAATGTTTTGATGCTTGGATACTTATCAATGCTTTTGTTCATCAACATGACTATAAAAACTCTCTTGTAGATTAGATATGTCCCTTGGATTAATCAAACTTAGGATTGGAGAACATCAAGGAGAATGGGGTGGGTTGAAATAAATTTTGAGTCTTATATCATTTATTTCTTAAACTGTAAACCAATGCCATGTTACAACCTTCAAAAGTCCTAATTGAAGCAAGGTTAACTATGAAAACATACTCGGCAAATATGTGTTAAACTGACTCCTATGTTTTTTAAAATCATTACTAAACACTTCGCTTCTTCAAATCTCCATCTCTAATCATCCATTTCTTCTCCATGAAAATTTTGATTTCAAAACTTGCATGTGCATCAAGCGGAATTACTTTTCAAAATGTACAAATTTATCTACGAATCAATACTTAGCATCAAGGAGATCTCAAAATTGGTCTAATCAGAAGCGATCCTTTCCAGGTAGCTCCAGACTAGGGGAAGAGCATCTAAGGAAGAACCTTATTATTATAGGGAATACTAATGATCGTAGGGGTATATTGCATAAAGATACTATTGACTAGGGGTGATCACTCTAAGATTCAATCAACTTGGGTTACATTTCAAAGCACTGTTCAATCAGGGGAATACATTTCGAAGGAGCATTCCTTAATCAAGTCATATCATAACATGGTATGACTCTGTTTCATCTTTTCAACAAACTTATCAAGGCCCTCTAAGACTCAAATGTTGGGGCAATGCATATCAAGTTCATCTTATAAAATTTAGGGTCCAAGTTCCCCTTCAAGCAACTTCAAGTACAAACTTTTCAAAATTCAAATGTTGGGGAAAACCATTGCGAGGCTCGATCAAAAGAAATTGGTTCAAAAATAGCCCATCAAGGGAAAAACATCCAAGGGCCCATTATTCAAGAGAATAATGTTTCAAAGTGAAAAATAGTGGGATCATTCATACTATGATAAAACTATTTCCAAGCTCATATCAAGGAGAATCTCTTCCAAGACCTGACTAGGGGCAAGCTCTCTGCGTACTTTCACGATCCCCCGGTGGATCCTTCTTATACGTCAATAATATTCGAGCTCAAAACAAGTATCGGGAAATCACATTAGCATAAAACTCTACCACCTACGACCCATCACACGGGTGTAGCGGTAGAAATGTTGAAACAAAGCCATTAGATTGACTCGACTCGCACAGATCAAAATAAAAATTGTCACCGCGCTTTATTGTTTCCAAAGGAATGGGAAAAGAGCGAATAACCAAAAAAGAAGGGGGAAAGAATCCAGGTAAGGGGGTTGGTTATGAAAAGGGAAGGTATTAGAACCCTAAACATCTACGGTACTCCGCAAGAACCTCTTTGAAAATCTGTATGTTTTAGTTATAAAATGTTGTATACAAAAATAGATTGTGGGGATGAGAAAATAAATGTTTTTATAATTTTTGCACCCTCCGCGGTTGCGAACCTTTAGTGCCTACGTACCACCTTCTGTGCAATAGGGGATCAGGGTACTCGTAGTTCACCTTTTAAAAATTTTAAAACACTTGTGTGTTGGTTGATTTTAAGAGACAATACATCATCGTCTTATCCGAGTGGAAGATCATACTTACTACCCAAGATTATGAGAAATGAGAATTTGCGTCATCTCAAAGTGGAGGATATGGCTTGGATTTTAAAATCTACGAAGCCTCACTGAACACCCAAGTGGAAAATATCTCACTTCACTATATATCATATAAGTATAGTAGCTCGCATTATTATAAGGATTGACAAGAGTCTAATATTTTGAGAAAATGTTAAAGTAAAAAGCCAAAATAGAAAAATGGTTTGAATGAGATTGATTGACTTTTAATCTTCTCACAAAAATATCAATGTATTGTTAAGTTGATTAAGAAAATATTTTTGAAAATGCATGGACCTAAGTCCATGTTTATTAAGAAAGTGGTTTAAGTTTTAAAACAAGAATAATTTTCAAAAGGAGGGAGAAGATTTTGAAATTAAAGAAGATGGGAGGAGATGAAGAGACTATCCTAAAGCATAAGGTAAAAGCTAGGGAAAAGAACCGTCGAACCTACAAGAAGCCAACATTTGACACATTGAGTCAATGGAGAATCCCATCCTTTGAATTTGAAACCAAACAAACAATTACAAAAAAAAAAACTTCTTAAGAAAACCAAGCTCCATTTACATTAAGTCTTGACAAAAATTGGGCAGAGTAACGGTTGTATACAGATGAATTCCAGATCACAGACAAAACATGTAATCACAATAACCTGCACACAAAATAATCAAACAACCCAGTGTCTTGGGGTAAACCCCAAGAACTCTAGAAAAAATAACATTGAGGTCACAAAGTTTCCAACATAGGTCAAGGTCCCTAATCCTAAATCCAAGAAGTCCATGTCTCTAAAGTGCCAAGGATAGTAACCAAGTAGTCCAAGTAACATTAATGTTTTTTAGGGTTCAAGTTGATTATTAAGTATCTTAAAAAAGAAATGAAAAGCTCAAGTGAGCAAAAATGAGAAAGACATAAAATATAAATGCTCAAATGAGCAAAGATGAAAATAGAATGAAATGTAAATGCCAAAGTAAATGTGCTTAAAGTAAAGGCATAAAGCAAAAGTATGAAATAAAGTTAATTGTTAGAAATTAGTGGTTAGTTAAATGACCATCTTGAAACTTGCATTTGGAACTCATTAGAGGATTGGTAGAACCAAAGCCTCTCAACAACAAGTTGCATTTGCTTTTTGTCAACTATATCACCCCTTTAAGAATTCTAAGGGCATCATTAAATGATCAATGATGTTTAAGTGATCCACTTTGACCAAAATTGATGAAAATTCATTAGAGGATTGGTAGGACCAAAGCCTCCTAACAATGAATCTCAATGTTATTGGATTAAAGGGTTCAAATTAACATACTTGGGCTTGCAAACATGAGTTTGGGCCACGAATGATCATTTTCTCAAATTGGGACAAAATTTAGCGTTATGTTAAGCAATCGTAAGTGGACTTATATAGAATTCGCACCTATTTTGAGGCCGGTCAATAACAATCTATGTACCGTATGTTTTGAGAAATGATATAGGAATCATGCTCCAATAACATTTAGTACAATAAGAATGGGAAAAGATGAAGAGGGATGGGGTGAGAAATAAACCATATTTGAACTAAAGATTTAATCAAACTATTATTAAAATCATCCATCCACTTTTATGGAGTTAGACTCAACATCATGGATCCAATGATGTTAATAAAGTTCAGGATCCAAATTTCATAGTCAAAGATCAGCATGAATATATATAAAAAAATAAAATTATATTTAAAATAGGAAAGTAAGATTTTAAAAATGATTTAAAAATGAAATAAAGAGGAAAAATATAAATCATATTCAAAATAATTAAGAAAAATTAAACAAGACCATAGAAAAATCAGAAATGAGCTCAAATGTTTATATAAAACTTTTGATAATTTTTTAAATTCAGAAACTATTTTTTAAAATTAAAAGAAATGGAAAAATGAACCAAAAATGAAGAAAAATAGTAAAGTCAGAAATAAAAAATAAATGAGGTCACCAATATAAGTGAAAAGATCATTGGATCCTTCCCTAATGTTTCCAGAATTAAAAAATGAAGAAAACTATTTTTTAACAATTAAAACAATTCAAATAAAGTGAAAAATTATAAAAAAGATCAAAACACAAAATAAAAATGTGAAAAAATAAAAATCAGAAAGAGTAAAATCAAAATGCGTTAGTAAGCTAATCCAATGTGGACCAATAGATGAGAGTCAAAACGCGTTAGTAAGCTAATCCAATGGATCAGACGCGCTGTGCATATCATGGTCATTATTGAATAAAGCATTGGATCAAATATTAAATCAGATATTTGAAAATTCCAAATGGCACGCTTTCATTGGTTAAAGGATGACACGTTGGTCATCTTCAACCTCCAGACCGGTACCATTCGCTTCGTCTCATCAAGACGAAGACTACCACACCTTCGCGAAAAATTTATATAAATTGTAGCTCAGTCGTTTTGGAAGAGAAGTTTTGAAAAGGGATTTGAAATTTCATTGTCAAAATATGTTTTCAGTTGAAAACAAATGTTGCGACTAGAATCAGGATGATGAGAGCTTCACAATAGTATCAAAGTTTGAGATAATTGGTGAAGGAATCTACCTATTAAAGTTAAGTTGCAGAGCTCTTAAAATTGACTTGGCTAGCATAATTCAGGGAGTTTTAAAGCTTAATTCTTCTTCTGTTAGCTTCAGTGAAGATCAAGGAAGGTGAATTGACAAAGAAAAATGATTGAGAAAGGCTATAAAAGCAAATTCGAAATTGCAGAAAGTTGTATTCAAGAGAGAGTTTGGCAGGGTGATTATGGATTTCCCAGCTTGAGAAAATGAATGAGGGATGATCCTCTATTTATAGGGAAGTGAATGGAATGCTCAAGTGTGTAAAATGATGAAGTTAGGAGGGAAATCATGTGAAGTTGCCAATAAGAAAAGTGTAACTTGTAATTTGATCAAAACTCATCCAATCCTTTTGTTTTATCATGCTAATCCCTTTTAGAGGTTCACTAAACGCGATTAGAAGCAAAAACACGCAGCAATTTTGTGTTTAGAAGCCAAAATAAGGATTTCAAATTCTGACTTTTGGAGAAACTTCAGTTTCAAGTTACCAAATTCAAATCAATGGCATTCTCAACTCAAGGGGTCTTAAGACATGATTCTTGAAGCTTTAGAAAGATGATGTTACAAGCTTTATAATGTGGAAAGAATGGGATCAAATGGATGCTTGAGCTGAAAGTTGCAATGAGTCAAAGTTGAGAAAAAGAGGTTGACTTTCTATACTTAGAAAATTTCTAAGTTTTTCTTCAAAAATGAGTTATAATCTCTTGCATCCAAACATGGCGTTCCACTTGAAATTTGCTCTTGACCAAAAAAGATGGCATGAAGTAGATATCTTGGATGACATTTTGAGATTTGAACCATTCAAAATATACAAAAATTGAGAAAGTTATGACTTGTTGAAGTTGGCAAAAATTCATGAAATGACCTATAATCTTTTGCATCCTTAGGGCATATTCCATCCATTTTAACACTTTGCACTTAAAAGATAGGTTGAAGTTCAAATCCTTAAGATAATTATGGAAAAAGAATGGGCTTAAGGTGATAAAAATTGACCAAGTTATTATATTTTGAAGTCACATAAGGGATTTTGATGGCCTATCTAGAGGACTTGTAATCTTTCTTCATCATTAGGTATCCTCCATACAAAATTTTCTTGAAACCTTTGAATTGATTTATTTATAACCCTTTGAATAGAAGCATGTTTTTGGAATCACTCAAAAATAGAAAAAGATGAGCAAGATGTAGCCTTTAGAAATTCAAAACCCTAGCTCATAGAGCAACAAAATGCCTTGGAAAACCTTTTCAATTTTTGTAAACCTTCTTGCACAAATACTTTTGTCATGTAAATAGAAGTTATTGAGGATGATAATGAGAAACCATGGCAACCATAACCACTTACAAATATTGATAATTGAGGGAGATATGCACTTGTGATCAAGAAATCAAAGAGTTGTCCAATTAGGTCAAACTTCTCCAATCAACCCTTGCGCCTTTGGATTATCTTTGACAACATGAGGCATGATGGATCATAATAGACTTTGTCATGATATTACTTCAAAACATCTTCAATGATGAAGCTTGAATCTAAATGAAGCTTTTTTGAAGAAGGCATGGGAATAAACTCATAAACCTATAAATCAAATTGATGGAATGTGTTGTGCTTTCACCTATAATATCATCAATTAGGGCAAACATTCATTATATTTATTAGTTAAAATTTAATCAATAGATGATCACAAAATACAAGTCAAGGTGCTTGATGATTCCATATGAGCAAAGCTAAAGATAAGGAGAAGAACCAAACCCTAGTGTGATCTTGTTGTGATTGAGTTGATATGATATGATAGAGGAATCTTAGGGGCAAAAATTGGGGTACAACACTGCCCTTATTTAAGTGTCTTTTATCCGGAGATGCGAAGGTTAAAATCTTCGCGTAGACGCGATTGAAGATACTTAAATATAAAAAAAAAGCCCTGTTTTTTGCCCTAAGATGCCATTCAACGCTTATGATTATGAATGCAAATGAACAAATACAAAAATGACACAAGACACCACTAGGAATGTAGCAAATAAAAACAGGGATCAAAAGAAAAACTCGACCAGAAAAATAAATCACTGGTGAACAAGAGACCCAACTCTATTGGGGTAAAGGCCAAAGAGGAGATAAGGAGTCATCAACTCAAAGATTGAGGAGAGAAAGTAAAGGATAACCGTGATCACTAGATGACTATGAACTATCCACTCACTGAGAAGATAGAAAAAAAGTAACGTCGATCTACCGCAGAAAGAAATGGTAAGATAATACCGGTAAATACCAATATTAGAGTAGGTAATAAACGATTAGCACCAGTATTCACAACTGGGAACAAAAGAACTTCTTTAGAGTAATGCAAATCTGAACGACGAACTATCTCCCACAATGACAAGACTACCATTCATCGGAAAAAGATCTCAACAGCGAACTACCTTCCATAATGACAAGGCTACCATTCAGTGGAGTAACAAATCTCAACAATGAACTAACTTCCATAATGACAAGGCTACCACTCATTGGAGTAACAAATATCAACAATGAAAATCCTTCCATAAGGACAAGGATACCATTCATTGGAGTAAAAAATCTCAGCAATTAACTACCTTCCATAATGACAAGGCTAGCATTCATTGGAGTAACAAATCTCAGCAACTAACTACCTTCCATAATGACAAGGCTACCATTCATTGGAGTAATAAATCTCAACAACAAACTATCTTCCATAATGACAAGGCTACCATTCACTGGAGTAACAAATCTCAACAACAAACTACCTTCCATAATGACAAGGCTACCATTAATTGGAGTAAAAAATATCAACAACGAACTACCTTCCATAATGACAAGGCTACCATTAATTGGAGTAACAAATCTCAACAACAAAATACCTTCCATAATGACAAGGCTACCATTCGTTAGAGTAACAAATCTCAACAACAAACTACCTTCCAACATGACAAGGCTACCATTCATTGGAGTAACAAATCTCAATAACAAACTATCTTCCTTAATGACAATGCTACCATTCATTGAAGTAACAAATCTGAATCTTCTCCGGGAGCTATCAGATTCACTAGGGAAATACAGATTGATCAAATAAAGTGACCTGATATTTGTTGTTATGAGTAGGAATTACAACTATGATTCCTTGGGAAAAGAAATATGGCTTCCTGGGGAAATGCCGATATATTCCTGCTGAGGAGATAAAGTTTTCATGTGCAAAATAAATGCACATTCTCACACAGGCGCTCAAAGCTTGCCGAAATCAAAATAATAATACTGCTGGGGACCACACATTGAAAATAGAAATAAACCAGAGTGAAACAGTCAACCCAAAATAAATCCTCATGAGAAATAAAATCAAGAGGGAAACACTTTCTATCCAGACAAAGAGCTGAACGGGAAGGCTAAAGTAGAATTATTCCATGAGAGCCAAACTCAATGGGGAAATTGAAATAATATACACTTTTTTCTTAAGGTTGACACTCCATTGGAGCGAAGATAGCACAACTTTGCAAAATGGGGTAATATGCCAACAAGATATTAATGAATGAAAATGAGCGATGATTTGCTAAATTCAAATAGGAATGATGTATGTGTGAATGCGTAAGTGTCATTATGTATATGCTGACAAAACAAACATATAACACTGGGGACAACTGAGCAAAAACAAGTAGGTACAGTCAATACTCGGCTAAATCACATCCAAGATGGAATTTCCCTAAGAAAGTAAGCACCAACCGAGGAAACAAATTCCTATTTCACAGCTTAACTTTATTGGGAAGGAACATAATCGTAATAGTAAATCAACACGAACATAATGATATAACATCCTCCTCCAGACTCCATCGATGAATAACACACACACTTCAATGGGAAAACAAAAGTTTCAAGGTCTATATTTCTGCTAGGGATTACGATACTGATTTCACTAGGGAAAACAATGCCACATTGTCGAGACATCAGTTGGGGATACTGTATTGTCTTCATCAGGGAGGGAAACACCACATCATCGAGGGGAACCCAAGATACATTCTTCAACACTAAGAGTGAGGATTGCACCAACTTCATTGGGGAGAAATTATGAAACCATATGGGGATGATAATTTTTAGAAAGACATGTTATCTTGATCTTACTTGGGGATTTAAGAAAGTTAAACATTACAGCACGGTATCTAACTTATGGAGATTTTAAATCAAACCCAGCATTGTGTGGGAGAAAACCCAAAAAAAGTTGACAACTGTTTCAACACTTCTTAGGAAGGATATCGCCCTTGTCTGGTTGCCTGGGAAACAACCAACAATAATAATTCTGATACTGCAACGGGAGGTGTTTTGCAAATGATTCAATTTCAATAATCAAAGGGGAAGAGACTTTCCGTCATGTGAGTGAAGACCTTTCTGGGGAATTTAGGATAAAGACTTCATATCAGGCAAAACTGAGATCACAATGTACCAAAACTTGACTGGTGAAGATGGGATCGCAAACCCAACATCGCATTATACACCAATTTGTCCTGTCTTCAACTAACTGGGCAACACATGAAGATCATACTCATTCCAGCAGAGGTGCCTTGGGAGAATTTTCTTAGGGAAATCAGACTTTCAAAAATTCCTGAATCTGTCTGTCACTGGAGTCACTATCTTTGTTCTCATTGAGTCACAAAATCTAAAGAGATAAATAATTTATAAATAATTTTCAAAAAATAATTTTGTTATTTAATCGGTTTTCTTTGACCATTACCATCAATTATAAATAAAGTCTTTGTAAGCTCAATAAAATAAGAATTGGAACGCATTGGATAAAGGCTCAAACTTTATTAATAGAATGGTAGTCTGCAAATGGCTAAACTCCATAGATGATTACAAACTTTGGAAAATTGTAATACATATTGGAAAAGATACATTGAAATACAATGACCACTATTCTCCCTAACAACTTTGAATTCCTGAGCAGCGACTTTAGCTGAAGAGTGGTGAGGATCCAAGAAGACTGTTGCTTCAATGATCAAGTCTTGTCTGATGTAGTTACTTACCAAGAAATCCCTAAATTTTGCCTACGTTTCCCTTGCGGTTTTTCAACCTACCAGGAAAAATTTATTATGTTTTATGTCTCTAATTTTTGCCTAGACCGCCCTTTTAGGTTTTCGGCCTACCGAGACGCTCCTTTTTTCCTAAGGCACCCTTTCGGGTTTTCGTCTTAGCGAGCTATTCTTTTTTTCTTAAGGCAAAGTACTTCTTGACTACATCATCATTTACAGGACGTGGGAACTCCTCGCCGTCAATTGTTTCAAGAATCAATGCAGTGCCAGAGAAGGTTTTCTTGACAACATATGGGCCTTTAAAATTAGGATTCCATTTACCCCTAGAATCAGCGTTAAAGGACATTATCTTCCTGAGCACGAGGTCGCCTTCTCTAAATACACGAGGTTTGACCTTCTTATCAAAAGCTTTCTTCATTCTCTTCTGGTATAACTGACTATGACACAAGGCTATCATTCTTTTCTCTTTAATTAGACTCAGCTGGTCAAAGTTTTTCTGGACCCATTCAGCCTCTGACAACTTGGCTTCCATTATCACGCGCAAAGGGGGAATCTCAATCTCAATTGGGAGCACTGCTTCCATGCCATACACAAGAGAGAATTGGGTTTCCCCTGTTGAAGTGCGTATAAATGTTCGATACCCATGAAACGCGAAAAGGGAGCATTTACCGGATGATCTTCTTGATGTTCTTATTAGAAGCTTCAACAGCCCCATTCATCTTTGGTCTGTAGGGAGATGAATTATGGTGGATATTCTTGAATTCTTCACATAGTTCCGTCATCATCATGTTATTCAAGTTTGAGTTGTTGTCGGTGATAATCCTGTTGGGCACACCATACCGACAAATTAAATTATTCTTGATAAAGCGCACTACCACTTGCTTAGTAACATTAGAATATGAAGTTGCTTCCACCCATTTGGTGATGTAGTCAATTGCTACCAAAATAAAACATTATCCATTCGACGCCTTTGGTTCAATTATTCCAATCATGTCAATACCCCACAATAGAAAAAGGCCATGGGAAAGAAATAACATTGAGAATCGTAAGAGGCACATGAATTTTGTCGGCATGAATCTGGAACTTATGACACTTCTTTGCAAATTTGTAACAGTCATATTCCATTGTCATCCAATAATAACCTGTCCTAAGCATCTTCTTTTCCATCGAATGTCCACTGGCATGAGTACCGGAGGAACCTTCATGGACTTCACGCACCAACATGTCTACTTCGTGTCTATCCACGCATATGAGTAAGACAATGTCATAATTTCTTTTATATAGCACGTGTTCATTGAGGAAAAAGTTGCATGCCAACCTTCTCAATGTCTTTCTATCTTTATTTGATGTGCCAGCAGGGTATTCCTGAGTCTAGAGGAAATGCTTGATATCATAATACCAAGGCTTTTCATCTGCTGTTTCCTCCGCCGCAAACACATGAGCTGGTCTATCCAAACATCATACTGTGATACGAGGCACATCATTCCAAGTATGCACTTGATTCATAGAAGCCAGAGTTGCCAAAGCATCCGCCATCTGATTTTCATCTCTGTGAATATGATAGAATTCAACTTTGTTAAAGAAGGGTAATAGTCCTCTAGCATAATCTTTGTAAGGGATCAAGCCAAGGTGACGAGTATCCCATTCTCCTTTAATTTGATTCACTACCAAAGTTGTATCACCATAAACATCTAGAACTTTGATTCTAAGATCAATGGCTTCCTCGAGCCGCATGATACAAGCCTCATACTCTTCCATATTATTAGTACAATCAAACATCAGCCTTACGGTAAAAGGAATGTGTGATCCATGTGGAATGATAATCACAATACCAATTCCTTTTCTGTAAGCATTCATAGCTCCATCAAATACCATACCCCACCGGGATTCAGGATCATGACCTTCCTCATTGCAAGCTTTCACTTTCAAGAACATCACATCCTCATCAGGGAAATCAAACTTGACAGATTGACAATCATCTACCGGTTGGTGGGCAAGATAATCCGCCAGAACACTGCTTTTTATGGCCTTTTGAGTGTGGTACTCAATATCGTATTCCGAAAATAACATCATCCAAAGGCCAATTCTCCCAGTAAGAGCAGGCTTTTCAAAAATATACTTAACTGGATCTATTTTGGAAATCAACCAAGTGGTATGATTCAACATATATTTCCCCAACCATTTTGCCGCCTAGGCCAGAGCACAACATGTCTTTTCCAACATAAAATACCACGAATCACAGTCAGTAAATTTATTACAAAGATAATAGATTGAATATTCTTTCTTTCCTGTTTCATCCTACTGTCCCAAAATACAACCCATAGAACTATCCAACACTATTAGATACATGATCAATGGTCTTTCTTCAACGGGAGGGAGCAAGATGGGAAGTTCAAGCAGATATTCTTTGATACTTTCAAATTCCTTTTGGCAGTCATGTAGGAAATGAATCTGGAAATGTAATTCAACCGCCCAAAGAAGCCTCTAATTTTCTTTTTGGTTCTTGGTGCAGGCATTTCTTGAATTGCTTTGACTTTATCTGAGTCAACTTAAATTCCTTTTTGGCTGACAATGAAACCTAACAATTTCCTTGATCAGACACTGGATGTTCATTTATTTGGATTCAAGCGAAGACGATACTTCCTCAAATGCTGAAACAACTTCAACAAATCTTCTACGTGCCGTTCTTTGGTCTGTGATTTGGAAACCATATCATCAACATATACCTCAATTTCTTTGTGCATCATATCATGGAATAGGGTTTTCATAGCGCTCTGGTACGTTGCACCAGCATTTTTCAACCCAAAGGGCATCACTCTGTAACAGAATGTTCCCCATTGTGTGATAAATGTTGTTTTTTTCATGTCCTCAAGATCCATTGTGATTTGATTATATCCATAAAATCCATCCATGAACGATATTACTTTGAATTTTTATGTACTATCAACCAACATATCAATATGCAGAAATGGAAAATCATCTTTCAGACTAAATTTATTTAGATCTCTATAATCTACGCACATGCGAACTTTTCCGTATTTCTTTGGTACATGGATTTGGCAATCCACTGAGGATATACTGATGTCACAAGAAAACTGGCATTAATCTGCTTTAAAACGTCTTCTTTAATTTTCTCTTCCATGTCAGGGTGAGTTCTTCTCAACTTCTGCTTTATTGGCGGGCATTCTGGCTTTAAAGGCAAATGATGCTCCAAAATATCAGTATCTAGACCAGGCATATCTTGGTACGACCAAGAAAAGATGTCCACATACTCTTTCAATAGTTCAGTCAACCTTCTATTCACATCAGGATGCAATAGTGCTCAAATTTTGACTTCCTTTGGCACCTCCTCTGAACCCAAATTAATGGTCTCCAACGACTCTTTATACGGTTGAATGACATTTTCCTCGTGCTCGAGCAACCCTCAAACCTCTTATGGAATCTCATCATATTCTTCTTCTTCTGTCCCAAACACAGGGTATTCAAATTTGGGAGAGGGTGCATTGTCATTGTATTCAACAGGTTTATTAATTAATCTTCACATGTGATTTATGATTGCTTTTTAGAAACTGACACATATATCAAGTGATCATGCAGATTTATTTACAGTTATTATTTATTCCAAAAAGGATTTTTTCTGATTACCATTTTCCAAGAAAAAGCATAAAAATAAAACACAAATTGAGAATCAAATACATCTTTTATTAATGATTTAAATGAGCAAAGCAAACAGATAAGCCCATACAATATTAACTTTCACCATGGGTAGAGTGAAAGCTTTATGCAAAGATTAAAAAAAAACAAATTACTTTGAGACATTGATGCAAGAGGGAACATAATGAGTAACCCAGTTCTGGATTTTGACTTCAGGCATCACATAATTCGGCATCTCCTGTTCTTCTTTATCTTCTACAATGGAATTAAATTTAAAAGCAGTTGCATGGAGGTAGCCTCCGCTGCGGAAAATATCCCAATATCTGCTTTCAATAGACTTTAACCTCAAACTCTCAGCTTCGCCATTCTTTACAGAGGATCCCAAACCAGCCATGTTCTTGTTTACTGGAGGATCAACAATATGCCTCCATACTTTACTTGGACCATTTCGCACAACTTGCTGAGCATATTTGAATGAAGCTATAGAATTCTCATTCTCTCTTGCATTATCAACGGGCAGAGCTTGGAACTGCGTCCCTACAGCAGCTTCATCTACCTCTACAACAATGAAAGATGATAGATGAGATATTAGCAATTCTTGCTCTCCATTTATAATAACCACTTTTCTTCCGCGCATGAACTTTAACTTTTGGTGTAAAGTGGAAGTGACGGCCCCTACTTCATGTATCCATGGCCTTCCCAGTAGACAACTGTACGCGTGAATAATATCCATGACTTGGAAAGTGATCTGGAACAAGTGCGGGCCTATGTGAATAGGAAGATCGACTTACCCAATAACTGGTGTAAATACACGACCACTGCGGGTCACCCTTCTAGTTTCAGCAATATTCTCAATACTAGACAAAGGCTGGATGGGAACTTCCATACCATCCTCTAAAATAGTAGCATTGCACTTGTACGACACAACTTTATTTGACTTATAAGGAACGGGCCCTGGAAAGCAAATCACCACAGGGGAAACAACTGGCTTATACAATATTCAATTTCAACAGGGGCAGAATCATTGAAATAAGGCACAATTACATTCACACCTTTTTCCTAAAATTTGGACATCAAAGTATCACATCTGGAGAACGTATCGTCATCTGAGGAGAAGAATTCATCCATAGAAGCATATTCATCATTCAATTCATCCTCAGCCAAGCAAACCTTTATCATATTAACTTCATGGTAATCATCTCTTTGGGCTGACACCTTGATAGTGCCATTGTCCAATAACAACTGAATACCTTTTCTAACAATGGAACATCCCCGAGAATCTCTACAGCATACCCTGCAAGATCCATAGTGGTGCTCTACCTAACCCTCCATATGGCAAAAGGTAGCGTGAAATTGCACCAGATCATCATTCATATGGTCCACATCAAAGATCACTCTCCAAGACACCCAAAGACCATGTTCACTTCCTCCTCATATTCTGCCCTTGGTCTGATTATATGGATGAGGCCCTCATCCATCATCTCCTGCAAATCAACCTTTATCTTGTCACAACCTTGTATATTAGTACTACAGATACCACAATCAGCATGGTCATTAGTATAGTAACTAAACTCGCAAAGGTCTACATATATCTTTACCAAGTCTCCTCTAACAAAATTAATACCATAAATGCGGAAGTCCCCTGGACAACCAGCAACCATGTTGACAGCATTCGTTCCTCCATGCTTTGGAAGAGGATTATCTTTTACATTAGGACTGACATCTTTGAAGGACAAAAGGCCAGATCTAACCATTTTTTGTACCTCAGATTTCAGAGGATAACAGTTTTCCACATTATGCCCTGGTGCACCCTGATGGAAGGTGCACGTCTGATTTTCCTTATAGTACCAAGGCAAAGGGGATGGTATAGCAGGGGGTGGCCTAGTCTGAACCAACTTTTTCTGGATCAATGCTGGGAGTAACTCTGCATAACTCAAAGGGATAGCGTCAAAACGTTCTCTTCTCTAATTCTTCCCTTGACTTCCTTGAGGAGCTGGTCTTTGATAAGCTACTATAGTCGGAGCAGCATTAACAACTAGAGTTACCGAGGCAACATGTTGATGACGCTGATGATTATTTCTAGGAGGATTGATCCTTCTTTCTTGAATAACAACATTTGTTTCTCCTTCTTTCTTCTTAACAAATCCTAATGATGGTTTTTTCGCATTGCCGAAATTTTCATTCTTTGTCAGACGACCTTCTCTTACAACTTCTTCTAAACGGATGCCCATTCCCACCATTTCGGTAAAATCACTGGGTGCACTCGCCACCATTATTTCATAATATAATGCACCTAGTGTCTTCAGAAAAATCTTTGTCATCTCTTTTTCTTCCATTGGAGGAATCACCTGGGCGGCTACTTTACGCCATCTCTGTGCATATTCTTTAAATGACTCCTTGTCCTTCTGGACCATGGCCCTAAGTTGATCACGGTCAGACGCCATGTCCATATTGTATTTGTACTGTCTGATAAATGTTTCACCCAAGTCGTTGAAAGAATGAATATTGACACTGTCCAGGCTCATGTACCATTTCAACACTGCACTGGTCAAACTATCTTGAAAGAAATAAATTAACGGGCGTTGATCATCTGTATGGGTAGACATTCACCTTACATACATTACTAAGTAAGCATGAGGGCAAGTGGTTTCCCTTGTACTTTTCAAACTCCGACACTTTGAACTTTGCAGGTATCTTCACATTTGGCACCAAACATATATCATTCACATTCTGCCCAAACAACTCTTTTCCTCTGAGGGCCTTCAACTCTTTCTACATCTTATCAAACGGGTCTTGAAAATTGTCCATTCGATCATAGAAACCCAGGCTTTCACTTGGTAGAGGAATAGGGCGATACACTTCATCATTAGCAATCAGAACCATATTCACCGAGGGAGGTGCAGCATAGTGAGTCTCATTTCTAGTAGCAGGGGTGATATGCACCACAGGAGGTGCGGGAACAGCAGTAGTCCGAGCAAGTGGAGCAACTTTAGCATCCTAATTAAAACCTTCTGGAATAAAGTTCTCTGGAATTCCCCAAGGGTATCCCCGATGCGTGATTTTCGCAAGTATAACAATCGCGTCAGAGTAATATAAAAGATTATCGATCCCACAGGGACCAAAACGTCAATCTATCAAATTCTATTGTCACTATGTTTATCTAAGGCAGATCAAATCAGGTTTTATAGCAGGAAGAGTAAATAAAGTAAAAGATGTCAATTCAGATAAAAGCAACGGGTTCGAATGTAAATCACAATAGTCAGATAATGCTCTAAAATGCTTCTAATAGAACTACTTATGGGGCAATATTTCCTACTTTGAAAAGAACTAATTTAACAAGAACTATCACTTTCGCGTATTCAGAACCGAGTTTATTCTTTAAATAATTCCTTTTTATTGTCACATATAAAAGGTGTGTATTGCGTTAAAGTAATAAACCTATTTTTAAGAAATATAGTCACTTGACTAAGTTGAAAAGTGATATTGACTCAGAACTTCTAACCAAGAGATGATTAGACTTTTAAACCTATAAACGCGTCCGAAAAAGTTTTTGAAATCATTTCTTCTAAAAATTTAAAGGATCTTACTTAATTAAATGAAACGCTTTCGCGCTCTTTGAGCAATTAAGACTAACCAAGTTTACCAATGGTTGGACGGATTTCGATCTTACCCAACAGAAAATAAAGTGCAGAAAACTTGTGTTAAAAACCAAAATAGACCCTAAAGTATTCCTACAAATGCAATGTTTAGATATTTACCTTGACCATGTTCATTACATTCTAACCCTAAAGGAAATTATCCAGACATGGAAATAAACTTATTAAAGCAAATCATGTTTAAGCAGAAAGTAAAAAGGTTAAAAGATAAGTAAATGTGATGCGAGAAAATAATCAAAGTAAAGCAAGTGCAATGCGAGAAAATAAATAAAGTAAAGCAAGTGTGATGCGAGAAAATAAACAAAGTAAAGCAAGTGCGAGGAAATAAGTGCGATAAATGTGGAAACTTAAATAGAAACCTACTCCAAACGGAGGGATTTAAAGCAACTTGACTGGAAGGTAAATTTGACTGAAATAAATGAAACTTGAATTAAAATGGAGGCAAGATTGTAAAGTGCTCCAAACTTGATTACAGACTCAATGACTCGTGCGATAACTCTTCGATGTGAAGAGATTACGGCTTAAAATTGGACAATATATGGCTTAAGTTCGTGCAACTAAGCTTGGATGAAGAAGAAGAACTGAAATCACTTCTATTTATAGGTCTAGGAGGATTTTGGAAATCACAAGAATGCCCTCCAACTTCTTTTGAGCGGGAATCGAATTTACAAAGGTGGCGTCCGCCATGGGGGTGTGGCGGCTTCCATGCTCCAAAAATGAAGAAGTAGTGGAGAACGTGGCAGTTGGCAGTTGGCCGAAGTTGGCCACCTCATGGCTGACCCTATGGTGGGTGCCATGGTGGAAGCCACGAGTGCAAAAACTCCAAAATCTTAAATTTTAGCTCGTTTTTCTTCATTTCTTCAAGCAAGGCTTAGGAAAGACAAAAAACCGAAAACAAAACAAAATGCAAACATAACACAAGAAAATAAGAATAAAAACCTAATAAACATCTGTGAATCGAGTCAAATATGCAGTGCGATTCAGTGTTATCAATCCCGGAGGCATACGATTATGAACAACAACTGGTGGAATAGTAGAAGCAGAAAAGTTAGAACTTCAGTAGCAACCATTGTCTATTGAGGCTAAGCAATTGGTGCCTGATTCTGAGCAACCACCAAAGATTCCATTAGAGCAGTGAGGCTGGGCCTACCGGCCTTTAGAGCAGAAACTTCTTCGTGCAGCTCGTGATTCTCTTGTTCTAGATTATCCATCTTCCTTCTGAAATTGGCCTAAGTGTTGTACTGGTGAGACAACTTGCTGAACAAAGTAAAGAAGCTCAGTAAGACACCTGGATATGTACAAAAAATGCAAGAAGTATGTGTAATATGACGCATAATATCCAATGCAGATGATTTATTTTATTATTTAACATTTCAAGGGACTCAATATTTATAGACAATTTGCAAATATCAAAGTAATGACATATTGTGATCGGTGGAAATGAGAACTGACTGTTTTTTAGCTGATTTCGCGAAATGTCACGGAAGCAAGAGTCGCCACCGTCTTTTATTTTCTCCAACATGGACAGGACAAAAGCACAGCAAAATTCCTTATGAGATAGTTTCTCGGTTCGGGAGGTAGATTTATAGAAAGGGAAGGTGTTAGCACCCTTTCTATCCATGGTTATCCATGGGCTCTTAGATACTTGCTCATTTGTGTTTTCAAAATTTTTGCTTTTCAAAATGTGAGTGGGCTTTGAAAAAGTTTCTTTGAAAGATTTCTGAATAACTCTTGTATCTGTCCTCAAGAGTGTTTGAAAAATTTGTTTTGAAAGTGTAAGGTGTGAAAAGTATTTTTGTTTGTTTTTGAAAAGAGCAAGTATCCATGAGTCATCTACCTACCCTAAGGAATTAAGATGTGTAAGTGTCCTTTAGGTAGTGCCATCCCACCATTGAGGGGTAGGTAGCACCACCGTTGGAGGTGTTCGGGTCAATTCGTTTGTAGGGACAGTGTGGTCACCGAGCAACAGTAGGACACCTCAGAAGCTACCCTTATGCCATTGATCCTTTTTAATTCCGAGGCAACCTTTCCGAGGCGACTGGATCATATCATGGACATAAGGACTTACTAAAACGTCATATACTCGACGACCACGTTTCGAGGGATAAGGCAACAGTGAGGCGTACCCTAAGAGTGGTGTGTGAATTTGTGTATTGTTTTCAGTTATGTTTTATCTTGTCATGCATTATGGTGATCTACGCTTTGATTTTATTTGGGCCATTCATTCTTTCATGCAAAATTTAGCAATTAAGGGGTGCAGAAATTAAAGTACGGAAAACGTAAATCCTACGCTATTACAAGGCGCGGGTCTATACATCGCCAAATCTTTACAAAGACCCGTTTTAAGTAAATAAGTGCGGAAAATAAAAAAACAGTAAAAAGGTCCTATTTACTATTACATATCCGGAGCAATTACATAATAATCGAATAAATTAAATACGCGCGAATAAAGAAAAGAGAATTAATTTTTTTGTCTTTTTTTTGGTAATTAAATGAAATTGAAAACTAATTAATTATTTTAATTACAAGAAAATATTTTTTGACCTTTTTTATGTTTTTATGAAATAAAATAAAAAAAGAATTAAAAATGTCAAAAGAAAAAGCCTAAGTCTAAATTTGTTTTTATTTATTGTAAAAAAGGTTAAAATTAACTAATTAAACTAATTAATTTGTTAGTATTTTATTTACAAAAATAATTACTAAAGTGAAATTAATAATAATAATAATAATTACATTTTTTTTGTTTTTTTCTGAATTTATGAAAATAATTATTTGTGAACTAACTAAATAATAATAATAATAATTAATAAAAGGAAAGAAAATAAGAAAAGAAATGCTAAACCAAGGAGGTGAAGGCCGGATTTTGGAGGTTTTACTCAAAATCATCCTTAGGCATCAAAAATTCCATCTAAGCCCATGGTTGTGATCGTCCATGTTTATGGTTTGTCCCAATTTCACCTGTAGACAAAATACCTAAAAACAAAACCAACGAACCCTAGGCACGGGTATTGTTATACGAAGCCTAAAAATGAAATTGAATATAGCAGTTACATTGGAAATTAGGCATGGAGTATGAATATGCTATTATTTTCCAGAAAAAGTGCAAGAATGGAGAAACATGATTTCGTGTACAGGGGTGAGTTTGAGACAACTTACAGCACTTGGTAGTGGACCTTAGGACGCGTTTGTGGTTGCTTTGGCTTCAGGGAGTGGCAAGGAAGAAAGCCACGTGCTTGCTTTGATCTGAAAATGTTTGCAACACCACTTTAGATCTCTCACTTTTTTGGACAAATTTTGAACTTTTCCTCTGGCCGTTTGTGCACACTCTCCTTTTTTTCTAGGTTCTGAATGAGGCTTGCAAGGCTTGTATATATAGGCTTGGATGAGAATCAGTCACATTAAGGAGCTTTTAAGCCTTGCAATGAAGTTTTGATTTTCTCCATAATCACCATTGAAATAACTTGCCATATTTGCTCCAAATTTGAATTTTTTTGCTTGAAATAGGTCTTGAACGAATTTGGTATATGTTTTATGGTGTATCAAAGCTATTCAAACCACAAAATATCCTCCCATTAATTTTCTTGATTTTTATTTGAATTTTAAAGATTTAAAATGAATTAAATCAAATAAAATTAAACAAAAATAGAAAAATTAATTTTTAATCTTGAAATAAATTGTGGGACACGTGGGAGGCATGGCCAAGCTGAAACAAGTGGAAAAAGTGGGCCCCTTTTGTCAAAAATGAAATTTCAAGGATAATTGACTTTGGCCATTTCACAAAAATTTCCCAACTTCTCCAATGCATATCTTGCTCAATTTTTAAGCTTTGATCATGTTCTTGGACATTTTGGAAAGGTTCTAAAGTCCTCTAACCAATGTATTTGGTCCCATGTCATTTTGATTTACCAATCTCAAGTTATGGTCTTTGACTTAAAGTCCCTTTTTGTTGACTTTTGAAAATGACCTATAATGTTGAAATTGATAACTTTTTGTGAGAGCATTTCTTGGACTTGGAATGTGAATATGAGTTGTAGGAAATTTCCTCCCCTTCAATATGAGCATTGGATGGGATTTTTCTGATGAACTATGAAAAAGTTATGCCTTGGTCAAGTTACAGTTGACTTTTCAACTGTCCAAAAATAGAAACTTTTGACACCTTGATGATTTTTGAGCCATTCTTGTGAAATCATGATCAAGAATTGATCAAATGATGTTTGTGGCTTCAAAATAAGATGTTGGCCAAAAAATTTTGACTTTTAACTGCCAAATGACCATTTTGCCCCTACAGTTGACTGTTGAGCAATTAGGGTTTTTGACTGTGCAACTTGACCTTGTGAGCCTTGAAACTTGACATGTAGGTGCTTGACAATGTGTATGAGCATATGGGACTTGATTGAGCCCTTGAAAACTTCAACTTCCTTGCAAGAACCAAAACCCTAATTTGACTGGCTTTAGGAGAATGGTTGACTGTGTAGCCCTTGAGTAGACTTGAGCAAATTGAGATGATGCTTGCCAAAAACTTTGAAGAATATGGGAGGGCAAATTTTGGGGTACAACAGTTTCCCCTGTTCAATCTTCTTAGACCTGAGGATGTAGATTGGCGTGTGTGCCTTTCGTGATCCGAAGGTGGAAGATGATTGAACAGTAGAGTGCCCAGAAATTTGCACTCACATAGTTGAGTATCAGCAGTGTGATAGCGGGAATGGGCTTACAGATGCCATTTGGAGAGATGGTGGATTGGAGGATGGGCTTAAAGATTCCATCTGGAAGTGTGACAGAACCTTGTCGGGAATGGGCTTATAGATGCCATTTGGAAATGTAATGGATAGTTGAATATGAATAAGAAATAGAATAGCTTCCGTGTCTGGAGCGTATCTAGTCTGTGTCTGATTGCTGATGTCTGAATAAATGGTAGAATGACCGCCGTGTCTGGGGTATATGAGTAACAGAATGTCATCCGAATCTGGATCGTATCTGGACTGAACAATAGAAAAGCATCCGGGACGGAGCATCTCTAAGTTGTCTTTTAGAAGTTTGAATCTGAATAAGCAATAGAACAGCGTCCAGATCTGGAGCATCTCTAGGCTATATCTGAAAGGGAATCTGAATAAGTATTAGAACGTCACCATGCCTGGGTCACATCTGAACTATATCTAGAAGTAGTCTTGAATAAGCACAGGAACAACATCCATATTTGGAGCATGTCTAAGCTATCTCTGAAAGGAAATCTGGAATAAGTATCAGGACGTCGCCATGCCTGGGTCACATCTGAACTATACCTAGAAGGAGTCTTGAATAAGCAAAGGAACAGCATCCATATCTGGAGCATGTCTAAGCTATCTCTGAAAGGAAATCTGGAATAAGTATCAGAACGTCGCCATGCCTGGGTCACATCTGAACTATACCTAGAAGGAGTCTTGAATAAGAAAAAGAACAACATCCATATCTGGAGCATGTCTAAGCTATCTCTGAAAGGAAATCTGGAATAAGTATCAGAACGTCGCCATGCCTGGGTACAATCTGAACTATACCTAGAAGGAGTCTTGAATAAGCAAAAGAACAGCATCCATATCTGGAGCATGTCTAAGCTATCTCTGAAAGGAAATCTGGAATAAGTATCAGAACGTCTCCATGCCTGGGTCACATCTGAACTATACCTAGAAGGAGTCTTGAATAAGCAAAAGAACAACATCCATATCTGGAGCATTTCCAAGCTATCTCTGAAAGGGAGTCTGGAATGGTTACTACCTCAACAGTAACGATGAGAAAACCTGGGGCAATTACTACCTCAACAGTAACGATGAGAGAATCTTGGGCGATTACTACCTTAACAGTAACGATGAGAGAATCTGGGGCGATTACTACCTCAACAGTAACGATGAGAGAATCTGGGGAGATTACTACCTCAACAGTAACGATGAGAGAATCTGGGGTGATTACTACCTCAACAGTAACGATGAGAGAATCTGGGGCGATTACTACCTCAACAGTAACGATGAGAGAATCTGGGGCGATTACTACCTCAACAGTAACGATAAGAGAATCTGGGGTGATTACTACCTCAACAGTAACGATGAGAGAATCTGGGGCGATTACTACCTCAACAGTAACGATGAGAGAATCTGGGGCGATTACTACCTCAACAGTAACGATGAGAGAATCTGGGGCGATTACTACCTCAACAGTAACGATGAGAGAATCTGGGGTGATTACTACCTCAACAGTAACGATGAGAGAATCTGGGGCGATTACTACCTCAACAGTAACGATGAGAGAATCTGGGGTGATTACTACCTCAACAGTAACAATGAGAGAATCTGGGGCGATTACTACCTCAACAGTAACGATGAGAGAATCTGGGGCGATTACTACCTCAACAGTAACGATGAGAGAATCTGGGGTGATTACTACCTCAACAGTAACGATGAGAGAATCTGGGGCGATTACTACCTCAACAGTAACGATGAGAGAATCTGGGGCGATTACTACCTCAACAGTAACGATGAGAGAATCTGGGGTGATTACTACCTCAACAGTAACAATGAGAGAATCTGGGGCGGTTACTACCTCAACAGTAACGATGAGAGAATCTGGGGCGATTACTACCTCAACAGTAACGATGAGAGAATCTGGGGCGATTACTACCTCAACAGTAACGATGAGAGAATCTGGGGTGATTACTACCTCAACAATAACGATGAGAGAATCTGAGGCGATTACTACCTCAATAGTAACGATGAGAGAATCTGGGGTGATTACTACCTCAACAGTAACGATGAGAGAACCTTGGATGTCTTCTACTGAGTCTTCATTAGGAAAATCTTTAGGAATCGATTTAACTGGACCAGAGAAGGCCTTTGACTGGATCGGCATCAGAAAAATCTTTAGGAGTCGATTTAACTGAACCAAGCAAGGTCTTGGAATCTTCAACTGAGTCTTCATCAGAAAAATCTTTAGGAATCGATTTAACTGGACCAGAGAAGGCCTTTGACTGGATAAGAATCAGAAAAATCTTTAGGAGTCGATTTAACTGAACCGGACAAGGTCTTGGAAATAGCTGAGAACTTAACTGGATCTTTCCTGAGAGGTAAAGGTCAGTCATATGCAATGCATGATATGGATCAAGCAATGATGTTCTCAACATAAAGGAGATTGTAATATATGATGCGTTTATGCATGCTATAATGTATGGAAATGCGATGTTTACGAATGTATGCTTTCGTCTTAGGAAAATAAATCCTTGACGGGTGCCAGAAAGTCACATCCTGGGCTGATGGTTGGAGAGAGTTCTTCGTTTCCGCTGGGGATGAAGATTACAAGAATGAACCGGTAGGAGAAGATGCCTCCGTTGGGGAATAAACTTGACGAATAGATTACTCTGCGGGGAGAAAATTATTCTAGCGATCTTGCTGGGGAACAGTACTCTGTGGGGAGAGAGGTACTTTGTTGGGATGTTGATGGTAACTTCGCTGGGGATACCGTTGTTATGTTGGAAGTTTTGATAGACTCCGCTGGGGGTGAGAAGACTTTGCCGAGGACGATCTTTCCGTGGCTTTTGGCTGAGGATAACCCAGTTATATCCTGGTAGGGAAATAACCTTTGAATAAAGCCGGGAGACGCGTTCGTGCTCTGCAGGGGATAAGCTTCCAGAATCTACTGGGGATAAGCTTACTGCTGGGGAGATGATTCAAACTTTCCTGGGGAAATCTTGAACTGTACTGGACTCTCCTGGGGAACTCTTTGAGATATATTGGGGAAGAGATTCCACTGAATGTCTGGTATACCGCCGGGGAACAGCCTTAGACCAAGACTGCCGGGGATGCTTGTTAAGAATATTCGTATATTATGCTGGGGAATGTTGAGATCTGCGGGGGATACCCAACTTCCTTAAGGCTGATTGTATCACTTTGCTTGGGGAGAGTGCATTGATTTGCTGACTCTCTCTCTGGGGAATTGAGGTATATTGGTTATGTCCTTCGGCCGAACTTACCTTGGTACCTTGGTGAACAGAACAATTAGATCGCTTAGACCACTCATTATTGCCCCTGTTTCTGTGGGAGAAGATACTGGTGGAGTCTTGATAACTGCCGTTTGACAAATCTTCTTCTGGTAGGCAAGTGACGAGATGCCGGGACATAGTCGTATGCTTTTGATCCCTAACTTTTGCCTGGACCGCCCCTTCGGGTTTTCAGTCCACCGGGATACCCTTTTTTGCCCGAACCCTTTTGGTTCGCCGAGAAGCCCTTATTTTTGCCTAGGTGTGTCAACCTAGCGGGTCTTTGATTGTGCGTAGTATTTTTTTCGACTATGTCCACACTCTTAGGATGTAGGGAGGTGCCCCTGTCAGTAGCATTGTGTAGCCATATTACCAGAAGATGTCTGATCGTGCAAGATTTGTTGTTGGAATTCCTGTCCAATCCCCCAAGTGACTTAGGCGGAGATTTGCCCCTGGTTATCTTGGCATTTTGAGAGATTCTCCGAGTCTTGACTGAATTGCCCCAGATGATGGACAGTAATCACGTCTGCCCCTTGATTGGAAGTGCTTTTGTTCACTAGGTATTCATCGTGCGAATTTTCCTGTTGTTCAAACAAATATTTATATGCAAACAATGTTATATCAAAAATGCAAAGCTTATTTCTGTCTTGAAGATTTTGAAAATGCATTCTTTTTCATAAAACAAGTGAATGTTTGTAAAACATGATGTCAACTCCGTATTTACCGTAGGCCTTAAGGAGTCAGGATACCTTTCGTAACAGTATGCTTTCGAACTAACCCATGCTTCAGCTAGGACTTTTGAGGGTTATAACGTAGCCTGGTTCACGGTTTAAGAAACAAAGGATAAAGGCTCAAATTATTTGTACCCACCCGTTCTTCGTGATGTTCTTCAAACCTAAACTCAGATGATCGTGCGTTAGACCTTGTTTGAGTTTTTGTCCTGATGTTCCAATGATGGTTCAGATATTGATATTTTGTTTTGAATGGGCAGTCATTTCTTTTTTGGTTGAGGGTTTGTAGGACCTCTTTCTTTTTTGTTTTTTTGATTTTGTTATCCCTATTTTTTTGCTTGAACTGTTTCTTTTGTGATTACAGTCAGCGGGATGCCCCAGTTTTGTAAGTCTCCTTCATAGGTTTTGACTTAATGGGTTTTTATTTTGAGAAGTAATGACTGCCTGTCTGTGTGATTGTTCGGAACCATCACTGTCTTCCTTTTTTGTAAGGACCTCTTAGGTGCCATTTGTTATGCACTTGGATCAACTGAGAGAACTACCCTGCCCCAGGTTATGATAAAGGGTTTTAATTTTCGAAAATAAAAACTCCTACTTCTTTGACTCAGAGGGGTTGATAAGGGATTATCTTCCTTATAACTCCGGTGTTTAGGGATTGAAACAATGCCTGTACCTCATCAGCGGGGTCTGTTCAAAAGCATACTGTAAAGATCGTGGTATCGTTTTCGTCATCCTCCCTCAAGAGGCTTAGAATTATTAACCGAGCATTGATCATCAGAAAAAATATGAAAATAATTTGCATATAGTGAATACGAATATATTGCTTCAAAACAGACATATGCGATGCATTAATGAAATAACAACGTTTAACAAGAGTAAATGTTTGAACAAAAGAAAATTACAACTTGAAAAATTCTAATGAACAAAAGTCTTCTAATCTCAGAACTTGTTACTTCGACTGGTGCATCTTGTAGGGATGGCAGGAGCATTCAGCCTGGCCCATCTGGGTGAAATCCACAGCTCTTTCATTAATCAGATCTTGGATCTTATTCTTCAGAGCCCAGCAGTCGTCGGTGTCATATCCTGGACTGTCAGAGTGGTACGCACATCTTTCCTCAGGATTGTACTTTAGAGAGGTTGTGTTGAGATTCTTAGGAGGGTCCCTTAACGTCACCAGATTCAATCTCAACAATTGCTGTAAAGCTTGAGACGGTGGCATGTTGAGCTTGGTGAACTGCCTTTTAGGCTTGTCTGGCTTGCTCTGATCAGCCCGTTGTTCTTGGCGAGGTCGTTGTTGGACCTGTGAAGTGGTAGCAGCCTGGAGAGGTCTATTCATTGGACCAGACCTTTATCCTCTTGGAAGCTGTTCAATGACCTGGTCCCTGACTTGGGCTGGTTGCTTCATGTCTTGATGAAGCTGATTGATCATGGCCCTCAGCTCTCCTTTCTCCCGAGCTAAACCTTGGATGAGAGCCCTTTGTCCCAGCATCTGGGTTTTCATCGTATCTACCTCAGCTTGCAGACGTTTCAGCTGCTCGTCCTTATCATCTTCGGGACTTTTCTTGGCCAAGTTCCCCATGAGGAGTGTCCTCAACTCTTCCTGCCCCTTGGATAGGCTTAGGAAGATCTCCCTAAACTGAGTCTCTTGAGAATGAAGACCCTGGTTGTCTTGTTGGGAAGCCATTGCTGAAATAAACAGCAAAGAAGGTAAGCGACCTGTAACAAGGGTACCTGTAATGCAATGATATGTATGATATGCAGGAAATGTTTTCAAGGACCTCGCGGGATAAACAAGGAAGATCGTTAGAACTTGAATTTTGTAGCTTGATTGAAGGAACTTCATTTTGTTGAGAGTCCTTCTTCAAGAGTCAAGGCTCACCATATCGAGTGGGTCATAGCCCCTGACAACCTTGTCTAGAGGAAAATAAATCCTCTTTGCCCCTTGCTGGGATAGTTGATTCATCATGACCTGCATCACAAGCCCTTGAGATCCTTGAAACGGATTAGTCCTTATGCGGGATGTATGCAATGGTATGATGTTATGCTATGCATGGGGTAACGTAGGTAAACCCTGTTATGAGTCCCAATTAAGGACTGTAAACAAAACCTGCAAGAAACTCAGTAAACCCTGTTATGAGCCCCAATTAAGAACTATAAACAAAACCTGCAAGAAACTCAGTAAACCCTGTTATGAGCCCCAATTAAGGACTATAAACAAAACCTGCAAGAAACTCAAGTGTCAGATAACAAGCCTGCAAGTAGTCAAGTTGGAAGGCACACAAGTCACACAAGAGAAGCCCTTAGAGTTTAGGCCAGCATGGGGTCTGGGTATTACCCTCTTGAAGTTGGTGGGCTCAACCTGTCTTATTAGAAGTAACCGGGTTCTAAGGGTCCCAATATCACTGGATTGCTTTCATTGTTCATCGTTTCGATTTAGCCACTGAACTGGCGACCGAAATATCCCAGGAAAGCAAGCCTCAATTGAGTGTAGTATCGAGTATCAACCAACCTCGGACTGCACCAAAGTCAGTTATCTCACTACCCTAAAGAGGCCAAGATAGTTCAATTAAGGTTCCTAAGGTCAGTTGATGCTTCACGACACCACATGGAGGCCCCATACTCTCCTTGACTGAACTCAAGGGTTACCGGTACACACCAAAGTGCCACATCAACGTAGCAGACTGTTTCAACCATGTCGGTATACCCCGCACAGTTCCCTCACAGCCTTGTTGCTACTTTCTAAGAAGGTATCCCCAGATCCGGGTTAGGATCTATAGAACTCCCAAGACAGTCCCACAATAATAAAGCAAACAAGTCAAAGCAATTGAAAACACAGTGATCTTAGTCCTAAGGTACACCTCACTTTAAAAGTGTCCCCAGCAGAGTCGCCAGTTCTGTGATCGGTGGAAATGAGAACTGACTGTTTTTTAGCTGATTTCGCGAAATGTCGCGGAAGCAAGAGTCGCCACCGTCTTTTATTTTCTCCAACATGGACAGGACAAAAGCACAGCAAAATTCCTCATGAGATAGTTTCTCGGTTCGGGAGGTAGATTTATAGAAAGGGAAGGTGTTAGCACCCTTTCTATCCATGGTTATCCATGGGCTCTTAGATACTTGCTCATTTGTGTTTTCAAAATGTTTGCTTTTCAAAATGTGAGTGGGCTTTGAAAAAGTTTCTTTGAAAGATTTCTGAATAACTCTTGTATCTGTCCTCAAGAGTGTTTGAAAAATTTGTTTTGAAAGCTTTTGAAAGTGTAAGGTGTGAAAAGTATTTTTGTTTGTTTTTGAAAAGAGCAAGTATCCATGAGTCATCTACCTACCCTAAGGAATTAAGCTGTGTAAGTGTCCTTTAGGTAGTGCCATCCCACCATTGAGGGGTAGGTAGCACCACCGTTGGAGGTGTTCGGGTCAATTCGTTTGTAGGGACAGTGTGGTCACCGAGCAACAGTAGGACACCTCAGAAGCTACCCTTATGCCATTGATCCTTTTTAATTCCGAGGCAACCTTTCTGAGGCGACTGGATCATATCATGGACATAAGGACTTACTAAAACGTCCTATACTCGACGACCACGTTTCGAGGGGTAAGGCAACAGTGAGGCGTACCCTAAGAGTGGTGTGTGAATTTGTGTATTGTTTTCAGTTATGTTTTATCTTGTCATGCATTATGGTGATCTACGCTTTGATTTTATTTGGGCCATTCATTCTTTCATGCAAAATTTAGCAATTAAGGGATGCGGAAATTAAAGTACGGAAAACGTAAATCCTACGCTATTACAAGGCGCGGGTCTATACATCGCCAAATCTTTACAAAGACCCGTTTTAAGTAAATAAGTGCGGAAAATAAAAAAACAGTAAAAAGGTCCTATTTACTATTACATATCCGGAGCAATTACATAATAATCGAACAAATTAAATACGCGCGAATAAAGAAAAGGGAATTAATTTTTTTGTCTTTTTTTGGTAATTAAATGAAATTGAAAACTAATTAATTATTTTAATTACAAGAAAATATTTTTTGACCTTTTTTATGTTTTTATGAAATAAAATAAAAAAAGAATTAAAAATGTCAAAAGAAAAAGCCTAAGTCTAAATTTGTTTTTATTTATTGTAAAAAAGGTTTAAATTAACTAATTAAACTAATTAATTTGTTAGTATTTTATTTACAAAAATAATTACTAAAGTGAAATTAATAATAATAATAATAATAATAATAATTACATTTTTTTGTTTTTTTCTGAATTTATGAAAATAATTATTTGTGAACTAACTAAATAATAATAATAATTAATAAAAGGAAAGAAAATAAGAAAAGAAATGCTAAACCAAGGAGGTGAAGGCCGGATTTTGGAGGTTTTACTTAAAATCATCCTTAGGCATCAAAAATTCCATCTAAGCCCATGGTTGTGATCGTCCATGTTTATGGTTTGTCCCAATTTCACCTGCAGACAAAATACTTAAAAACAAAACCAACGAACCCTAGGCACGGGTATTGTTATACGAAGCCTAAAAATGAAATTGAATATAGCAGTTACATTGGAAATTAGGCATGGAGTATGAATATGCTATTATTTTCCAGAAAAAGTGCAAGAATGGAGAAACATGATTTCGTGTACAGGGGTGAGTTTGAGACAACTTACAGCGCTTGGTAGTGGACCTTAGGACGCGTTTGTGGTTGCTTTGGCTTCAGGGAGTGGCAAGGAAGAAAGCCACGTGCTTGCTTTGATCTGAAAATGTTTGCAACACTGCTTTAGATCTCTCACTTTTTTGGACAAATTTTGAACTTTTCCTCTGGCCGTTTGTGCACACTCTCCTTTTTTTCTAGGTTATGAATGAGGCTTGCAAGGCTTGTATATATAGGTTTGGATGAGAATCAGTCACATTAAGGAGCTTTTAAGCCTTGCAATGAAGTTTTGATTTTCTCCATAATCACCATTGAAATAACTTGCCATATTTGCTCCAAATTTGATTTTTTTTGCTTGAAATAGGTCTTGAACGAATTTGGTATATGTTTTATGGTGTATCAAAGCTATTCAAACCACAAAATATCCTCCCATTAATTTTCTTGATTTTTATTTGAATTTTAAAGATTTAAAATGAATTAAATCAAATAAAATTAAACAAAAATAGAAAAATTAATTTTTAATCTTGAAATAAATTGTGGGACACGTGGGAGGCATGGCCAAGCTGAAACAAGTGGAAAAAGTGGGCCCCTTTTGTCAAAAATGAAATTTCAAGGATAATTGACTTTGGCCATTTCACAAAACTTTCCCAACTTCTCCAATGCATATCTTGCTCGATTTTTAAGCTTTGATCATGTTCTTGGACATTTTGGAAAGTTTTGGAAGTCCTCTAACCAATTTCTTTGGTCCCATGTCATTTTGATTTACCAATCTCAAGTTATGGTCTTTGACTTAAAGTCCCTTTTTGTTGACTTTTGAAAATGACCTATAATGTTGAAATTGATAACTTTTTGTGAGAGCATTTCTTGGACTTGGAATGTGAAGATGAGTTGTAGTAAATGTCCTCCCCTTCAAGATGAGCATTGGATGGGATTTTTCTGATGAACTATGAAAAAGTTATGCCTTGGTCAAGTTACAGTTGACTTTTCAACTGTCCAAAAATAGAAACTTTTGACACCTTGATGATTTTTGAGCCATTCTTGTGAAATCATGATCAAGAATTGATCAAATGATGTTTGTGGCTTCAAAATAAGATGTTGGCCAAAAAATTTTGACTTTTGACTGCCAAATGACCATTTTGCCCCTACAGTTGACTGTTGAGCAATTAGGGTTTTTGACTGTGCAACTTGACCTTGTGGGCCTTGAAACTTGACATGTAGGTGCTTGACAATGTGTATGAGCATATGGGACTTGATTGAGCCCTTGAAAACTTCAACTTCCTTGCAAGAACCAAAACCCTAATTTGACTGGCTTTAGGAGAATGGTTGACTGTGTAGCCCTTGAGTAGACTTGAGCAAATTGAGATGATGCTTGCCAAAAACTTTGAAGAATATGGGAGGGAAAATTTTGGGGTACAACACATATCTAAAATACTGAAAAATCTCATTATAATAATCTCAAAATGGATTACACTTTTTAGTACAAGTTTCAATAATCCAAAGTACAAAATGAAAGTCTAAAACCCTAAAAAAACAAAGCTAATGGAGATCACTCTACACGCTGACGCTTCTCTGTGAGTCTTGCAATATGAGCCTTCAACCTCTGGTTTTCTTCTGCATACCTGGTGGAAACCTCCTTCGAATCACCAGAGTCAAGTAGTGAACAACTAGGTCCTGATTGAGGCTTAGAGGAAAATAAATCCTCTTGCCTCTCCATCGCCTCTACATCATGGCTCTCAAGAATCTCAATCAAGTTGTATCTCTCTTTCAGGTCTGCTCGATAGGATACCTCTAAAGTCTAGCACTTATTCTTCCAAGCTTCCTTTTCTGGATGCATCTTGACTAAAGAGAGTTGAAGTTTTTCCATGTCATCTAATAGGGGATGAGTGGTCTTCACAAACATATCGGGCATGGGTGCCTCATGGGAATACGGAATCTTCAACTGGATGGCTCTTGCTTGTACCCACTGAAGATAAGGCTCCAAAGAAACAGCCCCTCTAGGTCCCAAATCCTTCCTACTCTTCCTGTGAATATGACACCAAACCTTCATAATCTCCTCTTTAGCTTCCTTATGAACCTATCCCTCTTTAAGGAAGAAACCACTCAAATGAATACTATTTGGCTTATCCTTCATCGGATATCCAAGTTGTCGTCGTACAAGAACAAGATTATAGTTAATTCCTCCCTTTGTACCACGAAGAGGTACATTGGGGAAACTACCACAATTGTCAACAATATATACATCATGGTAAGCCTGATGATACCAAATAATATCTAAATGAGTAAGGGCCATAATCTTTGGAGCCCACCGAGGCTTCTTCCTAATATCCTAGAAAGCATCAGACTTATGCAAGTGAAAAATAAACCACTGATACAATAAAGACGTGCATCAAATGATCATCCCTCCATGGTAAGAATTTCAAATATGAATAGAGTAATAAGCATCGCCCAATAATGTAGGAACTGGGTTTCCAATCATAAAGATCCTGATGGCATTGATATCAACAAATTTGTCTACATTGGGAAATAAGAACAATCCATAAGCAAGTAGAGCAAAATGGCCTCAAAAGCAACCGTACTTTTAATCATAGAAAAGTAGCGAGCTTTCTCCAAACGGGTAATCCTCTAATCCCTCCTTTGGTAGTCATGTGGGCTTCAACCTCATACTTTCCCAGATGGATCAAAGCAGCAATCTCATGAGATTTTAGCTCCCCGTCCAAACCAGTAAAAGGAACATGATCGGTAATAGATAAACCCAGCAGATAAGGATACTCCTCTAATGTAGGAATCAACTAATAATCAGGGGAAGTAAAGCATCGATACATCGGATTATAGAACTGGACCAAAGTTGAGAGAATACCCTCCTTCATCCTGAGCTTCATAAGAGAAATGATGGACCCATACTTCCTCCCAAAATATGTAAAACTCTCGATCTCGGGTATCATACTCATCAAATCATCTATCTTGGGATCTTTGAAATTGTATTTCCAGGTATTTCTTTTTCCAGAATCCATAGTCAAAAAGTACCTGAGATATTCACAAAGAGTCAACTTTTAGGTCCCTTGAAACAAAATTCCTTTAGGAGATGCTCATGGGTGCATGTATGCATGATGCAACAATCACACACAAGATCACAAACATAGGGTTTGAAATTCTGGCAACAGATACTTAATGTCACAGTGAATGTTATGACACCGTATCTGACAAACTTGTACACACTTCAAAACAGTAATTTAAAACAGTAAAGAACACAATCAATTGTTAACCCAGTTCAGTGTGTAACAACACCTACTCTGGGGGCTACCAAGCCAAGGAGGAAATTCACTATAAGAGATATTAATTTAGGAATAAACCAACCAGTTTATCTCCTTCACTTAAGACCTACCCAATGCAACTTCAATCTAAGTTCAACTTAAACCTGAGTTCCTACTCACTCCCCCTCAATCACAGTAGTGATACTAAACTATTGATTAATGAGATTATGAAGACATTCTTCAATACACACACTTGATTTTGCTTTAAAGCTTTAATCAAGATACACAATCACTCGTGCTTCAAAGCTTTGAGTGATAAACAACCCTAACTTGATTTTGCTTCAAAGCTTTAATCAAGAGACACTAACTGTGATCGGCGGATCTGGAATTGACTGTTTAACGTTGGTTCACGAAATGTCGCGGAAGCAAGAGTCGCCACCGTCTTTTATTTTCTCCAACATGGACAGGACAAAAGCACAACAAAATTCCTTATGAGATAGTTTCTCGGTTCGGGAGGTAGATTTATAGAAAGGGAAGGTGTTAGCACCCTTTCTATCCACGGTTATCCATGGGCTCTTAGATACTTGCTCATTTGTGTTTTCAAAGTGTTTGCTTTTTAATTGTGAGTGAGTTTGAAAAAGTTTCTTTGAAAGTTTCAGATCGACTCTTGTATCAGTCCTCAAGAGTGTTTGAAACATTATTTTGAAAGCTTTTTGAAAAGTGTCAATGTGAAAAGAGTTTTTATTTGTTTTTGAAATAGAGCAAGTATCTATGAGTCATCTACCTACCCTAAGGAATTAGGCTGTGTAAATGTCCTTAAGGTAGTGCTATCCCACTATTGAGAGGTAGGTAGCACCACCGTTGGAGGTGTTCGGGTCAATTCGTTTGTAGGGACAGTGTGGTCACCAGAGCAACAGTAGGACACCTTAGAAGCTACCCTTATGCCATTGATCTTTTTTATTCCGAGGCAACCGTTTCGAGGCAACTGTTCCGAGGCAACCGTTTCGAGGCAACTTGTTTCGAGGCAACTAGATCAATGGACATAAGGACTTACTAAGACGTCCTATACTCGACGACCACGTTTCGAGGGGCAAGGCAACAGTGAGGCGTACCCTAAGAGTGGTGTGTGAATTCGTGTATTGTTTTCAGTTATGTTTTATCTTGTCATGCATCATGGTGATCTACGCTTGCTTTTATTTTAGGCCATTCATTCTTTCATGCAAAGTTTAGCAGTTTAAAAGTGCGGAAATTTAAATGCGGAAAATAAAGTCCTACGCTATTAAAAGGCGCGGGTCTATACATCACCAAATTAACAAAGACCCGTTTTGAATAAAAATGCGGAAAATAAATAAATTCCTAATTACTATTACAAGGCTTGAGCAATTACATAATATTTAAAACGAAAAATAAGAACAAACGCGCGAAAAGAAATTAGAATCGAATGTTCGAGGGCGTTGGACCCTTTAAAGATTAAATTGAAATTAAAAGTTAATTAATTATTAAATTAAAAAAAGAATTTTTTTTTTATGTTTTTATGTTTTTTAATGAAAATAAAGAAACTTAATTAAAATTGGAAGTTAAATGAAACCCTAGTTCTAAATTATTTTTAATTGTTAAAGAAAAATATTCAAGTTTAACCTAATTTACACTAATTAATTAATTACATGTTTATTTACAAAATAATTAATAATTAATAATAATGATAATAAGAAAAAATTATTTATTAAGAAAAAGATAAAAATGCTAAAAAACCTAATTTCTACATATTTTAGTTATTAAGAAAAGATTAAAATTAAAACCTAATTTTACTAAATTGATTATTAAAAATTTATTTACAAAAATATTTAATGAATAAATTAATTAACATATTTTGATGTCTGATTTTTATTATGAAAATTATATTTTGTGAATTAAAAGAAAACAATTAAAATAATTAAAAGAAAAGAAAAGGAGAAAAAAATACAAACAATGGGGGTGTCTGACACAATTTGGGAGGTTTGTTGAAGCAGTTTGGCCCAACAGATTCCAAACCCTTTTGACTTTTTGTGGTTGCGTGTGCATCAGTTGACTAGCGTGTATGGTAGTCTCTATCCTGTAGCCTTCAGATGAATCATCATGCATATGTGGCAAGCCTATCTGTGGAGGCGTATGGTGGACCTTTGAGGGTATACTGCATGGAAACACGTTAGAGAAAAAATTATTGAATAAGTGGGGGGACCTGGGGATCGAACCCAGGTCCCAGCGTATACCAAGTGAACGTTCAACCATCTGAGCCATGCGCGCGCGTTGTATATGGAATGAACAAAGAACCTAATATATGAAAACAAAGATAATCATGCTGAAACAAAAAAACGCGCTAAACTTTTGAATGGTCCAATCACACTCAGACACGCTAGCCTTCTTCTTCCTTTTGTACCTGCAATATAATCAAATAGCGGGGGTTTTAAACCCCCACTAAACAAGACCAGGAAAAATAGCGATTAGACAATGGGCCAATATAAATTGGACGCGAGGTGTGGGTTCAGTTCGTCTTGTCGTCACGGTTTCAATGGTACCAGTTTGAATGGCCAATTTTGCCATATGAAGGAACCCCTAATTTAAAGCTCCTGAAACCCTAAAATCCGTTCATGGTGAATTCTTGTACAGGCAGTATTAATTCAATTCAAGGGTACCATTAGCTTCAGGACATTCATATTAGTGTAAATCAACATTTAAAACATATGAAAAATGCATGTAAATTACAAAACGATAATGGACAATTTTATGAAAAGTGCAATCCGGTTTTACCAATTCTGGGAGTCTATGGACCTGTTCTTGATTGCGATCGCCTCCTAGCAGTGTCAGGAGTGTATTAGAATACTTTTCAAGTCTTGAATCGTCCTTTAATTAGGGTTTCAGTGTTCAACTTTTTGTGAAAAAATGCACTTTTTGTTCTTTGGTTTTTGAGCGCAGCTTTTGTGTCTGTATGCATTAGGTTAGCTTTGCATATGTATGTGGATGGAATTAGGTCAAGAAAACCAGGCCCAAAGTCTATGCATTCATGATTCAAATATTTGATTTTGTTACAACTTTTTTCAAATCTTTTTGCCATGGAAACTTGCCAATTGTGTAGAATCTTTCCTTTTTGAATGATGCACGAAATATTTGATTCATAATGGAAGAATTTGCTGCATAAAAAGATTTAAAAAACATGATTTAGTATTTTTCTCATAATTAATTTTAATTAAATGAATTAATAAGATTAAAAATTCAATTAATTAATTAAAAATAAGAAAATAACTCCCTTTTAGCTTAATGGGTCGTGCATATCCTTTGGGTAATGATTCATGGAAGAAATTGAGGCCCATTAGCAATTTTGAGGCTTTTTATGCAAAGTTGACTTTTCAAAAATTCCAAAAATTTCCCAACTTCCACAAGGCATATCTTGCTCAAATTTTATGATTTGATCATGTTCTTGGACATTTTGGAAAGGTCTTGAAGTCCTCTAACCAATGTATTTGGTCCCATGTCATTTTGATTCACCAATATCAAGTTATGGTCTTTGACTTAAAGTGCCTTTTTGTTGACTTTTGAAAATGACCTATAATGTTGAAATTGATAACTTTTTGTGAGAGCATTTCTTGGGATTGAAGTGTGAAGATGAGTTGTAGGAAATGTCATTCTCTTCAAAATGAGCTTTGGATGGAATTTTTCTGATAAACCATGAGGAAGTTATGCCTTGGTCAATTTGCAGTTGACTTTTTCAGCTGTCCAAAAATAGAAACTTTTGCATCTTGAGACTTTTTGAGCCATGCCTTGAGAATCATGATCAAGAATTGATCAAATGATGTTTGTGGCTTCAAAATAAGATGTTGACAAAAAATTTTGACTTTTGACTGTCAAATGACCATTTTGCCCTTGCAGTTGACTATGAAGCAATTAGGGTTTTTGACTGTGCAATTTGATGCTGTGAGTCTTGAAACTTGGCATATGAATGCTTGACAACGTATATAGGCATGTGGGACTTGATTGGACCCTTGAAAACCTCAATTTCTTTGCAAGAACAAAAACCCTAATTTTGACTGTGTTAGGAGGCAATTGGACTGTGCAACCCTTGGGAGATTTTGAACCATCTGGAGATTGATCTTGGCAAATCTTGAAGAATATGGGAGGGAAAATTTTGGGGTACAACAGTTGCCCCTGTTCAATCTTCTTAGACCTGAGGATGTAGATTGGCTGGCGTGCCTTTCGTAATTTGAAGGTGGAAGATGATTGGACACTAGAGTGCCCAGAAATTTGCACTCACATAGTAGAGTGTCAGTAGTATGATGATAGGAATGGGCTTACAGATGCCATTTGGAGACTGATGGATAGGGAGATGGGCTTATAGATGCCATCTGGAGGTGTGACAGAACTTTGTCGGGAATGGGCTTATAGATGCCATTTGGAACTGTTGGTAAATGGAGAAATGGGCTTATAGATGCCATCGGGGGGTTGTCGATCGCGTAAGAGATTCCTTAGCGAAAACTTGCGTACCTGAGAAAGAAAAATAATTAACTGGCCTGTTACAGGAATTGATCTTCAAACTCTTTATGTAGATGTGCCCTGGCTGGATACAGGAATCGAATCTTTAAACTCTTCAGACGTGCCCTGGCAAGATACAGGAATCGAGTCCGGAGAATACAGTCGTCAACAGATACACCCTGGCAGGATACAGGAATCGGATCTTCGAACTCTTCAGACGTGCCCTAGCAAGATACAGGAATCGAGTCTGGTAATGTTGGTCGTCAACGGATACACCCTGGCAAGATACAGGAATCGGATCCTCAAACTCTTCAGACGTGCCCTGGCAAGATACAGGAATCGAGTCTGGAATATAGTCGTCAACAGATACACCCTGGCAAGATACAGCAATCGGATCTTCGAACTCTTCAGACGTGCCCGGGCAGGATACAGGAATCGAGTCTGGTAATGTTGGTCGTCAACAGATACACCCTGGCGAGATACAGGAATCGGATCTTTGAACCCTTCAGACGTGCCCTGGCAAGATACAGGAATCGAGTCTGGTACTGTTAGTCGTCAACGGATACACCCTGGCAAGATACAGGAATCGGATCCTCAAACTCTTCAGACGTTCCCTGGCAAGATACAGGAATCGAGTCTGGTACTGTTAGTCGTTAACAGATACACCCTGGAAAGATACAGGAATCGGATCCTCAAACTCTTCAGACGTGCCCTGGCAAGATACAGGAATCGAGTCTGGTACTGTTAGTCGTCAACGGATACACCCTGGCAAGATACAAGAATCGGATCTTCGAACTCTTCAGACGTGCCCTGGCGAGATACAGGAATCGAGTCTGGTAATGTTAGTCGTCAACAGATACACCCTGGCAAGATACAGGAATCGGATCCTCAAACTCTTCAGACGTGCCCTGGCAAGATATAGGAATCGAGTCTGGTACTGTTAGTCGTCAACAGATACACCCTGGAAAGATACAGGAATCGGATCCTCAAAATCTTCAAACGTGCCCTGGCAAGATACAGGAATCGAGTCTGGTAATGTTGGTCGTCAACGGATACACCCTGGCAAGTTACAGGAATCGGATCCTCAAACTCTTCAGACGTGCCCTGGCAAGATACAAGAATCGAGTCTGGAATATAGTCGTCCACAGATACACCCTGGCAAGATACAGGAATCGGATCTTCGAACTCTTCAGACATGCCCTGGCGAGATACAGGAATCGAGTCTGGTAATGTTGGTCGTCAACAGATACACCCTGGCGAGATACAGGAATCGGATCTTCGAACCCTTCAGACGTGCCCTGGAAAGATACAGGAATCGAGTCTGGTACTGTTAGTCGTCAACGGATACACCCTGGCAAGATATAGGAATCGGATCCTCAAACTCTTCAGACGTGCCCTGGCGAGATACAGGAATCGAGTCTGGTAATGTTAGTCGTCAACAGATACACCCTGGCAAGATACAGGAATCGGATCCTCAAACTCTTCAGACGTGCCCTGGAAAGATACAGGAATCGAGTCTGGTACTGTTAGTCATCAACAGATACACCCTGGCAAGATACAGGAATCGGATCCTCAAACTCTTCAGACGTGCCCTGGCAAGATATAGGAATCGAGTCTGGTACTGTTAGTCGTCAACAGATATACCCTGGCAAGATACAGGAACCAGATCTTTAGTTGCGACAGTTGATAGCAATTATCTTTGTATTAACCTTTGTTCTGAAAAGACAAAACGTTAGTTGTGCGTAATGTCATGATGTATGACATGCGAGATGTTCTCAGAATAAATGAGATTGTATCTTCATGATGCGTATATGCATGCTGTAATGTATGAAAATGTGTTTATGAATTGTATATTTTTGTCTTAGGAAAGTAAATCCTTGACGAGTGCCGGGAAGTTGAATCCTGGGCTGATGTTGAGGGATAGTGCTTTGTTTCCGCTGGGGATGATAGTTGCAAGCATACCGGTAGGAGAAGATGACTCCGTTGGAGGAATAAACTTGGCGAATAGATTACTCTGTGGGGAGTGAACTCTGTGGGGAGAGAGGTACCTCGCTGAGATGTTGATGATAACTCCGCTGGGGATACCATGGTTGAGTCATGTTGAAGGAATTGATGAACTCCACTGGGGGATAGGAAGACTTCGCCGGGGACGATCTTTCCGTGGTTATTGGCTGAGGATAACCCAGTTATATCCTGGTGGGGAAATAACCTTCGAATAAAGCCGGGGGCGCGTTCGTGCTCTGCAGGGGATAAGATTCCAGAATCTACTGGGGATAAGCTTCCTGTTGGGGAGATGGATTTAACTTTCCTGGGGAAGCTTTTGGACTGGACTCTCCTGGGGAAAATTTTGAGATGTACTGGGGAAGTGGCTCCACTGAATGCCTGTATACCACCGGGGAACAATCTTAGATCAAGACTGCCGGGGATGCTTGTTAAGAATGTTTGTATATTGCGCTGGGGAATGTTGAGGTCTGCTGGGGATACCCAATTTCCTTAAGGCTGACAGTATAACTTTGCTTGGGGAGAGTATGTTGACTTATTGGCTCACTCTCTGGGGAATTAAGATCTTTTGGTTATGATCTTCAGCCGAGCTTACCTTGGTACCTTGGTGGACAGAGCAATTAGATTTCTTGGACAACTCATTATTGCCCCTGTTTCTGATGTGGGAGAAGATACCTGTGGAGGCGCTTGATGACTGCCGGTTGACAAATCCTCTTCTGGTAGGCAAGTGACGAGATGTCGGGACATAGTCGTACGCTGTGATCCCTAACTTTTGCCTGGACCGCCCTTTCGGGTTTTCAGTCCACCGGGATTACCCATTTTTGCCCAAGCCGCCCTTTCAGGTTTTCGACTTGCCAGGTGTACAAATTTTTCATATTCATCCCTTATTTTTGCCCGAACCCTTTTGGTTCGCCGGGAAGCCCTTGTTTTTGCCTAGGTGTGTCAACCTAGCGGGTCTTTGATTATGCGTAGTAATTTTTTTCGACTATGTCCACGCTCTCAGGATGTAGGGCGGTGCCCCTGTCAGTAGTGTAGTGTTGCCATACTACCAGAAGATCTTTGTTTGATCGTCCAACGCTCCAAGTGATCCAGATGGAGATTTGCCCCAAGCTGGTTGGCCTTTGAGAGATTCTCTGAATCTTGACTTAACTGCCCCAGATGACGGACAATGATCATGTCATGCCCCTTGTTTGGGAGTTCTTTTGTTCATTAGACGTTCGTCGTGCGAACTCCTATGTTGTTCAAACAAAAAGTCATATGCAAGCAATGTTATATTAAAAATGCAAAGCTTATGTCTGTCTTGAAGTTTTTGAAAATGCATTTTTTTCATAAAAACGGGTGAATTTTTTTTATAAACTGTGATGTCAACTCGTTATTTTACCGCAAGCCTTAAGGAGTCAGGATACCTTTCGTACAGTATGCTTTCGAACTAACCCATGCTTCAGCTAGGACTTTTAAGGGTTATAACGTAGCCTGGTTCACGGTTCAAGAAACAAAGGATAAAGGCTCAAATTTATTTGTACCCACCCACTCTTCGTGATGTTCTTCCAACCTAAACTCAGCTAATCGTGCGTTAGACCTTATTGAGTCTTTGCTTTGATATACCAGTGATGGTTCGGATACTGACAGTTTATTTTGACAAGGCAGTCATTTCTTTTTTTGATGAGGGTTCGTAGGACCTCTTTCTTTTTGATTGCGTTATCCCTGTTTTTTGCCTGAACTGTTTCTTTTAGGATTACAGTCAGCGGGATGCCCCAGTTTTGTAAGTCTCCTTCATAGGTTTTGACTTTTTTTGGGCCCTTTTTTATTTTGATAGATCATGACTGCCTGTCGTTATGATTATTCGGAACCATCACCATCTTTTGATCTGGAAAGACTCCTTTGGTGTCGTTCGTTATGCACTCTGGATCAACTGAGAAGACTACCCTGCCCCAGGTTATGATTAAGGGTTTTAATTTTCGAAAGGAAAAAACTCCTACTTCTTTGGCTCAAAGGGGTTGATGAGGGATTATCCTCCTTATAACTCCAGTGTTTAGGGATTGAAACAATGCCTGTACCTCATCAGCGGGGTCTGTTCAAAAGCATACTGTAAGGATCGTGGTATCGTTTTCGTCATCCTCCCTCAAGAGGCTTAGAATTATTAATTGAGAGTTGATCATCACAAAAATATGAAAACAGTTTGCATATAGCGAATGCGAATATATGGGTTCAAAACAGACATATGCGATGCATTGATAAAGTAATAAAGTTTGCTATGACAATAATTGTTTGAACAATCAAAAGAAAATTACAACTTGAAAAATTCTAATGAACAAAAATCCTCTAGTTTGAACTAGTCATCTTAAATTGAGAATTCTCAGCGGAAGATTTTCATCTCGCCATCTGGCATGAACTCCAGTACCCCTTCGTCAATCAAGTCCTGGATTTTGTTCTTCAAGGTCCAACAGTCGTCTGTAGCATGCCTCGGGCTGTCTGAATGATAAGCGCAGCGGGTGTTGGGGTTATACCTTGAAGGTGTCATATTCGGATTCTTAGGAGGGTCCTTTAGAGTGATCAGATTGACCTCCAACAAGCGCTTCAGTATAAAGGATGATGGTATATCAGTCTCCGAGAAATGTCTTCCAGGCGTATATCGTTTACGCTGACTACCCCGTTGAGGCTGGGCTCGTGACCCTGAAGCAAGCTGAGGAGATTTTCCCTTGTCTTCTTGCCCCGCATGTGGTTGAATGATGACTGGAACTTCAACCCCGGTTGTTTGCCCCACTTGATTATTTTGAAGCAGCTTGGTGACGAGGACCCGGAGCTCTTCTTGTTTTTGAGCTAAGTCCTGAATGAGAGTCATTTGGCCCATCAACTGTCCCATCATTTGGATCTTCATGGTTGCCAACTCAATTTGTAGCCCTTCCAGCTAATCGTTCCTAATACCCCCTGCATTCCCTAGGATCAAGTTCCTTGTGAGGAGAGCCTTTATTTCTTCTTGCCCCTGGGATAGGTTCAAGAACATTTCTTGCAGTTGGGCGTTTTGAGCCCGGAGATCTTGGTTGTCCGGTTGGAAAGCCATTGCTGAAATAAACAGCGAAGGAGATGAGTGACCTATCAAGAGAGTACTTGTAATGCAATAATATGTATGATATGCATGCAATGTTTTCAAGGACCTCGCAGGGTAAACAAGAAGATTGTTAGCATTTGAATTTGTAGCTTGATTGAAGGAGCTTCATGTTGATGGAGAGTCCTTCTTCAAGGGTCAAGGCTCACCATATCGAGTGGGTCATAGCCCCTGACAATCTTGGCTCGAGGAAAATAAATCCCCTTTGCCCCTTGCTAGACATTTTAATTCATCATGACCTGTACCACAGACCCTTGAGATCCTTGAAATGGATCCGTCCTGATGCAGGATGTATGCAATGGTATGATGGTATGATGCTTATGCTATGCATGGGGTGATATAAGTAAACCCTGTTATGAGTCCAGATTAAGGACTGTAAACAAAAACCTGCAAGAAACTCAAGTGTCAGATAACAAGCATGCAGGTAGTCAGGTACGAAGGCACACAAGTCACACAAGAGAGCCCTTAGAGTTTAGGCCAGCATGGGGTCTGGGTATTACCCTCTTGAAGTTGGTGGGCTCAACCTGTCCTATCAGAAGTAACCGGGTTCTAAGGGTCCCAATATCACTGGATTGCTTTCATTGTTCATCGTTTCGATTTAGCCACTGAACTGGCGACCGAAATATTCCAAGAAAACAACCCTCAATTGAGTGTAGTATCGAGTATCAACCAACCTCGGACTGCACCAAAGTCAGTTATCTCACTACCCTAAAGAGGCCAAGATGGTTCAATTAAGGTTCCTAAGGTCAGTTGATGCTTCACGACACCACGCGGCGGCCCCGTACTCTCCTTGACTGGACTCAAGGGTTACCGGTACACACCAAAGTGCCACATCAACGTAGCAGACTGCTTCAACCATGTCGGTATACCCCGCACAGTTCCCTCACAGCCTTGTTGCTACTTTCTAAGAAGGTATCCCCCAGATCCGTGTTAGGATCTATAGAACTCCCAAGACAGTGCCCACCATAATAAAGCAAACAATTCAGACAATTGAAAACGCAAGTGATCTTAGTGCTAAGGTACACCTCACTTTATAAGTTTATCCCCAGCAGAGTCGCCAGTTCTATGATCGGCGGATCTGGAACTGACTGTTTAACGCTAGTTCGTGAAATGTCGCGGAAGCAAGAGTTGCCACCGTCTTTTATTTTCTCCAACATGGACAGGACAAAAGCACAAAAAAATTCCTTATGAGATAGTTTCTCGGTTCAGGAGGTAGATTTATAGAAAGGGAAGGTGTTAGCACCCTTTCTATCCACGGTTATCCATGGGCTCTTAGATACTTGCTCATTTGTGTTTTCAAAGTGTTTGCTTTTTAATTATGAGTGAGTTTGAAAAAGTTTCTTTGAAAGTTTCAGATCGACTCTTGTATTAGTCCTCAAGAGTGTTTGAAACATTGTTTTGAAAGCTTTTTGAAAAGTGTCAATGTGAAAAGAGTTTTGATTTGTTTTTGAAATAGAGCAAGTATCTATGAGTCATCTACCTACCCTAAGGAATTAGGCTGTGTAAATGTCCTTAAGGTAGTGCCATCCCACCATTGAGAGGTAGGTAGCACCACCGTTGGAGGTGTTCGGGTCAATTCGTTTGTAGGGACAGTGTGGTCACCAGAGCAACAGTAGGACACCTTAGAAGCTACCCTTATGCCATTGATCTTTTTTATTCCGAGGCAACCGTTTCGAGGCAACTGTTCTGAGGCAACCGTTTCGAGGCAACTTGTTTCGAGGCAACTAGATCAATGGACATAAGGACTTACTAAGACGTCCTATACTCGACGACCACGTTTCGAGGGGCAAGGCAACAGTGAGGCGTACCCTAAGAGTGGTGTGTGAATTCGTGTATTGTTTTCAGTTATGTTTTATCTTGTCATGCATCATGGTGATCTACGCTTGCTTTTATTTTAGGCCATTCATTCTTTCATGCAAAGTTTAGCAGTTTAAAAGTGCGGAAATTTAAATGCGGAAAATAAAGTCCTACGCTATTACAAGGCGCGGGTCTATACATCGCCAAATTAACAAAGACCCGTTTTGAATAAAAATGCGGAAAATAAATAAATTCCTAATTACTATTACATGGCTTGAGCAATTACATAATATTTAAAACGAAAAATAAGAACAAACGCGCGAAAAGAAATTAGAATCGAATGTTCGAGGGCGTTGGACCCTTTAAAGATTAAATTGAAATTAAAAGTTAATTAATTATTAAATTAAAAAAAGAAATTGTTTTTTATGTTTTTATGTTTTTTAATGAAAATAAAGAAAATTTATTAAAATTGGAAGTTAAATGAAACCCTAGTTCTAAATTATTTTTAATTGTTAAAGAAAAATATTCAAGTTTAACCTAATTTACACTAATTAATTAATTACATGTTTATTTACAAAATAATTAATAATTAATAATAATGATAATAAGAAAAAATTATTTATTAAGAAAAAGATAAAAATGCTAAAAAACCTAATTTCTACATATTTTAGTTATTAAGAAAAGATTAAAATTAAAACCTAATTTTACTAAATTGATTATTAAAAATTTATTTACAAAAATATTTAATGAATAAATTAATTAACATATTTTGATGTCTGATTTTTATTATGAAAATTATATTTTGTGAATTAAAAGAAAACAATTAAAATAATTAAAAGAAAAGAAAAGGAGAAAAAAATACAAACAATGGGGGTGTCTGACCCAATTTGGGAGGTTTGTTGAAGCAGTTTGGCCCAACAAATTCCAAGCCCTTTTGACTTTTTGTGGTTGCGTGTGCATCAGTTGACTAGCGTGTATGGTAGTCTCTATCCTGTAGCCTTCAGATGAATCATCATGCATATGTGGCAAGCCTATCTGTAGAGGCGTATGGTGGACCTTTGAGGGCATACTGCATGGAAACACGTTAGAGAAAAAATTATTGAATAAGTGGGGGGACCTGGGGATCGAACCCAGGTCCCAGCGTTTACCAAGTGAACGTTCAACCATCTGAGCCATGCGCGCGCGTTGTATATGGAATGAACAAAGAACATAATATATGAAAACAAAGATAATCATGCTGAAACAAAAAAACGCGCTAAACTTTTGAATGGTCCAATCACACTCAGACACGCTAGCCTTCTTCTTCCTTTTGTACCTGCAATATAATCAAATAGCGGGGGTTTTAAACCCCCACTAAACAAGACCAGGAAAAATAGCGATTAGACAATGGGCCAATATAAATTGGGTGCGAGGTGTGGGTTCAGTTCGTCTTGTCGTCACGGTTTCAATGGTACCAGTTTGAATGGACAATTTTGCCATATGAAGGAACCCCTAATTCAAAGCTCCTGAAACCCTAAAATCCGTTCATGGTGAATTCTTGTACAGGCAGTATTAATTCAATTCAAGGGTACCATTAGCTTCAGGACATTCATATTAGTGTAAATCAACATTTAAAACATATGAAAAATGCATGTAAATTACAAAACGATAATGGACAATTTTATGAAAAGTGCAATCCGGTTTTTCCAATTCTGGGAGTCTATGGACCTGTTCTTGATTGCAATCGCCTCCTAGCAGTGTCAGGAGTGTATTAGAATACTTTTCAAGTCTTGAATCGTCCTTTAATTAGGATTTCAGTGTTCAACTTTTTGTGAAAAAATGCACTTTTTGTTCTTTGGTTTTTGAGCGCAGCTTTTGTGTCTGTATGCATTAGGTTAGCTTTGCATATGTATGTGGATGGAATTAGGTCAAGAAAACCAGGCCCAAAGTCTATGCATTCATGATTAAAATATTTGATTTTGTTACATCTTTTTTCAAATCTTTTTGCCATGGAAACTTGCCAATTGTGTAGAATCTTTCCTTTTTGAATGATGCACGAAATATTTGATTCATAATGGAAGAATTTGCTGCATAAAAAGATTTAAAAAACATGATTTAGTATTTTTCTCATAATTAATTTTAATTAAATGAATTAATAAGATTAAAAATTCAATTAATTAACTAAAAATAAGAAAATAACTCCCTTTTAGATTAATGGGTCGTGCATAGCCTTTGGGTAATGATTCATGGAAGAAATTGAGGCCCATTAGCAATTTTGAGGCTTTTTATGCAAAGTTGACTTTTCAAAAATTCCAAAAATTCCCCAAATTCCACAAGGCATATCTTGCTCAATGTTTATGCTTTGATCATGTTCTTGGACATTTTGGAAAGGTCTTGAAGTTCTCTAACCAATGTCTTTGGTCCCATGTCATTTTGATTCACCAATCTCAAGTTATGGTCTTTGACTTAAAGTGCCTTTTTGTTGACTTTTGAAAATGACCTATAATGTTGAAATTGATAACTTTTTGTGAGAGCATTTCTTGGGCTTGAAGTGTGAAGATGAGTTGTAGGAAATGTCATTCTCTTCAAAATGAGCTTTGGATGGAATTTTTCTGATAAACCATGAGGAAGTTATGCCTTGGTCAATTTGTAGTTGACTTTTTCAACTGTCCAAAAATAGAAACTTTTGCATCTTGAGACTTTTTGAGCCATGCCTTGAGAATCATGATCAAGAATTGATCAAATGATGTTTGTGGCTTCAAAATAAGATGTTGACCAAAATTTTTGACTTTTGACTGTCAAATGACCATTTTGCCCCTGCAGTTGACTGTGAAGCAATTAGGGTTTTTGACTGTGCAATTTGATGTTGTGAGTCTTGAAACTTGGCATATGAATGCTTGAAAATGTATATAGGCATGTGGGACTTGATTGGACCCTTGAAAACCTCAATTTCTTTGCAAGAACCAAAACCCTAATTTTGACTGTGTTAGGAGGCAATTGGACTGTGCAACCCTTGGGAGATTTTGAACCATCTGGAGATTGATCTTGGCAAATCTTGAAGAATATGAGAGGGCAAATTTTGGGGTACAACAGTTGCCCCTGTTCAATCTTCTTAGACCTGAGGATGTAGATTGGCTGGCGTGCCTTTCGTAATCTGAAGGTGGAAGATGATTGGACACTAGAGTGCCCAGAAATTTGCACTCACATAGTAGAGTGTCAGCAGTATGATGACAGGAATGGGCTTACATATGCCATTTGGAGACTGATGGATAGGGAGATGGGCTTATAGATGCCATCTGGAGGTGTGACAGAACTTTGTCGGGAATGGGCTTATAGATGCCATTTGGAACTGTTGGTAAATGGAGAGATGGGCTTATAGATGCCATCGGGGGGTTGTCGATCGCGTAAGAGATTCCTTAGCGAGAACTTGCGTACCTGAGAAAGAAAAATAATTACCTGGCCTGTTACAGGAATTGATCTTCAAACTCTTTATGTAGATGTGCCCTGGCTGGATACAGGAATCGAATCTTTAAACTCTTCAGACGTGCCCTAGCAAGATACAGGAATCGAGTCTGGAGAATACAGTCGTCAACAGATACACTTTGGCAGGATACAGGAATCGGATCTTCGAACTCTTCAGACGTGCCCTGGCGAGATACAGGAATCGAGTCTGGTAATGTTGGTCGTCAACGGATACACCCTGGCAAGATACAGGAATCAGATCCTCAAACTCTTCAGACGTGCCCTGGCAAGATACAGGAATCGAGTCTGGAATATAGTCGTCAACAGATACACCCTGGCAAGATACAGGAATCGGATCTTCGAACTCTTCAGACGTGCCCTGGAAGGATACAAAAATCGAGTCTGGTAATGTTGGTCGTCAACAGATACACCCTGGCGAGATACAGGAATCGGATCTTCGAACCCTTCAGACGTGCCCTGGCAAGATACAGGAATCGAGTCTGGTACTGTTAGTCGTCGACGGATACACCCTGGCAAGATACAGGAATCAGATCCTCAAACTCTTCAGACTTGCCCTGGCAAGATACAGGAATCGAGTCTAGTACTGTTAGTCGTCAACAGATACACCCTGGCAAGATACAGGAATCGGATCCTCAAACTCTTCAGACGTGCCCTGGCAAGATACAGGAATCGAGTCTGGTACTGTTAGTCGTCAACGGATACACCCTGGCAAGATACAGGAATCGGATCTTCGAACTCTTCAGACGTGCCCTGGAAGGATACAGTAATCGAGTCTGGTAATGTTAGTCGTCAACAGATACACCCTGGCAAGATACAGGAATCGGATCCTCAAACTCTTCAGACATGCCCTGGCAAGATACAAGAATCGAGTCTGGTACTGTTAGTCGTCAACAGATACACCCTGGAAAGATACAGGAATCGGATCCTCAAACTCTTTAGACGTGCCCTGGCAAGATACAGGAATCGAGTCTGGTAATGTTGGTCGTCAACGGATACACCCTGGCAAGATACAAGAATCAGATCCTCAAACTCTTCAGACGTGCCCTGGCAAGATACAGGAATCGAGTCTGGAATATAGTCTTCAACAGATACACCCTGGCAAGATACAGGAATCGGATCTTCGAACTATTCAGACGTGCCCTGGCGAGATACAGGAATCGAGTCTGGTAATGTTGGTCGTCAACAGATACACCCTGGCGAGATACAGGAATCGGATCTTCGAACCCTTCAGACGTGCCCTGGCAAGATACAAGAATCGAGTCTGGTACTGTTAGTCGTCAACGGATACACCCTGGTAAGATACAGGAATCGAATCCTCAAACTCTTCAGACGTGCCCTGACGAGATACAGGAATCGAGTCTGGTAATGTTAGTCGTCAACAGATACACCCTGGCAAGATACAGGAATCGGATCCTCAAACTCTTCAGACGTGCCCTGGCAAGATACAGGAATCGAGTCTGGTACTGTTAGTCGTCAACAGATACACCCTGGCAAGATACAGGAATCAGATCTTTAGTTGCGACAGTTGATAGCAATTATCTTTGTATTAACCTTTGTTCTGAAAAGACAAAACGTTAGTTGTGCGTAATGTCATGATGTATGACATGCGAGATGTTCTCAGAATAAATGAGATTGTATGTTCATGATGCGTATATGCATGCTATAATGTATGAAAATGTGTTTATGAATTGTATATTTTTTTCTTAGGAAAGTAAATCCTTGACGAGTGCCGGGAAGTTGAATCCTGGGCTGATGTTGAGGGATAATGCTTTGTTTCCGCTGGGGATGATAGTTGCAAGCATACCGGTAGGAGAAGATGACTCCGTTGGGGGAATAAACTTGGCGAATAGATTACTCTGCGGGGAGTGAACTCTGTGGGGAGAGAGGTGCCTCGCTGAGATGTTGATGATAACTCCGCTGGGGATACCATGGTTGAGTCATGTTGAAGGAATTGATGAACTCCACTGGGCGATAGGAAGACTTCGCCGGGGACGATCTTTCCGTGGTTATTGGCTGAGGATAACCCAGTTATATCCTGGTGGGGAAATAACCTTCAAATAAAGCCGGGGGCGCGTTAATGCTCAGCAGGGGATAAGCTTCCAGAATCTACTGGGGATAAGCTTCCTGTTGGAGAGATGGATTTAACTTTCCTGGGGAAGCTTTTGGACTGGACTCTCCTGGGGAAAATTTTGAGATGTACTGGGGAAGTGGCTCCACTGAATGCCTGTATACCGCCGGGGAACAATCTTAGATCAAGACTGTCGGGGATGCTTGTTAAGAATGTTTGTATATTGCGCTGGGGAATGTTGAGGTCTGCTGGGGATACCCAATTTCCTTAAGGCTGACAGTATAACTTTGCTTGGGGAGAGTATGTTGACTTGTTGGCTCACTCTCTGGGGAATTAAGATCTCTTGGTTATGATCTTCAGCCGAACTTACCTTGGTACCTTGGTGGACAGAGCAATTAGATTGCTTGGACAACTCATTATTGCCCCTGTTTCTGATGTGGGAGAAGATACCTGTGGAGGCGCTTGATGACTGCCGGTTGACAAATCCTCTTCTGGTAGGCAAGTGACGAGATGCCGTGACATAGTCGTACGTTGTGATCCCTAACTTTTGCCTGGACCGCCCTTTCGGGTTTTCAGTCCACCGGGATTACCCATTTTTGCCCAAGCCGCCCTTTCAGGTTTTCGACTTGCCAGGTGTACAGATTTTTCATATTCATCCCTTATTTTTGCCCGAACCCTTTTGGTTCACCGGGAAGCCCTTGTTTTTTCCTAGGTGTGTCAACCTAGCGGGTCTTTGATTATGCGTAGTACTTTTTTTCGACTATGTCCACGCTCTCAGGATGTAGGGCGGTGCCCCTGTCAGTAGTGTAGTGTTGCCATACTACCAGAAGATCTTTATTTGATCGTCCAACGCTCCAAGTGATCCAGATGGAGATTTGCCTCAAGCTGGTTGGCCTTTGAGAGATTCTCTGAATCTTGACTTAACTGCCCCAGATGACGGACAATGATCATGTCATGCCCCTTGTTTGGGAGTGCTTTTGTTCATTAGACGTTCGTCGTGCGAACTTCTATGTTGTTCAAACAAAAAGTCATATGCAAGCAATGTTATTAAAAATGCAAAGCTTATGTCTGTCTTGAAGTTTTTGAAAATGCATTTTTTTCATAAAAACGAGTGAATTTTTTTTATAAACTGTGATGTCAACTCGTTATTTTACCGCAAGTCTTAAGGAGTCAGGATACCTTTCGTACAGTATGCTTTCGAACTAACCCATGCTTCAGCTAGGACTTTTAAGGGTTATAACGTGGCTTGGTTCACGGTTCAAGAAACAAAGGATAAAGGCTCAAATTTATTTGTACCCACCCACTCTTCGTGATGTTCTTCCAACCTAAACTCAGCTAATTGTGCGTTAGACCTTATTGAGTCTTTGCTTTGATATACCAGTGATGGTTCGGATACTGACAGTTTATTTTGACCAGGCAGACATTTCTTTTTTTGATGAGGGTTCGTAGGACCTCTTTCTTTTTGATTGCGTTATCCCTGTTTTTTGCCTGAACTGTTTCTTTTAGGATTACAGTCAGCGGGATGCCCCAGTTTTGTAAGTCTCCTTCATAGGTTTTGACTTTTTTTGGGCCCCTTTTTTATTTTGATAGATCATGACTGCCTGTCGTTATGATTATTCAGAACCATCACCATCTTTTGATCTGGAAAGATTCCTTTGGTGTCGTTCGTTATGCACTCTGGATCAACTGAGAAGACTACCCTGCCCCAGGTTATGATTAAGGGTTTTAATTTTCGAAAGGAAAAACCTCCTACTTCTTTGGCTCAAAGGGGTTGACGAGGGATTATCTTCCTTATGACTCCAGTGTTTAGGGATTGAAATAATGCCTGTACCTCATCAGCGGGGTCTGTTCAAAAGCATACTGTAAGGATCGTGGTATCGTTTTCGTCATCCTCCCTCAAGAGGCTTAGAATTATTAATTGAGAGTTGATCATCACAAAAATATGAAAACAGTTTGCATATAGAGAATGCGAATATATGGGTTCAAAACAGACATATGCGATGCATTGATAAAGTAATAAAGTTTGCTATGACAATAATTGTTTGAACAATCAAAAGAAAATTACAACTTGAAAAATTCTAATGAACAAAAATCCTCTAGTTTGAACCAGTCATCTTAAATGGAGAATTCTCAGCGGAAGATTTTCATCTCGCCATCTGGCATGAACTCCAGTACCCCTTCGTCAATCAAGTCCTGGATTTTGTTCTTCAAGGTCCAACAGTCGTCTGTAGCATGCCCCGGGCTGTCTGAATGATAAGCGCAGCGGGTGTTGGGGTTATACCTTGAAGGTGTCATATTAGGATTCTTAGGAGGGTCCTTTAGAGTGATCAGATTGACCTCCAACAAGCGCTTCAGTATAAAGGATGATGGTATATCAGTCTCCGAGAAATGTCTTCCAGGCGTATATCGTTTACGCTGACTACCCCGTTGAGGCTGGGCTCGTGACCCTGAAGCAAGATGAGGAGATTTTCCCTTGTCTTCTTGCCCCGCATGTGGTTGAATGATGACTGGAACTTCAACCCCGGTTGTTTGCCCCACTTGATTATTTTGAAGCAGCTTGGTGACGAGGACCCGGAGCTCTTCTTGTTTTTGAGCTAAGTCCTGAATGAGAGTCATTTGGCCCATCAACTGTCCCATCATTTGGATCTTCATGGTTGCCAACTCAATTTGTAGCCCTTCCAACTGATCGTTCCTGATACCCCCTGCATTCCCTAGGATCAAGTTCCTTGTGAGGAGAGCCTTTATTTCTTCTTGCCCCTGGGATAGGTTCAAGAACATTTCTTGTAGTTGGGCGTTTTGAGCCCGAAGATCTTGGTTGTCCGGTTGGAAAGCCATTGCTGAAATAAACAGCGAAGGAGATGAGTGACGTGTCAAGAGAGTACCTGTAATGCAATGATATGTATGATATGCATGCAATGTTTTCAAAGACCTCGCAGGGTAAACAAGAAGATTGTTAGCATTTGAATTTGTAGCTTGATTGAAGGAGCTTCATGTTGATGGAGAGTCCTTCTTCAAGGGTCAAGGCTCACCATATCGAGTGGGTCATAGCCCCTGACAATCTTGGCTCGAGGAAAATAAATCCCCTTTGCCCCTTGCTAGACATTTTAATTCATCATGACATGTACCACATACCCTTGAGATCCTTGAAATGGATTAGTCCTTATGCAGGATGTATGCAATGGTATGATGGTATGATGCTTATGCTATGCGTGGGGTGATATAAGTAAACCATGTTATGAGTCCAGATTAAGGACTGTAAACAAAAACCTGCAAGAAACTCAAGTGTCAGATAACAAGCATGCAGGTAGTCAGGTACGAAGGCACACAAGTCACACAAGAGAGCCCTTAGAGTTTAGGCCAGCATGGGGTCTGGGTATTACCCTCTTGAAGTTGGTGGGCTCAACCTGTCCTATCAGAAGTAACCGGGTTCTAAGGGTCCCAATATCACTGGATTGCTTTCATTGTTCATCGTTTCGATTTAGCCACTGAACTGGCAACCAAAATATTCCAAGAAAACAACCCTCAATTGAGTGTAGTATCGAGTATCAACCAACCTCGGACTGCACCAAAGTCAGTTATCTCACTACCCTAAAGAGGCCAAGATGGTTCAATTAAGGTTCCTAAGGTCAGTTGATGCTTCACGACACCACGCGGCGGCCCCGTACTCTCCTTGACTGGACTCAAGGGTTACCGGTACACACCAAAGTGCCACATCAACGTAGCAGACTGCTTCAACCATGTCGGTATACCCCGCACAGTTCCCTCACAGCCTTGTTGCTACTTTCTAAGAAGGTATCCCCCAGATCCGGGTTAGGATCTATAGAACTCCCAAGACAATACCCACCATAATAAAGCAAACAATTCATACAATTGAAAACACAAGTGATCTTAGTCCTAAGGTACACCTCACTTTATAAGTTTATCCCCAGCAGAGTCGCCAGTTCTGTGATCGGCGGATCTGGAACTGACTGTTTAACGCTGGTTCGCGAAATGTCACGGAAGCAAGAGTCGCCACCGTCTTTTATTTTCTCCAACATGGACAGGACAAAAGCACAACAAAATTCCTTATGAGATAGTTTCTCGGTTCGGGAGGTAGATTTATAGAAAGGGAAGGTGTTAGCACCCTTTCTATCCACGGTTATCCATGGGCTCTTAGATACTTGCTCATTTGTGTTTTCAAAGTGTTTGCTTTTTAATTGTGAGTGAGTTTGAAAAAGTTTCTTTGAAAGTTTCAGATCGACTCTTGTATCAGTCCTCAAGAGTGTTTGAAACATTATTTTGAAAGCTTTTTGAAAAGTGTCAATGTGAAAAGAGTTTTGATTTGTTTTTGAAATAGAGAAAGTATCTATGAGTCATCTACCTACCCTAAGGAATTAGGCTGTGTAAATGTCCTTAAGGTAGTGCCATCCCACCATTGAGAGGTAGGTAGCACCACCGTTGGAGGTGTTCGGGTCAATTCGTTTGTAGGGACAGTGTGGTCACCAGAGCAACAGTAGGACACCTTAGAAGCTACCCTTATGCCATTGATCTTTTTTATTCTGAGGCAACCGTTTCGAGGCAACTATTCCGAGGCAACCGTTTCGAGGCAACTTGTTTCGAGGCAACTAGATCAATTGACATAAGGACTTACTAAGACGTCCTATACTCGACGACCACGTTTCGAGGGGCAAGGCAACAGTGAGGCGTACCCTAAGAGTGGTGTGTGAATTCGTGTATTGTTTTTAGTTATGTTTTATCTTGTCATGCATCATGGTGATCTACGCTTGCTTTTATTTTAGGCCATTCATTCTTTCATGCAAAGTTTAGCAGTTTAAAAATGCGGAAATTTAAATGCGGAAAATAAAGTCCTACGCTATTACAAGGCGCGGGTCTATACATCGCCAAATTAACAAAGACCCGTTTTGAATAAAAATGCGGAAAATAAATAAATTCCTAATTACTATTACAAGGCTTGAGCAATTACATAATATTTAAAACGAAAAATAAGAACAAACGCGCGAAAAGAAATTAGAATCGAATGATCGAGGGCGTTGGACCCTTTAAAGATTAAATTGAAATTAAAAGTTAATTATTAAATTAAAAAAAGAAATTGTTTTTTATGTTTTTATGTTTTTTAATGAAAATAAAGAAAATTTATTAAAATTGGAAGTTAAATGAAACCCTAGTTCTAAATTATTTTTAATTGTTAAAGAAAAATATTCAAGTTTAGCCTAATTTACATTAATTAATTAATTACATGTTTATTTACAAAATAATTAATAATTAATAATAATGATAATAAGAAAAAATTATTTATTAAGAAAAAGATAAAAATGCTAAAAAACCTAATTTCTACATATTTTAGTTATTAAGAAAAGATTAAAATTAAAACCTAATTTTACTAAATTGATTATTAAAAATTAATTTACAAAAATATTTAATGAATAAATTAATTAACATATTTTGATGTCTGATTTTTATTATGAAAATTATATTTTGTGAATTAAAAGAAAACAATTAAAATAATTAAAAGAAAAGAAAAGGAGAAAAAAAATACAAACAATGGGGGTGTCTGACCCAATTTGGGAGGTTTGTTGAAGCAGGTTGGCCCAACAGATTCCAAGCCCTTTTGACTTTTTGTGGTTGCGTGTGCATCAGTTGACTAGCGTGTATGGTAGTCTCTATCCTGTAGCCTTCAGATGAATCATCATGCATATGTGGCAAGCCTATCTGTGGAGGCGTATGGTGGACCTTTGAAGGCATACTGCATGGAAACACGTTAGAGAAAAAATTATTGAATAAATGGGGGGACCTGGGGATCGAACCCAGGTCCCAGCGTTTACCAAGTGAACATTCAACCATCTGAGCCATGCGCGCGCATTGTATATGGAATGAACAAAGAACATAATATATGAAAACAAAGATAATCATGCTGAAACAAAAAAATGCGCTAAACTTTTGAATGGTCCAATCACACTCAGACACGCTAGCCTTCTTCTTCCTTTTGTACCTGCAATATAATCAAATAGCGGGGGTTTTAAACCCCCACTAAACAAGACCAGGAAAAATAGCGATTAGACAATGGGCTAATATAAATTGGGCGCGAGGTGTGGGTTCAGTTCGTCTTGTCGTCACGGTTTCAATGGTACCAGTTTGAATGGCCAATTTTGCCATATGAAGGAACCCCTAATTCAAAGCTCCTGAAACCCTAAAATCCGTTCATGGTGAATTCTTGTACAGGCAGTATTAATTCAATTCAAGGATACCATTAGCTTCAGGACATTCATATTAGTGTAAATCAACATTTAAAACATATGAAAAATGCATGTAAATTACAAAACGATAATGGACAATTTTATGAAAAGTGCAATCCGGTTTTACCAATTCTGGGAGTCTATGGACCTGTTCTTGATTGCAATCGCCTCCTAGCAGTGTCAGGAGTGTATTAGAATACTTTTCAAGTCTTGAATCGTCCTTTAATTAGGATTTCAGTGTTCAACTTTTTGTGAAAAAATGCACTTTTTGTTCTTTGGTTTTTGAGCGCAGCTTTTGTGTCTGTATGCATTAGGTTAGCTTTGCATATGTATGTGGATGGAATTAGGTCAAGAAAACCAGGCCCAAAGTCTATGCATTCATGATTAAAATATTTGATTTTGTTACATCTTTTTTCAAATCTTTTTGCCATGGAAACTTGCCAATTGTGTAAAATCTTTCCTTTTTGAATGATGCACGAAATATTTGATTCATAATGGAAGAATTTGCTGCATAAAAAGATTTAAAAAACATGATTTAGTATTTTTCTCATAATTAATTTTAATTAAATGAATTAATAAGATTAAAAATTCAATTAATTAATTAAAAATAAGAAAATAACTCCCTTTTAGCTTAATGGGTCGTGCATAGCCTTTGGGTAATGATTCATGGAAGAAATTGAGGCCCATTAGCAATTTTGAGGCTTTTTATGCAAAGTTGACTTTTCAAAAATTCCAAAAATTTCCCAACTTCCACAAGGCATATCTTGCTCAATTTTTATGCTTTGATCATGTTCTTGGACATTTTGGAAAGGTATTGAAGTCCTCTAACCAATGTGTTTGGTCCCATGTCATTTTGATTCACCAATCTCAAGTTATGGTCTTTGACTTAAAGTGCCTTTTTGTTGACTTTTGAAAATGACCTATAATGTTGAAATTGATAACTTTTTGTGAGAGCATTTATTGGGCTTGAAGTGTGAAGATGAGTTGTAGGAAATGTCATTCTCTTCAAAATGAGATTTGGATGGAATTTTTCTGATAAACCATGAGGAAGTTATGCCTTGGTCAATTTGCAGTTGACTTTTTCAACTGTCCAAAAATAGAAACTTTTGCATCTTGAGACTTTTTGAGCCATGCCTTGAGAATCATGATCAAGAATTGATCAAATGATGTTTGTGGCTTCAAAATAAGATGTTGACCAAATTTTTTGACTTTTGACTGTCAAATGACCATTTTGCCCCTGCAGTTGACTGTGAAGCAATTAGGGTTTTTGACTGTGCAATTTGATGCTGTGAGTCTTGAAACTTGGCATATGAATGCTTGACAATGTATATAGGCATGTGGGACTTGATTGGACCCTTGAAAACCTCAATTTCTTTGCAAGAACCAAAACCCTAATTTTGACTGTGTTAGGAAGCAATTGGACTGTGCAACCCTTGGGAGATTTTGAACCATCTGGAGATTGATCTTGGCAAATCTTGAAGAATATGGGAGGGAAAATTTTGGGGTACAACACTAACACTCGTGCTTCAAAGCTATGAGTGATAAACAACCCTTACAACCAAATCCTACTCCAAGTCACTTATCAAAACGACAATTCCTTGGCTCACAGTAGTTACAACTATACAATGCCTTATTGATCTTCTGTCAAAAGTTCTCAGTCCATTAGGCTTCGTGAGAAATATATAAGCAAACTATTCCTCATCTAGGGCTTCCATGAAAATAGCTAAGGTTAACTAAAGTTAACCTAAAGACTTGGTCTAGGGCTTTTTCATAACAGATTAGGGTTAAGCAAGGTTAACCTAATATCCACGTGAGCAGCTGATCTGGACAATAATTCTTCAACTCAGAGCAGCACACCAGTTTCCTGAAAAATCTCAGGAATAATAAATCTGCACAGCAACTTGATCAGTACAGAATGTCTTAACAATGGTTATGGCATCATGAATCTTGTTCACTGATTTTGGTAGAGTTCAGTATATATGATCATAGCTTAATGATCATGATAATCACTCATACTGAGTAGTTCCTGTAGAACATTCTTTCTGCAGAATGTACCTTTATTCCAGAATGTTATGACATCAGTCATGACATTCGCAAGTCTGGTTTTACCAAAAAATAATGCCAACAAACAAACACTTACAGGGTTCATAGGTCCAACGTCACGAGCATGAGGTTGAAGGTACTACCCATAAGGTATGATCTAAAAGTTTATCACCTGCTGAACAAGGTTCTAAGAGGTTCCCAGAGTTTACATCCTTCCTTCGAATATTACCAACTTCTCAATTAACTCAGTAATTAGTAATATTCTCAAGAAAAACTCATCTGAGCATAGTATTGCGTGACAACTATTTCCGAGTTACTCTGTCATAGCTTCCGCACTACACCTAAAAGGCCAAGATGGGTTAAATTTTTTATGGTCCTCAGTTTCAGCAGGCTCTCATGTTGAAAGTAGCACGTCTTCCCGATTACTCAGTAAACGACACTATAGTTAAAGGGGCCTCCACTAATTGGGGGATCTCATGTATCCTTTTTTGGGATTACTCCCTCAAAGCTAACATGACTATACCGCCCGTCCTATCTTAAGTTTGCCCAAGTTCGGGTATAGGACTTATGAGAAATCACCAAGCACCCTGAAAACCATGAAAATCCAGACAAACATATATACAACACATAAGATGTAACACATAATAGCATATATAAAAATATAAACAAAGATAGGCTCAACCCACTTAGGGATGGACCAACGAGAGGTCAATTTGTCCCCAGTGAAGTCGCCATTTTTTCTATAGTGGTAGAAATGTTGAGACAAAGCCATTAGATTGACTTGACTCGCACAATAAAAATAAAAATTTCTACCACGCTTTATTGTTTCCAAAGGAATGGGAAAAGAGCGAATAACCCAAAAAGAGGGGGGAAAGAATCCAGGTAAAGGGGTTGGTTATGCAAAGGGACGGTATTAGCACCCTAAACACCTACGGTACTCCGCAGGAACCTCTTTAAAAATCTGTATATTTTGGCTATAAAATGTTGTATACAAAAATAGATTGTGGGGATGAGAAAAGAAATGTTTTTTTTATAATTTTTGCACCCGCCACGGTTGCGAACCTTTAGTGCCAACGTACCACCTTCCGTGCAATAGGGGATCATGGTACTCGTAGTTCACCTTTTAAAATTTTTAAAACACAAGTGTGTTGGTTAATTTTAAGAGACGAGACATCATCGTCTTATCCAAGTGGAAGATCATACTTACTACCCACGATTATGAGAAAGGAGAATTTGCGACATCTCAAAGTGGAGGATATGGATTGGATATTAAAATCTACAAAGCCTCGCTCAAGACCCAAATGGAAATTATCTCACTTCACTACATATCATAGAATTCTTAAGTGGAGATATCCACTTCAGAATTCTTAAGTGAATTATCCAAGTATGTTGTTTAAGGCGTTATAGAGGATTGGTAGGACCAAAGCCTCCTAACAATGAGGTCACTAATGACGCCTTAAACAACATACTTAAGACCAAAGCCTCCTAACAATGAATCTCAATGTTATTGGATCAAAGGGTTAAAATTAACATACTTGGGCTTGCAAACATGGGTTTGGGCCAAGAATGATCATTTTCTCAAATCGGGACAAAATTTAGCGCTATGTTAAGCAATCGTAAGTGGACTTATATAGAAGTCGCACCTATTTTGAGGCCGGTAATAGCAATCTATGTACCATATGTTTTGAGACATGATATAGGAATCATGCTCCAATAACATTTAGTACAATAAGAATGGGATAAGATGAAGAAGGATGAGGTGAGAAATAAACCACATTTGAACTAAAGATTTAATCAAACTATTATTAAAATCATTCATCCACTTTTATGGAGTTAGACTCAACACTATGGATCTAATGATATTAATAAAGTTCATGATCCAAATTTCATAGTCTAAGATCAGTCAGAATATATATAAAAAATAAAATTGTATTTAAAATAGGAAAATAAGATTTTAAAAATGATTTACAAATGAAATAAAGAGGAAAAATAGAAATCATATTAAAAATAATCAAGAAAAATTAAATAAGACCATAGAAAAATCATAAATAAGCTCAAATATTTATATAAAATTTTTGGTAATTTTTTAAAGTCAGAAACTATTTTTTAAAATTAAAAGAAATAGACAAAATGAACCAAAAATGAAGAAAAATAGTAAAGTCAGAAATAAAAAATAAATGAGGTCACTAATATATTTCAAAATATCATTGTATCCTTCCTTAATTTTTCCTGAATTAAAAAATGAAGAAAAGTATTTTTTAACAATTAAAATAATTAAAATAGTGAAAAATTATAAAAAAATATCAAAACACAAAATAAAAATGTGAAAAAATAAAAATCAGAAAGAGAAATAAAGTCAAAAAAATGTTGATCAATGGATGAGAGTCAAAACGCGTTAGTAAGCTTATCCAATGGATCAAGCGCGTTGTGCATATCATGATCATTATTGAATAAAGCACTAAATCAAATATTAAATCAGATTTCGAAAATTCTAAACGACACGCTTTCATTGGTTGAAGGATGACACGTTGGTCATCTTCAACCTCCATCCATTCTCAAAACCAGGTTCCTCAAACTGTAAAATTAGAGCTCGAGACCGGTACCATTCGCTTCATCTCATCAAGACGAAGACAACTATCCTTTGCGAAAAATTTATATAAATTGTAGCTCATTCGTTTTAGAAGAGAAGTTTTAAAAAGGGATTTGAAATTTCATGGTCAAAATGTGTTTTTAGTTGAAAACAAATGTTATGACTAGAATCAGGATGATGAGAGCTTCACAGTACTATCAAACTTTGAGAGAATTAGTGAAGGAATCTACTTATTAAAGTTAAGTTGCAGAGCTCTGAAAATAGACTTGGCTAGCATGATTCAGGGAGTTTTAGAGCTTAATTCTTCTTCTGTTAGCTTCAGTGAGGATCAAGGAAGGTGAATTCACAAAGAAAAATGATTAAGAAAGGTTGTAAGAGAAAATTCGAAATTACAGAAAATTATGTTCAAGAGAGAGTTTGGCAGGGTGATTCTGGCTTTCCAAGATTGAGAAAATGAATGAGGGATAATCCTCTAATTATATGGAAGTGAATTGAATGCTCAAGTGTGTGAAATGATGAAGTTTGGAGGGAAATCGTGTGAAGTTGCAAACAAGAAAAGTGTGATATTTATTTGATAAAAACTCATCCAATCCTTGCATTTTATCATGCTAATCACTTCTGGAGGTTCATTAAACGTGATTAGAAGCAAAAATGTGCAACAATTTTGTGTTTAGGAGCCAAAATAAGGATTTCAAATTCTGACTTTTGGAGAAACTTCAGTTTCAAGTTACCAAATTCAAATCAATGGCATTCTCAACTCAAGGGGTCTTGAGACATGATTCTTGAAGCTTTATAAAGATGACATTACAATCTTTATAATGTGCAAAGAATGGGATCAAATGGATGCTTGAGATGAAAGTTGTAATGAGTCAAAGTTGAGAAAAAGAGGTTGACTTTCTATACTTAGAAAATTTCTGTTTTTCTTCAAAAATGACTTATAATCTCTTGCATCCAAACATGGACTTCCACTTGAAATTTTCTCTTGACCAAAAAAGATGGCATGAATTATATCTCTTTAATGACATTTTGAGATTTGAAACATTCAAAATATCTAAAAATTGAGAAAGTTATGACTTGTTGAATTTGGAAAAAATTCATGAAATGACCTATAATCTTTTGTATCCTTAGGGCATCTTCCATCCATTTTCACACTTTGAACTTAAAAGATAGGTTGAAGATCACATCTTTAAGATCATTGTGGAAAATGAATGGGCTCAAAGTGATAAAAATTGACCAAGTTATGATCTTTTGAAGTCACATAAGAGAATTTGATGGCTTATCTAGAGGACTTGTAATCTTTCTTCGTGATTAGGTATCCTCCATACAAAATTTTATTGAAACCTTTAAAGTGATTTATTGATAATACTTTGAAGAGAAGCATGTTTTTGGAATAATTCAAAAATACCAAAAGATGAGCAAGATATAGCCTTTAAGTTCAAAACACGAGCTCCTAAAGCAACAAAATTCCTTGGAAAACCTTTTCAATTTTGACAAACCTTCTTGCACAAATACTTTTGTCATGTAAATAGAAGTTGTTAAGGATGATAATTAGAAACCATGGCAACTATAACCACTTCCAAATATTTAGAATTAAGGGAGATATGCACTTGTTATCAAGAAATCAAAGACTTGTCCAATTAGGCCAAACTTCTCCAATCAACCCTTGCATCTTTGGACTATCTTCGAAAACTTGAGGCATGATGGATCATAATAGACTTTGTTATTATATTACTTTAAAACATATTCAATGGTGAAGCTTGAATTTCAATGAAGCTTTGTTGAAGAAGGCATGGAAATATGTTGTGCTTTCACCTATAATATCATCAATTAGGGCAAACATTCATTGTATTTATTAGATAAAAATTAATCAATACAAAACATAGATGATCACAAAATACAAGTCAAGGTGCTTGGTGACTCCCCATGATCAAAGCTAAAGATAAGGAGAAGAACCAAACCCTAGTGTGATCTTGTTGTGATTGACTTGATATGATATGATAGAGGAATCTTAGGGGGGGAAATTGGGGTACAACAACGGGAATCCATCAAAAGCGTACGAGTCTGCATAATACATTCACTAGGACACAATAGAATCGAATTATATCTATCATCTCATCCATCTGACGAATTCCCGCCATATAGATCCGATAGATAAAGAGCTCAATCCCACTTGGCATTTACCCTTAAGCCCAATATCACTTAGTGTTTACCAAACAAGCTCAGTTAATCATTGGCATTTCAAAATTCCAACATCCATTGATACGTGTCCAAATTACTCATTACATACATTGGTCAAATCATACATACTACGCATTAACACTTGCATCTACATGCATAAATGCCACATCAAGTACAAAGATAATTTAATATCAACAAACAAAAGGTATTAGGGAGTCAGGAAGTTCAGAGACCCAATGGTCTAAAAGAAGACGACATTTCAGAATAACATTTTGCGCATATACGAAATCATAAGCACTATCATTTATCAATTGGCATAAGCATTATCAACAAGCATGTCCAAGCATATTCATTGGTTAACCAAGCATTTTCATACTACCAAAGTCTTGGTTGAAAACAAACACAACTGACTCCATCATCAAACTCCAATTTCAAACCTATGTCATTTATCCCCTAGGTAGAAATAAATGTACAAATTCTACGATATAGCCTGCTTGTTAGTCTCCAAGCTTTAACAAGTCAATTTTCTAAAACATTCTCCAACATGTTGTCATTAGCAAAAGACGTGAGCAGCCTCACGCACTTCAATCAATGAAAATACGTGAGCAGCCTCACGTATTTCTATTAACATAACTGTGAGCATCCTTACAAAGTGTGAGTACCCTCACACACACCAAGTCGTCGTCTAGATACACGAGACATATGGATCTTTGATAGCCATAAGATCTGGTGACCATTTACTGGTCACCATGCGCCCACTTCCTCCGTCAGTCCTAGTCAATGTTTCATCTTAGTCATTCCTTTGTCATACTTTCAATTAAACGCCCCAATATTAACTCCTAAGGGCCCTTTGATTAGAATCAAGCGTCCCTGATCATTCTACCATACCGTTAACCCACGTTCTTTCCCAGTTCCCATTGGATAGTCAGATCTCGTCTGACATTTAAATAAAATCCATTTGTCTTATGGTAGCCTATCTTGACATCTGCAGTTCAAATAAAATGGGCATTGGCATTTATCAATCATTTCATCATAACATTATCATATCGAGCATACATAGCATGCATCATGCATAAATCAAGCATAATCATATCAAACATGCATACATGCATTGCATTCAATCATACATGCCCATGAAAACTACGGAAAATCTCAAGGCATGCTTACCAGCTAAGACGTACTTAATTTCAAATCCAAGCTCAACACTAACCATTCTTTGTATTATCACTATAGCCACCTCAGTTGAAAATAGGCACAATCATCAGAGGTACCACTAACAAATTTCACTAGGTAGCTTACCTACGACCCATATCCAAATCCTAGTCATCACCATCCTCCGAGCATTATACTTTCAATTATCAAATTCTAACTTTTCAAAAATTCAAAAAAATTCAACTTCATTTGGTTATCAAGCCTTGGTTGAGAACATACATGACTAGCATCGTTAGTGAAACTTCGGTTTCAATCTTCAAACCGGGCATTCTTCATGCTAATCAATACATTAGTTGAGAACAAACACAACTGGTAAACTCTAGTCTTATCTTTGGTTTAGTTATCTAAGATTCGATTACCAAAACACTCTTCAATTATCTATCCTCTAGGTTGTGGTAGGTATGCGGATTTTCAAGATTACGTTATTTATCCTCTAGGTCGTGATAAACACGTAAGACTATCCTTGTGTCGTTTATCCTTTAGGTCGTGATAAATGCACAAACTTTTCAATCATTTATCCCCTAGGTTGTGGTAGGTGTGTGACTTATCAAGTTTATATTATTCATTCTCTAGGTCATAATGAATACATGAATCTAACTTCGTTTCGTTTACCCTCTAGGTCGTGATAAACACACACAAAATTTCAAATTATCTATCTCCTAGGTTGTGATAGGTATACGAATTTTCAGGGTTATACTATTCATCCTCTAGGCCGTGATGAATACATAAGTCTATCCATGTGTCATTTATCCTCTAGGTCATGATAAATGCACATGTTCATTCTCGTATTGTTTACTCTCTAGGGTGTAGTAAATGTAACAAAATATATGGTATGATTTATTGTGTCAGCCTCCATGCAATAATATGTTATCAAGCTCTGTTTTTATTCATCCCCTAGGTTGTGATGAATAGACAAAATCTACATTATAAACTTACTATATTAGTCTCAAAGCGTATGTAAGTCAACTTTCAAACTTGTATTATTCACCTCCTAGGTTATGGTAAATATTCGAAAAAATCTATGTCTATTTTAGATATTGACGAGTTATCCACATCGTCATATCTAAGCCAAATCAAAGCTCTTCTTTCAAACTTTGGTAAGATGATACATAATCATATGTGCCTATTTACTCTACGCTCATAGGAAGCGTTGTACAGTGTATCCTTATAATCTTGTGGTCAAATTTTGGGGTCTTCCATTATTTAATAACTCTTTGATCTGAACATGCAAGAATTGCACCCTCCCGCACGCTTCAATCGAAGAGTAATTAAATAAGGGCAACTGTCATACTCCAAATTTTTCCGCCTTGGTGCTACAGTCAAAATTATTTTTAAACTTAGAGTTTTATAAAACTCTTTTGGGTTACCCTGACATTTTAGATTTTAAAAATATTCGTTTTCAAGTCTATTTAAAAATATAATAATTTATTTTAGATTATTTGTATTTTTAATTGCTCGTCTTCATATACTTTCAATTGGCTTTTTATTTCAAGTAAATAACATAGCACAATTGGTAAGGAAGCATAGGGTTCAAATCTTAATTGGTGCACTTTGGATTTTTTTTTATTTGTTACCAACTATTTCTATTTTTTAATTATTTCTAAAATAAATAAAAAATCATTTTTTAATATTTAAATATTAATTTTCATATTTTTTATTATGGTATTTTTTAAAATAATTATTTATTTGATTTTATGCATTTTTTACTAAAATTGAGTGCAAAAATTATAATAAATACCAAAAATATTTCTTTTTCTAATTAGTTGTTTCTTATTGGTTAATTGATGTCAATTTGTGTCATAACCAGTTTCCGATTGGTCAGCTTACTGACCAAGGATCTGATTTTCCAATCAATTTTATTTTCCTAATTTATTGACCTAATTATCACTATAAATAGGTCATTCTTTCACACTATTTTGTAGGCAGAAATCCACAAATCTCTCTTACTTTTGATTTATTCCATGATTTCTTAATAGAAACTCTAAGAAACAAATCCAAAAACAACACCATCAATCAACAATCACACACAATTCCGATGATTATTATTAAAATTATATATTTTTTCTCAACAATTTTCAAACCTATTTTTTATTACACTCTTTGCACCTTAATTTTGTTTGTGTTTTTGTGTTACCTTTCAACAATTTTTGGTACAAACACTCTTCTCCATATTAAAACCTCTACCATATTTTTATACAAAAAAAGAACCTCACTTTTTAGTCTATGTTTGGACATAGAACCTCAATTAGTTTATAATATTATTTTTATAAAAAAACTTATGTTTTAGTCAAAACAATACCTCGAGCGTTTTTTTTTTATATAGTATACATCAACCCAATACAAGTCGCTAAACATCACCTTCAATTCACCACTGACATAACCAAATCCAAACAATAAAAAAACAACACAATAATTGGATTCATAATTGATTGCAAAATTCCAAGGAAACGAAGAAGAAAAAATGCAGCTTTGTTTTTCCGCCGTTCACCAAACTGGCTGCCCTCTCACAAAACTGGTTGTTCGCCATTGATCTTGCCGTCGAGCAGGTGCAGCTCTGCCGGCGCACACATCTCCGTACTGATGATAACTTTGTTGGAATCACCCATCATCGGACCACAACTACGCCGAAACCGCGGCCCTTTCTTCCATGTTTCCGGAAAAAGTAGAAGAATCAAAAGCAGATCGAAATCCACAACGAGCAGCCCCTATTCACGGTCATACGAAACCGACGCCGTCAGTCACGTCCGCACCACTTTGCAACGTCTCGACCTCCGCAAACCACGACCTCTGCTATCCACCGCGAAGCCTTCGTCGTCAGCCAACCCGGATCGCTTCTGTCGATTACAGACTCACCACCACATCACCGTCGTCCCTGCCATACTCTGTCTACCAAACATGGTCGAGGTAAATACTATTGTTGTTATACAATGTTTCTTGTAGGTGGTCATGTTTTGGTGAAAAAATGGAATCGAAGAAGATGAAAGGAGGAAGATAGTCAAATATAGAAGTATTGGAAGTTTTGTTTGTTTTTGGGTTATATGTGAATCTCACGAAAGAAGAAGTGTGATTCTAAAGCTCTTGTTGTATATTGGTGCTTTTACCCTTTTATATTCTTTCTTTTTATAATTTCCACGTGTCACAAAGTTATTGGCTATCATTTAATTTTGAATTGGTCAGAAAGTCATGTTACAAAGGTGCCTCCCAACTGGTACGTTTTGATACATTATATATATATATATATATATATGTATATATATATATATATATATATATATATATATATATATATATATATATATATATATATATATATATATATATATATATATATATATATATATATATATATATATGTATATATATATTAGTTTTTTTTTGTTGATTGAGAATTGGGCCTCACAAAAATGGACACTAACCACTTCTAGTATCACCTTCATGTTTCTATTCTTACCCCTCTCGATTTTTAATTAGTCTTACTTAGATAAAAATAGTAACATGTACGTCCCTTGCTTTTAGGTCTTTTCGTAAGTTTTTATAAATAAAAGAATTTAACATCCTCGAATAATTAATAGGTCGGCTTAACACTTACTAATTAATTATTCATATAAAAATACAAAAAATATGTTTTTAGTTTTTTTATATAATAAATCAATTGCTTTTTAAATTAAATTAATCCAATAAATTTGCAAAGATATTAAAACCCACGCAACTCACTAGGTGATTCATCTGCAAGCAACATGTGACTAATATCTGGACACGTGATAAAGGAGACTTTATCAGGCTCCCTCTGCATACTTCTTGATGAGTAACACTTGGCCAATATTTGGCCACGTGAGGAGAAAGACTATATCAGACTTTCCCTGCTCTACATCTTAATATAACTAACCAATCAAAAATCATTTTTCACTAATCAGACTAAGTACAAGGGAAATTCAAACATCTTTGTAATCCATAAAAAACACCAACCAACTGCGAACTACGAATCGGGACTCTGATTTCTCATAAGAGGATACGTAGGCATACGACTAAAATCGTGGAGAGTTCCCCTAATAAAAATTAAAACCATATTTCCTAAAAATTGTAATTCTAAATCCTAGTATCATTGTGAACAAGGTACATGAGGGGTGCCTAACACCTTCCCTTTGTCTAAAAATGATTCAAACAACTTAGAATCTCTGACCAAATTAGGATTATCCTTTATATCCTCTTCCTAAAGATAAAAATTAAGGGTGACGACTCATATTTTTGCTAGTTATTACACAATCAACCTAAAAAACTAATTTGTAAGAGAAAATTACATAAAAATATTTCCTAACTCAATTGACTCATAAGGCTATAAATAAGAACCCTAAGCTAATTGAAAGAGGACGGCAGGAAACCCTTAGAATCTTGTTGCAATTATCCCTAACCCTCACTCAAGCTCTACATCTGAAAGGATTAGGGTTTCATGACTGAAACCCTAAAAACCTTTGAGCTAAGCCTCCAATTCTTGTACCTGCAAAGAAGAAGAGGAAGGGATTATGAGTAGGATCAGAGAAAATAGAAGAGGAATTACTATAAGTGTCACTCAGGAGAGGTAAGCCGATAATCACTTAGCTTAGGGCTCAAAATATTGTTATTGAATTGTTGGGATTTTTTGTGTTTTTTTTCTTTTTGGAAAAATTAGGTTTTGGAGTAATAAATTGTTAGGGTTATGGTTTAATCGCTTAGGGTTATTGGGGGGTTAGGGTTGAGATTCATGGGATTCTGTATATTCTGGGTTTTCTGGGTTTTGTTGGTTGAAGAATTGAATTTTCTGGTTGATCTTCAACCAGAAATCGCCAGTCCATGGTGGTTGGTGTGGTGGTGTATGGTGGTGGTTTAGAGAGAGGAGAGAGCTCTTAGAGAGCAAACGAGGAGTAGAGAGAGATAGGTTTGGAAAAATGAAGTAAAGAATGGAAGAAAATAAAAAATATACTCTCCCTCTATTTCTTTGGATTGGCGACATGTGACCATTCTCTGGCCATGTGATGGAATTGTTTCACATGATTCCACACACTCCAGTACACCATGTTACATAGTCAACTTTTGATCTCATCCATTCAATCTGTTTACTTTTGATCAGCGCTCCAGGGTTAACCCATGGTGGCCTTCTGATCAAGATCAACACCTCAGATCACGCTAACGCACCGTAATGTTGTAGACGCACTCACACAAGACCTAAACGAACCCCTATATAAAACGTTGGGCCAAGCCCAATGCTTCTTGCACCACCCTTTTTATCTACTCCAAGTCCATCTTGCACCCCCTACGTTATTGGGTCAAATTCAATTTCTGGGCTTGAGACCTTCATATTGGCACTTCGTGGTTTAATTAACACACCCTCTCTATTATAATTAATTAAATTATTTATTTTATTTAGTCAATTTATTTTCTTATTTATTTGTTTATTTTATTTAAATTATCAAATTTTAACATATTGCATTAAAATATTTTCGTGCACTTTTTCATAAATTTATTAATAAATAAATATTGGATTACTATTAAAAATATTTAATATATTTTTAACAATAAGAAAATAATTATCTATTAAATATTTTCTAAAATACTAACCACTTTATTTTATTTTTATTTATCGAAATATTTTCATCATTCAAATTCTTTCTTTTACAAATTGCATCATAAATCATAATATAGCTAACCCATCAAATACTGACATTTTTCTTACAAACTTAATTCAAATTCAACTTATTTTCAAAAAAGGGATTGTGGATATATTTTCTCCGACAGGACTTGGCCTTCACTCATGTTGAACGAATACAGAGCTTGCTTCAGGTATAGGCGATTGACCAACGATTTGGTCATGTATAAACTTTCGAGTTTCTCCCATAGATCTGATGTTGTCGTCTCCTTTAAAACCTGTCAAAGAACCTGATCACCAAGGCTCAATAAAATGGCGCAATGGGCTTTCTATACCATAGCTATTTTTCTTTATCCTTTAACACAACATCTATGGTTGCGGCTCCCTTCAACGCTTCTAAGCAACCCTGCTGAACCAGCAAGGCTTTCATCTTCAAGCGCCACAGACCAAAATTGTTCACTCCGGTGAACTTTTCAATCTCATACTTTGTTGATGGCATTTTATCTATGCTCACCGCACCAATTTGTTTTGAAAATGGTACCTAGAGCAGAGTATAAATGAATTCTTGATTACCAAGAAACCCACAAGGGTAAGGAAAAACGCGAAGCGAGAAGAAAATAATGAATTAGTTATAATCTTATATTCTTTACTTTATCTTTGAAACAAGATTACAAGTGTTACAGAATAACAAATAACCCTCTCACCCTAATTAGGATTTGCATTATGCAATGATGAGAGACTAATATGTTATTTATAAGAAAACTAACATGCTAAACTAATGGGCTTTTACACACAGATTAATTACAAGCTAACTTAGGGAACAAGCTAACTTAAACAATTGGACATAACAAACAGGCCCAACTCGACATGCTAAAAAACCTAGCAAATATCTACTAATGCATGTTAGAACAACTTCGACTACAACATGCACTAATTCGACAACAACATGTGAACAAGCTTCAACCTCATTCTTAATTCTTGTGGGACCAGAAGCTACCCCTTCGACCATACTAGAGTTCGATCAAATATCTCACACACCCTTTATTCAAATTCTCACATCTCTTCCCTTCATAGTCACCTCCATCCTCACAAACTAAAAGATCGTCTTCACAACTATTTTTTTTTGTAGAAGGAACATTTTTCAATTGTTTTATCTTATTTTTTATGCTTCTCACACCCTCAATGAATTCTGAGAATCTAGATTATATGTGACCAAATTGTTCATAGTAATGCACTTGATATAACTAATATCTTATGGTTGAAAACTTCTACCATATTGATCACCATAGTTCTTTCCTTAGCCTCCTTTAGCTACTAGTATCTGATTTTCTTTGGGATATTTATCAATACTCATAATTTGTTTAATCTCTTTCAATGATTTCACTACATTATCTAACTGTAGTGCACTCTTCTCGGCTAACATTGATTCTTCTGATGATTTATAAGATTTGAATAGTGAAACCAACAAAAGTAGCGCTTGCACTTCATTTGTGATATCTTCCCTTGCATTCATGATTATAGTTACTAGTTTGTTAAATTTATTAATATGGTCAAATACATTACCTTCATTTTCCATATTCAATGAGTACAAATCCATTTTCATCATCAATCAATTGGTTAATATGGTTGATGCAAAATTGCTTTCTAAAAAATCCCCCAATTTCTTTAGAGAGATTTATTTTAATGCAGTCACTTTAATGTGTAAAGAAAATGCCAACCAAATTGTACTCATTGTCTTATTTGTATTGTATTTCAATTTGGTTCTTCCATCTCACTCTGTCTTTATTTTCCAAAGCACAATCAAGACTTCGTTGAACCAAATAATCTCGTATCGTGCATTGCCACAAATAAAAATTTATTCTCCCGTTATACAAAGAATATCCAACTTTAATGTAGTCATAATATTGTTTAGAAAAAAAAACTCAAATCAAATAAGATGATACAAACCTATAATTTTCTCCCTTTATCGGAACCTTTGCTCTGATGCTAGGAGTTGGGATTGTAATCAGGATGAATCTCCAAAAAAGTTGAGTACAAATAAAATAAAACAAACTCACAATCAAAAATTTATTACTAACTGGAAATTTTTTGACGGAAAAATAAAAAAATCTCTCAACCAAAAAATTTTATGGAAAAATTGTAAACTCTCTCTAGACACACAACTATCCAAATCTCTAATACACTCAAAATATTAGAGTTGTGGTGCTACATGAATTCATAGTAACTCTTGATATTTATAATAACTTTTCACTTTTTTTCTTCATATTACTCGGTGTGGGACTTGAATGAGTATCCACTTTAACATAACATTTTCAATTTTTTAACTATATAAAATTTTTCAAAAGATATAAGAATAAATAAAAGAGTCTCTACAAAAGAATTTAATGATTTAGTGTTTGTTTGAAGTTACAGACGAAGCCGTGCAGATGAGATGGAGCATGGTAGCAAGATCGGTGTTGTCTCACTAGAGGGAGTGATATATATATATATATATATATATATATATATATATATATATATATATATATATATATATATATATATATATATATATATATATACTCCCTCCGGTCTCATTTATAAGAAAAAATTAACTTTTTATATACATTGAATAAGTAATGTATTTGGACAATATATTGTCCAAATACATTACTTATTTAATGTATCTAAAAAGTTAATTTTTTCTTATAAATGAGACCGGAGGGAGTATATATATATATATATATATATATATATATATATATATATATATATATATATATATATATATATATATATATATATATATATATATATATATATATATATATATATATATATATTATACAAAACTACGAGAATTTCTTAGTACACCCTTATATGGGTGAAAAAACCTCTGAAAACCCCAAAATAACCTTTGGATATGTATATCCGAATGAACCCTTAAATCAATTTTCAAGGTGTTTTGGAGATGCATATTTGAAAACTCCATGTTTACATGTTATTATTATTTGAACTTTGGATTTAAACATTCAATGATATTTTTGAATATGCATATTCGAAAATACCTTTGTGTAATACAGTGGGAGAACTGACTTTTTAGCATTTTATCGCAAATGTTGCAGTTAGCAAGAGTCGCCATCGACTTTTCTTTTATCCAACAAGGAAAGGGTGAAAAGAACAAGAAATACCTTGATAGATTTTGAGTTCGGGGGGTAAATTATGAAAAGGGAAGGTATCAGCACCCTTTTCATCTGTAGAGACTCTTAATTGCTAGCTCACTTTTGAAAATATTTCTGTGTGTGTGATTTGTTTGAAAATATTTTGAAAATACAATGTAAGGCCAACTTTGTAATGATTCTTGTATCAGTCCTCAAGAATGCCTACAAAGTGTTTTAGAAAATATTTCGTTTGAAAGTGATGTGTGAAAAATATTTTGAGAAAAGTTGTGAGCAAGCATTTAAGAGTTCTTACCCCGTAAAGATCTTTCTTATTATTTTCCTCCTCCTCCTTTAGAGATAGTACTATTCATACCATTAGTTGGTATGTAGCCCTATCTATTGGATGTAAAGGGACATGCGAAGGGTCGTTGAAGGTCATAGAAAGCAACTTATAAGGATACTTTAGCAATTTGAAGGGACTGTCATCATATTATTCGTAGGCAACAAGGGACTAGATTATTTTTCGTAGGCTACTCGAGGGACATCGCGGGCCATGATCTTTATTTTAAGAGACTATGATGATTTAATCGAGAGTCTTTGCTAAAGTACCCTTACATTCAAGGGACATGACCATTGTTTTCTGAAGGCAACAGACGGAATTACCCTAGAGGTGTACACGTGCTAGGTGATTCAATTCGACTATATCATCTTGAATTAGGGTTTTCTAACGTCTTCTTTTAGATCTTTCCATACAAACCATATTAGCATACATCTAGAAGTTATATATATATATATATATATATATATATATATATATATATATATATATATATATATATATATATATATATATATATATATATATATATATATATATATATATATATATATATATATATATATATATATATATATATATATATATATATATATATATATATATATATATATATATATATATATATATATATATATATATATATATATATATATATATATATATATATATATATATATACATATAGGTATATAAAATATAAGTGTAGAAAGTAAAGATGCAGAAAAATAAAACCCTAATTACTATTACAAGGCTTTAGGGCAGGTACAATATTTAATAAAAACTTGCGAGAAATTTAAACTAGGCTATTACATTATTTGTACATCCTATACAATTTGTATAAGAAAATAAATGGAAAAATTAAACAAAATGTTAGGTATATTATTTTTAAAGTCCTAAAATCTTAAAATGTTAGAAATAATTTTTGTGTATTTTTGGTTTGATTTTTGAATGATAAAATAAATAGATTTTAAAAACCTAAATTAAAAAACTTAATTAATTATAAGAAAACCCTAGATCTATTTAATTAAATAAATAAAAAATTAGTCTAAAATTAAATTAATCTATCAAAAACCTAAATTTGATTTTATTATATTTTTTATGATTTTTTCTAGATTAAACATTGATTAAAAGAAATAAAAAAATTAATTAAACAAAAGAAAAATAAAAATAGAAAATAGGTTGAAAAAATGAGCAAGAAAAAAGTTGCAGGCGATGGGGCTTGAACCTACGCCCTTCCCTTTAACAACATTCACCCTTTCCATCTGAACCATGCTATTTATCTGTAATTGGAACACAAGCATACTATTATATAATAAAATAATGCTTTTAATTTGAATCAAAAAACCAGTCAGCACAGGTGGGGACCTATTATCAATAGAGAACTAATCATGATGACCCATCGTGCCACGCCAGCCCCTACTGGAGTCATCCAACATCAGAGGCGCCAGAGTCAAGCTCCGGTCGTCTTCTCTGATTGCTCCAATTTTGGGACCTGCGTATATTGATCATAAAACAAAAACAAAACAAACTAAATTGACTAAATGGACTGCTGCGAGTTCAATGGTGTGGTCATCTTGGCCTAAAACGTCTATAGCTAAGGTTTCAAAGCTTTGAGAGCTTCGTGCCCTAACAATGGAAAAACTCAATACATGCGCTAAAGCTCACAAACAATGGTTTGAAACAAATTCAGTCATCTCTATGAACATGTGTATATGCTTAAAATTAATTTATATAGCATGGATACAAAGTTTGAGATCGAAGAACATGAACAAATCAGAACAACTTATCTGGTGAGTTATGGCATGTTTGAGTGTGAGTTAAGGATTGTAACAGAACCCCGAGACTTCCAGGAGGCTAATGGAATGCTCAAAATCGGTTGAAACTTGCTGGAGAATAGGGTTTACTCGTTCCATAGTTTCTTCAAAAATTTGGAGAATTTAGGGTTTGTGTTTGTGGTAGCTCGCGTGTTCTCTTAGCATCTGATGATTTTGTGCATTTATAGACTTGTCAAACTAGGTTAACAAACTTGGTAATAATCTTGTGTGATCAAAGAATGATTTGTTTCCAAAATGATTTCAAAAACTTTCCAAAATTTGAAGATTCACTACCAAAACAAACCCACAGGTTTCTAGCATTAGTTGGCATGTTTTTGGGCCTTTGAATGATCCAACATAAGGTCCACATGTGCTTTGGTCCATTAACTGGTTAATTTATTTGATTTATTTTGAAAATACTTGAATAAAATAAAAATAAATAAAATAAAAAATCAAAGTCATGCATAGATGGATTTAGAGGTCCTTCAACATGTTATGAACATGTTTAAACCTTAAATGATAGGCCCATTAGTTAGAAAGTTCAAAATTGCTCAATGGAAGTTTCACGCACTTCTCATAAATTTCCCAACTTGAACAAATCATAACTCACTCAATTTTTATCATATGAATGTCATCTTAGGCTTTTTGGAAACCTCAAGATGTCTCCTCCAACTCTCAAGTTGGTCATTTTTTCATTTGAAGTCTTTATCTTGATGTAAATTGCTTTGACAAAAAGATGGCTTTTTGTTGACTTTCAAAATGACCTATAATGTTTTTGCTCATATCTCTCAAATGAAGCATTTTTGGACTTGAGCTTAGAGAAACAAAGATTTAGAGAATTGAATTTCCTTCATGATAGGATTTTGTTGAGAAATTTATGATGAAGCATGTGAAAGTTATATTTTGTCAAAGTTTTGTTGACTTCTCCTAAAGAAAGCCCTAATTTAGTAACTTTTATCTTTTGATCAATCTTGAGTTTTCTTGATGAATCATGATCAATCTTTGATCAAATGATGAATGTGACTTCAAAATCTTGATGTTGACCAAAAATATTGAGTTTTGACTGTATGTTGACCACAGTTAACTTTTTATCCAATATAGTTGATTTTCAATCATCTGAACAATTGACTGAGCAAACTTGTGATGCAAGGCATGAAACATGTCATGTGGGTATCTTGAAGCATATGAGGAATCATGAAATCCACTTGAGATATTAGAAGCTTAATTTCCTTTGAGAAACACAAAACCCTAGTCCTAGGTCAATTGCTTAGTGAGGTGTTTGTATGCTTAAACCCTTTAGTATTCTTGAGCAATTGAGAACCATAGAAGCATGAGGAGGTTCCTTGAATCAATTGTCTTCAAAAATGGGAGGGAATATTTTGGGGTACAACACTTTGTTATATAACTTTTCTTCATGATCACCACTACCACTATTTCATTCCTTTCATCCCCCCCCCCATACCCAAAACCAAAACCTATAACTAAAACTCAACCATTCTAAATAAAATTTTCGTCTCCAAACTAAGTTTCAAGTATTTTATCATGTCAAAAAGAGCATAGAAAGCTATAATTTAAGGTAAAAATTTCTCATTTCACCTCTCGTTTCCTTGCATTGATGTTGAGTTTTAGTTAAAAAAACAACGTCACTTCGGATATGCATATCTGAAACCCACCTACTATATTTCGGATGGTCATACCTTAAATTATGTCTGTTACAGAAACAAAATTATGTTTGCACATATTTTCTGATTTTCCCCGTTATAAATATGGTGCACCCAGACATCTTTCCCAAGGTTATTGTAAAGGTTTCGGACAAGGTAAATGACGAATCCAAGCTGGAAGAGGTGAAGGAAGAAGTTAAAACGATTGTTGTTTAGATAGATGTTCGACAATAATTTACAAATGATCAAATTTTCAGTGCTCGTCAACATATGTTTGAATGGGTCATAATGGAAGCTAGCAACCTCGATTTTGGCATTGTGATTGGAAGGTCTGACAATGGAGCTAGTAAAAGGAAATCATTTGCAACTATGGTGTTCTGGTCTGGGCCCGGGTTGGCCCAAGAGCAAGGATGAAGGCCCAATCCAAACAGCTCTACAAGGAGCGCGTCGACCAGAAGCTACCGCCGTGCCCGCCGCTTCCCGCGAACACGACCTCCTCGACTACATACCATCCAGCTCGAACACCCTCCTCGTAGGGCAGACTATGACCGTTACTCCATCACCTGAACTCCGGAAAGACCGCATCCTCGTCCGTCCGTACTTCTCGCTGAGCATCACCAGTGAGGGGACCACGTGCGGGTCCCCACTACACACGTAGAACCTGGAAGTTCTTTTATTGGGCCAGTCCTGGTCGGCCCAATAAAGGGACCTTGGCCCTACGCTGGGGGCTATAAATACCCTCTATTCCTAGAGGGTCAGGTATTCATTCTCTTTCCCATATACACACTTTTTTCCTGCTCGTACTACCACTCACTTTAGCATCAGAGTGCCTTGTAGGTACCCCCCCCATCTCGTTTAACTTCAGCTTGGAGCCAGTCGTGACGGTCCAAGTCTGATCCAGTAAGATCAGTGGCGCCGTCTGTGGGAAACTAGCTTCCCCGTCTTGCAAAAACTCGAAGACCAAAGCTCAAACTCAACTATCACCATCATGGCTGACCAAGTTCATGATGAACAAAACATCCGCGTCGTCGACACCAACAACGGCCTCGCGGACAAAAATGGACACCCCGATAACACCGGTAACCCCGGTCCTAACACCCTTCCTGTGGGAATTGCCCCCGGGCCCTCATTCCACCGCGACAGAGTTACTGCATCATCCTCTTCAGTCCCTCCGCCGTTCGAAGAAGACAACGCAGCTCCCACTAGCCATTGGGCTGCCCAATTTCAGGAAGTCCCTGTTCCTGCCGGGGCAGATGCCACAACCCGCGCGCTATTCGTGGAGATTAACCAAACGAATTACCTCATCTTCGCCCAGGGGGAAAGATTGAGGGCACTAGAAGACGAACAAAGGCCCGCGAGGAGACACATGAGGCCCCAGACTCCACCTCCCCGGGTGACAGAGGTACATCTCCCGTCTCCCCCGCGGAGACACTACAGAGAAACCTCCCGAAGCCCTTCACCCCGACCATCGGGGAGACAACCCCCTTTGGAGAGGCAACCCGTCGTTAAAGTCGGGGGACGCGGCCACGCCCCCACACGACAAGAAAGAAGAAACTCCGGAGACGGACATGGAAGAATCAGCCAACGAGCACCACGCTCGAGAGACGCCCAGCACGACCAGGACCGTCGGGCTCGACAGTATTACAGGTCCCCATCCCTGTCCCAGGAGCGAAGTGACGAGGACGACCCCCGCGGTCCCCTGTCACAGGCCATCATGGAGGAGCCCATTTCCCCGGGCATGGATAAGCCCCCACATCTGAAGGAATACGACCGAGTCGCGGATCCGGTCGACCATACAGACGGGTTCGAGGCTATGCTGCACTACCACAACATCGGGGGACCCATCAAATGCCGGCTGTTCCCCACGACCCTCAAAAAGGCAGCAATGGACTGGTACAAAGGCCTCGTTCCGGGATCAATCACCTCGTGGCGAAACCTGAAGAACCAATTCATCAGTTTGTTCAGTGTCTCGGCGACACCCAAAGACCGAGGCGGCTCTCGAGGCCATCATCCAGAGACAGGATGAAACCTTGAGAGAGTTCATCAATCGCTTCAATCGCGAAGCCATATAGGTCCCCTGCGCGGACCACATGAAAAGATATTTGCTGGAGAGGGGACGACTCCTCCCCGACACAGAATTCAGAAAGGCCGTGGGCATCGAGCCACCTATAACATTCAATGCCCTCCTCGAGAAGGCCCAGGCATACATGGATTACGAGGAGAGAGAGGCGACCAACAGAGCCCGAGACCCCAGGACTCGCGGGTCCAGCAGCAACCCGCGCCAGGAAGCTGCTCCTCCTCGACGAACCGGGGAGAAAAGAAAAGAAGACAGACCCCGAGAAGTCCGAGAGCAAAGAGGACCCTCGGAGCGTTTTATCGAGTACACTTCGCTCACGGCTTCTTGCGAGCGTATTTTGGCGGAGTGTGCCAGCACGGACTTCAAAGACGGCGGCGTCAGACGCCTCCGACCTGCTCCTGCCAAGCCCGGGGCAGACAAGAACAAGTATTGTCAGTACCATAGGAGCCATGGTCATCTGATTGAAGATTGCGTCCACCTCAAGGACGCCATTGAAACCCTCATCAAGGGAGGAAGGCTCGCGCAATACCGGCGAAATGACGCTCCTCGTCGTGACGCCCGGGAAACAAGAGAACCGGAGGAAGACGCCTGACCATCTGACGAGTCGGTCCCCGTTCAGACCGCCTTCTCCGTCACCAGACCCGAGGACTTCAACGTCCCCCAACACCTGTAGGAGCCGCTCACAACACACAGCAGGTGGGAATATTTCCCCTCTGCCATGGTCATCAACGACGGAGGATTCAACAACCTGACTATCAATTCGGCTAAAAGGAAGCTGGATGAACTGGTCGACGCGGCACCTCCGCAAACAGTGAAATTTGAGAGGGTAAAAGGTAGGTCGGAGCCCATCACCTTCTACCTGGAAGAACTCCCCGGGGGAGCCCCCAACACAGTCATCCCCTTGCTGATAAGGGCAAGAATGGCCAAATTCGATGTGCATCGCATCCTCGTTGACGAAGGAAGTTCCGTCGATGTAATGTACAACCAATTGTTCCGAACTCTGTAGCTGGACGACTCACATCTCTCGCCGTATGTAGGGTCAGACTTACAAGGATTCAACAGCTCGACCTCCAAGCTTTGGGGATACGTCGAGCTTATGGTTACCTTCGGCGAAGGCACAACGACAAGGCAGGTTAAAGTACGCTTCCTCGTCATCGACTGCCCGTCCCTCTATAACTGCATCCTGGGGAGACCGACACTGGCAGAACTGACAGCGGTTCCCTCCACCGTCCACCTAAAGATGAAGTTCTACACCAAAAGGGCACGGGTAGCTACCATCCAGGGTGACCTAGCCGCTGCTCGGAGGTGTTTCAACGCCGCGTCTAAGGGGCGCGACACAGTCGACATCGGAACAAGGCCCGCCAAAAGACCGGCGACGACACGACAGAAGCCCGACAAGCCAGAGCCCGCCTAAGAGGAAGCCCAGAAAGCTCCACCAAAGGTTGACTCTATAGCTCTGGATGCTTGCTTCGATCAGGATGAGCCTCCCAACGGCGAGCAAATTCCCCTCCGACCAATACCGGACAGGGACTTTGAGCTTGTCCCCCTCGGCGCAGACCCGAGCAAAGGAGTAAAGATTGGCATCGACCTCCCCGACCTGGCAAGGAAAGAAATCAAAGCCTGCTTGCGCGAGAATGCTGACCTGTTCGCCTGGAGCGCCGCGGAAATGCCCAGACTCGACCCTGAGGTCTCCTGTCACCGTCTCGCCATAGATCCTGCCGCTAAGGCCGTAGTACAACGTAGGTGTAGGCAGTCTCCGGAGAAAACGGAGGCTGTTGAAAAAGCTGTAAAAGACCTCCTAGAGGCAAATTTTATTTCTGAAGCCCGATATTCAACCTGGTTGTCGAACGTTGTACTTGTTAAAAAGAATAATGGAAAATGGAGGATGTGTGTTGACTATACCAATCTCAACCGGGCTTGCCCGAAAGATGCTTTCCCTTTACCAAACATAGACATGCTGGTCGACAACTCGGCCGGCTATAAAACATTGTCATTCATGGATGCCTACTCGGGCTATAACCAAATCCTGATGGCCATGGGAGACAAACATTGCACGGCTTTCATGACCAGCTCGGGCAATTATTACTACAACGTAATGCCCTTTGGACTAAAAAACGCCGGGGCAACTTACCAACGTATGATGAACAGGGTTTTCCATAAGCAGATTGGAGACATGCTCGAGGTCTACATGGACAACATGATCATCAAATCTCGAGCAGACACCGATCATGCAACACACCTCAAGGCAATCTTCGCCCAAGCAAGACAATGTAAGATGAGATTCAACCCCGAAAAATGCACGTTCGGAGTCAAGGCGGGGAAATTCCTCGGATTCTACCTGTTGTACCCCAAAATTTTCCCTCTCATGTTTCACATGATTCTCCCCTACATGGTTGGTCACAAACCTTTTCCTAAAGAAAAGGAATATTCATGAGTAATGTTTCTAAGTTTCCTTTGATTGACATCCCCAAAGCGCCTATCTATTGGCACCTCCAAAATACCTTTTGATTGGCATCTGCATAGCGCCCTTTGATTGGCATAGACAAAGGTCCTTCAATTGGCCTGTTAACAAGGCCTTTCAATTGTAATTTTAACAATGTCTTTCGATTGGCACCCAAACAAAGGCATCTTCATTTGGCATGTTAACAAGTACCTTTCAACTGGCATTGTAACAGTGTCCTTCAATTGACAGGTTAATAAGTATATTTCGATTGACGTTGTAGCAGTGGCATTCGATTGGTAGTTTAACAAGTATCTTTCGATTGGTATTATAGCAGTGTCCTTCGATTGGCAGGTTAATAAGTGTCTTTCGATTGGCATATGGGAAAAGTCTTCGATTGGGCATCCAAAATCCTTCGATACAGGCTTGACTCATCAGTCTTCGATTGGGCATTTGGCACTCTTAGATCAGGCTTTGATTAGTAAGCTTCGATTAGGTGTTTGGAACCCTTTGATCAAGCTTTGGTTTGCAAGTCTTCGATTGAGCGATGAACCCCCTTCGATCAAGTCAATTTCACAATGCTTCGACTATGCATTAACTACTTCAGGCTTACCTTCGACTCACGAGGCAAGAATCTCCTACAAGTTTGTTTCGATTCACAAAGGAATAGGCCCCTCAACTTACCAGCACACCAGGCAAGAGGCTCATTCAAAGAACATGTAAATGACTCATTCGAAGAACATGTAAAGGACCATTTGAAGAAGCATTCAAAGGGTCAATTCGAAGAACATTCAAAAGGTCCATTTGAAGAAGCATTCAATGGGTCAATTCGAAGAACATTCAAAAGGTCCATTTGAAGAAGCATTCAGAAGGACCATTCGAAGGGTACATAAGAAGTCCATTCGAAGGAGGCAACTCAAGACCAATCGAAGAGCACCGCCTGGAGGCATTCGAAAATCAAAGGTGTCCAGGTTCATTCAAGATTCCAAAGAGACATGAATATTTCAAAAAAGGAAATCTTTTAATATGTATGATTCTTGTCTCATGGCTTTAAAGGCCTGTTTAATTAGTTGTCTCTTGCCGTTAGTAGACCATCATACTCCTATAAATACAAGGGCCAGCATACAATGCAGGGGGGGAAAACGCTGTAGACAGGAAAACTCTGCAGAAACGGGAAAGACACACAAAACTCTGCAGAAACGGGAAAAACCCACGAAGACGGCCACACATACCTTGCCTCGCAAAAGCACCAGCCTACCCCACAAAAGTCTAGACTCCATTGCAGGCACCTTCAGTCCAAATCCAGGCGCCTCCAGTGGTATAATGTTCAATCTCACTTAATCTTAAAATTACTCATAATTGCATATTCGTAGTTTTTTTTTGTTATTACTTGTGAGCGATTTAACAAGGCGTGTATAAGCTGCAATGTTCATACGTTTGAACCCCCCATGCATAAAGTTTCTTTCAAAGCAGGTTACATTTGAAATCCATGATCTTGGCTGTGACAAATTAAAACAAACCCAGACCCAGATTCAGCAGATTCAAATTGAGGAAGGATTCGAATTGGGAGGAGATTCGAATTAGGGGGGTAAAATCCCCCCTGGATCTTTAATATTTGTCTCGTTTTGCAGGAAATATCTTCTCAGAATCTTGTTCAGAGCTTCGAAGCTTAGCAGCTTAGCTTCGAACTGGATCCAGGGTTCCCAGATCGAAGGATGACATATCCAGATCGAACACCCCCAAAGTGCAGCCCCTTGTGCACCTTCGATCAAGCCTCTTCACTGGATCGAAAGACAACCCACACCTCTTTCGATCCAGGCCTCCAAAATTATACCTTTCTTGATTTACTGCCTGTTCCTTCGATTTCATCTTTGTTTTGACTATTTTATTTCTTTTTTTTTAATCAACATAAAATCAATTAAAAAAACCACAAAAACATTAGGCTAGTTTTTTCTATTAAATTAACTTTGTTAATTAATCATTTAATAATCTTAACATTTTCTCAAAACTAAAATTAAGAAGATATAGATCATTTTCCAAAAATAAAATAAAACAACAAAAAGATTTTATTCTTAGGATTTTTAGAGGTTATTTCAGATTCGCGCGCGTTTATTTTATTGTAATTGCCTACTGGTTTGTAATAGCTTAACTAAGACTTTTACACTTTACTGCTTTATTCCCCCAATTTTAGACATGTAAATAATCCCCCTCTCCGAAGCCTTGTAATAGTGTAGGATTTACAATTCCCGCACTTTAAATTCCTGTACATATATTAACTGTTTAGATGTATGCTAACTAGGATTGCATGACAAGATCTGAAAACAAACGGTAGAACACCTAAATATACAAAGATAATGTAACTGAAAAACAATACACTCGCACATGCCACTCTTAGGGTACACCTCACTTGGTTGCCTCGAACGTGGTCATTAAGTATAGGATGTTTTAGAGGTCGTCCTCTTGTCCAAAGATCATAAGTTGCCTCGGATAAAATGATCTAAGACATTAGGGTTACCACTAAGGCGTCCTAACATTGCTTTAGTGACCACACGTCCCTTAAATCGAATTGACCCGAAAACTCCAACGATGATGCTACCTACTCCTCAATAGTGGGATGGCATTGTCTAAAGGACACTTGCACAGTCTAATTCCCTTTTGAGTAGGTAGATGTTCTTAAGTACTTGCTCCTTTTAAAAAACAAAACAAAACTTTTCGTACTTACACCCCTTTTAAAACAAAAAACTCTTTTCAAACCCACAAACACAAAGAAAAGCAAACTTTTGAAAACATAGTGAGCAAGTACCTAAGAGCCCGTGGATAACCACAGATAGAAAGGGTGCTAACACCTTCCCTTTCTATAATCTACCTCCCGAACCCGAGAAACATCTCGAAAAGGAATTTTTCTGTGCTTTTGTCCTTTCCTTGTTGGATAAAATAAAAGATGGTGGCGACTCTTGCTTACCGCGACATTTTGCAAAAACAAACGCAAACACGAACCAACATTCCAAAACAGTCAGTTCTCATTCCCACCGATCACAGAACTGGTGACTCTGCTGGGGATTTGTATAAGTGAGGTGTATCTTAGGATTAGATAACTTGTGTTTTCAATTGTATGCTTTGTATGCTTTAATTTTGTGGGCTTGTATCGGAGTTCTATAGATCCTAACCTGGATCTGGGGATACCCTTTAGGTAAGTAGCAATAAACTGTGAGGGATCTGTCCGGCATAGACCGACACGGATGAAGCAGTAGCTACATTGGTGTGGCACCTTAGTCTGTACCGATATCCCTTGTGTTGGAACGAGGAGAATATGGGTCTTCTAAGGAGTCATTAAGCACCAACTGACCTTAGAACCTTAAATTGACCAACTTGGCCATAGAACAGTAGCAGTATGCTACACTCATTGAGACTAAACTCTCGCGATGATTCCGGCCGCAAGAAAAGGTTGCTAAACTGGAATTATGACCGATTGAGGGTAGTCAGTGATATTGAGATCCTCTAGAACCCGGTTACTATTTTTAGGACAAGTTTAAACCAACTAAACTGAAAGAGGGTAATGCCTAAACTCCATGCCAGCCTAAACTTAAGGCTATATGTGTGACTTGTGTGCCTTCAAACTTGAACTACTTGCACATTCTTGTCATCTGACAACATGAGTTCCTTTCAGGTTTTGTTTATAGTCCTTATCCGATAATTTGGATTTATTGAAGGGTTTACTTACATCACCTCACACTTTTGCTTAAACGCATAACATACACATCATAACATCATGCCTTAATATTTCCTTAACCATTTCAAGGATCTCAAGGGTCTGTGATGCAGGTTATGGCAAATCAAATGTCTAGCAAGGGGCAAGGGAATTTATTTTCCTCTAGCCAATGTCGTCTAGAGATCAAAACATGATAACTTGAGTCAGGGGCTATGACCCACTCGATATGGTGAGCTTGACTCTTGAAGAAGGACTCTTAACAAACGCGGAGTTTCTTCAATCAAATCCTAACAGTTTCTTGTTTACCCCGCGAGATACTTGAAAACATTTCATACATATATCATACATATCATTGCATTACAGGTACCATTACAGGTTTCTCATCTTCTTCGCTGTTTATTTCAACAATCATCATGTCTACTGAACCTTCCACTGAGCAAGCTATCAAGGCCCTCCAGGCCCAGAATGCCCAATTTCAAGAGCTGTTCATGAATCTGGCTAAGGGTCAGTAGAACCTGAAGACCTTGATTCTAAAAGAGAAAAAGAAGAAGAAAAAGAGGACCATCCTGTTCAACACTAGACGCAGGTTTGGAAATGGGCTGCAGAATGAAGTTGACCTGACCACCTCATCTGGAGGGAAAGACAGTCCACAAGAAAGGAGGGCTCCTAGCCCTGAAGTCTCCGACAACGAGACAGACTATGATGAAGAACAGTATCCTCCTGCTGAGGATAAGTACAAACAACTGGAAGACCGTTTGAGCGCTATGGAAATACAGAAGGTGCCCGGTCTGGACTTCGGAGATCTAGGTCTATCCTCTGGGGTGGTGATTCCCCATAAATTCAAGGCACCTGCCTTTGCCAAGTACGACGGAGCTTCCTGTCCAAAGCTACACCTCCGGTCATATGTGAGGAAGATTCAACCCTATACTGCTGATAGAAATCTCTGGGTTCATTTCTTTCAAGATAGTCTGTCAGGGACTCAACTTGAATGGTTCTGTCAACTGGAAGGAGCTAACATCCGCAACTGGGAGGACCTTGCTGTTGCTTTTTACAAGCAATACCAGTATAATGTCGACCTTGCTCCCACGCGTACTCAACTTCAGGGTATGTCTATGGGTACAGGCGAAGGCTTTAAGGACTACGCTCAGAAGTGGAGAGATCTTGCCGGAAGAGTCCAACCCCCTCTGTCTGATAGGGAGTTGGTGGATATGTTTCTTGGGACTTTGTCTGGTCCCTATTTCAATCATTTGATCGGCAACTCGTCAGTGGGTTTCACCGAACTGATTCTGACTGGAGAAAGAGTAGAAGCTGGGATCCTGAGTGGTAAGATCCAGAAAGATACCTCTTCGAGTACAGAGAAGAAGTCATTTGGTGGCAAGATGGAAGCCAATGCTGTGCACGGCCAGAAGAGGCGTAGCCAGGCAGACTACCACCAATCCTTGGGGGCAGTGTTGATCTCTAATTCGGCACGCACACAACGACTACAACAACGAAATAATCAGCCAAAGGGGGAAAGACTTCAAAGGCAGTTCACCCAAATCAACATGCCATTGTCACAAGCATTGCAGCACATGTTGAAGATGAATCTGATTACGGTGATAAACCCTCATCCGAACCCTAAGACTTCTTCTCCTAACTACAACCCAGATGCAAGGTGTGCTTATCATTCCGGTAGCCCGGGGCACGATACTAACGATTGTTGGGCGCTGAAATACAAGATTCAGAATATGATTGACGCTAAGAAGATCGAATTCGACCCTCCTGAGACTCCCAATGTGATCACTGCTCCCTTGCCAAAATATGGCTAGGATTGAAAGCACTTTTGTTCATTTGAATTATGAAGTTGTATTTTTATTATTCAAACAATTATTGTCATGTCAAACTTTTTTATTTCATTAATGCATTACACGTGTCTGTTTTGAATTAATTGTTTTCACTATATTCAAATTGCTTTCATTTTTGTGATGTTCAACTCTCGATTAAAAAATTCTAAACTTTTGAGGGAGGATGACGAAAATGATATCAAAATCTCTACAGTATGCTTTTGAACAGACCCTACTAACGAGGTACAGGCATTGTTTCAAATCCTAAACAGTGGAGTTATAAGGAAGATAATCCCTAGTCAACCCCTTTGAGCCAAAGAAGTTGGAGTTTTTCTTTTCACAAATTAAAACCCTTAATTATAACCTGGGGCAGGGTAGTCTTCTCAGTTGATCCAGGTGCACAATGAATGACATCAAAGAAGTCCTTCCGTAACAAAAGACGATGTTAGTTACGTATAATCGTAAGGACAAGCAGTCATTATTTCTCAAAAATAAAAGCCCAATAAGTCAAAACCGATGAAGGAGACTTACAAAACTGGGGCATCCCGCTGACTGTAATCACAAAGGAAACAGTTTAGGCAAAAGACAGGGATTATAAAATCAAAAAGAGGTCCTAAAAACTCTTATAAAAAGGACTTCCTGTTCAAAATAAATTGTCAGTATCCGAACCATCACTGGTATGTCAGAGCAAAGACTCAAACGGGATCTAAATGCACAATTAGCTGAGTTTAGGATCGAAGAACATCACGAAGAACGGGTGGGTACAAATAAAATTTGAGCCTTTATCCTTTGTTTCTTAAACTGTGAACCAGGCTACGTTATAACCCTTAAAAGTCCTAGCTGAAGCATGGGTTAGTTCGAAAGCATACTGTTACAAAAGGTATCCTGACTCCTGTAGGGCTTGCTGTAAATCTTGAGTTGACATCACATTTTACAAAATTTTCCTATCTTACTGAAAAAATGTATTTTCAAAAACTTTAAAACAGACATAAGCTTTGCATTCTTAAAATAACATTGTTTGCATATGACTATTTGTTCAACAACAGAGAAATTCGCACGACGAATATCTAGTGAACAAAAACCTTTTCAATAAAAAGGGTCACCTCAAGTGGAAAAAACACTTCCAACCAAGGGGCACAACATGAGCATTGTCTATCATCTAGGGCAGTCATGTCAAGATTCAAGGAGTGTCTCAAAGATGCCAAATAGCTAGGGGAAAATCTCCATCTGAATCACTTGGGGCATTAGACATGGATTCCTGCAACGAATCTTGCATGATCAAACAAACATCTTCTGGTAGTATGGCAACACGACACTAGCAACAGTGACAACTCCGTACGCTTTGAAATCATGGACATGGTCAGAAAATACTCGCATGAACAAAGACCCGCTAGGTTGACTGGCCTAGGCAAAAATAAGGGCTTCCCGGTGAACCAAAAGGGTTCGGGCAAAAATAAGGGATGAAAATGAAAAAAATTGTACACCCGGCAAGTCGAAAACCTGAAAAGGTGGCTTGGGCAAAAAAGGGTATCCCGGTGAACTGGAAACCCGAAAGGGCGGTCCAGGCAAAAATTAGGGATCAAAGCGTACGACTATGTCTCGTCATCTCGTCACTGGCCTACCAGAAGAAGACTTGTCATTTTGACCAAAAGATACCAAGCACCTCATAGGTGGGATAATACTTGATCCACAAGGCCTCTGCAGGCACCTTCTCCCGCAGATACAGGGGCAGAAAAGTCTCGATGCAAAGTCATTGTCATATCCTCAGCCCGCGTCCCAGTAACATCTACACTCCCCGCAGAGTAAGAAAAGGACATTGGTGTTAATTCTCCCCAGCTGAGGCTAGCAACCACGAATGGGTCGGTAAGATTCTCCCCAAGAAAAGTTTATCTATCACCAGCACTGGAAGATTATCCCCAGTAGAGTCTAAAGGATTATCCCCAGTGAAATCGCCATTGGAAAATCATTCCCCAGTGGAGTTATTCTCTCCTGCAGGATTATTCTCCCAATCATCTTCGGTCGTTATCTCCAGCGAGTGAAACTCTTTATTCTCCAACAATAGACAGGGATTTATTTTCCCAAACTCGGACGTACCATAATAGCATTTCATGTTCATACATCATGACATGCGCATACATATTGCATACAGCATAATTTCATTTATTTTGAGAACATCATCATACAATGCATGTCATGCATCATATACAATTAATCATGTACCTTTTCAGGAAAGATGGTTATCATCAACAACTTCCTGCAAGTTCAAGATTAACTCTGGAAACTAAATAGAGTAATTATCTGAACGATAAAATGCAGCTTTACACGGGTTCGTCACGAATAAATCTTACACGGGTTTCTCCTAAATGCAGCTTTACACGAGTTCGTCACGAAGAAATCTTACACGGGTTTCTCCTAAATACAGCTTCACACAGGTTTATCCTGAAAAATCCTACACGGGTCCTTCCTCATATATTTCTGAATGAAGTTTTACACGAACTCATCCCAAAGTAACCTTACCCAGGTTCCTCCTGAAGTTTTACACAAACTTATCTCACAGTAACCTTACCCAGGTTCCTCCTGAAGTTTTACACAGACTTATCACAAAGTAACCTTACCCAGGTTCCTCCTGAAGTTTTACACAAACTTATCACGAAGTAACCTTACCCAGGTTCCTCCTGAAGTTTTACACGAACTTATCACAAAGTAACCTTACCTAGGTTCCTCCTGAAGTTTTACACGAACTTATCACAAAGTAACCTTACCCAGGTTCCTCCAGAAGTTTCACACGAACTTAGCCCGAAGTAACCTTACCCAGGTTCCTCCAAAAGTTTCACACGAACTTATCACAAAGTAACCTTACCCAGGTTCCTCCTGAAGTTTTACACGAACTTATCACAAAGTAACCTTACCCAGGTTCCTCCTGTAGTTTTACCCAAACTTATCTCACAGTAACCTTACCCCGGTTCATTCTGAAGTTTTACACGAACTTATCCCGAAGTAACCTTACCCAGGTTCCTCCTGAAGTTTTACACGAATTTATCACAAAGTAACCTTACCCAGGTTCCTCCTGAAGTTTTACACGAACTTATCACAAAGTAACCTTACCCAGGTTCCTCCAGAAGTTTCACACGAACTTAGCCTGAAGTAACCTTACCCAGGTTCCTCCTGAAGTTTTACACAAACTTATATCACAGTAACCTTACCCCGGTTCATTCTGAAGTTTTACACGAACTTATCACAGAGTAACCTTACCCAGGTTCCTCCTGAAGTTTTACACAAACTTATCCCGAAGTAACCTTACCCAGGTTCCTCCTTACAATTTCCCGATGTAGTTTCACCCAGACTCATCCTGAAGCAACCTTACCCAGGTTCCTCCTTACAATTTCCCGATGTAGTTTCACCCAGACTCATCCTGAAGCAACCTTACCCAGGTTCCTCCTTACAATTTCCCAATGTAGTTTTACCCAGACTCATCCTGAAGCAACCTTACCCAGGTTCCTCCTTACAATTTCCCGATGTAGTTTTACCCAAACTACTCGCAAAGCAACCTTACCCAGGTTCCTTCTCGGTTCAGATGTAGTTTTATCCAAACTCCTCACAAAGCAACCTTACCCAGGTTCCTTCTCTTTCCCGATGTAGTTTTACCCAAACTCCTCACAAAGAAACCTTACCCAGGTTCCTTCTTGGTTCAGATATAGTTTTACCCAAACTCCTCACAAAGCAACCTTACCCAGGTTCCTTCTCGGTTCAGATATAGTTTTACCCAAACTCCTCACAAAGCAACCTTACCCATGTTCCTTCTCGATTCAGATATAGTTTTACCCAAACTCCTCACAAATAAACCTTACCCAGGTTCCTTCTCGGTTCAGATGTAGTTTTACCCAAACTCCTCACAAAGCAACCTTACCCAGGTTCCTTCTCTTTCCCGATGTAGTTTTACCCAAACTCCTCACAAAGCAACCTTACCCAGGTTCCTTCTCGGTTCAGATATAGTTTTACCCAAACTCCTCACAAAGCAACCTTACCCAGGTTCCTTCTCGGTTCAGATGTAGTTTTACCAAAACTCCTCACAAAGCAACCTTACCCAGGTTCCTTCTCAGTTCAGATGTAGTTTTATCCAAACTCCTCACAAAGCAACCTTACCCAAGTTCCTTCTCTTTCCCGATGTAGTTTTACCCAAACTCCTCATAAAGCAACCTTACCGAGGTTCCTTCTCGGTTCAGATATAGTTTTACCCAAACTCCTCACAAAGCAACCTTACCCAGGTTCCTTCTCGGTTCAGATGTAGTTTTACCCAAACTCCTCACAAAGCAACCTTACCCAGGTTCCTTCTCGGTTCAGATGTAGTTTTATCCAAACTCCTCACGAAGCAACCTTACCCAGGTTCCTTCTCATAACCTTACCATCCAGGTCTCTTTTCTCTTATCTCCAGACAGTAGTCCACAATACTATAAGACCTAGACCTGATCAAACATGATCGATTTCACCTTTCCCCAGTAGGTCACGATGCAGCCTATATACGGACCAGATATGCAGTTCACCTCCGGAGTTAATTCCCCAGTAGAGTAACGGACAACTGAAGCTCCTAAAAATCTATTTCTCTCAAGACAGATACCAACATTCCTCAATAAATTCCTCCTCAATGATAGGAGCAGGGACTCTCGTCAAAGGAATATCTCAAGAAATCCACATTCTCTAGATGGCATCTTTAAGCCCATCTCAGACAATTCTCCGCCACATCCAGGATGGCATCTTTAAGCCCATCTCAGACAATTCTCTGCCACATCCAGGATGGCATCTTTAAGCCCATCTCCGACAAATCTTCTATCTCCAGGATGGCATCTGTAAGCCTATTCCCGACATCACAATGCTGATACTACACCATGTGAGTGCAAATTTATGGGCACTCTAGTGTTCAATTATCTTTCACCTTCGGATCGCGAAAGGCTCGAAAGCCAATCTCTATCCTCAGGTTTAAGAAAATTGAACAGGGGCAACAGTTGTACCCCAAAATTTGCCCTCTCATGTTTCCCATGATTTTCCCCTACATGGTTGGTCACAAACATTTGCCTAAAGAAAAGGAATATTCATGAGTAATGTTTCTAAGTTTCCTTTGATTGACATCCCCAAAGCGCCTATCTATTGGCACCTCCAAAATACCTTTTGATTGGCATCTGCATAGCGCCCTTTGATTGGCATGGACAAAGGTCCTTCAATGGGCCTGTTAACAAGGCCTTTCAATTGTCATTTTAACAATGTCTTTCGATTGGCACCCAAATAAAGGCATCTTCATTTGGCATGTTAACAAGTACCTTTCAACTGGCATTGTAACAGTGTCCTTCGATTGACAGGTTAATAAGTATCTTTCGATTGACGTTGTAGCAGTGGCATTCGATTGGTAGTTTAACAAGTATCTTTCAATTGGTATTATAGCAGTGTCCTTCGATTGGAAGGTTAATAAGTGTCTTTCGATTGGCATCTAGGAAAAGTCTTCGATTGGGCATCCAAAATCCTTCGATACAGGCTTGACTCATCAGTCTTCGATTGGGCATTTGGCACTCTTCGATCAGGCTTTGATTAGTAAGCTTCGATTAGGTGTTTGGAACCCTTCAATCAAGCTTTGGTTCGCAAGTCTTCGATTGAGCGCTGAACCCCCTTCGATCAAGTCAATTTCACAATGCTCCGACTATGCATTAACTACTTCAGGCTTACCTTCGACTCACGAGGCAAGAATCTCCTACAAGTTTGTTTCGATTCACAAAGGAAAAGGCCTCTCAACTTGCCAGCACACCAGGCAAGAGGCTCATTCAAAGAACATGTAAATGACTCATTCGAAGAACATGTAAAGGACCATTTGAAGAAGCATTCAAAGGGTCAATTCGAAGAACATTCAAAAGGTCCATTTGAAGAAGCATTCAGAAGGCCCATTCGAAGGGTACATAAGAAGTCCACTCGAAGGAGGCAACTTAAGACCAATCGAAGAGCATGGCCTGGGGGCATTCGAAAATCAAAGGTGTCCAGGTTCATTCAAGATTCCAAAGAGACATGAATATTTCAAAAAAGGAAATCTTTTAATATGTCTGATTCTTATCTCATGGCTTTAAAGGCCTGTTTAATTGGTTGTCTCTTGCCGTTACTAGACCATCATACTCCTATAAATACAAGGGCCAGCATACAGTGCAGGGGGGGGGGGGGGGGGAACGCTGCAGACAGGAAAACTCTGCAGAAACGGGAAAGACACACAAAACTCTGCAGAAACGGGAAAAACCCACGAAGACGGCCACACATACCTTACCTCGCAAAAGCACCAGCCTGCCCCACGAAAGTCTAGACTCCATTGCAGGCACCTTCCGTCCAAATCCAGGCGCCTCTAGTGGTATAATGTTCAATCTCACTTAATCTTAAAATTACTCATAATTGCATATTCATAGTTTTTTTTGTTATTACTTGTGAGCGATTTAACAAAGCGTGTATAAGCTGCAGTGTTCATACGTTTGAACCCCCCATGGATAAAGTTTCTTTCAAAGCAGGTTACATTTGAAATCCATGATCTTGGATGTGACAAATTAAAATAAACCCAGATCCAGATTCAGCAGATTCAAATTGAGGAAGGATTCGAATTGGGAGGAGATTCGAATCAGGGGGGTAAAATCCCCCCTGGATCTTTAATATTTGTCTCGTTTTGCAGGAAATATCTTCTCAAAATCTTGTTCAGAGCTTCGAAGCTTAGCAGCTTAGCTTCGAACTGGATCCAGGGTTCCCAGATCGAAGAATGACATATCCAGATCGAACACCCCCAAAGTGCAGCCCCTCATGCACCTTCGATCAAGCCTCTTCACTGGATCGAAAGACAACCCACACCTCTTTCGATCCAGGCCTCCAGAATTATACCTTTCTTGATTTACTGCCTGTTCCTTCGATTTCATCTTTGTTTTGACTATTTTATTTCTTTTTTTTAATCAACATAAAATCAATTAAAAAAAACCACAAAAACATTAGGCTAGTTTTTTCTATTAAATTAACTTTGTTAATTAATCATTTAATTATCTTAACATTTTCTCAAAACTAAAATTAAGAAGATTTAGATCATTTTCCGAAAATAAAACAAAACAACAAAAAGATTTTATTCTTAGGATTTTTAGAGGTTATTTTCAGATTCGCGCGCGTTTATTTTATTGTAACTGCCTACTGGTTTGTAATAACTTAACTAAGACTTTTACACTTTATTGCTTTATTCCCCCAATTTTGGACATGTAAATAATCCCCCTCCCCGAAGCCTTGTAATAGTGTAGGATTTACAATTCCCGCACTTTAAATTCCTGTACATATATTAACTATTTAGATGTATGCTAACTAGGATTGCATGACAAGATCTGAAAACAAACGGTAGAACACCTAAATATACAAAGATAATGTAACTGAAAAACAATACACTCGCACATGCCACTCTTAGGGTACACCTCACTTGGTTGCCTCGAACGTGGTCATTAAGTATAGGATGTTGTAGAGGTCGTCCTCTTGTCCAAAGATCATAAGTTACCTCGAAACGGTTGCCTCGGATAAAATGATCTAAGACATTAGGGTTACCACTATGGCGTCCTAACATTGCTTTAGTGACCACAAGTCCCTTAAATCGAATTGACCCGAAAACTCCAACGACGATGCTACCTACTCCTCAATAATGGGATGGCATTGTCTAAAGGACACTTGCATAGTCTAATTCCCTTTTGAGTATGTAGATGTTCTTAAGTACTTGCTCCTTTTAAAAAACAAAACAAAACTTTTCGCACTTACACCCCTTTTAAAACAAAAAACTCTTTTCAAACCCACAAACACAAAGAAAAGCAAACTTTTGAAAACATAGTGAGCAAGTACCTAAGAGCCCATGGATAACCACGGATAGAAAGGGTGCTAACACCTTCCCTTTCTATAATCTACCTCCCGAACCCGAGAAACATCTCGAAAAGGAATTTTTCTGTGCTTTTGTCCTTTCCTTGTTGAACAAAATAAAAGACGGTGGCGACTCTTGCTTACCGCGACATTTTGCGAAAACAAACGCAAACACGAACTAGCATTCCAAAACAGTCAGTTCTCATTCCCACCGATCACACTACCTAACAGAACGAGGAATTGAAGCCAACCCCGACAAATGTCGAGCGTTCTCCGACCTCCCGACCCCGACATCGAAGAAATCAATGCAAGTCATGAACAACATGCTCACGTCATTGTCCCGCTTCGTCGCGAGGTCCACTCAGCACGCCCTCCCCTTTTTCAGGCTCCTTCGCAAAGAAGCAGCCTTCGAATGGACCGAGGAGTGTGAACGGGAACTGCGCCACCTAAAGCAAAGTCTATCTCAACCACCCGTGCTATCTCGACCAGCCGACGGGGAGCCATTATTCCTATACTTGGCCGTCTCAAACGAAGCCGTCAGCGCGGCTCTCATCTGCGAAACCACCGACGGGCAGAAACCCGTTTACTTCACGAGCAAAGCCCTACAAGGACCCGAAAGCAGGTACCAACAGATAGAAAAAGTAGCTCTAGCCATCGTCAATGCAGCGAGAAGACTCAGACACTATTTTCTGGCCCACACGGTCATGGTGCGAACTGACCAACCGGTAAAACAGCTCCTAGGTCGACCAGACATGGCGGGCCAAATGCTGAAATGGTCCTTAGAGCTCTCCGAATTTGACATTCAATACGAGAGCAGGAAAGCTCTGAAAGCACAAGCCCTGGCCGACTTCGTCGCAGAAATGACCGCTCACGACCCGCCCGCAGGGAAGGAACACAAATGGACCATCTTCGTCAACGGAGCCTCCAGCTCATCCGGAAGTGGCGCGGGGATCCTCCTAGAAAATGAGGAAGGTGTAGTGATCGAACACTCGTTAACCCTCTCCTTCCCGACGTCGAATAACCAGGCGGAGTACGAGGCCCTGCTCGCAGGACTGAGGCTAGTTGAGGACCTGGGAGCCCGCGAGATATAAATCTTCACAAACTCATAACTCATTGCCTCCCAAGTCCAAGGGAGTTACCAAGCCAAAAACAACAGCCTCGTTGAATATTTAAGCGTAGTCAAAAAATATATGACAAAGTTTGAGCGAGCAGAGATATCACATGTCCCGCGCGAGCAAAACACAAGGGCAGATATACTGTCCAAACTCACGAGCACGAGAAAGAAGGGCGGGAACAAATCTGTCATACAAGAATCCCTGGCACGCCCGAGCATCGAAAGGTCCTCGACACTAGTCGAGGTTCACGCTATAGGAGATACTTCGTCCTGGATGACCCCGGTGTACAATTTTCTAACGAAGGGCGAACTCCCCGCGAACCAGACATATGCAACCATCATGAAACGATGAGCATGCTCCTACGTGGTGCTCGAGCACAAACTATACCACAGGGGATTCTCCATCCCCCTCTTGAAATACATCGACGAGTCTGTAGTCCCCGAGGTGCTGCGAGAGATACACAAAGGGATTAACGCCCAACACATGGGCGGTAAGTCCTTGGCGAGGAAAGCCTTACGAGCGGGGTACTACTGGCCGAAAATGCAACAGGACACCAAGGAACACGTTAAGAAGTGTGACAAATGCCAGAGACACGGCGACATGCACCTCGCTCCCCCTCACGAGCTGAGCATATTGTCGTCCCCGTGGCCATTCGCATGGTGGGGGATGGATATCCTCGGTCCTTTCACACAAGGAACTTACCAAAACAAATTCCTCATTATGGCCGTGGATTACTTCACGAAATGGATAGAGGCCGAGGATCTCGCGAAGATCACCTCGCACAACATCCTCCGTTTCTACAAAAGAAACATCCTCGCCAGATTCGGGATCCCGAGAGCATTGGTGACCGACAACGGCACCCAATTCATCGACCACGGATTCCAAGACTTCGTCACCAAACTGGGAACAAAACAACACTTCACCTCAGTCGAGCACCCTCAAACCAATGGGCAAGCCGAAGCTGCGAACAGAGTCATCCTCTGGGGACTCAAACACCGGCTCGGCGAAGCAAAAAGAGGTTGGGTCGAGGAGATGCACAATGTCTTGTGGGCATACCGTACCACGCCCCATTCGACGACGGGCGAGACCCCCTTTCGACTAACGTACGACACCGAGGCCGTCATCCCAGTAGAAATCCGGGAACCCTCCAGGCGAACAGAAAATCCCCTCGACAAAGAAATGAACGACGAGACCCTCAGGGACGAACTCGACTTAGTCGAAGAAATCCGATCGGGGGCGGCCCTACGCGAGGCCACCCTAAAACAACGAGTGGCCCCGCGTTACAATGACAAGGTCATTAAACGCGAGTTCGAAATCGGCAGCCTGGTGTTACGAAGAAACCAGAAAGACTCCCGCGAAGGGAAATTGGCCGCGAACTGGGAAGGGCCTTATTGCGTCCACGACACCACAGGTACCGGGGCATATTACCTCGAGCAACTAGATGGATAACCACTACCACGACCCTGGAACGCTACTAAACTAAAGCAGTACTATAGTTAAAAACCCTTAACACCAAGGACTCTCACCGTCGACGTCCACGTCCGGTCAACAGGGAGAAACGTCTCGACCACGTAGAAAGGCCAAGGTACAGGCCCAATCTACACCCAAACGACATAACGTCGCTCAGCCAAACGAGCATGAACGACAGTGCCCGACGTGGACACCTCAATTGAGCTCCACCGTCGAAGTACCCGTATGGCAGAACACCCAGCTCGCGATGGGCAGTTCACGCCATTGGAAAGCGACCCCAATCCGGGTCATACGCCCGAGTAAGCGGCTTTACTCCACATGCCCGACGCATCTCGAAGTACGACGGACCATCCAAAGGGTCGAAAAGAATCTCTCCTCGAGATTGTAACTTAGGTGAAATTCGCCACAAAATAGCAAGCCGAGCACAAACATGTCCCGAGGAAAAAACTTAGGCAAATTTGCCACAAAGTGACAGCCGAGCACATACGAGACTCGGGGATATAACTTAGGCAAATTTCATCATAATATATGAAAACATAGATAACGGGAAAATAATCAAGGTCGAAGCAAACATTCATTCAAAAGCTCGTAAGCAGAAAACAAATAGAAATAAACCGACCAAGAAGGCCGACGATGTTCAGAAATTACAAGAACGGGCAGGCAGGCCTAAAAAATATGCACGGGCACGCAGGCCCCAAAGACAACTATCAGTAAACAGGCGTGTAGGCCCGACCAGAATTTTACGGCTAGACTTCCTCGGGGCTGCCAGCGTCGAAGACAGGAGACTCGGGCGGAGGCACGACCTGACCGTCGATGATCTGGGACATGAAGCCCGCCCCCTCGGTATTCAGACCAGGATTCAATAGAGTGAGCTGGCTAACCGCAGCCTCAAAGCCATCCGCCAAGGCACCAACACAGTCCGTCTCGAGGAGTTGAATTCGAGCGACCAATTCTGAGCGACTCCGCAAGGGGGCTGTCTCCTATGACTCATCTTCGGTGGGAAGCATGGCGGCCTTCAGATCCTCGACCTCTTTGACAAGACGCCCGTTGTCGGCTTCCAAGCGCTCTCGGTCCAGTCGAAAGTAGTCCCTCTCCTCGGCCACCTTCCCCGAGTTCTCCTTTTCTGCGGCCAGCAACTCGGCTTGCTCGCGGAACATCTCCTCAGAGCGCTCCAGGGCAGCCTTCAACTTTCGTGAGTTCATAGCAAGGGCAGCTTTATCCTGTTCCAACTCTTTGACGCGATCAGAGTCTTCCCCCTCCTCGGCCAGGACAACAGCCATCTCGGCCATCTTAACCATCCCGACCATGTTGGCGGCCAGATGCTTTCTCCGAATTTCCTTACTTAGCCGCCTAATAGTATCAGCTTCATCGGCGCTTACAGTCAGGGGAAACCCCTCAAAGAAGCCCTCCTCTTTAAAGTAGGGAGGCAAGCCAAAGGACCTCACTGCGCCAGACTCATCACCGAATTTCAGCTAGATCTCTACCCGGTTCCTCTTCCTCGGTATCAGATCAATATGCTGCTCGACATCCTGAGCATCCGGGGACCCTCCAGAAGCATCACCCGAGCTATTTGGCGGGCCCATCCTCGTCGCCTGAGGAGCTCGCACCACCCTTTTGTTAACTTTCTTATCCTGTGTCAACTTTAGAAGCCTCTCTTTTCGTCCAGCCATATGATCTGCAAAAAAGAGAATAAAACCCGGGTTAGTTACGAGCAAGTAACAAACGAAGAAATTAGAACAAGACTATAAGACAAAAAATAACCTAGCAGGTCCGCGGCCTTCCCGTAGGACTAACATTCCACGAGCGCCTTTGTATCTATAGGTCGAGCCTCAAAGGTCGGGTAACCATCGTCGTCGAGAATGTCATTTCCCTCCCTCGTGGCCCACCGGGCAGGGAAGAAACTATCGACATATCTGCAGAGGGTACCGTAGGCATCCTCATCTTTGGTGCTCATCCCTCCCGCGGGCGTATGGTAATGCCCGGTGCCATGCTCATAGTGGCGCGAGCTCCAATGCAAAGGAAACTTAGCAACGCGCCCCAACATCGGGCGACCCTCATCGTCCATAAGAGACTCCCCGTGATCGTCGGTCACCATAGTTTCTTCCTCGTATACAGAATCTAGAGCAGTCTGGGTGACCGGACGCACGATATACCATTTGTCTTTGAACCCCCAGACATAATCCATATACATCCTGAACAGCCTCTTCGACTGTTTCAGGGAAACCCAACTGTGCCTACCTCCCCGAGACTGGCGCTGTAAATGAAAGACTCTGAAGAAGAGAGGTATGGTCGCCCCAATCCTCAAAAAGCGACACGTCAGCTCGAATTCCCGAAGAAAAGCAATCGAGTTGGGGTGAAGCTGCGAGGGGGCCAGCTCCAAATAACTAAAGACCCCGACCTGAAAATCACTAAAGGGAAGCTTTAGGCCGAGGTCCCTAAACGCGATCTCATACATGGGAAACCCGTACTCGGAGAACTCCGAGTAGATTCGTGCGTTAAGAGACGGTCTGGTGACGACAAAATTTTTCTGGAAGCCCGGCTGACTACCGCCCTGCTCGACGATAGTGTATGCGCTCCGGCTGTGCCGACTATAAGCAGAAGCAATCCCTCTGGGCTCGGCACCCACCCACTCTAGCAAAGGATCATCAATGGTATCAATCAGAGTCACGTTTTCCTCGGTGCTTTGGTCTTCCACCTCGTTGCGCCCCGAGGAACACGATTCATCAGCCATTTTACCTGCAAAGCACAGGAAACCGGTCAATTTGGGAGCAAATCCATACGCTCACCATAACCAACGGGAAGAAGGGCACAACAAGCCGAGTTATACTCCACACACGATTAAAACTTTGAGGATTCGAACAAGAGTCTGGTGTCACCTCCTCGATGCCAAGATGCCACGACGAGTCGTCCTACATACTGCCTAAATGGGCCAACATTCCGGCCGGTCACGAGTACATCGACCTAAGATATGGATATGACGAGCAATATCATGAATCCTAAACCTAGAACTATGAGTTTACCGGACAATATCATGAGTTAGGCGCCCTGAATCATGAAGATCCCGGGCAGCATTGTGAGTCACGTGCCTAAACTGTACGTACACCGGGCACAAACATACATTCACCGGGCATAAACATGAATATGCAGGGCAAGAATACGAATGTATCGGGGCTAATCCCAGACGCAGATTTTCTAACATACAGATAATGGAAAAAATCACCTACCACAGCGAAAAACATGAGGGATGCAATGCTTACTTGGAAATCAGGAAAGATGGACGGCGGCGGAGAAGAAAATCGACGGCGGAAAGCATAGTGGTCCTATGAAAGTCTGGAAAAATAGCAGCGGCAAAGGCAGAGGAAGGAGGAGAAGCGCGAAGAGGAAAAACATATTATGGGACCCAAGGATCCTATTTATAGTGATGACGTGGAATACGAAACGTCACCCCGGGAAACCACGAACTTCCCCTCCTCGACGCATAGCTCCCCTAGGCAATGTTGGCTCTATCTTTAGTAGGGTGGCGTCACGGTTCCCAAGGGTTGCCTCGTGTACTCAACGAACACAGCCCGCCGAGAGTCCCTCGAGCACGCCTCGAAAGGAATTATCTCACGAACGCGACACATGAGAAACTCCTCGAGCAACCACGGGGAACCAAAAATCCTGGCCGAGCATGAGACCCCGTTGTAGGTGTTTAGGTATTGGCTTGCATTTTTGGTAAATCCCAATTGTATGTGTGAATGTCATGACTGATGTCACAACATTCTAGTTCAGTTTGTACTAACTCATTAGGTACCTTTGCAGAAAAATATTGTAATTCAAATACTGATGTTTATAAGTGTGTATCTGAGCATTTTTGCAAAATGATCACATTTTGCTAAATCAGTAGACAGGTTTTCTCAGATGTCATAACAGATGTTATGACATCCTGTTCTGAACTAACAGGATTGCAGGATTGGATAAGTCTGAGTTTTTTCAGGAAATAACTCAGTCCTTTCTGAACAGAATCCTGCGTTTTCTGAGGGGTAACCTAGCTCAACCCTAACCTGGTTAATAAAGTCCTGTGACCTGGTCTTTAGGTCAAACGGAATTAACCCTAGGTTTTTGGAAACCCTAACTGAAGTTGCAGCTGCTATATATTCAACAGAGCTGCTGTTTTTCAAGGATCCCTGCTGATTGATTAGAAGATCATTTTTGTAATCTGTATAGATTTGTTTATTTGTACTCCAAGCAATTATCATTGTGATAAGTTCCTTGGAATAGGTTTCTATTTGTAAGGGTTGTGTAGCACTCAAAGCTTTGAAGCAAGAGTGTTTGAATGTTCCTTGACTAAAGCTGTGAAGCAGAGTCAAGTTAGTTGTGTACATCACTCAAAGCTGTGAAGCACGAGTGATTGTGTTGCTTGATTAAAAAGGTGTGAAGCTTAATCAAGTGTTTGTTTTTGAAGAGTGTCTTCATCAATTCTTAAGTCAAATTGGTTTATGTATCACTGCTGTGATTGAGGGGGAGTGAGTAGGAACTCAGGTTTAAGTTGTACTTAGATTAGAATTGCATTGGGTAGATCTTAAGTGAAGGAGATAAACTGGTTGGTTTATTCCTGAATTAACATCTCTTATAGTGGATTCTCTCCCTGGCTTGGTAGCCCCCAGAGTAGGTGTTGTTGCACACTGAACTGGGTAAACAATTAACTGTGTTCTTTATTGCTTTTGTATTTACTGTCATATAGTAAGTCAGATACGGTGTCATAACATTGCACGTGACATTGAGTATCTGCAGCCAGAATTTCAATTGGCATCAGAGCAGGCACCCTGCCTGTATTACTGGGTGAGATCTAGGGATATCACTTTCTGGCACTATGGACAAAGAAGGAGTTTTTGGAAATAGACCACCCATTCTGGATGGAACTAATTATGACTACTGGAAACCTCGTATGATTGCCTTCCTAAAATCTCTGGACAAAAAGGCTTGGAGAGCTGCTGACAAAGGATGGATTCATCCCACCATAACTGAGATAGATGGGACAATCAGTCTGAAGCCTGAGGAAGATTGGAGTAAAGAAGAAGATGAGTTAGCTCTGGGAAATTCAAAAGCTTTAAATTCCTTGTTCAATGGAATTGATAGAAACATTTTAGACTAGTACATCAATATGAACTGGCCAAGGAAGTTTGGGACACTCTCAAAACTACTCATGAGGGAACTTCCAAAGTAAAAATGTCAAGGCTTCAGATGTTGACCACCAAATTTGAGAATCTAAAAATGATGGAAGATGAAACCATTCATGAGTTTCACATGAACATCTTGGAGATTGCCAACACCTCAGGAGCACTGGGAGAAAAGATGTCAGAAGAAAAACTGGTGAGGAAGATTCTCAGATCCTTGCCTAAAAGATTTGTAATGAAGGTATTAGCAAGTTGAAAGTGGATGAACTTATTGGGTCTCTTCAGACTTTTGAGATGGGAATCACTGATAATGGTGTAAAAAAGAACAAGAGCATAGCTCTTATGTCCAACACTGATGTTGAAGAAGACATTTCAGAGGCTGTAGCCATGCTTGGAAGACAGTTCAACAAACTCACCAAAAGAATAGATCCAAAGTCAAGGTCTAATGTTCATAACATTCCCTCTAACATTGACAGTTCCAGCAGAAGACCAAGGTCAGAAGAGAAGGGAATTCAAGGCAGAGGAATTCAATGCCATGGCTGTGAAGGATATGGGCATATTCGAGCTGAATGTCCTACCTTTCTTAAGAAACAAAAAGGAATGACTGTTACTTGGTCTGACTGTGATTCAGAAAGTAATTCTGAAGAAGAGACTGTCAAACGAGTTACTGCTTTAACTGGTGTTTGTACCTCTGAAAGTGACATCAGTGATGAAGAGGTGACTTTTGAAGAACTGGCTGATACTTACAAGAAATTGTGTATCATAAGTGCTGAAGTCTGTGTGCAGAATGAGAAACAATCAAAACTCATTATAAAGCTGGAGGCTGAAAAAAGGGAAAATCTTGAAACTATAAGTCATCTAGAAGGAGAAGTTCAACTGCTGAACTCACAACTGAATCAAATGACCAAATCTGTCAAGATGTTGACCAATGGAACAGACAAATTGGAAGAGATCCTTCAGGTAGGACAAAATGTGGGAAATAAATCTGGACTAGGATTTATGGAAGCAACGAAATCTGGTTCTGGTAAGCAAATGTTAAAACAGATGTCTCAACACAACTCTCGACATCAGGAACAGAAACATATGAGGAAAAGGTACCAAAGATGGAAATGTCATCATTGTGGTAGATATGGCCACATAAAGCCCTTCTGCTTCAGATTACATGGATACCCTAATCAGAACTCAGGTGTCAAACCTAAGTCTAAAAAGGTACCACATGTTCCTCAATGGAAGAAAAAGACTACTGCACTGATAGCTCACACTTCCCTGAGGGTCTCTGCAAAGGAAGACTGGTACTTTGACAGTGGATGTTCCAGACATATGACTGGAATCAAGAACCTCCTCAATAATGTTAAGCCTCACACCACCAATTTTGTGACCTTTGGAGATGGAGCTAAAGGTGAAATCAAAGGAGTTGGTGATTTAGACTGCCCTGGAGTTCCAAGTCTGAATGAAGTACTGCTGGTGAAAGGACTGACCGCTAATCTCATTAGTATCAGTCAACTGTGTGATCTAGGATTCAAGGTCAATTTCTCAAGATCTGAATGCCTTGTAATCAATGACAAACAAGAGATAGTAATGAAAGAAGTCAGATCCAAAGACAACTGTTACTTGTGGGAGGCTGAGAACACTAATTTCTCATCTGTGTGTTCCATTGCAAAAGAAGAAAAAGAGGTGAAACTGTGGCACCAAAAACTTGGACATCTTCATCTAAGGGGTATGAAGAGGATTATCTCCTTGGAGGCAGTCAGAGGGATTCCAAAACTGCAAATTGATGAAGGAAGAGTTTGTGGTGAATGTCAGGTTGGTAAGCAGACTAGGATGTCACATCCAAAGTCAAGACATCTGACCACCTCTAAGGTTCTAGAACTCCTCCATATGGATCTGATGGGACCAATGCAAGTAGAGAGTCTTGGTGGTAAAAGATATGCCTATGTGGTTGTGGATGATTTTTCCAAATTCACCTGGATTAATTTCATTAGGGAAAAATCAGATGCATTTGAAGTTTTTAGAGAACTGTGCAAGAGAATTCAAAGAGAGAAGGAAGGATGTATTGTCAGAATCAGAAGTGATCATGGCAAGGAATTTGAAAACAGCAAGTTTGATGACTTCTGTGCTTCAGAAGGAATCAGTCATGAGTTTTCTTCTCCCATAACACCTCAGCAAAATGGAGTTGTGGAAAGAAAAAACAGGACCATACAAGAATCTGCCAGAGCAATGTTACATGCCAAAAGACTTCCTATGTATTTTTGGGCTGAAGCTATGAATACAGCTTGCTATGTTCATAACAGAGTCACCTTGAGAAAGGGAACCTCATCCACCATATATGAACTTTGGAAAGGAAGAAAACCAACTGTGAAGTACTTCCATGTGTTTGGCAGCAAATGCTATATCCTGTCTGATCGTGAACAAAGAAGAAAACTGGACTCCAAAAGTGATAAAGGCATATTTCTAGGATACTCCTCAAACAGCAGAGCTTATAGAGTATTCAACTCCAGAACCAAAACCATGATGGAATCAATAAATGTTGTAATTGATGACTATCATGAAGAAATAGATGTTCCTTGTACTGTTGAGACATTCTTTGAGACTTCAACCCAACAGGATGACCTACCCAACTCCACCACAACAGAATCTGAATCAAAGGAAGCTAGCAAGATTCCTTCCATCAGAATTCAGAAGGATCATCCAAAAGAGCTCATCATAGGAGATCTCAATAGTGGAGTCATGACAAGATCTAGAGAAATTATCTCAAACTCTTGTTTTGTGTCCAAAATGGAACCAAGAAACGTCAAGGAAGCCTTAACTGATGAATATTGGATTGGTGCAATGCAAGATGAACTGAACCAATTCAAGCAACATGAAGTTTGGGAACTGGTTCCTAGACCTGAAGGAACTAACATCATTGGGACAAAATGGATATTCAAGAACAAGTCAGATGCTGAAGGAGTTGTCACCAGAAATAAGGCAAGACTTGTTGCTCAAGGATACACCCAGGTTGAAGGGGTTGATTTTGATGAAACCTTTGCACCTGTAGCCAGGTTGGAATCAATCAGACTCTTGTTGTCAATTGCTTGTCTTCTGAAGTTCAAGTTATTTCAGATGGATGTGAAAAGTGCCTTTCTAAATGGGTACTTAAATGAGGAAGCTTATGTGGAACAACCTAAAGGTTTTGTGGATCCAACCTATCCTGATCATGTCTACAAACTGAGAAAAGCTCTATATGGCCTGAAACAAGCTCCTAGAGCATGGTATGACAGGTTAACAAAGTTTCTCTCAGACAAAGGATACAGAAAAGGAGGCTTGGACAAAACTCTCTTTGTCAAAACTGAAGGAGGAAAGTTGATGGTTGCCCAAATATATGTTGATGACATAGTGTTTGGAGGAATGTCAGAACATATGGTTAAACACTTTGCTGACCAGATGCAGGCTGAATTTGAAATGAGTCTCATGGGAGAACTAACTTATTTTCTTGGACTACAAGTCTCACAGATGGAGGACTCAATCTTCCTGTCTCAAAGCAAGTATGCTAAGAATATTGTAAAGAAGTTTGGTATGGAGAATGCAAGTCACAAAAGGACTCCTGCTCCTACTCATCTAAAGCTTTCCAAAGATTCAAGTGGGGTTAAGGTGGATCAAAGTCTATACAGAAGCATGATAGGAAGCTTGTTGTACTTAACTGCCAGCAGACCTGATATTGCCTTTGCAGTTGGAGTTTGTGCTAGATACCAAGCTGATCCCAAAGTCAGTCATATCAATCAAGTGAAGAGAATTTTGAAGTATGTAAGTGGTACTTACAACTATGGATTGTTGTATACTCATGGCTGTGAACCAGCTCTGACTGGCTACTGTGATGCTGATTGGGCTGGTAGTGCTGATGATAGAAAAAGCACCTCTGGAGGATGTTTCTTCTTGGGAAGTAATCTGGTTTCTTGGTTCAGCAAGAAACAGAATTGTGTGTCTCTTTCCACTGCTGAAGCTGAATACATTGCAGCTGGTAGTAGCTGCTCTCAAGTGATATGGATGAAACAAATGCTCACTGAGTATAATGTCACACAAGATGTTATGACATTGTACTGTGACAATCTGAGTACAATCAACATATCCAAGAATCCCATTCAGCATAGCAGGACCAAACATATTGACATACGACATCACTTTATCAGAGACCTTGTAGAAGAGAAGACAATCAAATTGGAACATGTTGCCACTGAGCTACAGCTGGCTGACATCTTTACCAAGGCTCTGGATGCAAGTCAATTTGAAAACCTAAGGGGTAAGCTGGGTATTTGCCAACATGAGGAATTGTAGCAATTAATTTTGCTTAAAACAAGGACCAAAGGACTTATGCCTGTTCTGATTGGTTTAAAATTGTATTTTCTCATTTCCTACAATTCTTTTAAGAAGTTGAATAGACACTCCTTTGCTTCCTTCCTCTCTCGTCTCCTCATCAAAACCCAGTCTCTCAATCAGAAATTTCTCCTCATTTGCTGTTGGTCCTTCAAAACTGACAAAATGTCTCAAACACCATCATCATCCAATACGACCATCTCAACCTCTTCCTCTGATCAAGATTCTGGGACAATCTCTTCCTGTCTGGACTCTGACGTTATGGAAATCTCTTCTCATAGAAAAGTGGGAACTAACCCCACCAAGGTCAAAGAGTTGAGAACAAGACATGCAGGTAATCCATCTCATGCTTCCTCTTCAGTTCCCCCTGAAATTGCAAATAGGGAAGGGACATCCTATGTTAATCAAGCAATATCAAAAATTGTTTCAAGAATTCTGAACGAGAACCACTCAGTTCCTGGCATTTCTGTTCCTCTGAACCAAGAAAGCTCAAATGCTGAAACAAATCCAGATGTCTCTAAGAATGTTGAGACATCAAACAAAGAGAATAATGCTGACATTGCTCACAAGAAAAGAAAGAAGCCTGAATCCTCTGGATCTGATAACAGTGCTTGAAGGATGGTTGCTGATTTCTGGTGGAGTTTGGAAGTATGTTCTGTTGTTGTCTGCTGCTGATCTTATTATTTTGTTTTGGATAACTGTAAAATTTTCTGAACATGTATCTTTGGCCCATTTGTGGCTAAAGAGGGGGAGAATATTTTGGTACTTGCTTAATTAGTACTTGACATTCTATTTTTCTGCTGTCACTTATTTCTGCTGCTATCTATCTCTGATTGTTTAGGGTCTTTAGCCAAAAATCTGCCAAAGGGGGAGTTTGTAGGTGTTTAGGTATTGGCTTGCATTTTTGGTAAATCCCAAGTGTATGTGTGAATGTCATGACTGATGTCACAACATTCTAGTTCAGTTTGTACTGACTCATTAGGTACCTTTGCAGAAAAATATTGTAATTCAAATACTGATGTTTATAAGTGTGTATCTGAGCATTTTTGCAAAATGATCACATTTTGCTAAATCAGTAGACAGGTTTTCTCAGATGTCATAACAGATGTTATGACATCCTGTTCTGAACTAACAGGATTGCAGGATTGGATAAGTCTGAGTTTTTTCAGGAAATAACTGAGTCCTTTCTGAACAGAATCCTGCGTTTTCTGAGGGGTAACCTAGCTCAACCCTAACCTGGTTAATAAAGTCCCGTGACCTGGTCTTTAGGTCAAACGGAATTAACCCTAGGTTTTTGGAAACCCTAACTGAAGTTGCAGCTGCTATATATTCAACAGAGCTGCTGTTTTTCAAGGATCCCTGCTGATTGATTAGAAGATCATTTTTGTAATCTGTATAGATTTGTTTATTTGTACTCCAAGCAATTATCATTGTGATAAGTGCCTTGGAATAGGTTTCTATTTGTAAGGGTTGTGCAGCACTCAAAGCTTTGAAGCAAGAGTGTTTGAATGTTCCTTGACTAAAGCTGTGAAGCAGAGTCAAGTTAGTTGTGTACATCACTCAAAGCTGTGAAGCACGAGTGATTGTGTTGCTTGATTAAAAAGCTGTGAAGCTTAATCAAGTGTTTGTTTTTGAAGAGTGTCTTCATCAATTCTTAAGTCAAATTGGTTTATGTATCACTGCTGTGATTGAGGGGGAGTGAGTAGGAACTCAGGTTTAAGTTGTACTTAGATTAGAATTGCATTGGGTAGATCTTAAGTGAAGGAGATAAACTGGTTGGTTTATTCCTGAATTAACATCTCTTATAGTGGATTCTCTCCCTGGCTTGGTAGCCCCCAGAGTAGGTGTTGTTGCACACTGAATTGGGTAAACAATTGACTGTGTTCTTTATTGCTTTTGTATTTACTGTCATATAGTAAGTCAGATACGGTGTCATAACATTGCACGTGACATTGAGTATCTGCAGCCAGAATTTCACCCGTGACAAAGGCGAGCTGAGATCAAGTCATAACTCCTGCTCTAGGAGCCACGACTTGGGGGGCTCCTGTTCTGGACTGGGCCCGGGTTGGCCCAAGAGCAAGGATGAAGGCCCAATCTAAATAGCTCTACAAGGAGCGCATCGACCAGAAGCTACCGCCGTGCCTGCCGCTTCCCGCGAACACGACCTCCTCGACTACATACCATCCAACTCGAGTCCAGCTCAAACACCCTCCTCGTAGGGCAGACTATGACCGTTACTCCATCACCTGAACTCCAGAAAGACCGCGTCCTCGTCCGTCCGTACTTCTCGCTGAGCATCACCAGGGAGGGGACCACGTGCGGGTCCCCACTACACACGTAGAACCTAGCAGTTCCTTTATTGGGCCAGTCCTGGTCGGCCCAATAAAGGGACCTTGGCCCCGCGCTGGGGGCTATAAATACCCTCTATTCCTAGAGGGTCAGGTATTCATTCTCTTACCCATATACACACTTTTTGCCTGCTCGTACTACCACTCACTTTAGCATTGGAGTGCCTTATAAGTACCCCCCCATCTCGTTCAACTTCAGCTCGGAGCCAGTCGTGACGGTCCAAGTTTGATCCGGTAAGATCAGATGGTATGCGAGAGAAGTGGAAAATGTCTTCCAAAAATTAAGAAGTTGAAACATTAAGACACCAAATATATGAAATGTGAGTGTCTGTTTAAATTGTGCGGATACTGTAAGGTGGATGATATATGGAGATTTAATGGTATTTATGGTATACATAACCATGTGTTATATACCAAGATACAAAGTCATCCAATTGTATGTTGGCTTAAGCCGTATGAGAAGGATATTATTTTGTAGATGTCGGTAATCAAAGTTGCACCGAGAAACATACTTGCCGATTTGAAACAGAAAAGACCACAAAGCGTTTCAAATATCAGGCAGATATACAATCAACGCTATCAATAGAACATTGAGAATAGAGGTTTGAGATCCAAAATGCAACAAATTTTGAAACTTTTGGAGGATAACCACTATGTTTCAAGGTACAAAGTGTGTGAGGACGAAGTCAGTGTTCTTGACAATTTTTGGGCGCATCCAGATAGTGTCAAGTTGCTCAACACATTTCCAACTGTCCTTATAATTAATTCAACATACAAGACCAACAAATGTAGGCTTCCACTTCTAGATATTGTTGGTGTCACGTCTACAAAGAAGACATTTTCGGTTAGATTTTCATTTCTGGAATTTAAGAAAGAAGATAATGTTACATGGGGGTTGGACATATGCAAGAGTTTGTTGAAAGAACCACATAATATGCCTAGTGTCATTGTAATTGACCGAGATAACACCCTTATGAATGCGGTTGGAAGTGTGTTTCCTACTTCGTATGCATTACTTTGTCGGTATCATTAAATGTGAGAGCTAGGGTAAAACATGCGGTTGGCAACAAAGAAATCAAGGGTGAGGACAGAAACATTGTCTAATCAATGGTTGTGGTGGAGAAGATAATGGATGCATGGATGAATATATTAAATTCTTCTACATAAGAGTTGTATGCTGAGAATGTGGTACATTTCAAAAGCTCGTGCGTCAAATATCTAGATTTTTTGAAATACGTTGAGTCCACTATTATTGGTCTGGTGAAAGAAAAGTTGTGTGTGCTTGGATGGATTGGATGATAGGAAGGGAGATATTTGTAGAGAATGGATCATGGTGAACCAAATGATCTAAAAACAACATAATGAAATTCAAATAACTTTTGGTAGGAGCATAACTGTGGTAGAACACCGATTCAAATAAAACCCTCCCTACTCGCAATTGATTCTCAACATATTCCGCATGGGATTAAATTTCATTTTTCCTGAAGCAAAGCGAGCAGAGACGACAAGGCAGAATAGTTCAAAGCGTGGATGTAAAATTTAGAAAACCTATAGGCTTTCATGTGCTTGTCTCATTTCTAAAAAGATGAAGCTAAGTTCCCCCATATGTATTGACGAGGTCTTCGATCATTTGGAAAGACTCCAGTTTGAAGACTACGGTGTGACGAAGGACAATACATTGAGTATAACCATCACAACCAAGTTAAATATGATCATGGATAGATTTTATAAAGCGGATGATATTATGAGATTGCATATAAAAGAACAACTAAGGAAAATCGCCTATCCATAAACTACTAATTTGAAACCACCTCCAGAACCGATAAAAACCAAAGGTGTCCCAAAAAAGGTGAAAATTACACAAGATGATGGTACAACAAAGCGGACTCCGTCTTCACATGAAGTTGTTGATTCAATATTCTTGGATTCTCCAAAATCATAAACAAGTGTTTTCAAGGGAGCTCACATTTCCAAACCACCACGTACACCCCCTATTAAAAAACAACCACATACACCTCTGATTAAAAACCACCACTTCTTCCTCCGATTATCTACATTAATAAGGGCCACTTTTTATGCACAACCACATTGAAAGAATCGTAGATGTGGGGAGTGTTGTACCCCAAAATTTTCCCTCTCTTTTCTCAAGACATTTCTCATAAAGATTTTTAAAAGCTCAAGTTTGCACAACTACAAAGCAGACAAAAAGGGTGTGCAGATGAAGGTAACTATGTTGAATTCAAAATCTGGTTCAGGCTACATGACTGATCGAAAGGAGTGGTTCGCATATTTGGACAAATCGAAGAAGAAGCTTCAATCCACAAGCTTCAATTGAGCAGTGGCTTCCTTCATGCAAGCTTCGACTGAGCAGTGGCTTCCTTCATGCTTGCTTCGATCCACAAGGCAATGGCTTCCTTCATGCTTGCTTCGATCCACAAGACAATGGCTTCCTTCATGCTTGCTTCGATCCACAAAGCAGGGGCTTCCTTCATGCTTGCTTCAATCCACAAGGCAATAGCTTCCTTCATACTTTCTTCGATCCACAAGGAAATGGATTCCTTCATGCTTGCTTCGATCCATAAAGCAATGGCTTCCTCCATGGTTGCTTCAATCCACAAGGCAATAGCTTCCTTCATGCTTGCTTCGATCCACAAGGCAATGGATCCCTTCGAAACAACCTGCTTCGATTCCACCTCTAAACCCTTCGACACACATAGTTTCAACACTATGAATTACAATTTCAGGTTTGGACATTTGAACTTTAGACCACTTAATCAACTGATGGTTACTAGTAGGAAAGCTATCCAGAAATTATTTCGTTTTGACTATGCCAATGAGATCATCTTGCATGCTCAATATTTGAGACCATTTGAAGAACACATATTTGAAGGAAACAAATATTGTTTCATCTGTTGTTGAGTCTAGTCAAAGGTTGTGTGGTCCATTCGAATGACACACATTCGGTGGAAACAATAATGCTTTGTCTGTTGTTAAGTATGGTCGAAGATTTTGTTGGTCCATTCGAAGGACACATATTTAGTGGAAACAAATATTGCTTCGTCTGTTGTTGAGCCTGGTCGAAGGTTGTGTGGTCCATTCGAAGGACACACATTTGTTGGAAACAAATATTGTTTCGTCTATTGTTTGAGTCTATTTGAAGGTTGTGTGGTCCATTCGAAGGACACACATTTGTTGGAAACAAATATTGTTTCGTCTGTTGATCAGTTTAGTAGAAGGTTATGCATCTATTTGATCAAAATGAAAGGGTGAAGTATTCAAGATGCTTGCTGAACAAAGTCATATATGTTGCCAAACCCAAGTTGGATGTACTGTCCATATAATAGCCTAAAACCATGTCAAAAGCAGTCTGTTGCATTATTATGAAACAACCCTACACCAAGCTGCCACAACACTCCAAAACTGCTGCAAAACAGTCCTGTTATAATGCTCCTAATTTGCACCAAACTAGCACATAAGATTTGCACCTCGAAAGCTATGAAAAAAACATACCCAAACTGTTCAAATTTTATTTGTTTTCCCCCCAAAACCTCAGCAAAAGTCTTCTATAAATAAGTTGTTTCACAACACATCTAGAGGAGGCTTTTGGACAAGGAAAAAGGAGGAAAAAAAAGAGATAGGAGAGAACCCAAGGCTGAAGCCTTAGAACACTCTTAAACCCAGAACAAACAAAAAAACGCAACACCTCTATTTCTTTTCTTTCGAACCCATAATCAACAAAGAGAACGCCTCTTTTCTTTTCTTTCGAACCCAAGAGCATTTGAAGGCAGCAACTCAAGTCCAAAACACATATTCCAGCTTCAAGGTAAGTCTTCTTGACTCTAAACCCTTCATTTCAAACATCATTAATCATTTCCTTCGAAGCTACTCTTTTTGTTTGTTTTCCTTTTTGTCAAGAACTAACCTGTACATACCATAAAATAATGTTGGAGTGAGAAATTACTGCATGCTTCCACATAAAGCCTTAGGCTTCGACACACACTGCTTTACAGGCCCAAACAAAATAAAAAAGGGTGTGTGAATCGAAGGGTGCATACTGCATGAATAAAAAACATTTGCTTTTTCTCTGTGAATCGAAGGGTGCATGTTTCGAACCATACTGCATGAATCAAAATATTTTTTTCCTCTCTTTTGCGCTATTCTTGTTTTATATGTTTTCTATATATTTTCTTTCATTGCTATTCAATATGGTTGTAATAATAAGGACTTTTATTACTTTCCACCCCCTATTTGTACATTTGTATCCCCATCCCTTAATGATGTAATAGCTTAGGATTTTAATTTCTGCAATTTACCGCTTTAATATAAATTATTAGTAATTAGGGTGTGTATGGAAAGATAAAATAAAGCATTAGAAAACCCTAATTTCAAAGACAAAAATGTATGCAATCAAACACATTATTCACACACATGCACCTCTAGGGTAACCTCGCTTGTTGCCTCGGAAAATAGTCATGTCCCTTGAATATGGGCGTTTTAGCAAAGACCCTCGATAAAAAAAGATTGTAGTCCCTCGTTGTTGACTTCGGTAAACGATCTAGTCCCTTATGAAAATTGTTAGAACGTCACATAAGTTGTCTTCTATGACTATACGATGACCCACGCTTGTCCCTTCACATCCAATGATGGGGCTTCTTACCAAATCAATGGTAAGATAGCAACATCTAAAGGAGGAGGAAAAGAACATAGACCTTTTGAGTAGGTAAGACGCTCGTAGTTGCTTGCTCACAAACTAAAACGATTTCCACACTTACACTTTCAAAACATCTTCAAAAACAAACATCTCATTTAACTATTTTCAAAACCAACACTTTGTACACATTCTTATAGAGACGAGAATCATTATAAAGTTTTCTGACACAAAGGCGTTTTCAAAATACTTTCAAAAACCCATCACAAAACCCATTTTCAAACAAAGCATTTTCAAATGATATAGCAAGCAACTAAGAGCCCGTGGATAACTACGAATGGAAAAGGTGCTAACACCTTCCCTTTTCATAACATACCCCCGAACTCAAGAAAACATCTCAAAGGTCTTTACTGTTCTTTTCACCCTTTCCTTATTGGATAAAAGAAAAGTCGATGGCGACTCTTGCTATCCGCAACAATTGCGATCAAATGCAAAACAACCAAGTCAGTTCTCCCACCGTATTACAGAACTAGCTACTCTACTGAGGACTAAAACTTAAAAGTGGGGTTACCTTAGAGTTAGATCACCTTTATAATGCTTTCTTTGTTTGAATTTCTTGCTTTACATTTTTGGGTCCTTGTTTGGGTTTTGTTTTGATCCTACACCCGGATCTGGGGCACCTTTTTAAGTAAGTAGCAATAAATCATACAGGCTGTATGGCATAAACCGATATGGACAAAGTGATAGCTACGTTAGCGTGATACTCTGGCTTGTACTAATGTTCCTTGAGTCAGTCAAGGATAGCATTAAGCTTCCTTATAATGTCATTAAGTGCTAACTGAACTTTAGAACCTTTAATTGACTCATCCTAAGCCATTAGAAAGTAGTGAGATGGACGACTTTGGTCCCGACCGAAGATTGGTTGATACTCGATGCTACACTCATTTAGATTAGACTTTTGGGATATTTTGGACACAATACTTTGGTGCTTAAGCTAAAACAATACCTAAAAGAAAGGTCGGTGATATGAGACTCCTTAGAACTCGATTACTTTCTAGGATAGATTGAGGCAACTAAACTTTAAGAGGGTACTTACTTATGAACCCCACGTAAGCCTAAACCTAAGGAATCATGTGCTTTGTTTGTATATCATTATTTGTACACAAAGACTTATTTTCTTTGTTTACTTGTACATAACATCATAACATCATACCATATCATTTTCACTGACCATTTCAAGGATCTCAAGGGCTCGTGATGCAGGGACATGATGAACCAGATGTCCATCAAGGGGAAAGAGGATTTATTTTCCTCTAACCAAACATCATCAAAGACCAAAGCACGGTAACAAGAGTCAAGGGCTATGACCTACTTGACATGGTGAGTTTTATTCTCGTGGATGGACATCCAACGATACAAAGTTATCTAATAAATTTTGTGATCAAAGCTAAACTTATAACATCTTCTTGTGTTTACCCCACGAGATTCTTGAAAACATTGCATCCACATATCATGCATCATATCATGACAGGTTTTCCCCACACAGGTTTCTCATCTGCTTACTGTTTATTTTAGTAGAGATGGCTCTAGAACAGACTGTCATAGATCTTCAGAACCAAAATGCTCAACTTCAAGAATTGTTCCTGAATCTATCCAAGGGGAAAGAAGAAGTGAAAGCACTCCTCATTGAGAGCATCACCAAGAGGAATCCCGAGGACAACAGGGGTGACCAGTTGGAACAATTACAAACTGAAATTGCAACCATGAAAATCCAGATGATGGGACAGATGGTAGGCCAGATGGTTCTTATCCAAAACTTAGCTCGAGGACAAGAAGAGCCGAGAGCCCTCATCAATAAGCTTCATCAAGACTGATGCAACCATATGGGACAAACAACTAGAATTGGGGATTGAGTCATTAATCAGCCTCCGATGAGATAAGAAGTTGGTTTAGTCGAGAGAACACCCTTCAAAATGGCTACTACACCAAGAGTCTAACAACAACCTCGCCAACCACAACAAGGTGGTCGACGTAAGCAAGGAAGACAATTTGTTGAGATCAACATGCCTTTGGCTCAAGCATTGCATCATATTTTGGAAGCCAAGCTGGTTACATTGAGGGAGCCTCCTGAAAAACCCTTTACTGCTTCTCCCTGTTATAATCATGAAGAAAGGTGTACGTACCACTCCAACAGTCCTGGACACGACACTAACCACTGTTGGACATTGAAAAACAAGATTCAAGACCTAATTGACGAAGGGGCGTTGGAATTCACACAAGACGGTCAACTTGAGTTTTTCTGTCATCCCTCAAAGGCACATCATCTGAAGTGACGAAGTTTAGGCAGATAAATTTTTGTTCATTTGAATTTTCAGTTGTAATTTTTTTGTTTGCTTAAACACTTACCTTTATGTCCGAATTTGGTTTATTCTCATTAATGCATTGCATATGTTTGTCTTGAGTTAATCCATTCGTTTTCACTATACTAAAATTATGCCTTTACCTCTTTTTGCATGATATTCAACTCTCAACTACAAGTCTAAAGCCTTTAGAGGGAGGATGGCGAAACTAATACCATAAAATCATACAATATGCTTTTGGACATACATTTCTGACGATGTACATGCGTTCTTTCAATCCCTAAACACTGGAGTTATAAGGAAGATGATCCCTAGTTAACCCTTTTGAGCCAAAGAAGTAGGAGTTTCTTTTTCACACAAATTGAAACCTTTAATCAGAACCTAGGTCAGGTTAGTTTCTCAGTTAATCCAAATGCACATTTAGCCGCAAGCTTTCACTTCATACACAAACATCCTTCTGAATTAAAAGATGGTTTGGTTCCCCAAAAAATAGGTAGTTATTACCTCTTATAAGAAAAGCCCACTGAGTCAAAACCTATGAAGGAGACTTAAGAAAAAAATGGGGCATCCCGCTGGCTGTAATCTCAAAACAAGAACAATCAGGAAATAATTGGCGACAGTAAATCAAAAAGAGCGCACTACAAGTCCTCGACAAACGAAAAAATGTTGCAAAAAATGATAGCCTTCTCCAATAAACTTAACTTATCCGAACCATCACCAAAACATCATTCCAGACTCAATTGGAATTAAAAATGCACAATTAACTAAGTTTAGGACTGAAGAACATCATGTAGAACAGGAGGGTACAAATACACTTTGAGACTTATTCTTTGTTTCTTAAGCCGTGAACCAGGCCACACTACAACCATTTAAAAGTCCTAATTGAAGCATGGGTTAGTTCGAAAGCATACTGTTACAAAATGTATCATGACTCCTGTAAGGCTTACTGTAAATATCGAGTTGAATTCATATTCTTAAAAAATTCTTTTATCTGCTAAAAATGAATTTTCAAAACTTCAAGACAAACATAAACTTTGCATTGTTTGAATATTGCTGTTTGCATATAACTAATTGTTTGACAATGGAGAAATTCGCACGACAAATATCCAATGAACTGAAATCCTCTCAACAAACAGAATCACTTCAAATGGAAAAACACTTCCAATGAAAAACTCTCCATAACCAAGGGGGCATGATATGTTATTGTCCAACTTATCAGTGGCAGTCAAGTTAAGATTCCAAGAAAACTCTCATAGCCGGGGGCAGGTCTCCATTCAAATCACTTGGGGCATTGAACATGAATTCCAACAAAGTGTCATGTACAATCAAGAAATTTTTTTTCTGGAAGTAACTACAACACTTACTGTTGTGGATAATGACAAATCCCCACATAGTTCCTTTCACAAGGTGATCCCCGTTGAAGTCTCCAGATCCGCCTCTATAAGATTATCGTCACAGAATAATCTTCACGGGTAAGGGTATAAACTCCACAAGGCCGAGTTCATGGATATCCCTGAAAAGTTGGATCCATGCAATCACTAGCCAGAGTCTTAACCTCTGGAAAACCTCTCCCCAGCTGAATTGGTCTTAAGAGGAAGCCTTGAGGAGTTCTACCAGAAGAAAACACTTCTCCAGCAGATTGTCAAATGGGTTTATTTCCCCCAACAAACTATGAATCCCCTAGACTAATATAAATCAACAGATAAAACCCTTCAATCCCGATAGATTTATTGACATCCCCAACGGAGTTGTTACTATCCCTAAAAGTTAATAAAACCTAGACCCGACCAGATATTAGTTTAACTTCTTCAAATCACTAACAAAATTCCTCTTCCCCGGTAAAGTTTTCCACTATCCCCAGTGAGTTACTGCAAAGCCTGGAAGTCGATCAGATAAAAATTAACCTCTTTATCCCCCAACAAGTTCTAAACTTCCTATTCTCTCTAATCAAGAGTATAACTCCCTAGTAGAGCAACGAACAACTAAAACTCATGAACTCTTTTCCCTAAGCAGAAATTGACACTCGCCATAAATATTTCTCAAGCCAAATCAAATCTTCCCCAACGGATTTCTCCTCAAACAACAAAATGGGAATCCCCAGCGGAAACATTCTAAACAAGGTTTGAAGATGTGCATACTCTTCATCCCCAACAACATTCCGGGATTTAACTTCCCAAACTCCCCAACATTTGTCAAGGATTTATTTTCTGAAGCAAAGATACATTTCAAAAAATATTTCACATTCATACATCATATTACATATGTGATAAATGCATAATCTCATTTATTTTGAGAACATCATCAAGTCATGCATACATCGGCATGCAACTAACCCTCTTCCTTGCAGAAAAAGGCAATCAACAAAAATCATCTTTTGGAAAATACCATAACCATTTCTCAAAAGGCCAGAGATTAATTCTTGAAACAAGCCAGGGCAACTATCTCTACGACCAACAAAAAGCGAGTTCCAGATTAATACCTGAAACAAGACAGGACAACTATCTGTGAATAATTGATTGTAGATTAATACCCAAAACAAGATAGGTTAACTATCTGTGAACAACTAATTGTAGATTGATACCTGAAATAAGACAGGGCAACTATCTACATGAGAAGGTTAGAGATTAACTCCCCAAACAAGTCGGGAAACTATCTTTCTTTCTCAAATAGGTTAGAGATTAATTCTTGAAATAAGCCAAGGCAACTATCTACACGACCAGCTGAAACAATCTTACACGGATTCCTTCTCAAAAGTTACAGATGCAGCTTCACACGAGCTCATCATAAAGCATCCCTACCTGGGTTCCTTCTCATAAATTTCCATATGCAACTTCACACGGTGTTGGCTCCTAAATTCGACACCCTTGTTTGTTATCAATATAGACCATTAATTATGAGTCAGAAGAATTTCCTACATAAGAAGGCTTCGACCAGCTGATCCTGTCGAAGGCTCATCAGAGAATGACAAGGTACTTAGAGAATTTCCTTTAAGTGGGAATCTTGTCGTCTTCGACGTCGAAGGAACCTCTCGACAAAGGTACCTGATGCCCAGGGTCGAACGGTTTGAGATTTGAATGCTTGGAGGGAAAACGGTTCCCAGCAGTTACCAAGTGCAACGTGCCGAGATCAGGAGCGTCGAATGCTGTGAGCGTGCCATGTGGCGTCATCTCGAAGCGACGTAACTGCCCAACGGTTACTTAGGATTTGTTTTAGTATAAATACTAGTTGTTCACGTAGTTTTCGGAGGTTTTCATCATTTTATACAAGTCACTCATCTAGATTCAAGTACCCAGTGTGAGTGAAAGAATCGTTGAGAATGTATGTGTGAAACACCATTTAAATTAATCAAAGTCTTTTATATTCAAGCACTTTATTGCTTTTAATTTACTCATCTCCGTCAAAGTCTTTTATTTAACGCTTTTATTTATTCTATCAAGCTTTTCTTCATGCAATTTACTTAAAGTGTCTTTACTTTACCGACATTAATCACCATTAGGATTAGTCAAACTCCAGAAAATCAACCATGTATTAGGATCAATCTGATCGATCCTGCGAGTCACCAAATAAGTAACCTTTTGGAAGATCAACGGTTGTTTACCAATTTCCACGGTAAACAAATTGGCACACCTGGTGGGACCTTGTGTTGATTTTTAAGTTTAACCGTTTTATACAAAATATCCTCCTTTTTCGAGAGTATTGCATGTTATTGACAAGTGGTAGAATATACACCAACGATACCAATACTAGGAGAAGAAGTGAAGCGATGGCGAATCCGCTAAACAATGGCGAAATCCCACAAACAAGCGTGGGGACAACGGTCATCCCAACCGTAAGTGAAATGGTAACCGCTGGTTCAACACCAGCAGTAACGGTCACACAAACGGGGCCATTACCTCCATTTACTGGCCCCAGAATGCCTTTGGGAACTCCCCCACCAAGGGGAAACCAAGGAACTAGGCCTTATGTTCCCTCAGGTTTTTCGACAGTCGGTCTAAATCGAGAACCACTCTATGGCATGCCAACTTCTGAATTGGCTAGCCTGACGAATGCTGTGTCCACTTTTTCAGACCCTTTAGTGAGCGCCTTTTCGCCACTCCAAGGTTCTGGAGTTGGTATGGAGAACAGGGGTAGGACCCAACTCTTAGGAGGAACGTCCCAAGTAATGCATGGCCTTACGAATGCCTCGACAGCAGTCTTGAGGCAGCAAATGGATGAAAGCAACCACGATATGGTTCAAATGTTGGCACAAACTTTAAGCACAGTGCTAAATCCTCTAATACAAAATACCACGCAGTCGAATCAGCAAATGACAGCACAAATGGCGCGTCTGGCCGACTTTTTTGGGGTACCCCAACCTATTCGACAGCCCCAAAGGGCACAGATGAGGGGAAACCAAGGTATACTTCTAGAGGAAGAAACCACTATTAACCAAGTCCAGCAGCCTGTCGAAGAAAACCTTAGGATGCGAATGGAACAACCCGGGGTCGAAGAACCTAGAGTCATAGCCCCGGAAGTAAGGATAGTCAATAGAAACCAAAATGCTGACGAAGTAGTTCAGCAGATCCAATACCAGAATATTGGTTTGGAAAATAACTTGACAACCATGATCGAAAGAATCATGATGCAAAATGGGATGAATACGGGCTTCCGTAGGCTCAACTTTACATCCCCACTGTCAGAATATGTGTTACAAACGGACTTACCTCCTAGATGCAAAGTCCCTAAGTTCACTAAATTTTTAGGGGACACGACAGAATCCACTGTCGAACATGTGGCGAGATACTTGATCGAAGCAGGAGAGATTTCAAACAATGAAAACCTGAGGATTAAGTATTTCCCAAGTTCCCTAACAAAGAACGCGTTCACTTGGTTCACAACTCTTTCCCCCAATTCGATCCACCATTGGACCCAATTGGAGAGATTGTTCCATGAGCAATTCTATATGGGATAAACCAAGATAAGCCTGAAAGAATTGGCCAGTGTAGAGAGGCGATTCACTGAACCTATAGACGAATATCTAAATAGGTTTAGGTTGCTCAAAGCAAGATGCTTTACGCAAGTTCCAGAACATGAGTTAGTCGAAATAGCCGCAGGAGGTCTAGATTATTCCATTAGGAAGAAATTAGACACTCAATACCTGAGAGACATGGCCCAATTGGCCGATAGGGTTCGACAGGTAGAACGCCTTAAAGCTGAAAAAGCCAGGGCGACAAAAACTCATAAAAGAGAAAGGATAGCATATGTCGAAATGGACGATGAAGATCCAGAAACATTCGACGAACCTATAACCATCGAAGAAAGTGAGGTCGATTTAGCGGAGTTAAAACAAGGGCCACTATACTCTTGCAAACTACTAGTCCCCTCAAGTGGAAAAAACCCCACTGGTCCTGAAAGGGCCAACGATAGGTTCCCTAAAAAGACTTACAATTTTGATATTACAAAATGTGATGAAATTTTTGACTTACTTGTAAAAGATGGCCAAATGATAATACCCCCAGGGGTAAAAGTGCCTCCTCTTGATAAAAGAAGGAAAAGAGGCTTTTGTAAATATCATAATTTTCTGGGCCATAAAACATCTCAATGTTTTCTTTTCAGGGATCTCGTACAAAATGCTATCAAAGAAGAGAGGTTGAAATTCGTCGATAAGACCCCCATGACTGTGGACTCTAACCCTTTGCAGGCTGAAGCCCATTATGCTGAACCTTCAGAGGTGAATGTGATCGAGGCGTCCAGAAGTCAGGTGAAAAGGCCAGGAATAACTATGGTCGAAGTCACCAAGGATCATATCAACATGCCAATCTTTGGCAGTTTTTCTGGGAATCTTTCTAGAAAAACAATCGAAGCAGGTCAAAAAGCTGCTGAAGGCCCAAAACTGGAGACAGGTGGAGCCTCAAAATCTGGAACTAAACCCAGTTCCTACTTGGCTGCAGTCCAAGGCCAGACAGAAGACCTGGAGGCCCAAATGAAGCAGATGACTCTTGCTACCAAAGACACAATGAATGTCAACATGGTCGAAATATCTGAATCGAAAGCTTCAGAGGAGGCCATTAGGCAAGAGCAAGCAAACAAAACGGCTTTCCCTCGGGAAAATGAAAATCTGGCAGATTTCCTGCAAAGATGCCAGAAGAAGAAGTCAGAAGTGATGCTGTGTCCTCGATGCAGCTCGATTTTCGACAAGAAAGCTGCTGAACACATCCAAGGTGTAAGAGCAGCAAACAGAAGAAGGGAAGGTGTTGATGTTTGACATGACCCCAGAAGAACCTACCAAAAGGGTTCAAATCAAGAAAAGAGGCCACTAACTTTCAGGCCTCCAACCAATGTTCCAGTTGATACGTGGCATAAAACATCGGGTCAAAAGAGACCGAGCGAAGAAAGGTGGCACTCCTTCGAAGTGCCAAGAGGTTCATCTTTGACACACAAGAAAGAACCTCAGGTTGTTGCCTCCAAAGTGACCCAGGTATCAAGTAACTACAAGGGAAAGAATCCCATGTCTCGATCCCAATGGAGAAGATACCAGAGGCGGCGAAAGGCTGAGATGGAAGCTATCAACGAACCAAAGCCATAATCAAGTTCAAATGTCCCTCAGCGAAAGCAGAGAAAGCCTCTGGAGAGGCAACCAGTGACCAATAGACTGGTATGGCCTAACCAGGGCAAAGTTGATGACGAAGATGGCTCTGAGTCTGATGACACCCTAGATATCATGGTGAACATAGTCTCAGTTTTGCCAAGAGAGTTCAACCGCCAGATGGAGGTCGAATCGAACGATTGGGAAGTCGAACAAGAAATGGCCAAGCATAGGCCAGTATGCTACTTCGTTATGGATAATGGCCGTACCGAAGAGCAAAATGGTTTCTTCGAACCATCTACTGAGGCGATGAAAAATCACCTCAAGCCTTTATTCATAAGGGCAAAACTCGAAGAAGCCACCGTAAATAAGATCTTGGTGGACTGTGGGGCAACCATCAACATCATCCCTCACTTCATGCTGAGAAAAATAGGCAAGAGTGATGAAAACATCAAGCCTCATAACATGGTCCTGTCGAATTATGAAGGCGGAATAGGGACCACTATGAGTGTGATCCAACTAGACCTCAAAGTAGGATCCATCCTTCGACCAACTATGTTTATGGTCATATCAGCCAAACCAAATTATAATCTTTTGTTGGGCCGAGAATGGATACATGGTGTTGGAGCAGTACCATCATCAATGCACCAAAGGTTAATACTATGGCGTCCTGATGGAATGGTCGAAAATATAGAAGCGGATCAAAGCTATTACTTGGGCGAAGTAAATCACCTGGGGAGAGCTTACTTCGACAAAAATTTGGCTCACATTGGGCCATGCCCAGCACCTGACTTCGACATGGCGCCAGCGCCAAATGCTTTTTGTTCCTTGTACCTGCACCCTGAGCACGGTTTTCAATGGGACAGAGAAGACTTGTCCCACATTGATTTCAGTGGGCTAACTGACATCCAGCCAACTGGTTGGGGAAGTGAATTCAGTGATAATGACTGAGTCACAATCACTGCAGCGAATTTCGGCTTATGTAGCCGAAACAAGGATGATAGCAGCTCTCGAAGCCGAAGTAAAATATATGGCCACTCAGGCCAACGATCAAGAGCTATCTTCTGCAGGTCCTGGAAAGGATTTCGACCCAGAACCTCCTGATATCATGACAGAAGGAATGCAGGAGCAAAGGCTCGACGCCATCTATGACGATGAGCCTTTGGGATTTGAAAAGGACCCCCTGGCGAACAACATCAAAATGTTAGCATAAGATCCTTTAGAAGAAATCAACTTGGGCGAAGGGTTAGAGAAAAAGCCAACTTACATCAGCGCCAAAATAGACCCAGAGCTCAGGTTTGAAGTGATCCAATTGTTAAAGGAGTTCAAGGACTGCTTTGCATGGGATTACAACGAGATGCCTGGTCTCGATAGAGGATTGGTAGAACTTCAGTTGCCAATCAAACCTGGGAAGAAGCCAGTCAAGCAAAGTCCAAGACGCTTCACTCCAGAAATACTGTCGAAGATCAAAATAGAAGTCGAAAGACTGCTGAAGTGCAAATTCATACGAGCTACGAGGTATGTCGAATGGATTACAAACATTGTGCCAGTAATTAAGAAAAATGGTACGTTGAGGGTATGCATAGATTTCATAAATTTGAATGCTGCCACACCCAAAGATGAATATCCTATGCCTGTGGCAGAAATGCTAGTCGATTCTGTCGCTGGCCATGAGTACCTGAGCATGCTCGATGGTTACTCAGGATATAATCAAATTTTCATTGCTGAAGAAGATGTGTCGAAAACAGCTTTTCGATGCCCCGGGGCTTTAGGCACTTACGAATGGGTAGTGATGCCTTTTAGCCTAAAAAACGCTGGGGCAACATATCAGCGAGCGATGAATTCTATCTTCCATGATTTTATTAACACTTTTATGCAAGTGTATATTGATGATATTGTTGTAAGATCTGTTTCCAGGAAGAACCATATAGACCACCTTCGACAATCATTTGAAAGAATGAGAGAACATGGTCTGAAAATGAACCCTTTGAAGTGTGCGTTCTGTGTAAAAGCTGGAGATTTCTTGGGCTTCGTCGTCCACAAGAAAGGAATCAAAATCAACCAGAACAAGAAGAAGGCAATCTTGGAAGCGAAAGCGCCAACGAACAAGAAGGAACTGCAATCTCTGTTGGGCAAGATAAATTTCTTAAGGAGATTCATATCTAACCTAAGTGGAAAAGCTCAAGCCTTCTCACCCTTACTTCGATTGAATAAGGAAAGATTCGAGTGGGGGTGTGATACGGTGGGAGAACTGACTTGAGGTTTTGCGTTTGTATTCGCACTTGTTCAGTTGAGCAAGAGTCGCCACCGACTTTTTATTTTATCCTAAAGGAAAGGTTAAAAAGCACAGGAAAAACCTTTTGAGATATTTCGTGGGTTCGGGGGGTAGATTATGAAAAGGGAAGGTATTAGCACCCTTTTCATCCATGGTTACCCATGGGCTCTTAGTTACTTGGTTTTTTAGATCACTTGCCTTGATTTTCGATTGCTTGAAATTGTGGTGCATGTGTGTGTTTTGAAAATGTTTTTGAAATAGACGCCTTTGTTTCGGCAACCCATGTAATTGACTCGTGTTTGAGTGTTTTACAAAAGTGTGTATCTTTTCGAAAAGATGTTTCAAATGTTTTTGGAAGTTTGTTTGAAAGTGTGTATGAAGTGTGGTTTTTGAAAAGGAGGCAAGTGTTTTTGCAAGTTGATCTCAAGTAACTAAGAGTTTTGTCTACCCCTATTGTACTCAAAGGTTTTCTCTATGTTTTCAACCCTTTTTAACAATTTTGTTCCACCATTGAATTTGGTGGACAATCTTGCGTTTAGGAAGTTTAACGGGACGGGCGCGGGTCATCGTATGGACCATGAACGCAATGGTGCCAAGTGTCTTTGGCAATTTTGCTTTAAGGGACTTGATCATTTTGATAGGCGACTTTCGAAAGCGTCATCGAGGGACTTATGATCATTTGATTGTTTTGCCAAAGAAAACTCGACGTGCAAGCATGGCCCATTTCGGAAGGCAACATGTGGGATTACCCTAGGGGGTGCAAGTGTGATTGTGTATTGATTTCATACATTTGTCTTTGTATTAGGTTATCTAGCGTTCGATTTTATGTACATACAAACCCTAGGTCTAACCATGGTATAATTCGAAAGCGGTAAATTGCGGGAATTTTAAAGTCTACGCTATTACAAATGGTATCCGGGAGTGGGGGTACAAATTCACAAATGGGGATAAGACTTAAATAATTACAACCAAATTGAATTGCAATCAAATGTAATCAATGTATAGCAAAGTGTAGCAAATGTATAATGCATCAAATGTAAAATGTATTGTGTAAGTGTAAGTGTACATGTATTTACAAGTGCGAGATGTGAATTTAAATGTATAATTAAGTGTTGTTTAACCTAATAAAAGGAATTAAATATTTTCTTTATTTAATCTTTGTAATCTTGTATTTTTCTTTAATATGTACAAAAAGGTATTTTACTTAAAAGAAAGAAAAATGTTTTAAATTATATTATGTATGTTAAAAAAAATGTATTTCAATTGATTATGTACAAATTATTTCTAAGAAAAGAAAATGTATTAACTTAAAGAGAATTTATGTATAAATCAATATAAGTTAAATAAAAAAATGTTTTAAATAATTCTAAATCTTATATATTTTCTTTAGTATTAATATGTATATTTATACAAGAGTTTTTTAATTGAAAGAATACGTTTTAAGTTTGAGGAAAAATATATTGTGTTCAAAATTAGAATTATGTTAAAAAAGTCATGTTAATTTGTATATAGAAAAAGAATATGATAGTTAAAAATAGTTTGAAAGCAATCAGAAATGGGCTTTAAGGTTTGAGGCCCAAATGCAATTTATAGAGAAAATGAATAGAACAGAGGGGGTATGAATTGGAAATTCGTTTGGGCTTCAGTGTGGAAACGGGTTAGGCCCAGCATCTAAACAAATTTCTTAGGGTTGTGAGTTTTATTTCATTAGGGAAACGGCCAGGGTTTGACATGCAGAGGCGCGCCGTTCACTTGCTCTTCGTCTTCTTTGTTCGTTCTCCCACCTTCGCCTGAGTTTCCTTCTTCGCCCAATGGCCACCGGTGCAGCCTTCACCTCTTCTCCCTCCAACGATTGCTCCAGCGGTGTTGTACAAGGTAGCGAATCCTTAATCGTTCGCGTTAGGGTTTCAATTTACATCTCATATGTTTTATTTTTTTGCTTACTGATTCGGATTAAATGTTGTTGTTTTTGTGAAAGGAGAAAGGGGATGGGTTTATACCTCTAGCCTTGGAGGTGGAGACGAGGTGGACCGGAGGCGCGTGGAGGGCCGGACGGCGAGGGAAGCAGTGACGCGGTGGCTTGAGGACGCGCGAGCCTTGGTATCTTGTTTTGCCTCTTCAGGTTTGATGATGATTATGACCTGAGAACCTTTGTTTGATTTCTTTGCCTCTTTGTTGCCTTGATGCCTCGCCTTTGCTTATGTTTGCTTCTTTATCTCCTCTTACTCTTTGTTGCCTTGGTGATGATGATGAACTGAACCACTTTGATATATTTTTCTCTTCTTCTCTCTTTGCTGCCTTGGTGATGATGATGAACTGAACCACTTTGATATATTTTTCTCTTCTTCTCTCTTTGCTGCCTTGGGTTGCTTGGATGTGTTGGTTGGTATGTTTGAATATTTGTTTGATGCTGTATGATTTGGTTCTTTAGCCCAATGATGAGTATTTCTGAGGGCTTGTGGCTTGGTTATGATTCAGGTTTGACACAGGTCGATCGCTTTTTTTTTTGGGGGCCTTGAAAGGTTAACAGGACTTTGACGAGTTTACTGGTTTTAGGCTTATCAGGGGTGACAGGTTTTGATGGTTATGGCTGTTATGCTGTTTGATGGTTCAGGTTGGATGTTTATTGGTGATGGCTTTGGATGTTTAGGCAGGTATGCTGCTGTATATTTTTGATGCAGGTAAGAGGCTTAGCAGGTTTGTTGTGGTGGACTGGTTTTAGGTTTCAGGCAGGTTCAAAGCTTGGGCTTGTTGAGGCAGTTTGATAGTTCTTGAAGGGGTTTTTATGTTCCGAGTTCTGTTTGGTTCTTAAGCCTTGACAGTTTTGTGTTGTTGGAGGTTTAAATCAGGTTTTCGTGTTTTGATATGGCTTTGGTGGTTTGCTTCAGGCAGGTTATGTGTTTGGATATATCTTTGGTTTTTTAGGCTTATGCTCATTATATCCTTTTTTGGTTTGATGCCTTTGGGATGTTTTTGTATGTCCCTTTAGGTTCTTTGGCGCCTATGATTTTGAATGTCTCAGGTTTGGTATCTTTTCTTGGTCAAACTGATGGGCAGATTTGCAAGGTCTTAATGTGGAAAGATAATTCTGTTACCTTTTATTGACAGTTTTGTTTGCATTCCAATTTCTTCATATTTCTGCCTTCTGTCTTACTGTTTCATTGCAGTTTTTATGTATACTGTCTTATGCCTAAACCTGTAAGCCCATTCTTTCTCTCTTTTTCTCTCTCTCCAATACTTAAGCATATTATATTTCTTAACATGTATTAATTCTGAAAAAGCAAATTGGCCTGGATATGATGAAACTGAATTTGCTTGCAATAGTAGCCCAACTCTGCATATTTTGTCTTCTTCTTTCCATACTTTGTGCTTCTTGACAGCATTGATGGTACTTTTGTATTTTGACATCCTTTGGACAGCTTTAGTTTAGTTTGACATTGGAACTGAGTTTTGAAATTTGAACATGCTTTAGGCCATTCAGTTTGTAACTTGGACTTTGTTATTTGCATATGCTGTTCTTGAACTATGCAGTTTTGACAATTTTGAAATGTGCAATTTTTGACTTTGTGCATTCATTTTTAACTTGCAAATATTTTTCATCCCTCTTTGTGAACCGGGAGAAATCCCGTGATTTGCAGAGAGGGTTAACTGATCCCGGCCATTTTCTTTTAATGATGAACCCAAACTTTAATTGTCTGCTTCTTTTTTTAATATTTATCTGCTTCTGACTTCTTTTTCTTTCCTTTGCAGATAAAAATTAAATGGAGAGGAATAGCAAAAGATGGAGGATGAAGAATTTGAAGACTTAGAAGAATATTAGGATAGTTTTTTTTTTTAATTTAAATTTGAATAAATGTAATATCATTATTATAAATACTTTGTAAATGAATACTCGTATTTAAATAACAATTGTAACAAATATTTAAAAATGAAATAAAAATTTCTTTCGTCCAATTAATTCTTTTCTTTTTTCTTTCAATTGTTTACTTTATTATTTATAACTCTTTAAGTTATAATAATTGAAAATAAATTTCAATCATTTAAACTCAGAATAATAAACAATTAAATAAAAACTGTGATTTTATGACAAACCTGGCGCTCCAATTATCCAAAGCAACGCATAATTTCAAACCAAGCGACAGTTAATTAAACAAAACGTCCATCTGCCCCTTTTCACTGATTAAATCCATCAAACGCAAATTCAATCCCAGTGTCTCTTTTCATTGATTTAGTCAAACCCTGCGAGTTTAAACCAAATGTTTCAATCCACATTTCAGAATAGCTTGACAAACACCGTAGAATTAAATCTTTCTGAAGAACCGCGCATAAAAACCCTAATTCCTGGTTAAATGCCAAAGAAACGTTCGCCTGATCAAAGTTGAGCCAAAATCAACCAAAACCCTAAGCAACTGTAAGAACTGTTCTAAAGCCATGAAAATCAATGAACACCCTAATTTTTGTCTGACTGACGAGAAAAGTCTGTTTGACCGATTCTTGAGCCAGTTTGAAAAATCAGGAAACGCCTGAAGCTGTGATTTCTTGAGGAAAAATGCGAGGGAAAATTTTGGGGTACAACAGTTGCCCCTGTTCAATCTTCTTGAACCTGAAGAGTTAGATTGGAAAGTTTTCCTTTCGCGACTCGAAGGTAAAAGAAGATTGGACACTAGAGTGCCCTAAAATTTGCACTCGGTGATGTGATGGTAGAGGGAATGGGCTTAAAGATGCCATTTGGTGATGGGCTTAAAGATGCCATCTAGTGACTGCTGGTAGGAGGATGGGCTTATAGATGCCATCTGGAAATGGGCTTAAAGATGCCATTTAGAGATGTTTGTAGGAGGATGGGCTTATAGATGCCATCTGGAAATGGGCTTAAAGATGCCATTTAGAAATGTTTGTAGGAGGATGGGCTTATAGATGCCATCTAGTGACTGCTGGTAGGAGGATGGGCTTATAGATGCCATCTGGAAATGGGCTTAAAGATGCCATTTAGAAATGTTTGTAGGAGGATGGGCTTATAGATGCCATCTGGAAATGGGCTTAAAGATGCCATTTAGAAATGTTTGTAGGAGGATGGGCTTATAGATGCCATCTGGAAATGGGCTTAAAGATGCCATTTAGAAATGTTTGTAGGAGGATGGGCTTATAGATGCTATCTGGAAATGGGCTTAAAGATGCCATTTAGAAATGTTTGTAGGAGGATGGGCTTATAAATGCCATCTGGAAGTGTTGATCGCGTAAGAGATTCCTTAGTGAGAACTTGCGTACTTTGAGAAAGGAAGACGTTTCCTGGCTTGTTACAGGCGTTGATTTTCAGACTCTTCATGCAGATATGCCCTGGCTGGATACAGGTGTCGAATCTACAATTGGTTGCTCACAGATGTGCCCTGGCTAGATACAGGAATCGAATCTGGAATTAGTCGTCAACAGATATGCCCTGGATGGATACAGGAATCGAATCTGGAATTAGTCGTCAACAGATATGCCCTGGCTGGATACAGGAATCGAATCTTCAAACTCTTCAGACGTGCCCTGGCTGGATACAGGAATCGAATCTGGAATTAGTTGTCAACAGATATGCCCTGGCTGGATACAGGAATCGAATCTTCAAACTCTTCAGACGTGCCCTGGCTGGATACAGGAATCAAATCTGGAATTAGTCATCAAAAGATATGCCCTGGCTGGATACAGGAATCGAATATTCAAACTCTTCAGACGTGCCCTGGCTGGATACAGGAATCGAATTTGGAATTAGTCGTCAACAGATATGCCCTGGCTGGATATAGGAATCGAATCTTCAAACTCTTCAGACGTGCCCTGGCTGGATACAGGAATCAAATCTGGAATTACGACGGTTGATAATAATTATCTTTGGATTTACCTTTTCCCTGAAAAGGCGAAACATCAGTTATATGCAATGTCATGATGTATGAAATGCGTGATGTTCTCAAAATAAATGAGATTGTATGTTCATGATGCGTATGTGCATGCTATAATGTATGAAGATGTGATGTTTATGAATGTATTTTTGTCTAGGAAAATAAATCCTTGACGAATGCCGTGAAGTTAACTCCTGGGCTGATATTGAAGAGTAGAGCTTTTCGTTTCCGCTGGGGATGATAATTGCAAGTATAAACCGGTAGGAGAAGATGATTCCGTTGGTGAATAAACTTGCTGGAGAGATTACTCCGCGGGAAGAGATATTTTGCCGAGATTTTGACGATAACTCCGCTGGGGATTCCGTTGTTGAGCTCTGTTGGAAGATTTGATGAACTCCGCTGGGGGATAGGAAGAACTTTGTCGGGGACGATCTTTCCGTGGTTATTGGTTGAGGATAACCCAGTTATATCCTGGTGGGGAAATATCCTTTGAATAAAGCCGGGGAGACGCGTTCGTGCTCTGCAGGGGTAAGCTTCCAGAATCTACTGGGGATAAGCTTCCTACTAGGGAGATGGTTCAACTCTCCTGGGGAGACTTTTGGACTGCACTGGGGAAGTGGCTCCACTGGGATGTCTGTATTCCGCCGGGGGAACAAATCTTATATTAAGACTGCCGAGGATGCTGAAAACTCTGCGGGGAGTATGTTTATTTCTGCTTGGGAAAAGAGTTTAGGAGTCTCGGCTGTCCGTTGCTCTACCGAGAAGTCAAAGTTGAAACTGATATTGGGTCGGGTCCAGATTTCACAGTAACTTGCTGGAGACTGCAGAGTAGTCTATTGGAGAAGAGGAGCTGTGGTCCTTTGAATTGTAGTATTCTAAGAGGCAACCTTAGGCTGGAGAATCCTGATGTTGTTGGGGAAATAAACCCCGTCGTCGATCTGCTGGAGAGGTGACATCTTCTCGAGGACGCTTGAATTTCTTTTCAGAAAGATTTCGGAGAGGTTTCATCACTGCCCCTAGCACCGGATGCTTGGTGATATTGCCAGGAAACTTGGACTGCTCCAAACCCTTGAGATTGACATTCGAATGCCCCAAGTGATGGTGACGGAGACTTGCCCCAGGTTAACTCTGCAATTGAGATTTTATTAAGATCTTGACTGGACTGCCCCAGGTTAACCGAATTTTGAAAGATCTGTTGAAACCTTGACTGGACTGCCCCAGGTTAATTGGATGGTGGCATGTCATGCCCCTTGTTGATAGGAGATTTGTAAATGGAAGTGTCATCCTTTTGAAGTGATTTTGTTCACTGAGAGAGTTTTCGTTCATCCGAACATTCGTTGTATGAATTTCTTCGCTGTCAAACAAATAGGCAAATGCGAACAGTGATATTCAAGCAATGCAAAGTTTATGCTTGTCTCTAAGTTTTTGAAAAATGCATTTTTTAGCAGAAAACTTTTTATAAGACAAGTCAACACAAGATTTTAGAGCAAAGCCTTTCAGGAGTCAGGATACCTTTTGTAACAGTATGCTTTCGAATTAACTTGCTTCAATTAGGACTTTTGAAGGGTTGTAACGTGGCTAGGTTCACGGTTTAAGAAACAAAGGATAAAGGCTCAAAGTATATTTGTACCCACCCGCTCTTCGTGATGTTCTTCAACCCTAAGTTCAGTTAATTGTGCGTCGCACTCTGTTTGAGTTTGGAACGACTTTTTGGGTGATGGTTCACCAATTTGAATTTGGGGAGACAATCATCATCTCTTTTTTTTTCCAACATTTTCCAAGCTGCCGAGGATTTGTAATGACCTCACTATTTTGATTTTGATTTGTTATCCCTAACTTTTGCCTAACTGTTCCCATTTTCGAGGTTACAGTCAGCGGGATGCCCCAGCTTTCTTAAGCCTTCTTTATAGGTTTGGGCTTGGTGGGCTTTTCTCTTTTGAGAGATTGACTGCCTATGTGATAGGGAACCATCACTGTCTTTTGATTCCAAGGGAATGCTTTTCCTTTTTTTGACCTCGTTCGTTGTGTTACGAACTGAGAGTTTGCGACTTCAATGCGCATTTTTTTTGAATTAACTGAGATACTACCCTGCCCCAGGTTTATATCAAAGGTTTTGATTGTTTAGAACAGAAAACTCCTACTTCTTTGGCTCGAAGGGGTTGACTAAGGATTATCTTCCTTATAACTCCAGTGTTTGGGAATTGAAAGAAATTCCTGTACATCATCAGCAAGGTCTGTTCAAAAGCATACGGTATGAGATTATGGTATTGTTTCGTCATCCTCCCTCTAAAGGCTTACAGCTTTTTATCAAGAGTTAAATATCATAAAGAAAACATAAGAGTAGTGAAAACGAATGGATGAATTCAAGACAAACATATGCAATGCATTAATGAAACAGAGTTTGACATTAGAAGTTAATTGTTTGAAAAAGAAATTACAACTTTGAACATTCAAAAAGAAGCAAAAGTCTTTCAGCTCGAGCTCCGTCACTTAAGGTGGAGAACCCCTTAACGGAAGATTTTCATTTCGCCGTCTGGCATGAATTCCAGCACTCCAATGTCGATCAGATCTTGAATCTTGTTCTTCAAGGCCCAACAGTCGTTGGTGTCGTGTCCCGGGCTGTAGGAGTGGTAAACACAAAATGCGTCGGGACGATAGTTAGGAGCGGAGGTATTGAGCTTCCGAGGAGGATCCCTTAAAGTAAGCAGGTTGACCTCCAACAGGCGCTTCAGCATGAAGAATGATGGTATCTCAGTCTCCGTGAACTGTCTTCCCAACGTTTCTTGCTTACGCCGATTACCCCGTTGACGCTGGCGCGGTTGTTTGTGGGCTTGTGACCCTGAAGCAAGCGAAGGAGCCTTCCCCTTGTCTTCTTGTGTGGATGGAGGCTGAGCGGTGACTTGCTCTTCAACCTCAGATGCCTGTCCCAATTGATTGTTTTGAAGCAGTTGGCGGACGAGAACTCTGAGTTCCTCTTGTCTTTGAGACAGGTCTTGGATGAGAGCCATCTGGCCCACTAACTTCCCCATCACTTGGATCCTCAATGTTGCCAGATCAAACTACAGCTCCGCAAGCTGATCACTTCTGACATTGTTTGAATTCTCTAAGCCTTTTGTGAGGAGAGCTTTCATTTCTTCTTGCCCCAGAGACAAGTTCAAGAACATTTCCTGCAGCTGAGCAGTCTGGTCTTGGATGTCTTTGATAGACCTTTCTAGAGCCATCTCTTACTGAAATAAACAGTATGAGAGTAAGGAAACCTGAAAAAAGGAAAAACTGTCAAAATGCAATGCATGATATGTGGATGCATGCTTTCAAGGATATCTTGGGGTAAACACAAGAAAATGTTAGAGGTTGAACTTTGCTCTTGGATTAGAGAACTTTGCACCGGTGGACGTCTTTCCACGAGAATCAAGCTCACCATGTCAAGTGGGTCATAGCCCTCGATTCAAGTTGTTGCACTTGATCTTTAATCAGAGAACTGGGCACTTGTGGATGTCTTTCCACAAGAATCAAGCTTACCATGTCAAGTGGGTCATAGCCACTGATTCAAGTTATTGTATTTGGTCTTTGATTGGAATTGGTTAAAGGAGAAACCTCTTGCCCCTTGGTATACGTCTGGTTCAACGTATCCCTGCATCAACAGAACCCTCGAGATCCTTTAAATGGTTATTTGAAGATGCTATGGTATGATGTTATGATGTTATGTACATGCATGCAAAAAGCAAGTGAGTGTATATACAGACAAACATATTCACACAAAGCAAACAAGTCTTTAGGTTTAGGCTTGCATGAGGTTCAGGTACTACCCTCTTTCAGTTTCGTTGGTTAAGACCTGTCCTATCGAAAGTAACCGGGTTCTAGAGGATCTCAATATCACTGACTACCCTCAATCGGTCATAACTCCAGCATCGCAATCTTTTCTTGCGGACAGAACCATCGCGAGAGTTTAGCCTCAATGAGTGTAGCATACTGCTACTGTTCTAATGGCCAAGTTGGGTCAATTTAGGGTTCTAAGGTCGGTTGGTGCTTAATGACCCCTTAGAAGACCCATATTCTCCTCGTTTCAACACAAGGGATATCGGTACAAACCAAGGTGCCACACCAACGTAGCCACTACTTCACCCATGTCGATCTACGCCGGACAGGTCCCTCACAGATTATGCTACCTAAAAGGGTATTCCCCAGATCCGGGTTAGGATCTATGAAACTCCGATGCAAAGACCACAAATGTAACAGCAAACAAAGCAATCAATTGAAAACAAAGGTGATCTAAACCCTAAGGTAACCCCACTTTTAAGTACTCCCCAGCAGAGTCGCCAATTCTGTGATACGGTGGGAGAACTGACTTGAGGTTTTGCGTTTGTATTCGCACTTGTTCGGTTGAGCAAGAGTCGCCACCGACTTTTTATTTTATCCTAAAGGAAAGGTTAAAAAGCACAGGAAAAACCTTTTGAGATATTTCGTGGGTTCGGGGGGTAGATTATGAAAAGGGAAGGTATTAGCACCCTTTTCATCCATGGTTACCCATGGGCTCTTAGTTACTTGGTTTTTTAGATCACTTGCCTTGATTTTCGATTGCTTGAAATTGTGGTGCATGTGTGTGTTTTGAAAATGTTTTTGAAATAGACGCCTTTGTTTCGGCAACCCATGTAATTGACTCGTGTTTGAGTGTTTTACAAAAGTGTGTATCTTTTCGAAAAGATGTTTCAAATGTTTTTGGAAGTTTGTTTGAAAGTGTGTATGAAGTGTGGTTTTTGAAAAGGAGGCAAGTGTTTTTGCAAGTTGATCTCAAGTAACTAATAGTTTTGTCTACCCCTATTGTACTCAAAGGTTTTCTCTATGTTTTCAACCCTTTTTAACAATTTTGTTCCACCATTGAATTTGGTGGACAATCTTGCGTTTAGGAAGTTTAACGGGACGGGCGCGGGTCATCGTATGGACCATGAATGCAATGGTGCCAAGTTTCTTTGGCAATTTTGCTTGAAGGGACTTGATCATTTTGATAGGCGACTTTCGAAAGCGTCATCGAGGGACTTATGATCATTTGATTGTTTTGCCAAAGAAAACTCGACGTGCAAGCATGGCCCATTTCGGAAGGCAACATGTGGGATTACCCTAGGGGGTGCAAGTGTGATTGTGTATTGATTTCATACATTTGTCTTTGTATTAGGTTATCTAGCGTTCGATTTTATGTACATACAAACCCTAGGTCTAACCATGGTATAATTCGAAAGCGGTAAATTGCGGGAATTTTAAAGTCTACGCTATTACAAATGGTATCCGGGAGTGGGGGTACAAATTCACAAATGGGGATAAGACTTAAATAATTACAACCAAATTGAATTGCAATCAAATGTAATCAATGTATAGCAAAGTGTAGCAAATGTATAATGCATCAAATGTAAAATGTATTGTGTAAGTGTAAGTGTACATGTATTTACAAGTGCGAGATGTGAATTTAAATGTATAGTTAAGTGTTGTTTAACCTAATAAAAGGAATTAAATATTTTCTTTATTTAATCTTTGTAATCTTGTATTTTTCTTTAATATGTACAAAAAGGTATTTTACTTAAAAGAAAGAAAAATGTTTTAAATTATATTATGTATGTTAAAAAAAATGTATTTCAATTGATTATGTACAAATTATTTCTAAGAAAAGAAAATGTATTAACTTAAAGAGAATTTATGTATAAATCAAAATAAGTTAAATAAAAAAATGTTTTAAATAATTCTAAATCTTATATATTTTCTTTAGTATTAATATGTATATTTATACAAGAGTTTTTTAATTGAAAGAATACGTTTTAAGTTTGAGGAAAAATATATTGTGTTCAAAATTAGAATTATGTTAAAAAAAAGTCATGTTAATTTGTATATAGAAAAAGAATATGATAGTTAAAAATAGTTTGAAAGCAATCAGAAATGGGCTTTAAGGTTTGAGGCCCAAATGCAATTTATAGAGAAAATGAATAGAACAGGGGGGGTATGAATTGGAAATTCGTTTGGGCTTCAGTGTGGAAACGGGTTAGGCCCAGCATCTAAACAAATTTCTTAGGGTTGTGAGTTTTGTTTCATTAGGGAAACGACCAGGGTTTGACATGCAGAGGCGCGCCGTTCACTTGCTCTTCGTCTTCTTTGTTCGTTCTCCCACCTTCGCTTGAGTTTCCTTCTTCGCCCAATGGCCATCGGTGCAGCCTCCACCTCTTCTCCCTCCAACGATTGCTCCAGCGGTGTTGTACAAGGTAGCGAATCCTTAATCGTTCGCATTAGGGTTTCAATTTACATCTCATATGTTTTATTTTTTTGCTTACTGATTCGGATTAAATGTTGTTGTTTTTGTGAAAGGAGAAAGGGGATGGGTTTATACCTCTAGCCTTGGAGGTGGAGACGAGGTGGACCGGAGGCGCGTGGAGGGTCGGACGGCGAGGGAAGCAGTGACGCGGTGGCTTGAGGACGCGCGAGCCTTGGTATCTTGTTTTGCCTCTTCAGGTTTGATGATGATTATGACCTGAGAACCTTTGTTTGATTTCTTTGCCTCTTTGTTGCCTTGATGCCTCGCCTTTGCTTATGTTTGCTTCTTTATCTCCTCTTACTCTTTGTTGCCTTGGTGATGATGATGAACTGAACCACTTTGATATATTTTTCTCTTCTTCTCTCTTTGCTGCCTTGGTGATGATGATGAACTGAACCACTTTGATATATTTTTCTCTTCTTATCTCTTTGCTGCCTTGGGTTGCTTGGATGTGTTGGTTGGTATGTTTGAATATTTGTTTGATGCTGTATGATTTGGTTCTTTAGCCCAATGATGAGTATTTCTGAGGGCTTGTGGCTTGGTTATGATTCTGGTTTGACACAGGTCGATCGCTTTTTTTTTGGGGGGGCCTTGAAAGGTTAACAGGACTTTGACGAGTTTACTGGTTTTAGGCTTATCAGGGTTGACAGGTTTTGATGGTTATGGTTGTTATGCTGTTTGATGGTTCAGGTTAGATGTTTATTGGTGATGGCTTTGGATGTTTAGGCAGGTATGCTGCTGTATATTTTTGATGCAGGTAAGAGGCTTAGCAGGTTTGTTGTGGTGGACTGGTTTTAGGTTTCAGGCAGATTCAAAGCTTGGGCTTGTTGAGGCAGTTTGACAGTTCTTGAAGGGGTTTTTATGTTCCGAGTTCTGTTTGGTTCTTAAGCCTTGACAGTTTTGTGTTGTTGGAGGTTTAAATCAGGTTTTCGTGTTTTGATATGGCTTTGGTGGTTTGCTTCAGGCAGGTTATGTGTTTGGATATATCTTTGGTTTTTTAGGCTTATGCTCGTTATATCCTTTTTTGGTTTGATGCCTTTGGGATGTTTTTGTATGTCCCTTTAGGTTCTTTGGCGCCTATGATTTTGAATGTCTCAGGTTTGGTATCTTTTCTTGGTCAAACTGATGGGCAGATTTGCAAGGTCTTAATATGGAAAGATAATTCTGTTACCTTTTATTGACAATTTTGTTTGCATTCCAATTTCTTCATATTTCTGCCTTCTGTCTTACTGTTTCATTGCAGTTTTTATGTATACTGTCTTATGCCTAAACCTGTAAGCCCATTCTTTCTCTCTTTTTCTCTCTCTCCAATACTTAAGCATATTATATTGCTTAACATGTATTAATTCTGAAAAAGCAAATTGGCCTGGAAATGATGAAACTGAATTTGCTTGCAATAGTAGCCCAACTCTGCATATTTTGTCTTCTTCTTTCCATACTTTGTGCTTCTTGACAGCATTGATGGTACTTTTGTATTTTGACATCCTTTGGACAACTTTAGTTTAGTTTGACATTGGAACTGAGTTTTGAAATTTGAACATGCTTTAGGCCATTCAGTTTGTAACTTGGACTTTGTTATCTGCATATGCTGTTCTTGAACTATGCAGTTTTGACAATTTTGAAATGTGCAATTTTTGACTTTGTGCATTCATTTTTAACTTGCAAATATTTTTCATCCCTCTTTGTGAGCCGGGAGAAATCCCGTGATTTGCAGAGAGGGTTAACTGATCCCGGCCATTTGCTTTTAATGATGAACCCAAACTTTAATTGTCTGCTTCTTTTTTTAATATTTATCTGCTTCTGACTTCTTTTTCTTTCCTTTGCAGATAAAAATTAAATGGAGAGGAATAGCAAAAGATGGAGGATGAAGAATTTGAAGACTTAGAAGAATATTAGGATAGTTTTTTTTTTAATTTAAATTTGAATAAATGTAATATCATTATTATAAATACTTTGTAAATGAATACTCGTATTTAAATAACAATTGTAACAAATATTTAAAAATGAAATAAAAATTTCTTTCGTCCAATTAATTCTTTTCTTTTTTCTTTCAATTGTTTACTTTATTATTTATAACTCTTTAAGTTATAATAATTTAAAATAAATTTCAATCATTTAAACTCAGAATAATAAACAATTAAATAAACACTGTGATTTTATGACAAACCTGGCGCTCCAATTATCTAAAGCAACGCATAATTTCAAACCAAGCGACAGTTAATTAAACAAAACGTCCATCTGCCCCTTTTCACTGATTAAATCCAGCAAACGCAAATTCAATCCCAGTGTCTCTTTTCATTGATTTAGTCAAACCCTGCGAGTTTAAACCAAATGTTTCAATCCACATTTCAGAATAGCTTGACAAACACCGTAGAATTAAATCTTTCTGAAGAACCGCGCATAAAAACCCTAATTCCTGGTTAAATGCCAAAGAAACGTTCGCCTGATCAAAGTTGAGCCAAAATCAACCAAAACCCTAAGCAACTGTAAGAACTGTTCTAAAGCCATGAAAATCAATGGACACCCTAATTTTTGTCTGACTGACGAGAAAAGTCTGTTTGACCGATTCTTGAGCCAGTTTGAAAAATCAGGAAACGCCTGAAGCTGTGATTTCTTGAGGAAAAATGCGAGGGCAAATTTTGGGGTACAACAGGGGGCAAGAGAAACAAGAAGTCTTCAACAAGATCAAAGGGTATCTCACCAAGCCACCTATTTTGGTGCCTCCTTGCAGCAACATGAGTATGAGATTGTACATAGCTGCATCCGACAGAACTTTGGGAAGCATGTTAGCCCAAGAAGATGAAAATGGAGTCGAAAGACCCATTTACTATCTTAGCAGAGTTTTGAACGATGCAGAAACTAGATATAGCGAAGTTGAAAAATTATGGCTATGTCTTTATTTCTCTTGTACAAAGCTCAAACAATATATAAAACCAGTTGATGTGTATGTTTCATCTCATTTTGATGTTTTCAAATACATGTTGTCGAAACCCATCTTGCACAGCCGAATTGGCAAGTGGGCGCTAGCATTAACTGAGTATTCATTGACCTTTATGCCTCTTAGGGCAGTAAAAGGGCAAGTGGTAGCAGACTTTATAGTCGACCACTCAATTTAGGTTGAAAATATAAATTACGTGGAGATAGAGCCTTGGAAATTCTACTTCGATGGTTCCAGCCATAAAGATGGAACAGGAGTATGGGTCTTGATTATTTCTCCAAAAAAAATTCCAACAACATTCAAGTACAAGATAGCAGGTACTTGTTCGAACAATGAGGCTGAGTACGAAGCTCTAATTATTGGCCTTGAGATATTGTTGGAATTGGGGGCAACTCGAGTCGAAATAATGGGAGACTCAGAGTTAGTCATTAAGCAAGTCACAAAAGAGTATAAATGCATAAGAGAATATCTTATTATGTACTTTGTGATAGCAAATCGTTTATTGAAAAAATTCGAAGTGGTTAACATTCGACACATACCTAGATTGGAAAATCAAGTAGCCAATGATTTGGCACAGATTGCATCTGGGTACAAAATTTCAAAAACGAGATTACAAAGAGCAATCAAAGTTCGAGAAAAAATAAAAGCAACCAGCCTGTCTCCAACAGATTTGAAATCGACAAGACTAGGGTATGCTGATCAAAGGAACTTTGAAATATCGTTCATAGACAATTTGTCAGAGCAAGATTGGAGGAAACCCATTGTAGATTATCTACAAAATCCAGCAGCTTTGACAGAACGAAAAATAAAATATAGGGCGTTGAGTTACGTACTCATGGGTAATGAGTTATTTAAAAAGACGCCTGAAGGGGTATTGCTAAAGTGCTTAAGCGAAACTGAAGCATACATAGCCCTTTCGACTACGCACGCTGGAGCATGTGGGGCTCACCAAGTAGGCCATAAGATGAAATGGTTGTTGTTTCGACAAGGACTATACTGGCCCACTATCTTGAAAGATTGTGTTGAGTTCGTGAAGGGTTACCAGGAATGTTAAGCCCATACGAGCATCCAACATGTACCAGCAAGCGAACTTCACTCAATAGTGAAACCTTGGCCTTTTAGAGGATGGGCGTTGGATCTTATTGGAGAGATTCAACCAGCATCATCAAAGAGCCAGAAGTATATATTGGTAGGCATTGATTATTTCACTAAATGGATCGAAGCTATCCCTTTAGTCAATGCAGACCAAGAAAATGTCATTGAATTTATTCAAAAGAACATTATCTACAGATTTGGAATCCCTGAGACTGTAACAACTGATCAAGGATCAGTGTTTACTGGTCGAAAGATGCAGGAATTCGCTCAAGAAACAGGCTTTAGACTCCTAACATCAACACCTTATTATGCACAGGCAAATGGTCAAGTCGAAGCAGCGTATAAAATAGTGATCGGCCTGATAAAAAAGCATGTAGGGAAGAAGCCAAAAAATTGGCATAAGACGTTAGACCAGATCTTGTGGGCCTGTCGAACGTCCCCAAAAGAAGCCACAGGTACAACACCATATCGGCTAACTTTCGGTCATGATGCAGTACTGCCAGCAGAAATTTGTCTTCAATCAGCAAGGGTTCAGAGACATCAAGATATTCCCTCTGAGGTTTATTGGGATATGATGTTAGACGAACTAGTAGATTTAGACGAGGAAAGACTACGCGCTCTCGACCTACTGAGAATTCAGAAGAAAAGAGTGGAAGACTCTTACAATAAAAAAGTAAAACCTAAGGCATTCTCGCCTGGAGAATTAGTTTGGAAGGTGATTCTCCCCATGGATCGAAGAGATCGAAGCATGGGAAAATGGTCACCCAAGTGGGAAGGACCGTTCAGAATTATCCAAATTTTTTCTGGTGGAGCTTATGAGGTTGAAGAGTTAGGTGAAGATAAAAGACTCTTGAGAGTAAACGACAAATATTTGAAAAAATATAAACCTATGCTCCAAGAGATCAAAATAAATAACAGTTAATGACCAAGTTAACCATAAAGAGCCAAAATGGAAAATTATATATTGATTAACCAAAATGGTTGCATTGTATTACAAATATTACAGTACATGGTCAATGAGGTGCTGAGCAAATTAGAAAGGGATGGAAGCTTTAAGTCGAATATATTTGGCTTGCTGCAACTCCAGCCGTTTGTTACACAAGGCAGTCGCCTGAGAAAGTTTAGAAATCTGGTCGTCAAGGGCTTGGGCCCTTTCAGCGAACTCTAAGCCTCGGGTAACTTCATCTTGGCTCTCTGCGTCCTCGATTTCGGGGAATAGTCATGATGACAATCTGTGAAAGGACATTGGGCATGCCAAACGCCTTACTGAAGTGACGTCTTAGGAACAGGTGGAATAATGGCTTTTTGAGATTGTCAGTTGGTTGGTAGGAGGCGAAAAGCGCACAAACTAATCTGTGGCTAAGAGTGAAGGACAGGTGTCGAGTGGAATCTCAAAGAATGACTTTTTCTTTTCAGCGTCGAAATAAGACATTCTTGGGGGGCAATTTGTTGGCGCCTAAATTCGACACCCTTGTTTGTTATCAATATAGACCATTAATTATGAGTCAGAAGAATTTCCTACATAAGAAGGCTTCAACCAGCTGATCCTGTCGAAGGCTCATCAGAGAATGACAAGGTACTTAGAGAATTTCCTTTAAGTGGGAATCTTGTCGTCTTCGACGTTGAAGGAACCTCTCGACAAAGGTACCTGATGCCCAGGGTCGAACGGTTTGAGATTTGAATGCTTAGAGGGAAAACGGTTCCCAGCAGTTACCAAGTGCAACGTGCCGAGATCAGGAGCGTCGAATGCTGTGAGCGTGCCATGTGGCGTCATCTCGAAGCGACGTAACTGCCCAACGGTTACTTAGGATTTGTTTTAGTATAAATACTAGTTGTTCACGTAGTTTTCGGAGGTGTTCATCATTTTATACAAGCCACTCATCTAGATTCAAGTACCCAGTGTGAGCGAAAGAATCGTTGAGAATGTATGTGTGAAACACCATTTAAATTAATCAAAGTCTTTTATATTCAAGCACTTTATTGCTTTTCATTTAATCATCTCCGTCGAAGCCTTTTATTTAACGCTTTTATTTATTCTATCAAGCTTTTCTTCATGCAATTTACTTAAAGTGTCTTTACTTTACCGGCATTAATCACCATTAGGATTAGTCAAACTCCAGAAAATCAACCATGTCTTAGGATCAATCTGATCGATCCTGCGAGTCACCAAATAAGTAACCTTTTGGAAGATCAGCGGTTGTTTACCAATTTCCACGGTAAACACACGGGCTCATCATGAATAAATCCTACACGAGTTCCCTATCATATATTTTTTCAGAAACATTTCAGATATGATGCAGAGAGGAATGACATTCTAACACTTATCCCAGATTCTTCTAGATATAGCCCAGATACGATCCAAAGACGGATGACATTCTGACACTTATTCCAGATTCTCTTCTAGAAATAGTTCAGATATGATCCAAATACGGATGTCATTCTAACGCTTATTCCAGATTCTTCTAGATACAGTCCAGATACGATCTAGAGACGAATGATATTTTGACACTTATTCCAGATTCTCTTCTAGAAACAGTTCAGATACGATCTAGATACGGATGTCATTCTGACACTTATTCCATATTCTCTTCTAGATACAATCCAGATACGATCCAGAGATGGATGAAATTCTGACACTTATTCTAGATTCACTCTAGAAACAGTTCAGATATGATCCAAATATGAGTGTCATTCTGATACTTATTCTAGATTCACTCTAGAAACGGTTCAGATACGATCCAGATACGGATGTCATTCTGATACTTATTCTAGATTCTTTCAAATACAATTAAGATATGATCCAGATACGGATGTCATTTTAATACTCATTCCAGATTCTTTCAAATATAGTTCAGATACGATCCAGATACGAATTCCATTCTAACACTCATTCAATACAGTTCAGATACGATCCAGAGACAGATGTCATTCTGACACTCATTCAATATATCTTTCAAATAAAGTTCAGATACGACCCAAATACGGATGTCATTTTGACACTAATTCAATATTTTTTTCAAATACAGTTCAGATACGATCCAGAGACGGATGTCATTCTGACACTCATTCAATACATCTTTCAAAAGCGGTTCAGATATGATCCAGATACGAATGTCATTTTAACACTCATTCAGTACATCTTTCAGATACGAGTTAAATAAGATCCAGTTATGGATATTATTCTGATACTCATCCCACTACATCTATTGTTTCAGTATAAATCGACCAGAGATTTATTCTGATATTTCTTCTAATTTATACCAACAGTTACCTTTGGATGGCATCTATAAGCCCATCTCCGACAACTCTCCATCATCTCTCCAAATGACATCTTTAAGCCCATTCCCTACACAATCAACTAACACATGGTCGACTTTAAATTTCTAGGCACTCTAGTGTTCAATCATCTTCCACCTTCAAGTCACGAATGGCGGACTCGCTAATCTAACTCCTCATGTTTAAGAAGATTGAAGAGGGCAGCTGTTGTACCCCAAAATTTAACCTCTCTTTTCTCAAGACATTTCTCACAAATATTTTCAAAAGCTCAAGTTTGCAAAAGTACAAAGCAGATAAAAAGGGTGTGCAGATGCATGTAACTATGTTGAATTCAAAATCTGGTTCAGGCTACATGACTGATCGAAAGGAGTGGTTGGCAGATTTAGACAAATCGAAGAAGAAGCTTTGATCCACAAGCTTCGACATAGAAGTGGCTTCGTTCATGAAAACCTCGACTGAGCAATGGCTTCCTTCATGCTTGCTTCGATCCACAAGGCAATGACTTCCTTCATGCTTGTTTCGACCCACAATGCAATGGCTTCCTTCATGCTTGCTTCGATCCACAAAGCAGGGGCTTCCTTCATGCTTGCTTCAATCAACAAAGCAATGACTTACTTCATGCTTGCTTTGATCCATAAAGCAATGGCTTCCTTAATGCTTGCTTTGATACACAAAGCAGTGGCTTCCTTCATGCTTGCTTCAATCCACAAGGCAATGGCTTCCTTCATGCTTGCTTCAATCCACAAGGAAATGGCTCCCTTCAAAACAACCTGCTTCGATTACACCTCTAAACCCTTCGACACACATAGTTTCTACACTATGAATTACAATTTGAGGTTTGGACATTTGAACTTTAGACCACTTAATCAACTGATGGTTACTGGTATGAAAGCAATCCAGAAATTCTTTCGTTTTGACTATGCCAATGAGATCATCTTGCATGCTCAATATTTCAGACCATTCGAAGAACACACATTTGGTGGAAACAAATATTGTTTTGTCTGTTGTTGAGTCTGGTCGAAGGTTGTATGGTCCATTCAAAGGACACACATTTGGTGGAAACAAATATTGCTTCGTATGTTGTTAAGTCTGGTCGAAGGTTGTGTTAGTCCATTCGAAGGACACACATTTGGTGGAAACAAATATTGCTTCGTCTATTGTTGAGTCTGGTCGAAGGTTGTGTGGTACATTCGAAGGACACACATTTGTTGGAAACAAATGTTGTTTCGTCTGTTGTTTGAGTCTGGTCGAAGGTTGTGTGGTCCATTCGAAGGACACATTTTTGTTGGAAACAAATATTGTTTCGTCTGTTGATCCGTTTGGTCGAAGGTTGTGGATCTATATGATCAAAACGAAAGGGTTAAGTATTCAAGATAATTTCTGAACAAAGTCCAATATGCTACCAAACCCAAGCTTGTTGTACTGCCCACATAATAGCCTAAAACCACGTTAAAAGCAGTCTGTTGCACTTCTATGAAATAGCCCTGCACCAAGCTACCACAACACTCCAAAACTGCTGCAAAACAGTCCTGCTATGCTGCTCCGAATTTGCACCAAACTAGCACATAAGAGCTGCACCTCAAAAGCTATGAAAAGAACATACCCAAACTGTTCAAATTTCATTTGTTTTCCCCCCAAAACCTCAGCAAAACTCTTCTATAAATAAGTTGTTTCACAACACATCTATAGGAGGCTTTTGGACAAGGAAAAAGGAGAAGAAGAAAAAAAGAGAGAGGAGAGAACCGAAGGGTGCATGTCTCGAACCATACTGCATGAATCGAAAGATTGGTTTTTCCTCTCTTTTACGCTATTCTAGTTTTTTTTTTTATGTTTTCTATATATTTTCTTTCATTTCTATTCAATATGGTTGTAATAATTTGGAATTTTATTACTTCCCACCCCCCATTTGTACATTTGTATCCCCATCCCCTAATAATGTAATAGCTTAGGATTATAATTTCCACAATTTACCGCTTTAATATAAATTGTTAGTAATTAGGGTGTGTATGGCTAGATAAAATCAACCATTATAAAACCCTAATTTCAAAGACAAAAATGCATGCAATCAAACACACTATTCACACACGTGCACCTCTAGGGTAACCTCGCTTGTTGCCTCGGAAAATAGTCATGTCCCTCGAATATGAGCGTTTTAGCAAAGACCCTCGATAAAAAAAGATCATAGTGCCTCGATGTCCCTCGATGTTGCCTTCGGTAAACGATCTAGTCCTTTATGAAAATTGTTAAAACGTCTCATAAGTTGCCTTCTATGACTATACGATGACCCACGCCTGTACCTTCACATCCAATGATGGGGCTTCTTACCAAATCAATGGTAAGATAACAACATTTAAAGGAGGAGGAAAAGAACATAGACCTTTTGAGTAGGTAGGACGCTCGTAGTTGCTTGCTCACAAATTAAACCATTTCCACACTTACACTTTCAAAACATCTTCAAAAACAAGCATCTCATTGAACTATTTTCAAAACCAACACTTTGTACGCATTCTTATAGAGATGAGAATCATTACAAAGTTTTTCGAAACAGAGGAGTTTTCAAAATACTTTCAAAAACCCATCACAAAACCCATTTTCAAACAAAGCATTTTCAAATGATCTAGCAAGCAACTAAGAGCCCATAAATAACTACGGATAGAAAGGGTGCTAACACCTTCCCTTTTCATAACCTACCCTCCGAACTCTAGAAAAAAACTCAAAGGTCTTTCCTATTCTTTTCACCCTTTCCTTATTAGATAAAAGAAAAGTCGGCGATGACTCTTGCTATCTGCAACAATTGTGATCAAACGCAAAACACCCAAGTCAGTTCTCCCACCATATTACAGGGAGTGATGGTAATTGCAGATTTCAGGTTGTGTCATGTTAACTTGGTAAAGGAGATGAGAATCACATTCTTGTGCGCTAAACACTTATTTTAGAGTTGGTGGCGCATAGAAAGCTCTGCACACGACTATATATGTATAAGGAAGAATTCGATAAAGTTCATAATGCTCTTGTTCCAGGTGTTAGTGTTCACGCACCAGTTGAAAAGTGGATTAGCTTCCTTGAAATGAGTCATCTTATAGCAGTGCATATGACAATGTGTGTATCGATCTGACGAGATATGGTTTTTTGGAAACATTTTTCCCACTTCGGAGTCGCCCACCTCAAGATCCATCCAGACGCATCATTTGTATTAGGTACCTTAGATTAGGCTATTTTTTTGAGGTTTATTTGAAACTGGTGTCCTATACCGGCTACATCAGTGCAGTAGACGACACATTCTGCAAAAGAGACAGAAACTTGGTTCAATACCTTTTTGGAAATGATGACAGAGTTCACCAAATTGACAGAGCTTGAGAGAGAATCAAATAGGGAGAAGTCGAAGAAAGTGTCAGCTTTCGATTTAATTGATAATTCGTTTGGGGCCTTTTAGAATGTAATCAAACCATTTATTTGAATGTATTGATGTGTCCAATGTAAATTCTATATGATTCAGTACATATATAATATGTCTATTCAACATTTTACCGTTGTTTACTTTTACCAATTAAATTCTTTCCACGTTACTATGATATTGACTCTGCTAAAAGACATTATGTTACTGTTTCTGCATATTGCGGATATGCATATCGGAAACAACCTATCTTTTTTTAAAACAGAACCAGAGTTATTTCAGATATGCATCTCTGAATGAACCTTCATTTTAAAAAAACAAAACAGAGGTTATTACGGATATACCTATATGAAACCCCCTAATTTCATAAAAAAAGTTAATTCATATGTTTATATCATGAAACATGCACTGGTGACAGAATAAAAATTATTGGCACCAAATTGCTCAATCTCTTCTATAAATAGGGTATCCAAACCATTTCTTCAACATCACAAACCACAAACAGAGATGAGTTAAACATATCCTCACCTTGCTTTTATTTACTTCAATAGTAACATGTCACTATTGCAGTTTCGTGTCTCCGAAGACATGCTTTTCGCCAGTCTGATTACCACACTGAATTCTCTCCTGCAATATCTAGAAAATCAAAAAGTGGTCAAGGTCGAGTATCGTTCACCCTCACTTAACACTAAAGGTAGATAAAGTTCACCAAGTTTGAGCTGAAGACGGATGACGATTTAATAATTATGTGGAGTACTCTTCGGCGATACTTTACTAAGGGTCTGATTAAAGTGGATGTGGAGCTTCAAAGATCGGGAGAAGATGTTATCAAAATATTGTGACTCATCTACTCGTTTATAATAATATATAATGTTAAATTTTTGTTCCACTATCTATCTTAAGTTGTTTTGATTTGAAGGATTTTGATTTTATTACTAGTTATGCGTATTTTTGAAATGTATACCCAAAGAGAGTTTTGGTGTCTTCAGATATGTATTTCCGAACCTATTTAATAAAAAATTGAAATATAGTAAATTCAGATATACACATTTAAACTTAGAGAGTATTATGGAAATTTTACTAAGGACCTCTAAGAAAATATAAGAGTGCTTTAAGAAATTCTCAAGACTACGATGTTAAGTCCGGGAGAGTTTTAAGGAGTATAGAACTTATTTTTGTATTAAGAATTTACTTTTGACAATATGAGAAATTTTTGAAGTTTGGATCCATCCATTAGATTGTTGGATTCTCTGTCTCACGGGCCTATCTATCTGTCTATCCAATGAGTCCCAAACCAAGAGAGAGCCCAGACAGATCGTACCAAACAAAGCCTACAATGCTTCCTACTGAACACAGTACCCGTACTATTTCCCATACATAATACATATACAACTCACCCAACTACAATATTTTTCACTCCTCTCTTCTCATCATCACATTCACTTCCACCTTCTCATCTACTTCTTCTCAAAAATATACTACTATAACTCAACATGGATAACTGTTATTCAAAAACATATCCTACTAATTCTGAAGACCTAGCTAATTCCACCTTGAAGAAAAGGTTCCTCAAGAAAGCTAAAGAACACAGGTCAAGACTCTACATACTAAAGAGGTGTATTATCATGTTACTGTGTTGGCACAAGTACGAACAGTATTAATATTCATTCATCACGTCATTCATATTTACCACACTACACTACACCAACCTCATTATTATCTTTAAGGTAACATTAGTCCTAGTTTTTAATTATTATTATTATTGTATTAGTGTTTGTAGGTTCTTTGTATTATCAAAAGTGAGATTTTTATCAGTTAGCTAGAATGACAAACGGGATAGGTGAAAACCTTTGCAGGATTTTTTTCACGTTACTGTGTAATGAAACATTGTTAAATAGAGATTGTTTTCTAGTGTAAAAGAAGGTGAAGAAAAAGACACTGTTTCACATGAAGATAGGGACACATCGTGGCTGGCTACAACCAAAGTACTGGTCCTTTGGTCAAGAGAAACACTTTTTCTCTGCTTACTTTAATTTGCCAGTTAAATGACATTGATAAATTCATCTATCACTTTTTTATCTTGCTTGTTTACATAATGTTTCAGCAATGACATGAATCATCTTGTGTTTTGGCTTTTCTTCTTTAGTTTGTTTGTTGCATGCAATGTATATTGTACCATTATTGTGGTGTGGGGTGACAGGTTGAAATTAAGTTGAGGTACAAGACTAGCCAGCTAGGTATAGCTTGTGTATGTATAATCAAGTACATTAGAATTTTGAAATTGGGATATTTCTTTTACATATCATATGCTGCTGTTAAATACAATTAATCAAGTTAAGTTGGTAAGAATGAAGTGCATGTATATTGACAATTTTTTTTTTAAATTGAATTGGTGTTGTAAACTTGAGTTTAGTTCAAATTGACTTGAATCTGTAGAGTTTTAAATTTAAATATATTAAATTTAAATGTAAAAATTATGTTAAAAAAACTATACAAATGATATTTTCAAATTTATTTGAAAATGGCTTTTGAGAAGATCAATAGAGAATTCTTGCACCTTCAATAAATGATTTAAGAATCTTATCATTTGTAGTTAATAGTGGATTGAGATTTATGACCAGATTGTGAGTGTAAGTGTTCAATTCTTGTTTTGGTAGATACTACTAAAAACTTCGTATCTAGTGATTAGATTGGAGATCGAAAAGTATAAAAATAGGTCATTAACTTTTATCAACATATTTAGTGACCGAAATATAACGACTCACGGCCATGGAGAATCAAACCCATGCCCTTTGCTTTTCAAGCATCTTGCATTACCACTTGACCACCTTAACAAATATTTCTTTTATTGTAATGGTATTATTATATATTATTAACAAAAATATTATTTAACTATGTTGTGAATAGCGGACGACATGGTTGTGATAGTGTTAGGAAAGGAAATTATATTCTATGATTCTTGTTATTATGAGAGTTAATTGCATCCATGATTCTTGTTGTAAATATGGTAACATGGCAACTGTCATATCAGTATAATAGGAACAAAATCATCTTATTAGAGAGATGTATATGTGTATATAATGCTCTAATGTTTCTAAATAAAATACAACCAAATTATTTCCATCTTCTCCTGTTATTTTGACATGGCATCTGAGCAGTAACGATCTGCTCCATTTCCTTCCCATATTTTTCGCCTATCAATTTTTTTAACTTTCTAAATCATTATGGCCAATGATGGAAACAAATCTGATTCCAATAGCTCTTACTCTCTTCACCATTCCGATCATCCGGGAATGATTCTTGTTTCTAAACCTCTCAATGGTGACAATTATTCGACTTGGCGTCGAGCCACTACCATCTCATTGAATGCAAAATCTAAATTTGGTTTTGTTGATGAAACCCTCAAAGCACCATCTGTCAAAATAAAACTGGAAGACTATGCGGCATGAAAAAATGCAATGATATGGTTTTGTCATGGATTCTTAATTCATTGACCCCTGATATTGCAAATAGTGTTATTTTTTATAACACTGCTCATGAAGTTTGGGAAGATCTTCAAAATCGTTTCTTTCAAAGCAACGCACCACGCATTTTCCAGATCGAGAGAGAGATTGCTTGCATTAGTGAAGACCAAATGACAGTTGCTGCATACTACACAAAATTAAAAAAATTGTGGGATGAGCTAGGATCCCACAATGATGTTATTTGCACATGTGGAGCGAACAACAAAAGACGCAAGTTGATGCAATTTCTCATGGGGTTGAATGAATCTTATAATGTTGTTCGTGGTCAACTCCTTTTGATGAATCATCTACCAGATGTTTCACAAGCTTATTCTTCCATCATTCAAGAAGAAAAGCAACGAAATGTGGGTGCAAGAAGAAAGACTATAGAAGCTTCTGCCGTGGCTGTCCAAAGAGAGGAACCAATATCCCTCGCTGTTCGACACAATTCTGGTCAGTACTCTCGTCCCAATTCCAATAATCGTAAACCGCTGCATTGCTCTCACTGTGACAGAGATCATCACACGAAGGAGACATGTTGGAAGTTACATGGTTATCCACCAGGACAATCCAAGCATACCACGAAAAAAAACCATCATTTCAAGTCCAATGGAAATAATCAATCTTCAGCCAATAGTGTCAAAGAAACCACATCAACACATGTTTAACCCCTTGTGAATGGATTTACTGAACTACAATTACAACAAATTTTGGCTATTATGCAGAGCAATGGAACATCTCAATCAGCTGCTCCCAAGGCAAATAATGTCAATTTTTCTTCAGGTTTGTCCGCACCAAAATTGATAATTGACAGTGGTGCAACAAATCACATAATTTCTTCTCCATCTTTACTTGTCAACAGTAAAGAAAACACTTCTTTACCACCAGTTGTTATGACAAATGGAGATCAAGCTCCAATTACTTCTACTGGAAATTTGCCCTTAAGTTCTATTTATTTGAAGAATGTACTTGGGGTTCCATCTTGTAAGGTGGATTTGATGTCTGTGAGTCAAGTCACAAGTGATTTAAATTGTTCAGTAACCTTTTTCCCACAATTGTGTATTTTGCAGGATTTGATGACGGGGATGACGATTGGTTTGTGTGAACAACGAGATGGACTCTATTACTTGGTTGCAATGAATAAGTCACACAAGGTTAATACCATCAAAGATGCCTCCACTTCAAACACCTCGAGTATCTTGTGGCATAGGAATCTAGGACACTTATCCTCTTCCAGATTAGACTTTATAGCCAAAAATTTCCTTCATTTCCCTTTCAAACAAAATAAAAATTGTACTGTTTGTGCTCTTGCAAGACAAACTAGACTCCCTTTCTCTACAAGTTCTATTTCCTCTATTAAACCTTTTGAATTAATACATTGTGATATTTAGGGGACCTTTAGAGTCCCTTCCCTATCTGGTGCAAAATATTTTTTGACTATTGTGGATGACTTTTCTCGTTTTACTTGGGTTTTTCTAATGCATCATAAAAGTGAGACACAAAAAAATTTAACCGATTTTTTCTCCTTTGTGAAAACCCAATTTGATACTACAATAGCAAATATTCGGGTTGACAATGGGGGAGAGTTTTTCTCTATGCGAGAATTCTTTAAACAACAAGGCACTAATTACCAACATTCTTGCATTTATACACCTCAACAAAATGGGGTGGTTGAGCGCAAACATATACATATCCTTGAGTCAGCTCGAGCTCTTCGTTTTCAAGCTCACCTCCCTTTACACTTTTGGGCAGAATGTGTCTCTGCTGCTGTTCATATAATTAATAGGTTGCCCACACCTATCCTTTCTCACCAAACTCCTTTTGAAAAACTATATAAAAAAATTCCCTCTTATTCCCACCTTAGAGTTTTCGGATGTCTAGCTTATGCTACAAATGTTCATGTGCCCCATAAGTTTGCTCCTCGTGCCACCAAATGTGTTTTTATTGGTTATCCAATTGGTCAGAAAGCCTACAAATTATATGACATTGAATCTAATAGAGTTTTCACTAGTCGTGATGTTATTTTCCACGAGGATATTTTTCCCAACGAATCCATTTCTTCTTCACTACCTAAAACAGATTCTGTTGTACCTATTGTTGTCTTAGATTCCTCACTCATCCACCAAACGCGTGAAGAATCTAACCCTGCGACTCCCACTTTTCTAGCAGCCCCCACTCCTGCCACTCCTGCTTTTCCAGCAGCCCCCACTCCTGCTTTTCCAGCAACTCCCACTCATGCTTCTCCAACAGCCCCTCCGCGTCGTTCTCAAAGAACCTATGTTCCTCATGTAGCCTTGAGTGAATATGTTTGTAATCAAGTAAGTTCTCCCGAATCATTGCCATTCTCGCCATCTTTTCCAAGTAAAGGTACACGATATCCGATCTCTAATTTTATCTCATATGATTGTTACTCACCACAACATAGATCCTTTATTGCTACTATTACTCATGATGTTGAACCTACATGTTATGAGCAAGCTGCTTCCCAATCTCATTGGCAAATAGCAATGCAATCTGAGTTGGCTACTTTAGAGGCTAATAATACTTGGTTTCTCACACCTCTCCCTCCTGGAAAGCAAGCTATTGGTTGTCGTTGGGTCTATAAAATCAAGCGAAAATCAGATGGTTCTCTTGAACGCTATAAAGCGCGGTTAGTAGCAAAGGGATACACACAACTTGAAGGGATTGATTACCACGACACTTTTTCACCTACTGCTAAAATGGTTATAATACGTTGTTTGTTAGCTTTGGCAACCACTCAAAATTGGTCACTTCATCAACTTGATGTCCACAATGCGTTTCTTCACGGAGATCTTTTTGAAGAAATTTATATGTCTCTTCCTCCTGGTTTTCAGCGACAGGGGGAGAACATTGTGTGTCGCCTCAACAAATCTTTATATGGATTAAAACAAGCCTCTCGCCAATGGTTTGCCAAGTTCTCTACATCTATTCAAGGTGCAGGATTTATTCAATCAAAAGCGGATTACTCGTTGTTTACGTGTAAGAAAGGCAAATCATTTACTGCCTTATTGATCTATGTTGATGACATCCTCATAACTGGTAATGATCTCAATGTCATAACTGTTCTTAAACAGTTTCTGCATAATCAATTCTGGATTAAAGATTTAGGTGACTTGAAATTTTTTTTGGGCATGGAGATTTCTCGGTCAAAGAAAGGTATATTCGTTTCGCAAAGGAAATATGCTTTGGAAATTCTAAAAGATAGAGGATGTTTGGGAGCTAAGCCTTTGAATTTTCCCATGGAGCAAAATGTAAAATTGTCAGATGAAGGAGAATTGTTGAAAGATCCATCCTCATATAGGCGACTTGTAGGACGCCTAATTTATTTGACTGTTACTCATCCGAATATCACCTACTCAGTGCACATATTGAGTAGATTCATGCATGCCCCTCGCAAACCTCATATGGAAGTTGCCATGCGAATATTGCGGTACTTAAAGGGAAATCCAGGTCAAGGTTTATTTTTCTCTTCCCAAAATGACTTATCTTTACGTGCCTTCTGTGATTCAGATTGGGGAGGTTGCCCGATATCCAGAAAATCAACTACGGGGTATTGTGTTTTTTTGGGATCCTCACTAATTTCTTGGCGAACAAAAAGACAAAAGACAGTTTCTCTATCATCAGCTGAAGCAGAATATAGAACTATGACAGGCGCATGTTGTGAGTTGTCTTGGCTACGTTCGTTGTTCAAGGATTTGGAGACATTGCACCCAAAAGCTACACTGTTATATTGTGACAACAAAGCAGCTCTTCACATAGCGTCTAATCCGGTATTTCATAAAAGAACTCGACATATAGAGATAGATTGTCATTTTATTCATGACAAAATTCAGGATGGTTCAGTAGCAACTGAGTATGTTCCTTCGGTAGAACAAGTAGCCGATGTATTCACTAAACCATTAGGAAAGGATTCCTTTCTTAAAATGAAGCACAAGTTGGGAGTTCTTGATATCCACTCTCCAACTTGAGGGGGAGTGTTAGGAAAGGAAATTATATTCTATGATTCTTGTTATTATGAGAGTTAATTGCATCCATGATTCTTGTTGTAAATATGGTAACATGGCAACTGTCATATCAATATAATAGGAACAAAATCATCTTATTAGAGAGATGTATATGTGTATATAATGCTCTAATGTTTCTAAATAAAATACAACCAAATTATTTCCATCTTCTCCTGTTATTTTGACAGATAGCGGCGCGAAGCGGAAAATATGGTGTGATCGCTTCTAATTGTATCGGTTCAACGCGATTGGGTGAAGTAGCTTGAGCAGTCGCGATCGCGGTTCTTGAAGAGGGTCGGGTGTGGCCCAAAGAGGTCGAATTTTCTGGTTTCACAAATCGGATTGGATCCACCCACTTAATTTTAAAATGTTAAACCTTATTTCTAACTGTTAGAAAGCAATTTCAGTAGAGCGTTGGTTTTTTATTTTCTCATACGACTCTTATCTCCAATTCCATCGCTCATCATCATCTCTCCATCGCTTCCTCTTGCTCTTCCTCCATCGCACATCATCATCATCTTTCTACTTCATCCAGCCTTCGTCATCTCTGCTTCAGCCAGCCTTCATCATCTCTAAGTATTTTACTTCTTATGTTTCTTTCCTTCATCCTCTACTTCTTATCATCTTTACTTCCTCTTATGTTCTATTTTGATTTTATTATTATGTTCTGTTATTTCTGCTTCTTCTACCAAATCCATGACAACTCCTCCTTCTAATAATTCTACTCAACCAACATCATCCAATGCTTAATCAATTTCTTCTTTTTCTAAGCTACACAAACTAACTGGTGATATAGGATGGAAATTTAATCAATTGTAAGACTTGAATAATAAGAGGAGGGTTACATGTTGTTTTTGTAACAAACCATCTACTGGAGGAATTTCTAGGGCTAAACAATATCAATTAGGAATAAAAGGAAATGTGAAGGCTTGCACTCAAACACACGAAGACGTTAAGTTGATTTTGTAGGAGCATGAAGGTAACAAATTGGATGCAAAGAAATATATGTCTTGTGAAGTGCATGAAGATGACGATGAGGCATCACGACTGCTAGACATATCTAGGATTCAAAGTGGAAAAAGGTCGGCTGAAGATGGGATTATGTCGGCTGCCAAGAAGAATACAAAAGGCCCAATGGATGTAATTTATTATAGAAAACCAGAAAAAACTTTGAAAAAGGAAAGCCAACAAGCTTGAATGATGCTTGTGATAAGAAAGCAAGAGCGAGTTGTTGCCAATACATAGCTCATTTCTTTTATAGGAATGGAATTACTTTCAGTGTTGTAAATTCAAAATGTTTCAAATTGATGGTTGAAGCAATTGGTATGGATGGTGCATATTTGAAGCCTCCAAACTACTATGAGTTGAGAGTTCCATTGCTTCAAGATGATTTGAAACTTACACATGAGATGTTGAGTACTAATAAGCAAGAACAAGCAAAATATGGTTGTTCCATAATGTCGGATGGCTGGACTGATACAAAGGGAAGGTCATTGATCAATTTTTTGGTGAATTCTCTGGTAGGAACAATGTTTGTTAAAAGTGTTGATGCTTTTGCTAAGATGAAAACTTGACAAAAGTTGTTTAAGCTTTTGGATAGCTTTGTAGAAGAGATCGGTGTTGCGACTGGTTTTTAAATCAAGAGCCGCCACTATTAGTTTTTATACTAGGGAAGAGAATCTAACAGAAAACCCTAATTCGCAGACAGAGATTCTAGGTTTCAGACTCTATTAGATGAAAGGAAGGTGTTAGGCACCTTTCATCTACCTTGTTCACAAGAATACTAGGTTTTATGTTTAGGTTTGGGGTAAATAGGATTTTAGGTTTTAATTAGGAGGACTCGCCACGATTTTTGATCGTATGCCTACGTATCCTCTTATGAGGAACCAGAGTCCCAAAACGTAGTTCGTATGGGGTTGGTGTTTTTTAGGGGTTTTATAAACATATTTTGAATCACCTCGCACTTTGGTCGGGAGTGGTGATGGCTGAGATTTTCACTAAATGTGCGGTGTGATACGGTGGGAGAACTGACTTGAGGTTTTGCGTTTGTGTTTGCAAGTGTTGCGGTTAGCAAGAGTCGCCACCGATTTTTCTTTTATCCAAAAAGGAAAGGTGAAAAAGCACAGGAAAGACCTTTAGAAATGTTTTTTGAGTTCGGGGGGTAGATTATGAAAAGGGAAGGTATTAGCACCCTTTTCATTCATAGTTTTCCATGGGCTCTTAGTTACTTGCTAGATCACTTGCTTTTGTTTGAATGTGTGCTTGTGGTGGTGATTTTTGAAAGTATTTTGAAAATGGAACTTCATAATGGTTCTCGTTTCTATAAGAACGCCTACAAAGTGTTTGTTTCGAAAATAGTTCAAAGGTGTGTTTGTGAGATGTGTTTTTGAAAGTATTTTGAAAATGGAACTTCGTAATGGTTCTCGTTTCTATAAGAACGCCTACAAAGTGTTTGTTTCAAAAATATTTCAAAGATGAGAGTGTGGGTAAAAATGTTTTTATTGTGAGCAAGCGAGTAACTAAGAGAGAATCTACCTACTCGAAAGGTCTTAAATGTGCTTTTCCTCCTCCTTTAGATGTGGCTATCTTACCATTGATTTGGTAAGAAGCCCCATCGTTGGATGTGAAGGGACGGGCGTTTGAGACATTTGTATAGTCATAGAAGGCAACATATGAGACGTTTTAGCAATGTCGTTTTAGGGACTAGATCGTTTACCAAAGGCAACATTGAGGGTCATCGAGGGACTACGATCTTTTATCGAGGGTCTTTGCTAAAATGCCCATGCTCGAGGGACATGACTATTTTCCGATAGGAAACAAAGTGGAGTAACCCTAGGGTGTGCATATGTGCAATGTGTGTTTGATTGCATGCATTTTTGTCTTTGATTATGGGTTGTCTACTTGTTGTTTTTATCTTGCCATACACACCTAATTACTAGCATTTGTACAAAAGTAATAAAAAGTGCAAAAAATAAATCCTACACTATTACAACCATATTGAAGTGCATAGAAATGTAAAGGCAAAAATGAGATAAAAGGAAGTAAAAAAGAGATCTTCGACCCAGGCAGTAGCAACCTTCGACTTGTATTCTGTTGGCCTCCTTCGATTGGGGGCTAGCACCAGTGTATGGCGAAGCCTTCTGGTTCTGCCTTGTTGCCTTGTTTCCTTCTTCGACTAGAGGTTGACTGCCTTTCGACTGGGGGCTGGCACCAGTGTATGGCGAAGCCTTCTGGTTCTGCCTTGTAGCCTTGTTTCCTTCTTCGACTGGAGGTTGAAAGCAGTGAGGGAATGCCTTTCGACTGTGCCTGGAAGTCAACATGGTTTTCCTCCTGGTTGTCTCTTTCGTTTGACCTGGAGAAAGAGGGTAGAAGCCAGAAGCTTTGTTTCCTATTTCCTGTTTCATGTTTCTTTCATTTCAAGCATTTAATGGCAACATGGCCTGAGGCCATGCTAGTATTTGTCTTGTAAACAGTTTAATTGTTAAAGCAAGTTCAGGTAAACAGAAAGCGAAACGAAAGGGTTAAATCTAAAAAAAAAACATGTTAAAAGGGTGGAAACGAAGGGAACAATGGTATATACATGCTTGAAATGAACGAAAAGATTATTTACATGTTATGCCATGAAATGAAAGGTTCAAGGGTAAGAGTGACTTACCTTGATGGAGGCTTTGAATGGGTGTGGGATTCGAACTTGAACTGCTACCTGAATGTTTCTGGAATTTGAAGAGTAGTCACAGGGGGTTTGCTTTTGGTTCAAAGAGTTGTCACAGAAGGTTGTCTTTGAGTTTGAACAAACTTCTATGTGTGGGGTGTTCTTCAGAATCGAAAGAGGTGAGTGTGATTCTGGGTTTTTTGTGATTTCTCAAGTGTTGATGAACTTGAGAGTTTTGTTGTGTTTGAGCAAATTTGGGGGATTCGTTCCTCTGGTCCAAAGATCCTCCTAGGTGTTCTTCAGAATCGAAAGTGGTGAGTGCTTGGGATTTTGTTTATTTTTATTTCTCAAGTGTTTATGAACTTGAGAGTTTTGCTGTGTTTGAGAAAATTTGGGGGATTCGTTCCTCTGGTCCAAAAATCCTCTATTTTTTGATTTCTCAAGTGTTTGATGAACTTGAGAGTTTTGTTGTGTTTGAGAAAATTTAGGGGATTCGTTCCTCTGGTCCAAAGATCCTCCCTTAGCTTTGCAAAAATTCCTCTATTTATAGAGAAAAAGATTGGACATGTTTTCAATAGCCAGCCTTGCAAAATAATAAAATAATAGGTAACGTGAAAGTACATGTGGGAGGGCCTCTTGGCAGTTGGGGTGCAGAAGATGTGACTTATGCTTTTTGGCGTTGCTTGTGCTCAAACCAAATTCAGGTTGGAAGCTGCTTTTGTGATAAAAGTACTCTCTATGAAAAGAAAGAGTATGTAGCCTTTAACCAAGAATAGTAGTATCTAACAGACAAAGTTTAAAACCCTTGTACAAGCCTCTGATTATGTAAATATTTGGAAGCAACATAGCCTGGAAAATGAGATTTGGTCTTGAGTCGAATGCAAGAACAAAATCGAAGCGCACTTGTTCGAAGGAAGCCTTTGCCTCAGTCGAAGCTTGTGGCCGAAACAAACTTACTCGAAGGAAGCTATTGTCCAGTCAAAGCTTGGGTCGAAACAAACATAAAGGAAGTCATTGCCTTTTAGCGTGAGGGAAGTTCTTGGCTTCTGAGTCAAAGGGTGTTTCTTCAAGGGAAGCAAGAACTTAGTCAAATCTTGTATGAAGATACCTCTTGGCTCAAATGAAACTTGTATGAAGCAAAGTATGCAAGAGGCCCTTGGTGCAAGTGGATTCGAAGGATGCATAGAGATGGTTACTTTGTCCCATCGGAACTTGTCCAAACGAAACAAGCATGCATGCAGCAAACTTGTCCAGTCGAAGCAGGCTTGTAGGCAGTAAACTTGTCCAAATCGAAGTAGGCTTGCGGGCAGCACGCTTGGTGAATCGAAAGGGTTTCCTTGCAGGGGGCATATGTGGATCAAAAGGTTTGTAGGCAACTATTTTGTCCAATCGAAGAGTTTTCCTTGCATGGGGCACATGCGGCCAGCAAGTCATGGCATTTGATTGCAAGTATGCAGGCATCACATTTGTCCAATCAAAGGGCTGAGGCGAAGGAGGCCTATTTTCTCCAAATTTGTCAAAATGTTATTTTTATCTGTTTTCTCCCTTTTGACAGTTTCCTTTTAATTTTGGTATTGGAAAATCCCAATGGACTTGTGCAAGCTTAAATCCTGAGAATATTTATGAGAAAAGCCTTGAGAATTGAGAGGGCAAATTTTGGGGTACAACAGCTGCCCCTGTTCAATCTTCTTACACTTGAAGAGTTAGATTGGCGAATCTTCCATTTGTGACTCGAAGGTGGAAGATGATTGGACACTAGAGTGCCCAAAATCTTACACTCGGTGATGTGATGGTAGAGGGAATGGGCTTAAAGATGCCATTTAGAGAGGTAATAGAAACTTGTTGGAGATGGGCTTGTAGATGCCATCCAAAAGTGATTGCCGAATCTGAAAGAGAAACTGAGAAAGAAAGATAGTTTTCCTGGCTTGCTACAGGTATTAATCTTCAATCTCTTCATGTAGATAGTTTTCCTGGCTTGTTACAGGTATTAGTCTATAATCAGTCGTCCACAAATAGTTTTCCTGGCTTGCTACAGGTATTAATCTGGAACTTGAAAAGGTTGGTCGACGAGATAGTTGTCCTGTCTAGTTTCAGGTATTAATCTCTGACCTGAGAAAGAAAGATAGTTTTCCTGGCTTGCTACAAGTATTAATCTTCAATCTCTTCATATAGATAGTTTTCCTGGCTTGTTACAGGTATTAATCTACAATCAGTCGTCCACAAATAGTTTTCCTGGCTTGCTACAGGTATTAATCTGGAACTTTGAAAAGGTTGGTCGACGAGATAGTTGTCCTGGCTGGTTTCAGGTATTAATCTCTGACCTGAGAAATAAAGATGGTTTTCCTGGATTGCTACAGGTATTAATCTTCAATCTCTTCATGTAGATAGTTTTCCTGGCTTGTTACGGGTATTAATCTACAATCAGTCGTCCACAGATAGTTTTCCTGGCTTGCTACAGGTATTAATCTGGAACTTGAAAAGGTTGGTCGACGAGATAGTTGTCCTGTCTAGTTTCAGGTATTAATCTCTGACCTGAGAAAGAAAGATAGTTTTCCTGGTTTGCTACAGGTATTAATCTTCAATCTCTTCATGTATATAGTTTTCCTGGCTTGTTACAAGTATTAATCTACAATCAGTCGTCCACAAATAGTTTTCCTGGCTTGCTACAGGTATTAATCTGGAACTGGAAAAGGTTGGTCGACGAGATAGTTGTCCTATCTGGTTTCAGGTATTAATCTCTGACCTGAGAAAGAAAGATAGTTTTCCTGGCTTGCTACAAGTATTAATCTTCAATATCTTCATGTAGATAGTTTTCCTGGCTTGTTACAGGTATTAATCTACAATCAGTCGTCCACAGATAGTTTTCCTGGCTTGCTACATGTATTAATCTGGAACTTGAAAATGGTTGATGGTAACCATCTGTTGATCGATCTTTCCTGAAAAAGGTAGAATGTTAGTTGTATGCAATATCATGATGTATGAAATGCGTGATGTCATTATGTTCTCAAAATAAATGAGATGGTGTCATATGCACTTATCATGTACGAGAATAGGATGTATGAAATATGAAATGTTTAATGAATGTATTTTTGTCTGGGAAAATAAATCCTCGACAAATTCCGGGGAACCGTTAAATCCTGGAATGTTGTTGAAGAGTTGGTGTGTCTTAAAACTTTGCTTAGAATGTTTCCATTGGGGATTCCTGTTTTGTTATTTGAGGAGAAATCCGCTGGGGGATATTGAAAACTCTGTGGGGAGAATGTTTATTCCTGCTTGGGAAAAGAGTTTAGGAGTCTTAGTCGTTTGTTGCTCTACTGGGGAGTCGAAGTTGAACTGACATCTGGTCGGATCCAGGTTTCACAGTAACTTGGGGAATTGTAGAATAGTCTACTGGGGAAGAGGAGTTGAGATCCTTTTATTTGTAGTAGTCGGAGAGGCAAACTCAAGCTGGGGAATCTGTAGTTTGTTGGGGAAATAAACCGTGTTGTCGGTCTGCTAGAGAGGTGATGAACTCGTTGGGGAAGTCCTCGAGGATTCTTGAAGTTTTCCCAGCTGGGGGAAGGTTTTCAGAGATTAAACTCTTGTTGGGGAATCATCCTATGAGAAAGATTTTGGGGAGATTTGTCACTGCCCCTAGTAGCGAGTGTTTGTGGCACTACCTGGAAATGTTTGACCGTATGTAACCCTTTGTCGGGATTTGCATTCAAAGCCCCAAGTAATGGAGATGGAGACCTGCCCCTGGTTATTCTGTACTTCTTGTGAGATTTCTTGAAATCTTGACTGGACTGCCCCAGGTGTGCTGGATAGTGACACGTCACGTCCCCTTGTTGATAGGAGTTTTTTAATGGAAGTGTCATCCCACTTGAATTGATTTTGTTCACTGAGAGAGCTTTCGTTCATCGGATGTTTGTTGTGTGAATTTCTCCGCTGTCAAACAAATAGCCATATGCAAACAATGATATTCAAGTAATGCAAAGTTTATGCTTGTCTTAAAGTTTTGAAAAATGAATTTTAGCAAGTAAAGAAATTTTGTAAGAAAAATTCAAACTCAAGATTTAGAGTAAAGCCTTACAGGAGTCAAGATACCTTTTGTAACAGTATGCTTTCGAACTAACCCATGCTTCAATTAGGACTTTTGAAAGGTTGTAACGTGGCTTGGTTCACGGTTTAAGAAACAAAGGATAAAGGCTCAAATGTATTTGTACCCACCCGTTCTTCGTGATGTTCTTCAGTCCTAAACTCAGTTAATTGTGCGTTTTGAACTCCAATTGAGTCTGGAATGACATTTTAGTGATGGTTCAGACAAGTTAAGTTTGTCGGAAGGCCGTCATTTTCTGCAACATTTTTTCATTTTTTTGAGGATTTGTAGTAACCTCTTTTGATTGATTTGTTATCCTTAATTTTTGCATGACTGTTCTTGTTTTGAGATTACAGTCAGCGGGATGCCCCCGTTTTCTTTAAGTCTCTTTTATAGGTTTTGACTTAGTGGGCTTTTCTTTTTGAGAGATAATGACTGCCTATGTGATAGGGAACCATCACCGTCTTTTATTTTCAGAGGAATGTTTCTTGACGTCATTCGTTGTATTACGAAATGAGAGTTTTCGGCTAAACGCGCATTTGAATTAACTGAGAGACTACCCTGCCCCAGGTTTTGATTAAAGGTTTCAATTTGTGTTAAAACAGAAAACTTCTACTTCTTTGGCTCGAAGGGGTTGACTAGGGATTATCTTTCTTATAACTCCAGTGTTTAGGATTTGAAAGAACGCCTGTACATCGTCAGCAAGGTCTGTCCAAAAGCATACTGAATGAGATTATGGCATTGTTTTCGTCTTCCTCCCTCTAAAGGCTTGTAACTTTTAGCAAGAGTTGAATGTCATAAAGTGAGTAAAAAGCATAGTTTAAATGTAATGAAAATGAGTGAATCAAATCAAGACAGACATATGCAATGCATTAATGAAACACAGTTTGACATTAATAGATAACTGTTTGAACAAGCAAAAGAAATTACAACCAAAAATTCAAATGAACAGAAGCCTCTTTGTCTGGACTTGTCACTTTAGGTGGTGAGCCTTTGAAGGATGACATAAGAACTCAGTCTGGCCATATTGTGTGAAATCCAAAGCTCCCTCGTCGATCAGGTCTTGAATTTTATTTCTCAATGTCCAGCAGCTATTGGTGTCATATCCAGGGTTGTTGGAGTGGTACGCACATCTTGCATTTGGATTGTACCTTGGGGAGTCTGTGTTGGGATTCTGAGGCGGGTCCCTTAATACAACCAGCTTGGCTTCCAACAGGTGTTGTAGTGCTTGAGATAATGACATGTCAATTTCGGTGAAGCATCTTTCAGATGTATTCCGCCTATGCCGATTACCCTGTTGTTGTTGGAGAGGTTGTTGTTGGGCTCATGACGCAGAAGCAAATTAGAAAGGTGCACTCTCGGCTTCTTGTCTCATGGGAGGCTGAATGATGATTTGATCCCCAATCCTAGGTGTTTGCGCCATTTGGTTACATTCATCCCGATGAAGCTTGTTGATGAGGACCCTCAGCTCTTCTTGTTGTTGTGCCAGATTTTGGATAAGAGCCATCTGGCCCACCAGTTGTCCCATCATTTGGACCTTCATTATGGCTATCTCTGTTTGCAGCCGTTCCAATTGGTCATATTTGTTGCCCTCGGGATTCCCCATGGTCATGACCCTAGTGAGGAGAGCCTTGACTTCTTCTTGCCCCTTGGATAGGTTCAAGAACATCTCTTGAAGTTGAGCGTTTTGAGTCTGGATGTCCTTGATAGTCTTCTCTAGAGCCATCTCTACTGAAATAAATAATAGGAAGATAAGGAAACCTATACGGGAGAAACCTGTCATGATATGATGCATGATATGTGGATGCATGTTTTCAAGGATCTCGCGGGGTAAACACAAGAAACAGTTAGAAGTTGAACTTTGATCAACATCTTTGATTGGAGAACATTGTATTGGTGGATGTCTTTCCACGAGAATCAAGCTCACCTTGTCAAGTGGGTCATAGCCCTTGACTCAAGTTTGTTGTACTTGATCTTTGACGGTGTTTGGTCAGAGGAAAATAAATCCTCTTGCCCCTCGATAGACATCTGGTTCATTGTGAACCTCCATCAAAGACCCTCGAGATCCTTGAAATGGTTATTGAAAATGCTATGGTATGATGTTATGATGTTATGCACAAGTATGCGAAGTAAACAAGCTTATACAAATAATCATGTACACACAAAGAAGACAAATCCTTAGGTTTAGGCTTGCATGGGGTTTTATAGGTAAATACCCTCTTGAAGTGTAGTTGGCTTAAACCTGTCCTAGCAATAGTAACCGGGTTCTAAGGAGCTCAATATCACCGGATTGTTTCCTTGGTCATTGTTTCAGCTCAAGCCTCTTTAATGGCGACCGAAATATTCCAAGAAACCAAACCTCAATGAGTGTAGTATCGAGTATCTACCAACTTCGGACTGCACCAAATCCGGTCATCTCACTACATCCTAAAGGCCAATTTGGTCAAGTAAAGGTTCTAGAAGTTCATTAGTGCTTCATGACATCACTCAGCGGCCCCGTATTCTCTTTCATTAACTCAAAGGCTACCGGTACCCACAAATATGTCACACTAACATAGCTATTGCTTAGACCATATCGGTATACCCCGCACAGTTTCCACAACGTATTTCTATTTACCTATAATGTTTCCCAAATCCGGGTAGAGGATTCAAACCCAAACAAAAGAACCATAATGTAAAGCATACAAGTCAAACAATTTAAGCAAATAAAAGTGATCTAGCCCTAAGGTAACCCCACTTTTAAAAATTCCCTAGCAGAGTCGCCAGTTCTGTGATACGGTGGGAGAACTGACTTGAGGTTTTGCGTTTGTATTCGAAAGTGTTGCGGTTAGCAAGAGTCGCCACCGACTTTTCTTTTATCCAAAAAGGAAAGGTGAAAAAGCACAGGAAAGACCATTAGAGATGTTTTTTGAGTTCGGGGGGTAGATTATGAAAAGGGAAGGTATTAGCACCCTTTTCATCCATGGTTTTCTATGGGCTCTTAGTTACTTGCTAGATCACTTGCTTTTGTTTGAATGTGTGCTTGTGGTGGTGATTTTTGAAAGTATTTTGAAAATGGAACTTTGTAATGGTTCTCGTTTCTATAAGAACGCCTACAAAGTGTTTGTTTTGAAAATAGTTCAAAGGTGTGTTTGTGAGATGTTTTTTTGAAAGTATCTTGAAAAGGGAACTTCGTAATAGTTCTCGTTTCTCTAAGAACGCCTACAAAGTGTTTGTTTCAAAAATAGTTCAAAGATGAGAGTGTGGGTAAAATTTTTGTTGTTGTGAGCAAGCGAGTAACTAAGAGCGAATCTACCTACTCGAAAGGTCTTAAATGTGCTTTTCCTCCTCCTTTAGATGTGGCTATCTTACCATTGATTTGGTAAGAAGCCCCATCGTTGGATGTGAAGGGACGGGAGTTTGGGACGTTTGTATAGTCATAGAAGGCAACATATGGGACGTTTTAGCAATGTCGTTTTAGGGACTAGATCGTTTACCGAAGGCAACATCGAGGGTCATCGAGGGACTACGATCTTTTATCTAGGGTCTTTGCTAAAACGCCCATGCTCGAGGGATATGACTATTTTCTGATAGGCAAAAAAGTGGAGTAACCCTAGGGTGTGCATATGTGCAAAGTGTGTTTGATTGCATGCATTTTTGTCTTTGATTAGGGGTTGTCTACTTTTTATTTTTATCTTTCCATACACAACTAATTACTAGCTGCTGTACCCCAAAATTTGCCCTCCCATATCCCTCAAGATTTGCCAAGAATGATCTTCAAGTTGCTCAAGTTGGCTCAAGGATTGGACAGTCAAGTCACCTCCTAAGGCAGTCAAGTCAAAATTAGGGTTTTGTGTTGCATCAAGGTCCTTACATCCAAATGGCCTCAAGTGCTTCCCAATGTCTTAATATGTTCTTAAATCCATCCATGTCAAATTTCAAGCCTTGCAGAGGAAGTTTGGTCAGTCAATTGCTCAAGAGGCCCAAAAATCGACTGTGCTAGGGCAAAAGTCAATTGTGACCTAAGTACAGTCAAACCTCAATATTTTTTGTCAACATTCTCATTTTTAAGGATAATTCATCATTTGATCAAGGGTTGATCATGATTCATCAAGGATTGCTCAAAATTCATCAAGATTCAAAAGTTTCTAAATTAGGGTTTTGCAGGAAAAGCCAACTCAACTTTGACCAAGCATAAATTTCTCATACTTTATGAGAAATGACCCATAGAAAGATCATTTTGAAGAGGATGCAATTTCATACAATCCATATTCACACCCAAAGATCAAGAAATGCACTCACAAAAAGTTACAAATTTGGACATTATAGGTCATTTTTGAAAGTCAACAAAAACACCTTTTTTGCCAAAGCTTATAACTTGAGCATGGAACATAAAAATTATATGAGACCAAAAGGTTTGATTAGAGGACATCTCAAGGTTTCTTAAAAGTCCAAGAACACTTCCAAAAGTTCAAAATTGAATAAGTTATGCATTGTTGAAGTTGGGCATTTTTCCAAAATTGCCAAAAGTCAACTATCCTCAAAACTCTGATTTTTGACAAAAGGGCCCACTTTTTTCCACTTGATATGGTCTTGTCCTACCACACACGTGTCCCATATTTGATTTCATGGCCATTCATTTATTTTTCTATTTTATTTAATTTTTATTGATTTAATTCATTTATAATCAATATTAAATCAAATAAAATCTAAAAATTGATGAAATAATATCTCTGTGATTTGTACAACTTTCAATTACCATCATGAACCAAATCAAATTCGTATCAAGCTTGGTTATGCAAAAAAAAAATCAGATTTTGCCTATATTTGGAAACTTGATAATGGTGATCATATCAAATCTCAAAACCTTGAATGCACTTGGATAAAAGCCCAACTCTTGACCTAATTCACTTCTAATATACATGTGCAAGCAAGCCAGACCAAGAACACGCATAGGACACTGCTGAAACGGCCAAAAGAAGTTTGAGAAAAAGCTTGAAAAAGTGAAGATCGAAATCAACATTGGAGGCCAATTCAATCCAAAATCACAATGTGGTGTTCTTGCTTGCAATCTCCTGAAGCTATAGCAACCAAAGCCAAGGCCTGAAGCTATCTGAAAAGCGTTGTAAGTGTTCTTGAAAACGGCTCTGAACATGAAATCGAAACCATTCATTATTGCATCCTTTTGATAAACTATTGACATAATCTTGATCCTTATCAAATTTCTAACAAGTCTGCATCATTTAATTTCGTTTTCATGGCCTATAATCATGTACCCGAACCTAGGGTTTTATTGTGTTGTTTTTAGGCGTTTGAATTACAGGGAAAATTGGGCCAAATAATGGTTACAGGGATGACCAGGAGGAAGAGACGGGTGCATTGGTACTCTTAGGTTTCGTTTACATGGCCTGGAGAAGGTTTTTGAGATGCCCTACGAATCTTCCTGCGGATAAAAATCCACAGGTAAATAACCAGAGTGTTTGAGGAAGATGATAACGTGGCTTGTGTCCATTGGTTCATTTGAATCATTAGCGCGTTTTTTTTTCCAGGCATAATTAATTGTTTGTCTTATATTGATTGTTTCCCATTCCACTAACAACTAAGCAGCGTGGATGAGTTGGCCAAAGGAGCGTGTCAATGAGCATTGGGACCTGGGTTCGAATCCCAGGTCCCCCAAAACTTTGATAAATTTTGTTTTCAGGTAATCTCACGCAGCGTTCAAAAACTTGGTCCACCATACGCCTCAGGGATCCACCTGCCAGATGGCTTGCCAATCAAATCTAATGATCCAGATTGAAGGTTCACCATGAACCCTGGTCAACATGCGCCTATGAAATCTCTAAGGTCAAACAGGCTGGTGTTAATGGGCCAAGAATTGCTGATCATGCACCCAAATCAGGCCCCCCCCCCTGAGTATTTCTTTTTACATTTTATTTCTTTTTCCTTATTTATTTATTTTATTATTATTATCATCTTAATTAATTAATTAACCAATTAACTTTTTTTCATAAAATCAGAAAACCTAAAAAATAATATTTTTATTAATTCCATTAATTTTATTTTTTGTAAATAACAATTAATTAATTTATTTAGTTTAAATAGGTTTAAAATTAATATTTTTTTTTGCAATAAATTAAAATTAATTTAGAATTAGGTTTTTAATATTTTTAACCATTCTTATTTTATTTCCTTAAATAATAAAACCCAAAAAATTATTTTCATTTAATTAATTAATTCAATTATTAATTTAGACTAATTTTTAATTCAAAAAATAACAAAAAATAAGCTTTATTTAATAAAAAGGGTCAAAACCCTAAAAAGACACTCCGATTTAATTTTCTCGCGCGCGAATTATTTTTGATCCATATTTCAATATTGTAACTGCTTCGGGAATGTAATAGTTTTTTAAATTAGGATTTTATTTATCGCTTTTATTTACTTTTCGCAATTTAATTTTAAAGGGTTTGTCTTTGGCGGTGTAAATACCCGACGCCTTGTAATAGCTTAGATTTATTTTCCGCAATTTAATTCCCGCACAATATTAACTGTTAGATCTTTGAATAATAGGCAATGCATGACAAGATCAATTTTTAATTTAAAATCAACAGTAGCTCACCATTAACATGTACAAAGATAATATAACTGAAAAACAATACACTCGCACATGCGCACTCTTAGGGTACACCTCACTTGGTTGCCTCGAACGTGGTCATTGAGTATAGGAAGATTTAGAGGTCGCCCTCTTGTCCAAAGATCATACGTTGCCTCGAAACGGTCGCCTCAGATAAAATGATCTAAGACATTAGGGTTACCGCTAAGGCGTCCTAACATTGCTTTAGTGACCACACGTCCCTTAATCAGATTGACCTGAAAACTCCAACGACGATGCTTCCTACTCCACAATAGTGGGATAGCATTGTCTAAAGGACACTTGTACAGTTTAATTCCTTTTTGAGTAGGTAGATGGTTCTTAAGTACTTGCTCCTTTTAAAACAAAATAAAACTTTTCACACTTACACTCCTTTCAAACAAAAATTCTTTTCAAACCCACAAACACAAAGAAAAGCAAACTTTTGAAAACATAATGAGCAAGTACCTAAGAGCCCGTGGATAACCACATATAGAAAGGGTGCTAACACCTTCCCTTTCTATAATCTACCTCCCGAACCCGAGAAATATCTCAAAAAGGAATTTTTCTGTGCTTTTGTCCTTTCCTTGTTGGATAAAATAAAAGACGGTGGCGACTCTTGCTTACCGCGACATTTTGTGAAAACAAACACAAAACGCGAACCAGCATTCCAAAAACAGTCAGTTCTATTCCCACCGATCACAGAACTGGCGACTCTGCTGGGGACATCTATAAGTGGGGTGTAACTTAGGATTAGATCACTATGTTTTCAATTGTATGCTTTGTATGCTTTAATTTTGTGGGCTTGTATCGGAGTTCTATAGATCCTAACCCGGATTTGGGGATACCCTTTAGGTAAGTAGCAATAAAATGTGAGGGATCTGTACGGCGTAGACCGATACAGATGAAGCAGTAGCTACATTGGTGTGGCACCTTGGTCTGTACCGATATCCCTTGTGTTGGAACGAGGAGAATATGGGTCTTCTAAGGAGTCATTAAGCACCAACTGACCTTAGAACCTTAAATTGACCAATTTGGCCATAGAACATTAGCGGTATGCTACACTCATTGAGACTAAACTCTCGTGATGATTCCGGCTGCAAGAAAAGGTTGCTAAACTGGAATTATGACCGATTGAGGGTAGTCAGTGATATTGAGATCCTCTAGAACTCGGTTACTATTTTTAGGACAGGTTTAAACCAACTAAACTGAAAGAGGGTAGTACCTAAGCTCCATGCCAGCCTGAAATCTAAGGGCTCTCAGTGTGACTTGTGTGCCTTTACCATGTTTGCCTTTTGTGGATACTTGTGGTGTGCCTTTACCATGACATCATGACATCATAACATTGCATACATTTTGCATAAGGACTAACCTATTTCAAAGACAAGAGGGTTTCATCTTTGCTCTGTTTTGTAGGTCATCATGATGCCCATGCGTAGGAATACTATCCGGATCAACTTTGTCCAAGTACCTACCCTGCTTAAAGATTTGGTTGTCAGGATTCCATACACTACTTCCTTCATCAGAAGGCATGGTTCTCTCCTCCGTTTGGTCACCTCAAAATTGGACGAACAAATGATGAGTGTTCTGGTCCAATTCTATGATCTGATGTACCATTGTTTTACTTTCCAGGACTTCCAACTGGTTCCTACCCTAGAAGAGTTCTCTGAGCTGCTCGGTATCTCCATTCTGGAACAGACTCTGTTTACTGGTTGGGAAAGGACTCTTAAGCCCGAAGAAATTGCTGCAACCCTTCACTTGACCAAGGAGGAGGTAATGGCTAACTGGGGGACTAGAAGTGGAGCTAAGGGTTTTCTGACTAAGTTTTTGGTTGACAAAGCTAATTACTTCTGGGACAGCTTAGACTTCAAGGCGTACGAGGACATTCTGGCTCTCTTGATTTATGGTCTGGTATTGTTTCCGAATCATGACACTTTTGTTGATATTAATGCCATAAAGATCTTCATCTCTCAGAATACGGTACCCACTCTCTTGGGTGACATCCTTCATCAGCTCTATGCTCGTACTGCCCGAAAGCGGGGAACTTTGATGTGTTGTGCTCCTTTATTGTCGAGGTGGTTTATTTCGCACCTCCCCAAGTCTGTACTGAAGAACAAAGAAGGAATGGGCTGGGCTTATAGGGTGATGTCTCTTTCTAATAATGACATTATCTGGACTCTCAAAGGTATGGATGAGGTGTCTATCATTGATCGTTGTGGAGAGTATCCTAATGTTCCATTGATCGGAATCCATGGAGGAATTTCTTACAATCTGTGTTTAGCTCTCCGTCAGTTTGGAAGGGCCAGAAGAGAAGGGCCTCATGAGATGTTGATGCCTCATATCATCTTTGATTTTCAGGGAGATAGCGACGAGCTGCGTCGTAGATTCATAAGGGCTTGGGACAGAGTTCACCAATCTGACTCACATGAGTTAGGACCAAAGACTTCTCTGCCAATGGAGCCATATCTCAGATGGGTCCGCATCCGTGCCCAGAAGCTAGGTATGCCATATGAAGCTGCCAGGCCTGTTACTCTTGAAGTTGCTAATGAGGAAGGGGTTCTTCCAACTATTCTCCATTCTTATATGCCCACTGACATCGGGGCACTGAAGAGGTCTTGGATGCAACTGCGGGAAGAACGAGATTCTTACCGAGAGAGGTTCAATGAACAAGAGCAAAAGATCCAGAAGCTGACTAGGAAACTGGAGAACGAGCGGATCCTGAATGATTATGTCCGCACTGAGAAGAAGAGACCATGGGAGCATTGATGGACCTTTGATGATTTCTTTTACAGTTTTTATTTTCCTTTTAGTATTTCCATTCTTGTAACGCCTAAGGGAAATTTGTTGAACAATTTAAATTTTTGAAGTTTAAATCTAATAAAGTGTGTTTCCTTTCTTGTTTACAAATTTGAATCTCGATTGTCTTTGAAATCATAAATCATACGCATTTCATCCCATGCACTTCACAAACAGGTACCCTTTTTACAGGTCTCTTATCTTCTTCGCTATTTATTTCAGCAATCATCATGTCTACTGAACCTTCAACTGAGCAAGCTATCAAGGCCCTCCAGGCCCAGAATGCCCAGTTTCAAGAGCTGTTCATGAATCTAGCCAAGGGTCAGCAAGACCTGAAGACCTTGATTCTGAAGGAGAAAAAGAAGAAGAAGAGGACCATCCTGTTCAATACTGGACGCAGGTTTGGAAACGGGCTGCAGAATTAAGTTGATCTGACCACCTCATCTGGAGGGAAGGATAGTCCACAAGAAAGGAGGGCTCCTAGCCCTATTGTCTCCGACAACGAGACGGACTATGATGAAGAACAGTATCCTCCTACTGAGGATAAATACAAACAGCTGGAAGACCGTTTAAGCGCTATGGTAATTCAGAAGGTGCCTGGTCTGGCATTCGAAGATCTAGGTCTATCATCTGGGGTGGTGATTGAAGGGGTGAAAAACACAAGAAGGGGGGGTTGAATTGTAAAACTGAAATCTAAAGCAATTGACAAGATATTTTTATCCTGGTTCGTTTAATCTCAAACTACTCCAGTCCACCCGTCAAGGTGATTTCGCCTCTCTCCAACGAGGTCTTAATTCACTATATTCAACTGAATATTACAGACTGCTTTAACAACTGCTAAAGCCTTCTTGATTCAAACCACAACCCGGTTTGTCAAGGCAACACTTTCTTACAAAGGTATAAAACAATGTGTATGAATGTTTTCTACAAAACTTTATCACAACTGTGATGTATACACAAAATGAAGCTTAGAAACTAGATTGCTAAACAATAATGGAATATCAGAGTATGTGGTTTAGCAAAACTGGTAGAATGAAGATTATGGTTCAGCTTTGTGCGTGTAGAGATTTTGGAGAGCATTAGCCATTATAATCTTCAAAGCCTTGTTTATATAGCACTTGAGAAGATGAACGTTAAACGCAATATTCTTGATTCAATGCTAATAACAAGCTTTCCTTTTTGAGCAGATTTTGTCTAGAATGAGGCCGTTGGAATTAATTAGCTTTTAATGCACAGTACCGTTGCTTCTTTAACGCAGCTTCTGGCTTGGCTCATTCTGATTCTGCTTCGCTGCTGATGAACTATTGTTTCTGTATCAGAGTGTTTGAGCACAGTCTTGTTCATCAAGCTTCAGCATGTACGTGAGTTGATCATCTGATCTTGACGTTCTGATGTGGCAACTTCTGATGCTGGTGTATGAAATCAAATTCTGATGCTGAATAAACGTGATCTTGCTTATGTCAATCAGAGTATCTGCAAGTCAGAACATAATAATTTTAGGCAGCAGATAGTTCAAACATGAAACATTTTAAATACTATATCTTTTCACTTTGTTATCATCAAAACTTAAATATAGGGTAGTAGATTCAAACATTGTTCTAACAATCTCCCCCTTTTTGATGATGACAAAAACTAGATATTTTAAATTAAAATAACGTGAAAAGGTATCTAGAATATGTATCAGAATAAGAAGTAAAAGAATAAGGAGTAAGGAAATACTCCCCCTGAGTTTATTACTTCCCTTTGATTATACGTGTTCTTCAGGATCAGATCTTTTTCTTTCTTTGAACATCAGATTATCAGAGTCTTTGACTTATCAGAGAGCAGAGCTTCAGAGCTTTTCCTGTCAGAGCTTTGCTTTAGATCAGAGTATTAGGTCGATCAGAACTTCATATTGATCAGAGCAACATTGATCAGAGCATCTACATTTTAATCAGAGCTTCTAGTCTTCAGAGTGTCCAGGAGCTTCCTTGTGCCTGTAGACTTTAAACAAAACAGAAAAACATTTCAAGTAATAGAGTTAGAATGTTTGAGAGTTTCTGTCTAGTTAGCCCGTTATTGATTTAAATATCATTCTTGTTCTCCCCCTTTTTGTCAGCAATCAAAAAGTGTTGGTGATGTGCTAAAACCAATTAAGATCAGAAAAACTAATTATATTAAGATAGTTCAGAATCAGAGCAAGAAAATATTACAAAACATAGTCAAAACATAGGAAAACATGAAAATGTCATGCATGAAAAAGATTTAAGGTTGAGGAGGCAAGCGTGTGAACAGGCGCTCCAGCATCGCTTGAATCTTTTCAGAAGTTTCATTTTGCTTATGAACCATGCTGACAACAGTGTCAATCTTGTTGTCCTGCACATCCATTCTTGCTTTCATCTTCTGATCGTTGTCATCCATCCGCTGCTGTAGACGCAAGTCATTCAGCCTTAATTCTTCCAGAGTCTGCCTGTCCAAGGCAGCTTGAGAAGCATCAGAAGGAGGAGGCTTCTCAGAACTTTCAGCAACATCCGCTGCTTGACTTTCATCCTGAATGGTCTTGTCTTCTTCTGATGGTTGCACCGTTGCAGCTTGCTGTTTCTCAGACCAAGATTCACTGTCCAGAGGGAGCACAACTTCCTGAGGCAGCTGACTTTCAACTTCCTTCAGCAGCTTGCTGAAGTTCTGTTGAGCCTGCTCATAGTTGATATCCTGCAACTTGAGGGCTTCAGCACGTACCCATAGTCTGAACTGTGACCAGAGCTGATCAGAAGCAGCTGGGTCAATCATCCCAGGACAGACTTGCTTCAAAGAAGCAATCCATTGCAGCACACCTGTTTCAAAATTCAAAATACCAGAGCCAACATCTGGTTGCTTTGGTTTTGGGATGGCAATTTTGTGTCTTAAATCAGCAAGACGTTCAAGACTGGTTAAGTCAATGAAAGTCCTGCTGGGGTTTTCAGCGGATTTCTGAGAGGCTGTTTGTTTTGGAGGAGGGGTATCAGAGTCAGATATTTCGATTGGAGTAGGTGGTGTTTTGGGAGTTTTTGGAGGTGTTGATTCTTCTGAAGATGGTAACTGGGGCATGACAATAGTGGTTCCACATGGCAACTGGATTGCCAGCGGTGAAGGTTGAGGTGAGTGAGGGTCAGATTTATGAGGAGAAGGGGTTTCAGAATGGTGAAACTCTGTTTGCGGTGAAGGAGGATTTATTTCTGGTTGGGGAGAGGGAGGTGGAATCTCTGATTGCTCAGGGATCAGAGGTTCTTCTGAGAGTGGTTGTTGTTGTGGTTCTGGTTCTGGTTGTTGTTGTTGTTCTGGTTGTGGAGGAGGAACATTTGGTGGTTCAGAGTTTGGTTTAGCAGAGGCATGTTCACGCTCAATATCAGCCAGCACTTGGTCAAGTGCTGTTGTTGTTGAAATTGTTGGTTGTTTGGGGATTTTGGTTCTGGGTCTTCTGAGTAGTAAGGCCTCAGAAGGGTCTTCTTCTTGTATGGTTTCATCAATGGTAGGGATTGGGATTGATATTCTATGGGAGGTTTGAGGAGCAGCAGATGCTGGAATAGTAAAAGATTTTGAAATAGGGGCAGCAGATGAAATACCTCTTTTCTTTGGAGTCTGATGAGATGATCCTTCTGATGGCGCTTTCCTCTTCTTTGTCTTCTTCAGAGTCACTTCTGCTTGGGGTTGACTCAGATCTTTGATCTTCAGCTTTGAACCTGTATCTTCTGCCTTGTACGCATCTGGGTACCTGAGAAACATCTCTGGTTTGGATTCCATTTCAGAAAATACCGGAAAATCACTCAGAGGCACTCTTCTGCTAGAGATATCAGCAGTGGAAGTAGCTCTGGGTTCCTTCTGAATATTTTCTATCAGCTTCATCTTCTTCAGGTTCTTTGCGTTCAGAGGTTTCCCAATTGTTGGTTCAATAGTGCTCAGCTCCTGAGCTTCTATCAGATGTTCAATCAGCCTATTCTCTGTCAGAATATCTGATATAAGCCTTCCAAACGGTATCCAGTCCCTCTTGGTTATTTCTTCTTCTCTTGTTTCTTTCACACTGGTTTTGAGATGGTTGAACAAGAAGTGAGCCAGATTGATCTTAATCTTCTGATCAATAAAGTAGATCAGAAACTGCTGATCCACATTTATATAATCAGGAGAACTTGTTGGTTTCCTGTGGTTGAAGCATCCCAGAACAATCTTAGCCCATACTCTGCAATGATCCTTCAGATCCTTAATTTTGCTGCTGGGCATCCCAAGAGTGAAAATCCTGTTAGCTACCACACCTACATCAGCGCATCTTTCAGCCATGTCCACACAACGGACGCCACCACCACTTTGACCGATTAGCCTTGCAATAAGATCTTCAGAAATCACAATCTTCTTCCCCATGACAGAGGAGATGACTAGATGTTTTGAAACATTGGCGTGAATCCAAAATTCCTTGACCAGCGCTGGGAATGTTGGTCCAACCAACCTATCGAAATACCTCTCCCACTTTTGAGCCCTAATTTCTTCAGTTAGGTCAAAACCATTTTCCTTCAAGCTTTCAAAATCGATGATTAACTCAGAGAGCACTTCAAGGTTCTTCACCGGAGTGAGGAGAGTTCTGAGTGGCACCTGATATTGCTCAGAAGTTGCTTTCTTCTGATTGCCTGCAGAAATGCTGGAGGATGCCATTGTTCACACTAAAAAAGCTTTGAGAATGAATTGAGAAAAAAGTTTTGTAGGAGATGAACTCAGAAATATGCAGAAAATGCTTGAGTGATAGTGAGAAAGCGTAAAGAGTAAGAATGAGAGATTAATGTGCTTAAATAGAGTTTTCAAAATTATTTTGAAAAGATAAACGTTTTTAAGAGAGAGAAAAATAATGATTGCCATTTAAAAAGATGATTACTTTTCATTAAATGCTTGCTGATTTTGGGGGATTTGAGAAAGATACTTAAAAACGGTTACCAGACATGTGTCTCAATGCATCCAATCAGCGCTTTGCCTTCTCAGAAGCGTGCACGCGTTCTGCTTCAGAGATATGCTGATGATTGGATGACACTTGTTTGATGTAGTAATCAGCACGTCTGTCTTTGAGATTAGACTCTCAGATCTTTAGACTTGCATCTGATACAATCTGCATGTTCTATCTTTCTGAAAGGAGATTGATCAGAAGTTCACAGTAAAATAATTACATTCTGAAAGTAAATATATGGAATTAAAACATTTTCATTCTGGGCATACTTTCATGCTGAGATGTTTCAGAATGAAATTAAACCTATCTTCTGAAAGGGGTTTGGTAAAGATATCAGCCCATTGATGGTCTGTATCTATAAATTTTAAGTTCAAAATACCTTTCTGAATATAGTCCCTAATGAAATGATGCTTTATTTCTATATGCTTAGCTCTAGAATGTAAAATAGGATTCTTACTTAAGCAAATAGCAGAAGTATTATCACAAAGTATAGGAATGTTACTCTCAAAAATCTGGAAGTCTTCAAGCTGACTTTTCATCCAGAGCATTTGTGTGCTACATCCTGCTGCTGCTATGTACTCAGTTTCTGCTGTTGACAGAGCAATTGTTGATTGCCTTTTGCTGGACCAAGAGATCAGATTTTCTCCCAGAAACTGGCAGCTTCCAGAAGTACTTTTACGTTCCACTCTGTCTCCAGCAAAATCAGCATCACAGTAGCCTACTAAGCTGTAATCACTAGATTTTCTATAAAACAAACCCAGATTAGTAGTACCTTTCAGATACTTGAAAATTCGCTTAACAGCTGTTAAGTGAGATTCTCTAGGATCTGATTGGAATCTAGCACAGATACAAACACTGAATAATATGTCAGGTCTTGAAGCAGTCAGATAGAGGAGAGAACCAATCATACCTCTGTAGACTTTCTGTTCTACACTTTTGCTTACCTCTTCTCTTTCCAGAATGCACGTGGGATGCATTGGAATCTTTGATGGCTTACATTCTGAGAGGTCAAATTTCTTCAGAAGATCCCTGATGTATTTGCTCTGATGAATGTAAGTTCCTTCTGGAGTTTGATTGATCTGAATTCCTAGAAAGAATTTCAGTTCCCCCATGAGGCTCATCTCAAATTCTGCCTGCATACACTTAGCAAATTTTCTTCCAAGAGAAGGATTAGTAGAACCAAAAATGATATCATCAACATAAATTTGACAGACTAAGATGTCACTCTTAACTGTTTTACAGAATAGAGTAGTGTCCACTTTCCCTCTGGTGAATTCATTTTCAAGCAGAAAGTTACTTAGCCTTTCATACCAAGCTCTGGGAGCTTGTTTCAGACCATACAGTGATTTCTTTAGTTTGAAAACATGTTCTGGATGTTTTGTATTTTCAAAACCTGGGGGTTGGTGAACATAAACTTCTTCTTCTATATAACCATTTAAGAATGCACTTTTGACATCCATCTGATACAGAGTGATGCCTCTATTAACAGCAAATGAAATTAAGAGTCTGATAGATTCTAACCTGGCGACTGGGGCAAAGGTTTCTGTATAGTCTATCCCCTCTTGCTGACTATAACCTTGTGCAACCAGTCGTGCCTTGTTTCTGATGACTTCACCTTGTTCATTTAGCTTGTTTCTGAACACCCATCTTGTTCCAATGACGTTGAATCCTTTTGGTCTGGGAACGAGATCCCATACGTCGTTTCTGGTGAATTGATTCAGCTCTTCTTGCATTGCCAGAATCCAGTCATTATCCAGAAGTGCTTCATCAATAGAAGAAGGTTCAATCAGAGACACAAGTCCCATAAGAGTTTCTTCAGAGTTTCTGAAGCTTGCTCTTGTTCTGATTGGATCTTCCTTTCTTCCTAGGATAGTCTCTTCTGGGTGATCCAAACTGCTTCTGGGTAATCTCTTCTGAGGTTGATCAGCAGCTGTTGTAGGATTTCTAGCAGTGCTCCTTTCAGACGTTGAAGAAATGTCTGTGTTGAGAGCTTCTGATGACTTGTCTTCAGAACCTGCAAATTCAATTTCTATACCTGCAAAAGTTTCATTCTGCTTTGACTTTTCAGAGTCAAGCTTATCATCAAAACGAACACTGATTGATTCTTCCACAATCTGTGTTTCTGTATTGTATACTCTGTACCCTCTTGAGCGTTCAGAGTATCCTAACATAATACACTTCTGTGCCTTAGAGTCAAACTTGTTCAAATAATTCTTTGTATTTAATATAAAGCAAGTACATCCAAATGGATGAAAATATGAAATGTTGGGCTTTCTGTTCTTCCATAATTCATATGGAGTCTTTTCCAGAATAGGTCTTATTGAGATTCTATTCTGAATGTAGCACGCTGTGTTTATTGCCTCTGCCCAGAAAGTCTTAGCAACGTTTGTCTCATTGATCATGGTTCTGGCCATTTCTTGCAATGTTCTGTTCTTTCGTTCTACAACTCCATTTTGTTGGAGAGTTCTAGGACAAGAGAAATCATGCAGAATGCCTTTGTCATTAAAGAATGACTCAAAATCTTTATTTTCAAATTCTCCACCATGATCACTTCTGACTTTAACGATTCTAAGATCTTTTTCATTCTGAACTTGGTTATAGAAGGTAACAAACACAGAGTGTGACTCGTCCTTGTGTCTTAAGAACTTTACCCATGTCCATCTGCTATAGTCATCTACGATTACTAACCCATACTTCTTACCACTGACTGAAGCAGTTTTAACTGGTCCAAATAAGTCAATGTGCAGAAGTTCTAATGGCTTAGAGGTGGAAACAACATTTTTGGATTTAAAAGAAGGTTTTGCAAATTTGCCTTTCTGACATGCTTCACACAGAGCATCTGAATTGAACTTCAAATTAGGAAGTCCTCTGACCAGATTGAGTTTGTTAATCTGAGATATTCTTCTCATACTAACATGCCCCAATCTTCTGTGCCAGATCCACTGCTCGTTGTTAACAGACAGAAGACATTTTACATTCTGACTCTTTAGTTCAGAAAGTTTGATTTTGTAAATGTTGTTTTTCCTCTTACCATTAAACAGGATAGTCCCATCTTTCTGACTAACAGCTTTACATGATTTTTGATTAAAGATTATATCATAACCGTTATCACTTAATTGACTTATGGATAACAGATTATGCATCAATCCATCTACTAGCAGAACATTATTAATAGAGGGAAGATTTCCATTACCTACAGTTCCAGAGCCAATGATCTTTCCCCTCTGATTGCCTCCAAAGCCAACGTGGCCTCCAGGCTTAAGTTCCAGGCTTTGGAACATATGCCTTCTTCCCGTCATGTGTCGTGAGCAGCCAGAGTCCAGGTACCATGACTGGTGTTTCTGACTTGCTGCTAAAGATATCTGCAACATGTATTATTTTATCCTTAGGTACCCATATTTTCTTGGGTCCTGACTTGTTAGTTTTACCAAAACTCTGGTTGAATTTTGGTTTCACAGAGTGCTTACTGCTAGTATATTTGATGTCGTGTGTGTGACCATACACAAAGTGTGAATTTAGAGGAGTGTGTTTAATGGTTAAGTCCATGACATTCTTTGGTGTAGGAACCTTACCTTGGTATCCTATTCCTTTCCTGCCGTTTCTGCTAACTCCATAGATCATTGAAGCCATTCTGCTTCTATCTATGCTTTTAGCTAGGAACTTTTGGAAACTGTGATCATACTCCTTGATGATCTCATCAGCATTGCTGGGAGTTTCAGAAATTGGTTCCTTCTGAGAGTTTTGTAAAGTGTTTTCTAATTTTGAAATTTTATCTCTCAGCTCAGAATTTTCCAATTTGAGACTCTCAGACTTATTAGAGTCAGATTCAAGATTCCTTTTCAGGTCTCTGAATTTAGCTCTAATCTGCTGATAACGTTCCAGAATTTCATTGAGGCTTTCAGCAAGTTCAGCCTTTGTAAAGTTAACAGCGAAGTTAGGAAATACCTCTTCTGTGTCTGATTCTGAGTCTGATTCAGAAGCTTCACTATCTTCTGAAATGTTTGCCATGAGAGCTATGTTTGCCCTTTCATCATCTGATTCTGAGTCAGCTTCAGACGAGTCAGAGTCATCCCATGTGGCCATGAGACTTTTCTTCTTCTCTCTTCCAAACTTCTTTTTGGGCTTTTCCCTCTGAAGCTTTGGGCAGTCACTCTTGTAGTGTCCTTGCTCATTGCACTCATAGCAGATGATGTCTTTTGTGTTTGGCTTCTTGCTACTGGAGGAGCCTTCAGATCTTCTGTATCCAGAGGAAGAATCTGTCCTTCTGTATCTGGAAGAAGACTCGTTCTGATCAGATCTTCTGGGATTCCTGAACTTCCTTTGTCTTTGCTTCCATAGTTGATTTACTCTTCTGGAGAGAAGGGAAAGTTCGTCTTCTTCTGATGAGGATCCATCAGATGTTTCTTCAACTGCCTGCAAAACTTTAGACTCAAATTTTCTGTTAGATTTTAATGCTAAAGGCTTACCTTGCTTCTGAGGCTCATCAGCTTCTAGCTCTATCTCATGACTTCTGAGGGAGCTTATAAGTTCCTCCAGAGTGATTTTGTTGAGATCTTTAGCTAGCTTCAGAGCAGTAACCATAGGCCTCCACTGCTTGGGTAAACTTCTGATTATTTTCTTGACATGATCAGCAGTAGAGTATCCTTTGTCCAGAACTTTGAGACCAGCTACCAGAATCTGGAATCTAGAGAACATAGTTTCAATGGATTCAGATTCTTCCATTTTGAACGCCTCATACTTCTGAATGAGCGCCAGAGCTTTTGTTTCTTTGACCTGAACGTTGCCCTCGTGCGTCATTCTGAGAGAATCAAAGATATTTTTTGCTGTGTCTCTGTTGGAGATCTTTTCATACTCAGTATAGGAGATGGCACTGAGGAGTATGGTTCTGGCTTTGTGGTGATTCTTGAAGTCACGCTTTTGTTGATCAGTCATTGATTTTCTATCAATCTTCTGACCACTTGCATTCACAGGGTGCGTGTATCCATCTGTCACCATATCCCACAGATCAGCATCATGTGCTAGAAAGAAGCTTTCAATTCTGTCTTTCCAGTAATCAAAGTTTTCTCCATCAAAGACTGGAGGTTTGCCACTGAATCTGTCTCTGTCCTCATTGTTGTCATTGCTGATGTGAGAATTGTTTCCTGCCATTTGTGTTTTTCTGACGCTGGATCTTGTACTGACACGGTTAAGTGTTTTAGCTCAGAACCAGGCGCTCTGATGCCAATTGAAGGGGTGAAAAACACAAGAAGGGGGGGTTGAATTGTAAAACTGAAATCTAAAGCAATTGACAAGATATTTTTATCCTGGTTCGTTTGATCTCAAACTACTCCAGTCCACCCGTCAAGGTGATTTCGCCTCTCTCCAACGAGGTCTTAATTCACTATATTCAACTGAATATTACAGACTGCTTTAACAACTGCTAAAGCCTTCTTGATTCAAACCACAACCCGATTTGTCAAGGCAACACTTTCTTACAAAGGTATAAAACAATGTGTGTGAATGTTTTCTACAAAACTTTATCACAACTGTGATGTATACACAAAATGAAGCTTAGAAACTAGATTGCTAAACAATAATGGAATATCAGAGTATGTGGTTTAGCAAAACTGGTAGAATGAAGATTATGGTTCAGCTTTGTGCGTGTAGAGATTTTGGAGAGCATTAGCCATTATAATCTTCAAAGCCTTGTTTATATAGCACTTGAGAAGATGAACGTTAAACGCAATATTCTTGATTCAATGCTAATAACAAGCTTTCCTTTTTGAGCAGATCTTGTCTAGAATGAGGCCGTTGGAATTAATTAGCTTTTAATGCACAGTACCGTTGCTTCTTTAACGCAGGTTCTGGCTTGGCTCATTCTGATTCTGCTTCGCTGCTGATGAACTATTGTTTCTGTATCAGAGTGTTTGAGCGCAGTCTTGTTCATCAAGCTTCAGCATGTACGTGAGTTGATCATCTGATCTTGACGTTCTGATGTGGCAACTTCTGATGCTGGTGTATGAAATCAAATTCTGATGCTGAATAAACGTGATCTTGCTTATGTCAATCAGAGTATCTGCAAGTCAGAACATAATAATTTTAGGCAGCAGATAGTTCAAACATGAAACATTTTAAATACTATATCTTTTCACTTTGTTATCATCAAAACTTAAATATAGGGTAGTAGATTCAAACATTGTTCTAACAGTGATTCCCCATAAGTTCAAGGCACCTGCCTTTGCCAAATATGACGAAGTTTCCTGTCCAAAGTTGCACCTCCTGTCATATGTGAGGAAGATCCAACCTTACACTGCTGATAAGAACTTGTGGATCCATTTCTTTCAAGACAGTCTCTTAGGGACTCAGCTTGAGTGGTTCTATCAGTTGGACGGAGCCAGTATCCGCAGCTGGGAAGATTTGGCTACTGCATTTTACAGGCAGTATCAGTACAACTCCGACCTTGCTCCTACGCGTACCCAACTCCAGGGTATGTCAATAGGAACGGGTGAAGGATTTAAAGAGTATGCTCAAAAATGGAGAGGCCTTGCCAGAAGGGTGTGTAGCAATAAAAAATGTAGCGGGGTAAATCGGAGATCGAACTATTAATTAATTCGTCTCACAAAAGCAAGAGTCGCCACCGCGCTTTATTATTTCCAAGGGAAAAGGGGAAAGAGCGAAATAAAACCCTAAAGTATGCAATGTAAATAATACTTTTAAAAGTAATGAAAATACAAGGCGTTTTTGAAAAGAGGTCTATGGTTCGGGGGTTGGTTATACAAGGGGAAGGTATTAGCACCCAATGTATCTATAGTATTCTATAGGAACCTTTTGAAATATCTGTTTTTTTGAAATTTGTTTGTTTGATTGAAATAAATTGTTTTGGCCAAAAAAGGGGTACGGACGGGTTTTTGAAGATACGACGACCTAATGTCGATGTTTTGACTTAAACGGTATGAGTTTTGAAAAAATTGAATGTTTGGGGAAAAATTATCTTAAGTTTTAATGAAATGAAGGTATTCGCGTGATTGGATTTGAGGACATGAAGTCAACAAATTTAATCATTTTTCTCTTGGATTTAGACGTAAACAGAATAACTATGTAAATACTGAATAATCAAACAGGAAATTAGATAGATAATGATTAAGTAGCTAAGTGATACATAACCACAACAATGATTAAATAACAGACTAAATGGTGTGAACATGCATTTTTATATTTTTGTTTAATATGTACAAAACAAGAGAATTTAATTAAAGAAAAGAAAATGTTTTTAAATTCTATTTTTTTAATGTATTTTTTAGTATTAATATGCAAATAATAAAATATACCAATGTCTTATACTAATTCAAATATTTTAACTAATCTTTTTATATACAAAGTCTTAATTAATAAATAAACAAAAATATTGTTCATTAGGAATTAATATAAATAAAATTAATATATTCAAGTAAATTATATATGGAAAATGGTTTATATTATTTAGAATTATAAAAGAAAGGTAAATCAAATTTGATTTATGAATGTTTAAAACAAAAGTGAAAGAAAAAAATGAATGGGCCAAAGAGTTTTTAAGGGCCCAAATAAAAAACAAACAGAAACGGGATGGGGGTGTTTTAATGGAATTCGTTTGGGTTTTAGGCCTAGGAAACGGGTTATGGCCCATTTAATTGAAACAAAGTTTTTTAGGGTTATTAATTTTTGTTTCATTTGGGGACGGCTTTAAGGTTACAGAAACGGCACCACTACTCCTCGTTCTTGATTCGTCTTCGTCTTTCTTCTTCTTCTCTCAAGCCAAAAATGTCCAGGACAAATCCCTTTGCCTCAAAGTTGCTAGCGCCACCAACTGCATCTCCTTCTCCATGGGTCGCTCGGTGATATAGTGCGAAGGTGACGATTTCGTTCTTTAACGCGTTAGGGTTTTTATGATTTTGCATGTTTATGATTTTGTATTCACTTGATTCTGACTCTAGCTTCAATATGTTGTTTCTGTCAAGGTGTACAAAAAGGGAAGGAAAGAGGTTATATTACCTTGACGGAGGAGGGGAATGAGTGGTGGTGGAGGCGCTCAGGCGGCTGGACGACGAGGAGGCAGTGACATGAACTTGCTTGGATTCCTGGTATTTGTATTACTCCTGATTTTTTTTAGTTGCTTGAGTTGCCTTGGATAATATTGGTTCAGTGCACTTCTTTATCTCCTTCTCGCTCGTTTCTGTTGCCTTGTATGCTTGCTTAGTATACTGTATGATTTTTGATGATGAACCCCTCTTGGTTCTGAGAACTTCGCTTGAACTAGATCCTGTTTCACTTCTTTTCTTCTTCCTTCTGGTTGCCTTCTGTATGCTTGGCTTATGTTCGATATTTGCTTGTTGGTATTGAGTTTCCTTGCTTCTGTTTGCCCAGTGATGAAGATTTTTCTGAGGGCTTAGGGTTGTTTCATTTTTGGGTTTCCCTGTGTGCTTGGATATGGTTCTGGCTTATTGGTTTTCAGTTTTGACAGGTTGATGGTTTATAGAGGAGTTGGAACTATGGCTTGACAGTAGGTTTGACAGGGTATTGTTTATTGGTTTTTTTAACTTGACATGATTGTTGGTTAAGGATGGACATGTTTGATGGCTTGGGGGGCCTTAACAGGTTGTTTGTGCTGTTTGATGGTTAAGGCTGGACATGATTACTGATGGTTAATGATCTATGGCTTGACTTGGCTTTCTCGTATGATGTGCTTGAGGTAGCAGCTTATACTGTTTTTTTTAATGGTTAATGGCTTTTACAGGTTTCAACAGGTTATGGTTTTGAAAGGCTTAAGGCTTTGGCTGGGCAGCTTAGTGTTTACTGGTTTTTTTAACTTGACATGATTGTTGGTTTAAGGTTATACTTCAGGCAGGTTGAAGGCTTGACATGGCTAAGGTTTTTTTTGGCTTGGTGTTACAGGTTATCGTTTAAGGCTTGAGACAGCAGGTTGTATATTTTTGGATGCAGGTTCTTGAGGTTTTTGGTATTTTTAGAATAGGCTTCAAACAGGTTTTTCAACTCTGGCCTTTGCTTGAGAAGTTTGTGTTGTTATAATATCCGTTGGTTGGCTTGGCTTTGGGTGGTTCAGGTTTTTGACAGTCTTGTCTTTTTCCTTTTCCTTGTTTATGACTGTGTTAGCAGTTTTATCTATTTTCCTATGCTTCTTTTTCTACTGTGTTACTGCAGTTTTGTTTTCTATATCCTTTCTGCCTAAAGCCAAAACCTGTAAACCCAATTCTTTTCTCTCTTCTCTCTCCTTAGTACAACTTAGACATTAAAATAATGTTATGTACTTTAGTTCTGAAAAAGCAATGGCTGGAAAATGATGAAATTGGAAATATTTGGCTTGCATATATGGTTTTAATCTGCATATTCCCTTCTTTGGCTTTCCTGCATCTGTTACAGTATAGAGGAGCCTTTGTATTGACATACTTCCATACTTTTGGACAGTTTACGTTGGACTTTGTTTTTTTGAAAACGTGACTTTGACTTGCATATGCTGTTGGTTTTGAAATATGCAGTTTTTGACAATTGAAATGTGCAATTAATTTTGAACTATGCAGTTTACAATTGAAATGTGCAATTAATATTTATCAATAAATATTCATCCCTTTTTGTGAACCGGGAGAAATCCCGTGATTTGCAAAGAGGGTAAAAACTGATTCCGGCCGTTTGCTTTTAATGATGAACTCTAAATTAATTGTCTGCTTTTAATTATCTATCTATTTCTGACTTTTTCTTTAATTATTCTTTGCAGGTAAAATCAAAAGTGCATCAAAGAAGTATTGGATAAAAGATGAAGATTTAGAATTTAGAAAAATTAGGATAGTTTTTTATTTCACTTTAAACATTTGTACAATTATCATTGTAAATACTTAGTAAATAAATACGGTATTTAAACAACAATTGTAACAATTAGAATAAAGATGAATAAAACTCTATTATTTTACCGGTTAATTTTTTTCTTCTTTCCAATTATTTACTTTATCATTTATAATTCTTTAAATTATAATAATTGAAAATAAATTCCAACTATTTAAACTCAGAATAATAAATGATTAAATAAACATTGTTTTAACATTGATCAATTAATAAACTTCTTTTCAAACATTTACTTTATTATTTATAATTCTTTAAATTATAATAAATGAAAATAAATTCCAATTATTTAAACGCAGAATAATAAATAATTAAATAAACATTGTTTTAAGCATTGATCAATTAATAAACTTGGCGTTTCAAAAAATAATCAGCTCTTAATTTCTAAAGAAAAGTTGTAGTTGTTGTCAAGGAGAATCATAGGTAAAATAACAACTAAAAAATTGTCGAAATTTGAAAAAGTTATGAATTTTTAAAATCTGCTTTAAAAATTGATAAAATAGGTCAAATCGCTTGTGAACGCTTGCAATGTAATGATGCAGATGGGAGATGGTATCTTAGGTCAAAATTTGGGGTACAACAGCTGCCCCTATTTAAGTTTCTTCTATCCGGAGATATGAAGATTAAAATCTTCGTCTCGACGAGATTGAAGGTACTTAAATACATAATACGCAAATTTTTGCCCTAAGATACCGCCATTATGTTTGATATGAATGTAGTGATTGAATTCACAGAGAAAGATATTGTATGAAAACAAGATAATGCGGGAGAAATCAAACACCAACAAAACGCAGGGACATAGATTATACACTACTGGGGAAATGAGCCATCGACTTCAAATAATAGACTCTTGACGGCGAATAAAAATTTGAGAGAATACGACTTCTGACCCTAACAAAGAAGGCATCTTGCATAGGCCATAAAACAGATTATTGACCCAAAATAACAGTGAGTTCACAACTTAAGGTCAAAGATAGACAAAAAGTATCAATTTTCTGGCGACGGATTACCGACTTCTGAAGGTAAAGATTCATAACAAACTTCTCTGCGAGATTTCCGGAGATATACTCATTAATGCTGAAATAATAATATGGTTGCAGATACACAAGCTGCTCAAATAAAGAAGCTGCCACTTGCTGTCTTCCAAAAATACTATGACATACAAGCTGCTCAAATAAAGAAGTTGCCACCTATTGTCTTCCAAAAAAAACCATGACATACAAGCTGCTCAAATAAAGAAGCTGCCACTTGCTGTCGTCCAGGGATGTCAATAACATACAAGCTGCTCAAATAAAGAAGCCGCCACTTACTGTCTTCCAAAAATACTATGACATACAAGCTGCTCAAATAAAGAAGCTGCCACTTGCTGTCGTCCAAGGATGTCGATAACATACAAGCTGCTCAAAATAAGAAGCCGCCACCTGCTGTTTCCGGTAAAAAATCAATAACACGCAAGTTGCTCCTGAAGAGACCGCCGCTTGCCGTTTTCCAAAAATAATAACGCACAAGTTACTCATGAAGAGACCGTTGCTTGTCGTTTTCCAAAAAATAATAACGCACAAGTTGCTCATGAAGAGACCGCCGCTTGTCGTTTTCCAAAAAATAATAACGCACAAGTTGCTCATGAAGAGACCGCCGCTTGTCGTTTTCCAAAAAATAATAACACACAAGTTGCTCATGAAGAGACCGCCGCTTGTCGTTTTCCAACGATGTCTATAACGTACAAGTTGTCATGAAGAGACCGTCGCTTGTCGTTTTCTGAAGAATAACTCAGAAGGAAATTGCGATGATATTGGCAGAGAATAAAATCTTCGTCAAAGAGAAACAATGAATCAATCCTTCCCGAGGAGATCACATACTTAAATGCACAAAATAAATGCATCATCCGTCTAGGTGGCGACTTCACTGGGGAAAATTATGAGATAGCCTATGCAAGAGACAATAACTCCCTCCAGGAATAAACCAGAGAGAAAACAGTCAAACAAGACTCCACCCAATGAGAAAGTAACTTGATCGGGGGATTCATCCTATCCAGAAATGGACAGGGTAGGCTAGATCAAAAAAATCATCCACGAGGATTAGCTCAGTTGGGGACTTTAGAAAGGAAGCACATTTTCTGCCTAAGCTACCCTTCTACTCGGAAAGAACATGTACATTGTCTTAATAAACAAAGTATACAAACCAAAATCAACGACAAATGTGAATATGCATGCGTGATATAAGTGTAAATAAGTAAATGAATGTTATGTTGACAAAACGAACAGATGGAATAATCTGAAGACAATAAGACGTCACGACATAATAGATACTCGGCCAATCTTAAAAAAAAGACGGAAAATAACTGGAACTGGAACCACAAAGCAACGTCAGAGCGTATCACGCTACAAGGCTCAAGTCTTCTGAGGAGAAAAGCCTTCCAATCTAGACTTCTAATACCAATAGACTACTGGCATGAGACAAAGCGTACCACACTTTAGAAATCGCCCAAATAAAGGTAACCAAAACAACGCTTAACTGGAACAACTGGGGAATCACCAAACTTAGTACCACGAGAAACGCAAGTTTACACGACCAACATCTCATGACGATTTTGAAATAACACATGTTCATCATGCAAGGATAAATTACTGTATTGTTTTGCATTTCATGGCTTGACCATCCTCGGAACAACTGTTAATATTCCTTTCATTATTCACGACACATTTTTAAAATAAGAATACTTTAAATAACTTTGTTTCAAATATTTCCGTAAAATTAATTTTTTTCCCACAAAAGGTAAATGCTCAAATTTCATTAATAAGATGGTAGTTCTCTAACAACGCGACTCCAACGGCTTACAAAAGTTTGGGAAATAGTACATGAAAGAAAAAGGTTACACAAAAACAATGATCACTATTCTCCCTAACAACTTCGAATTCCGAAATGTGTTCAAATGCCAAGACTGGTATGACCAAAAGCTTGCCTAAGCCGCCCTTTCGGGTTTTCAACTTAGCAAACTGTCAACTCAAACCTAAGCGAAATACTTCTTGACTGCATCGGCGTTCATGGAACGCGGGAGCTCTTCACCGTCCATATTTGTGAGAATCAAGGCACCTCCAGAGAAAACTTTCTTAACGTCATAAGATCCTTCATAATTCGGAGCCCACTTGCCCCTAGAATCAGGTTGGAAAGATAATATCTTTTTGAGCACAAGGTCACCTTCTCTGAACTCGTGTGGTCGAACCTTCTTATCAAAAGCCTTCTTCATTCTCTGCTGATATAATTGACTGTGACACAATGCTGTCAATCTCTTTTCTTCAATTAAATTCAACTGATCATATCTACTTTGACACCATTCAGCCTCAGAAAGTTTAGCTTCCATCAACACTCTCATAGACGGAATCTCAACCTCCACGGGGAGTACTGCTTCCATACCATAAACTAGGGAAAATAGGGTTGCGCCTGTTGAAGTTCGAACTGAAGTACGGTATCCATGTAAAGCAAACGGAAGCATTTCATGCCAATCTTTATAAGTTACCACCATCTTCTGGACAATCTTTTTGATGTTCTTGTTAGCAGCTTCAACAACCCCATTCATCTTCGGCCTGTAAGGAGAAGAATTATGATGTTCGATCTTGAACTCTTCACAAAGCTCTCTCATCATCTTGTTATTCAAATTTGAACCATTATCAGGGATGATCTTGCTCGGGATACCGTATCGACAAATGATCTGATTCTTGATAAATCTGACTACCACCTGTCTGGTTACATTAGTGTAAGATGCTGCTTCCACCCATTTAGTAAAATAATCGATCGCTACCAAGATGAAACGATGACCATTTGAAGCTTTGGGTTCAATCATTCTAATCATATCAATGCCCCACATAGAGAAAGGCCAAGGTGAAGAGATAACATTTAGGAGAGTCGGTGACACATGCATCTTGTCCGCATAAATCTGGAATTTATGACATTTCTTCACATATTTGCAGCAATCAGATTCCATCGTCATCCAATAGTAACCAGCTCTCAACATCTTTTTAGCCATCGCATGTCCGTTAGCATGAGTGCCAAAGGATCCTTCATGTACTTCTTGCATCAGCATGTCTGCTTCATGTCTGTCTATGCATCTGAGTAGGACCATGTCATAATTCCTCTTATACAAAACTTCTTCATTGAGGAAGAAACTGCTTGCTAATCTTCTCAACGTCTTCCTATCTTTATTGGATGCCCCAGGCGGGTACTCTTGAGTTTGAAGAACACGTTTAATGTCATAGAACCACGGTTTGTCGTCGGTGACCTCTTCTACTGAGAACACATGATCAGGTCTATCGAGGCGCATAACCTGGATTGTAGGCACATCGTTCTAACCATTCACTTGAAACATCGAAGACAAAGTAGCTAAAGCATCAGCCATTTGGTTTTCATCTCTAGGGATATGATGTAATTCCACTTTGTTGAAGAAAGTTCACAATCTTCTAGCATAATCTCTGTAAGGGATTAAACCAGGATGACGAGTCTCCCATTCTCCTTTGATTTGATTAATTACCAATGCCGAATCTCCGTAAATATCAAGAATCTTAATCCTTATATCCACTGCTTCTTCGAGACCCATAATACATGCCTCATATTCAGCCATGTTGTTCGTGCAGTCAAACTTCAATCTCGCCGTGAACGGGATATGAGTACCTCGGGGAGTGACGACGATTGCTCCAATTCCATTTCCATAAGAGTTCACAGCTCCGTCAAATATTAAACCCCAATGGGATTCGGGATCAAGTCCTTCTTCGGGTAACGGCTCTTCACAATCTTTAGCTTTCAAGTACATAACATCTTCATCTGGGAAATCAAACTTGATGGACTGATAATCGTCAATTGGTTGGTGAGCCAAATGGTCGGCTAAAATACTCCCTTTGATTGCTTTCTGAGTGTGATACTCAATGTCATATTCGGATAACAACATCTGCCAACGGGCTATTCTTCCAGATAAGGCGGGCTTCTCAAAGATATACTTGATCGGATCCATTTTGGAGATTAACCAAGTGGTGTGGTTAATCATATACTGGCGCAGACGACGAGCAGCCCAAGCTAAAGCACAACAAGTTTTCTCAAGCAATGAGTATCGAGACTCACAGTCTGTGAACTTCTTACTCAGATAATATACGGCATGTTCCTTTCTTCCAGTCTCATCTTGTTGACCAAGCACACATCCCATGGAATCTTCCAATATAGTCAGGTACATAATCAAAGGTCTTCCTTCCACCGGAGGAATCAAAATGGGAGGTTCAAGCAAATATTCTTTGATGCTATCAAAAGCTCTCTGACAATCCTCTGTCCACACACATCCTTGGTTCTTTCTGAGAAGCTTGAAAATCGGCCCACAGGTAGCAGTCATATGAGATATAAATCTAGAAATATAGTTCAGTCTCCCAAGGAATCCTCTTACTTGTTTTTCCGTCTTGGGTGCGGGCATTTCCCGAATAGCTTTGACTTTATCAGGATCTACCTCAATACCTTTCTGACTGACAATGAAACCCAGAAGTCTTCCAGAACGAACACCAAAAGTTCACTTGTTGGGATTCAGACGGAGTTTATACTTTATCAAATGCTGGAATAACTTCAATAAATGTTCCAAATGATCTTCTTCAGTTTGTGATTTGGCAATCATGTCATCTACATACACTTCTATCTCTTTATGCATCATGTCATGGAACAAAGCAGTCATGGCCCTTTGGTATGTTGCACCAGCATTCCTCAAACCAAACGGCATAACCCGATAACAAAATGTTCCCCAAGGTGTAATGAAAGATGTCTTCTCCATATCTTCTGGTGCCATCTTGATTTGATTGTAACCAGAGAAACCATCCATGAAAGAAAATACTTTGAACTTTGCGGTACTATCGACCAATACGTCAATGTGCGGTAATGGGAAGTCATCCTTTGGGCTAGCTCTATTCAGATCTCTATAGTCTACACACATTCGAACTTTGCCATCCTTCTTTGCAACATGCACTATATTGGCTAACCATTGAGGATAGACCGATGTAACAAGGAAACCTACATTAATTTGTTTTTGAACTTCTTCTTTGATCTTGTCAGCCATATCGGGACGAGTCCTTCTCAACTTCTGCTTAATCGGCGGACATTCAGGTCTCAACGGTAAACGATGCTCCACAATATTGTTGTCCAAACCTGGAATATCTTGGTAGGACCAAGCGAACACATCAACATACTCTTTGAGAAGCTCCAACATTTTCTCTTTGACCTCTGGGATGAGCAATGCTCTGACCTTGACTTCCTTTTTATCTTCTTCATCACCCAAATTGATCATCTCTATAGGTTCTTCAAACGGCTGAATAGTCTTTTCATCGTGCTCAAGCAAACGGGAAATTTCATCAGGAATCTCTTCACTATCCTCTTCTTCGGCTCTGAACACATGGAATTCAAAGTTGGGAGAGGGCATAGGATCATTGTTTTCAATGGTTAAGTCATGGATTAATCTGCACATATGATTATGCTTTATTTTAGAAATCGATTAATATGAATGTTGTACAAATGAAACAAAATATTATTATATTTTCCTATTACTACCAATTAATTTTCATTACTATTTCCCAGAAAAAGTGAAAAAATAAAACAGTAGTGGACAAAATAACATTTTTATTCATGAGGGGAAATACTTGAAACAAAGAGCCCAGAAATTTTCTCTTTTGCCTTGGGCAGAGCAAAAGAATTTACTTTCAACATAGCCCGACACAAATATTTTTCGCCTTGGGCAGAGCGAAATTTTTTCAAAAATAAAACAAAACATTACTCAGAAATGTGCATCACAACAGGAACATCAACAGCAATCCAGTTCTGGAAAAACCACTCCATGCGTTACAAAATCCAGTTTCAGAAAACATGTGAAGTGGAATCGGATGATGCATGATATGCGATGCAAATGATCGTTCATTTTGATAGTTTTTTTTCAAAAAATGTTGATGGATGCATGGATGAATGATAATGCACCAATTACACACAAGTTCACAAACATGGGGTTCAAAGGTTCAACGTTTCGAGCATGGAGTCAAAGGTAAAGCCCACCCCAAGGTATGTACTAACGGTTTAATCACACCTGTAAGACAAGGTTCTAAGATTTCCCAGAGTCTACATTCCTCCTTTGGATATTACCAACGTCTTGATTACTCAATAATTAGCAATATTCTCAAGAGAAACTCGTCCGAGCGTAGCATCGCGTAACAATTACTTCCGGATTACTCGGTTATAATCTCCGCGCTACACCTAAAAGGCCAAGATGGGCCAGGGTTCTACGGTTCTCAATTTCTCTGGCTCCCAGGTCGAAAATAATAATGTCTTCCCGATTACTCGGTAAACAAATATTATGTTCAAAAGGGCCTTCCATTGAGTGGGGGATCTCATGCCTCCTTCTTCGGGATTACTCCCTCAAAGTTAACATGACTATACCGCCCGTCCTATTCTTAAGTGTAACTTAATCCTGGTATAGGATTCGTCCTTTGCAAAAAAACCCAAACAACCCCAATTTAAACACATAATCAAACAAATCAAATAATAATAAAACAGATAAAACAAACTAGGCTTAACCCACTTAGGAATGGACCAGCAAGAGGTCAATCTGTCTCCAGCAGAGTCGCCAATTCTGTAGCGATAAAAAATGTAGCGGGGTAAATCGGAGATCGAACTATTAATTAATTCGTCTCACAAAAGCAAGAGTCGCCACCGCGCTTTATTATTTCCAAGGGAAAAGGGGAAAGAGCGAAATAAAACCCTAAAGTATGCAATGTAAATAATACTTTTAAAAGTAATGAAAATACAAGGCGTTTTTGAAAAGAGGTCTATGGTTCGGGGGTTGGTTATACAAGGGGAAGGAATTAGCACCCAATGTATCTATAGTATTCTATAGGAACCTTTTGAAATATCTGTTTTTTTGAAATTTGTTTGTTTGATTGAAATAAATTGTTTTGGCCAAAAAAGGGGTACGGACGGGTTTTTGAAGATACGACGACCTAATGTCGAAGTTTTGACTTAAACGGTATGAGTTTTGAAAAAATTGAATGTTTGGGGAAAAATTATCTTAAGTTTTAATGAAATGAAGGTATTCGCGTGATTGGATTTGAGGACATGAAGTCAACAAATTTAATCATTTTTCTCTTGGATTTAGACGTAAACAGAATAACTATGTAAATACTGAATAATCAAACAGGAAATTAGATAGATAATGATTAAGTAGCTAAGTGATAGATAACCACAACAATGATTAAATAACAGACTAAATGGTGTGAACATGCATTTTTATATTTTTGTTTAATATGTACAAAACAAGAGAATTTAATTAAAGAAAAGAAAATGTTTTTAAATTCTATTTTTTTTATGTATTTTTTAGTATTAATATGCAAATAATAAAATATACCAATGTCTTATACTAATTCAAATATTTTAACTAATCTTTTTATATACAAAGTCTTAATTAATAAATAAAAAAAATATTGTTCATTAGGAATTAATATAAATAAAATTAATATATTCAAGTAAATTATATATGGAAAATGGTTTATATTATTTAGAATTATAAAAGAAAGGTAAATCAAATTTGATTTATGAATGTTTAAAACAAAAGTGAAAGAAAAAAATTAATGGGCCAAAGAGTTTTTAAGGGCCCAAATCAAAAACAAACAGAAACGGGATGGGGGTGTTTTAATGGAATTCGTTTGGGTTTTAGGCCTAGGAAACGGGTTATGGTCCATTTAATTGAAACAAAGTTTTTTAGGGTTATTAATTTTTGTTTCATTTGGGTACGACTTTAAGGTTACAGAAACGGTGCCGCTACTCCTCGTTCTTGATTGGTCTTCGTCTTTCTTCTTCTTCTCTCAAGCCAAAAATGTCCAGGACAAAGCCCTTTGCCTCAAAGTTGCTAGCGCCACCAACTGCATCTCCTTCTCCATGGGTCGCTCGGTGATATAGTGTGAAGGTGACGATTTCGTTCTTTAACGCGTTAGGGTTTTTATGATTTTGCATGTTTATGATTTTGTATTCACTTGATTCTGACTCTAGCTTCAATATGTTGTTTCTGTCAAGGTGTACAAAAAGGGAAGGAAAGAGGTTATATTACCTTGACGGAGGAGGGGAATGAGTGGTGGTGGAGGCGCTCAGGCGGCTGGACGTCGAGGAGGCAGTGACATGAACTTGCTTGGATTCCTGGTATTTGTATTACTCCTGATTTTTTTTAGTTGCTCGAGTTGCCTTGGATAATATTGGTTCAGTGCACTTTTTTATCTCCTTCTCGCTCGTTTCTGTTGCCTTGTATGCTTGCTTAGTATACTGTATGATTTTTGATGATGAACCCCTCTTGGTTCTGAGAACTTCGCTTGAACTAGATCATGTTTCACTTCTTTTCTTCTTCCTTCTGGTTGCCTTCTGTATGCTTGGCTTATGTTCGATATTTGCTTGTTGGTATTGAGTTGCCTTGCTTCTGTTTGCCCAGTGATGAAGATTTTTCTGAGGGCTTAGGGTTGTTTCATTTTTGGGTTGCCCTGTGTGCTTGGATATGGTTCTGGCTTATTGGTTTTCAGTTTTGACAGGTTGATGGTTTATAGGAGAGTTGGAACTATGGCTTGACAATAGGTTTGACAGGGTATTGTTTATTGGTTTTTTTAACTTGACATGATTGTTAGTTAAGGCTGGACATGTTTGATGGCTTGAGGGGCCTTAACAGGTTGTTTGTGTTGTTTGATGGTTAAGGCTGGACATGATTACTGATGGTTAATGATCTATGGCTTGACTTGGCTTTCTCGTATGATGTGCTTGAGGTAGCAGCTTATACTATTTTTTTTTATGGTTAATGGCTTTTACAGGTTTCAACAGGTTATGGTTTTGAAAGGCTTAAGGCTTTGGCTGGGCAACTTAGTGTTTACTGGTTTTTTTAACTTGACATGATTGTTGGTTTAAGGTTATGCTTCAGGCAGGTTGAAGGCTTGACATGGCTAAGGTTTTTTTGGCTTGGTGTTACAGGTTATCGTTTAAGGCTTGAGACAGCAGGTTGTATATTTTTGGATCCAGGTTCTTGAGGTTTTTGGTATTTTTAGAATAGGCTTCAAACAGGTTTTTCAACTTTGGCCTTTGCTTGAGAAGTTTGTGTTGTTATAATATCCGTTGGTTGGCTTGGCTTTGGATGGTTCAGCTTTTTGACAGTCTTGTCTTTTTCCTTTTCCTTGTTTATGACTGTGTTAGCAGTTTTATCTATTTTCCTATGCTTCTTTTTCTACTGTGTTACTGCAGTTTTGTTTTCTATATCCTTTCTGCCTAAAGCCAAAACCTGTAAACCCAATTCTTTTCTCTCTTCTCTCTCCTTAGTACAGCTTAGACATTAAAATAATGTTATGTACTTTAGTTCTGAAAAAGCAATGGCTGGAAAATGATGAAATTGGAAATATTTGGCTTGCATATATGGTTTTAATCTGCATATTCCCTTCTTTGGCTTTCCTGCATCTGTTACAGTATAGAGGAGCCTTTGTATTGACATACTTCCATACTTTTGGACAGTTTACGTTGGACTTTGTTTTTTTGAAAACGTGACTTTGACTTGCATATGCTGTTGGTTTTGAAATATGCAGTTTTTGACAATTGAAATGTGCAATTAATTTTGAACTATGCAGTTTACAATTGAAATGTGCAATTAATATTTATCAATAAATATTCATCCCTTTTTGTGAACCGGGAGAAATCCCGTGATTTGCAAAGAGGGTAAAAACTGATTCCGGCCGTTTGCTTTTAATGATGAACTCTAAATTAATTGTCTGCTTTTGATTATCTATATATTTCTGACTTTTTCTTTAATTATTCTTTGCAGGTAAAATCAAAAGTGCATCAAAGAAGTATTGGATAGAAGATGAAGATTTAGAATTTAGAAAAATTAGGATAGTTTTTTATTTCACTTTAAACATTTGTACAATTATCATTGTAAATACTTTGTAAATAAATACGGTATTTAAACAACAATTGTAACAATTAGAATAAAGATGAATAAAACTCTATTATTTTACCGGTTAATTCTTTTCTTCTTTCCAATTATTTACTTTATCATTTATAATTCTTTAAATTATAATAATTGAAAATAAATTCCAACTATTTAAACTCAGAATAATAAATGATTAAATAAACATTGTTTTAACATTGATCAATTAATAAACTTCTTTTCAAACATTTACTTTATTATTTATAATTCTTTAAATTATAATAACTGAAAATAAATTCCAACTATTTAAACTTATAATAATAAATAATTAAATAAACATTGTTTTAAGCATTGATCAATTAATAAACTTGGCGTTTCAAAAAATTATCAGCTCTTAATTTCTAAAGAAAAGTTGTAGTTGTTGTCAAAGAGAATCATAGGTAAAATAACAACTAAAAAATTGTCGAAATTTGAAAAAGTTATGAATTTTTAAAATCTACTTTAAAAATTGATAAAATAGGTCAAATCGCTTGTGAACGCTTGCAATATAATGATGCAGATGGGAGATGGTATCTTAGGTCAAAATTTGGGGTACAACAACTGCCCCTATTTAAGTTTCTTCTATCCGGAGATATGAAGATTAAAATCTTCGTCTCGACGAGATTGAAGGTACTTAAATACATAATACGCAAATTTTTGCCCTAAGATACCGCCATTATGTTTGATATGAATGTAGTGATTGAATTCACAGACAAAGATATTGTATGAAAACAAGATAATGCGGGAGAAATCAAATACCAACAAAACGCAGGGACATAGATTATACACTACTGGGGAAATGAGCCATCGACTTCAAATAATAGACTCTTGACGGCGAATAAAAATTTGAGAGAATACGACTTCTGACCCTAACAAAGAAGGCATCTTGCATAGGCCATAAAACAGATTATTGACCCAAAATAACAGTGAGTTCACAACTCAAGGTCAAAGATAGACAAAAAGTATCAATTTTCTGGCGACGGATTACCGACTTCTGAAGGTAAAGATTCATAACAAACTTCTCTGCGAGATTTCCGGAGATATACTCATTAATGCTGAAATAATAATATGGTTGCAGATACACAAGCTGCTCAAATAAAGAAGCTGCCACTTGCTGTCTTCCAAAAATACTATGACATACAAGCTGCTCAAATAAAGAAGCTGCCACCTGTTGTCTTCCAAAAAAAAACCTTGACATACAAGCTGCTCAAATAAAGAAGCTACCACTTGCTGTCGTCCAGGGATGTCAATAACATACAAGCTGCTCAAATAAAGAAGCCGCCACTTGCTGTCTTCCAAAAATACTATGACATACAAGCTGCTCAAATAAAGAAGCTGCCACTTACTGTCGTCCAAGGATGTCGATAACATACAAGCTGCTCAAAATAAGAAGCCGCCACCTGCTGTTTCCGGAAAAAAAATCAATAACACGCAAGTTGCTCCTGAAGAGACCGCCGCTTGCCGTTTTCCAAAAATAATAACGCACAAGTTGCTCATGAAGAGACCGCCGCTTGTCGTTTTCCAAAAAATAATAACGCACAAGTTGCTCATGAAGAGACCGCCGCTTGTCGTTTTCCAAAAAATAATAACGCACAAGTTGCTCATGAAGAGACCGCCGCTTGTCGTTTTCCAAAAAATAATAACGCACAAGTTGCTCATGAAGAGACCGCCGCTTGTCGTCTTCCAACGATGTCTATAACGTACAAGTTGCTCATGAAGAGACCGCCGCTTGTCGTTTTCTGAAGAGTAACTCAGAAGGAAATTGCGATGATATTGGCAGAGAATAAAATCTTCGTCAAAGAGAAACAATGAATCAATCCTTCCCGAGGAGATCACATACTTAAATGCGCAAAATAAATGCATCATCCGTCTAGGTGGCGACTTCACTGGGGAAAATTATGAGATAGCCTATGCAAGAGACAACAACTCCCTCCAGGAATAAACCAGAGAGAAAACAGTCAAACAAGACTCCACCCAATGAGAAAGTAACTTGATCGGGGGATTCATCCTATCCAGAAATGGACAAGGTAGGCTAGATCAAAAAAATCATCCACGAGGATTAGCTCAGTTGGGGACTTTAGAAAGGAAGCACATTTTCTGCCTAAGCTACCCTTCTACTCGGAAAGAACATGTACATTGTCTTAATAAACAAAGTATACAAACCAAAATCAACGACAAATGTGAATATGCATGCGTGATATAAGTGTAAATAAGTAAATGAATGTTATGCTGACAAAACGAACAGATGGAATAATCTGAAGACAATAAGACGTCACGACATAATAGATACTCGGCCAATCTTAAAAAAAAGACGGAAAATAACTGGAACTGGAACCACAAAGCAACGTCAGAGCGTATCACGCTACAAGGCTCAAGTCTTCTGAGGAGAAAAGCCTTCCAATCTAGACTTCTAATACCAATAGACTACTGGCATGAGACAAAGCGTACCACACTTTAGAAATCGCCCAAATAAAGGTAACCAAAACAACGCTTAACTGGAACAACTGGGGAGTCACCAAACTTAGTACCACGAGAAACGCAAGTTTACACGACCAACATCTCATGACGATTTTGAAATAACACATGTTCATCATGCAAGGATAAATTACTGTATTGTTTTGCATTTCATGGCTTGACCATCCTCGAAACAACTGTTAATATTCCTTTCATTATTCACGACACATTTTTAAAATAAGAATACTTTAAATAACTTTGTTTCAAATATTTCCGTAAAATTAAATTTTTTCCCACAAAAGGTAAATGCTCAAATTTCATTAATAAGATGGTAGTTCGCTAACAACGCGACTCCAACGGCTTACAAAAGTTTGGGAAATAGTACATGAAAGAAAAAGGTTACACAAAAACAATGATCACTATTCTCCCTAACAACTTCGAATTTCGAAATGTGTTCAAATGCCAAGACTGGTATGACCAAAAGCTTGCCTAAGCCTCCCTTTCGGGTTTTCAACTTAGCAAACTGTCAACTCAAACCTAAGCGAAATACTTCTTGACTGCATCGGTGTTCATGGAACGCGGGAGCTCTTCACCGTCCATATTTGTGAGAATCAAGGCACCTCCAGAGAAAACTTTCTTAACGACATACGGTCCTTCATAATTCGGAGCCCACTTGCCCCTAGAATCAGGTTGGAAAGATAATATCTTTTTGAGCACAAGGTCACCTTCTCTGAACTCGCGTGGTCGAACCTTCTTATCAAAAGCCTTCTTCATTCTCTGCTGATATAATTGACTGTGACACAATGCTGTCAATCTCTTTTCTTCAATTAAATTCAACTGATCATATCTACTTTGACACCATTCAGCCTCAGAAAGTTTAGCTTCCATCAACACTCTCATAGACGGAATCTCAACCTCCACGGGGAGTACTGCTTCCATACCATAAACTAGGGAAAATGGGGTTGCGCCTGTTGAAGTTCGAACTGAAGTACGGTATCCATGTAAAGCAAACGGAAGCATTTCATGCCAATCTTTATAAGTTACCACCATCTTCTGGACAATCTTTTTGATGTTCTTGTTAGCAGCTTCAACAACCCCATTCATCTTCGGCCTGTAAGGAGAAGAATTATGATGTTCGATCTTGAACTCTTCACAAAGCTCTCTCATCATCTTGTTATTCAAATTCAAACCATTATCAGTGATGATCTTGCTCGGGATACCGTATCGACAAATGATCTGATTCTTGATAAATCTGACTACCACCTGTCTGGTTACATTAGCGTAAGATGCTGCTTCCACCCATTTAGTAAAATAATCGATCGCTACCAAGATGAAACAATGACCATTTGAAGCTTTGGGTTCAATCATTCTAATCATATCAATGCCCCACATAGAGAAAGGCCAAGGTGAAGAGATAACATTTAGGAGAGTCGGTGACACATGCATCTTGTCCGCATAAATCTGGCATTTATGACATTTCTTCACATATTTGCAGCAATCAGATTCCATCGTCATCTAATAGTAACCAGCTCTCAACATCTTTTTAGCCATCGCATGTCCGTTAGCATGAGTGCCAAAGGATCCTTCATGTACTTCTTGCATCAGCATGTCTGCTTCATGTCTGTCTACGCATCTGAGTAGGACCATGTCATAATTCCTCTTATACAAAACTTCTTCATTGAGGAAGAAACTGCTTGCTAATCTTCTCAACGTCTTCCTATCTTTATTGGATGCCCCAGGCGGGTACTCTTGAGTTTGAAGAACACGTTTAATGTCATAGAACCACGGTTTGTCGTCGGTGACCTCTTCTACTGAGAACACATGAGCAGGTCTATCGAGGCGCATAACCCAGATTGTAGGCACATCGTTCTAACCATTCACTTAAAACATCAAAGACAAAGTAGCTAAAGCACCAGCCATTTGGTTTTCATCTCTAGGGATATGATGTAATTCCACTTTGTTGAAGAAAGTTAACAATCTTCTAGCATAATCTCTGTAAGGGATCAAACCAGGATGACGAGTCTCCCATTCTCCTTTGATTTGATTAATTACCAATGCCGAATCTTCGTAAATATCAAGAATCTTAATCCTTAGATCCACTGCTTCTTCGAGACCCATAATACATGCCTCATATTCAGCCATGTTGTTCGTGCATTCAAACTTCAATCTCGCCGTGAACGGGATATGAGTACCTCAGGGAGTGACGATGATTGCTCCAATTCCATTTCCATAAGAGTTCACAGCTCCGTCAAATATTAAACCCCAATGGGATTCGGGATCAGGTCCTTCTTTGGGTAACGGCTCTTCACAATCTTTAGCTTTCAAGTACATAACATCTTCATCTGGGAAATCAAACTTGATGGACTGATAATCGTCAATTGGTTGGTGAGCCAAATGGTCGTCTAAAATACTCCCTTTGATTGCTTTCTGAGTGTGATACTCAATGTCATATTCGGATAACAACATATGCCAACGGGTTATTCTTCCAGATAAGGCGGGCTTCTCAAAGATATACTTGATCGGATCCATTTTGGAGATCAACCAAGTGGTGTGGTTAATCATATACTGGCGCAGACGGCGAGCAGCCCAAGCTAAAGCACAACAGGTTTTATCAAGCAATGAGTATCGAGGCTCACAGTCTGTGAACTTCTTACTCAGATAATATACGGCATGTTCCTTTCTTCCAGTCTCATCTTGTTGACCAAGCACACATCCCATGGAATCTTCCAATATAGTCAGGTACATAATCAAAGGTCTTCCTTCCATCGGAGGAATCAAAATGGGAGGTTCAAGCAAATATTCTTTGATGCTATCAAAAGCTCTCTGACAATCCTCTGTCCACACACATCCTTGGTTCTTTCTGAGAAGCTTGAAAATCGGCCCACAGGTAGCAGTCATATGAGATATAAATCTAGAAATATAGTTCAGTCTCCCAAGGAATCCTCTTACTTGTTTTTCCGTCTTGGGTGCGGGCATTTCTCGAATAGCTTTGACTTTATCAGGATCTACCTCAATACCTTTCTGACTGACAATGAAACCCAGAAGTCTTCCAGAACGAACACCAAAAGTGCACTTGTTGGGATTCAGACGGAGTTTATACTTTCTCAAACGCTGGAATAACTTCAATAAATGTTCCAAATGATCTTCTTCAGTTTGTGATTTGGCAATCATGTCATCTACATACACTTCTATCTCTTTATGCATCATGTCATGGAACAAAGCAGTCATGGCCCTTTGGTATGTTGCACCAACATTCCTCAAACCAAACGGCATAACCCGATAACAAAATGTTCCCCAAGGTGTAATGAAAGATGTCTTCTCCATATCTTCTGGTGCCATCTTGATTTGATTGTAATCAGAGAAACCATCCATGAAAGAAAAGACTTTGAACTTTGCGGTACTGTCGACCAATACGTCAATGTGCGGTAATGGGAAGTCATCCTTTGGGCTAGCTCTATTCAGATCTCTATAGTCTACACACATTCAAACTTTTCCATCCTTCTTAGCAACAGGCACTATATTGGCTAACCATTGAGGATAGACCGATGTAACAAGGAAACCTGCATTAATTTGTTTTTTAACTTCTTCTTTGATCTTGTCAGCCATATCGGGACGAGTCCTTCTCAACTTCTGCTTAATCGACGAACATTCAGGTCTCAACGGTAAATGATGCTCCACAATATTGTTGTCCAAACCTGGCATATCTTGGTAGGACCAAGCGAACACATCAACATACTCTTTGAGAAGCTCCAACATTTTCTCTTTGACCTCTGGGATGAGCAATGCTCCGACCTTGACTTCCTTTTTATCTTCTTCATTACCCAAATTGATCATCTCTATAGGTTCTTCAAACGGCTGAATAGTCTTTTCATCGTGCTCAAGCAAACGGGAAATTTCATCAGGAATCTCTTCACTATCCTCTTCTTCGGCTCTGAACACAGGGAATTCAAAGTTGGGAGAGGGCATAGGATCATTGTTTTCAATGGTTAAGTCATGGATTAATCTGCACATATGATTATGCTTTATTTTAGAAATCGATTAATATGAATGTTGTACAAATGAAACAAAATATTATTATATTTTCCTATTACTACCAATTAATTTTCATTACTATTTCCTAGAAAAAGTGAAAAAATAAAACAGTAGTGGACAAAATAACATTTTTATTCATGAGGGGAAATACTTGAAACAAAGAGCCCAGACATTTTCTCTTTTGCCTTGGGCAGAGCAAAAGAATTTACTTTCAACATAGCCCGACACAAATATTTTTCGCCTTGGGCAGAGCGAAATTTTTTCAAAAATAAAACAAAACATTACTCAGAAATGTGCATCACAACAGGAACATCAACAGCAATCCAGTTCTGGAAAAACCACTCCATGCGTTACAAAATCCAGTTTCAGAAAACATGTGAAGTGGAATCGGATGATGCATGATATGCGATGCAAATGATCGTTCATTTTGATAGTTTTTATTCAAAAAATGTTGATGGATGCATGGATGAATGATAATGCAACAATTACACACAAGTTCACAAACATGGGGTTCAAAGGTTCAACGTTTCGAGCATGGAGTCAAAGGTAAAGCCCACCCCAAGGTATGTACTAACGGTTTAATCACACCTGTAAGACAAGGTTCTAAGAGTTCCCAGAGTCTACATTCCTCCTTCGGATATTACCAACGTCTTGATTACTCAATAATTAGCAATATTCTCAAGAGAAACTCGTCCGAGCGTAGCATCAAGTAACAATTACTTCCGGATTACTCCGTTATAATCTCCGCGCTACACCTAAAAGGCCAAGATGGGTCAGGGTTCTACGGTTCTCAATTTCTCTGGCTCCCAGGTCGAAAATAATAATGTCTTCCCGATTACTCGGTAAACAAATATTATGTTCAAAAGGGCCTTCCATTGAGTGGGGGATCTCATGCCTCCTTTTTCGGGATTACTCCCTCAAAGTTAACATGACTATACCACCCGTCCAATTCTTAAGTGTAACTTAATCCGGGTATAGGATTCGTCCTTTGCAAAAAAACCCAAACAACCCCAATTTAAACACATAATCAAACAAATCAAATAATAATAAAACAGATAAAACAAACTAGGCTTAACCCACTTAGGAATGGACCAGCAAGAGGTCAATCTGTCCCCAGCAGAGTCGCCAATTCTGTAGCGATAATAAATGTAGCGGGGTAAATCGGAGATCGAACTATTAATTAATTCGTCTCACAAAAGCAAGAGTCGCCACCGCGCTTTATTATTTCCAAGGGAAAAGGGGAAAGAGCGAAATAAAACCCTAAAGTATGCAATGTAAATAATACTTTTAAAAGTAATGAAAATACAAGGCGTTTTTGAAAAGAGGTCTATGGTTCGGGGGTTGGTTATACAAGGGGAAGGTATTAACACCCAATGTATCTATAGTATTCTATAGGAACCTTTTGAAATATCTGTTTTTTTGAAATTTGTTTGTTTGATTGAAATAAATTGTTTTGGCCAAAAAAGGGGTACGGACGGGTTTTTGAAGATACGACGACCTAATGTCGAAGTTTTGACTTAAACGGTATGAGTTTTGAAAAAATTGAATGTTTGGGGAAAAATTATCTTAAGTTTTAATGAAATGAAGGTATTCGCGTGATTGGATTTGAGGACATGAAGTCAACAAATTTAATCATTTTTCTCTTGGATTTAGACGTAAACAGAATAACTATGTAAATACTGAATAATCAAACAGGAAATTAGATAGATAATGATTAAGTAGCTAAGTGATACATAACCACAACAATTATTAAATAACAGACTAAATGGTGTGAACATGCATTTTTATATTTTTGTTTAATATGTACAAAACAAGAGAATTTAATTAAAGAAAAGAAAATGTTTTTAAATTCTATTTTTTTAATGTATTTTTTAGTATTAATATGCAAATAATAAAATATACCAATGTCTTATACTAATTCAAATATTTTAACTAATCTTTTTATATACAAAATCTTAATTAATAAATAAAAAAAATATTGTTCATTAGGAATTAATATAAATAAAATTAATATATTCAAGTAAATTATATATGGAAAATGGTTTATATTATTTAGAATTATAAAAGAAAGGTAAATCAAATTTGATTTATGAATGTTTAAAACAAAAGTGAAAGAAAAAAAATGAATGGGCCAAAGAGTTTTTAAGGGCCCAAATCAAAAACAAACAGAAACGGGATGGGGGTGTTTTAATGGAATTCGTTTGGGTTTTAGGCCTAGGAAACTGGTTATGGCCCATTTAATTGAAACAAAGTTTTTTAGGGTTATTAATTTTTGTTTCATTTGGGGACGGCTTTAAGGTTACAGAAACGGCGCCGCTACTCCTCGTTCTTGATTCGTCTTCGTCTTTCTTCTTCTTCTCTCAAGCCAAAAATGTCCAGGACAAAGCCATTTGCCTCAAAGTTTGCTAGCGCCACCAACTGCATCTCCTTCTCCATGGGTCGCTCGGTGATATAGTGCGAAGGTGACGATTTCGTTCTTTAACGCATTAGGGTTTTTATGATTTTGCATGTTTATGATTTTGTATTCACTTGATTCTATCTCTAGCTTCAATATGTTGTTTCTGTCAAGGTGTACAAAAAGGGAAGGAAAGAGGTTATATTACCTTGACGGAGGAGGGGAATGAGTGGTGGTGGAGGCGCTCAGGCGGCTGGACGGCGAGGAGGCAGTGACATGAACTTGCTTGGATTCCTGGTATTTGTATTACTCCTGATTTTTTTTAGTTGCTTGAGTTGCCTTGGATAATATTGGTTCAGTGCACTTCTTTATCTCCTTCTCGCTCGTTTCTGTTGCCTTGTATGCTTGCTTAGTATACTGTATGATTTTTGATGATGAACCCCTCTTGGTTCTGAGAACTTCGCTTGAACTAGATCCTGTTTCACTTCTTTTCTTCTTCCTTCTGGTTGCCTTCTGTATACTTGGCTTATGTTCGATATTTGCTTGTTGGTATTGAGTTGCCTTGCTTCTGTTTGCCCAGTGATGAAGATTTTTCTGAGGGCTTAGGGTTGTTTCATTTTTGGGTTGCCCTGTGTGCTTGGATATGATTCTGGCTTATTGGTTTTCAGTTTTGACAGGTTGATGGTTTATAGGAGAGTTGGAACTATGGCTTGACAGTAGGTTTGACAGGGTATTGTTTATTGGTTTTTTTAACTTGACATGATCGTTGGTTAAGGCTGGACATGTTTGATGGCTTGAGGGGCCTTAACAGGTTGTTTGTGTTGTTTGATGGTTAAGGCTGGACATGATTACTGATGGTTAATGATCTATGGCTTGACTTGGCTTTCTCGTATGATGTGCTTAAGGTAGCAGCTTATACTTTTTTTTATGGTTAATGGCTTTTACAGGTTTCAACAGGTTATGGTTTTGAAAGGCTTAAGGCTTTGGCTGGGCAGCTTAGTGTTTACTGGTTTTTTTAACTTGACATGATTGTTGGTTTAAGGTTATGCTTCAGGCAGGTTGAAGGCTTGACATGGCTAAGGTTTTTTTGGCTTGGTGTTACAGGTTATCGTTTAAGGCTTGAGACAGCAGGTTGTATATTTTTGGATGCAGGTTCTTGAGGTTTTTGGTATTTTTAGAATAGGCTTCAAACAGGTTTTTCAACTCTGGCCTTTGCTTGAGAAGTTTGTGTTGTTATAATATCCGTTGGTTGGCTTGGCTTTGGATGGTTCAGGTTTTTGACAGTCTTGTCTTTTTCCTTTTCCTTGTTTATGACTGTGTTAGCAGTTTTATCTATTTTCCTATGCTTCTTTTTCTACTGTGTTACTGCAGTTTTGTTTTCTATATCCTTTCTGCCTAAAGCCAAAACCTGTAAACCCAATTCTTTTCTCTCTTCTCTCTCCTTAGTACAGCTTAAACATTAAATTAATGTTATGTACTTTAGTTCTGAAAAAGCAATGGCTGGAAAATGATGAAATTGGAAATATTTGGCTTGCATATATGGTTTTAATCTGCATATTCCCTTCTTTGGCTTTCCTGCATCTGTTACAGTATAGAGGAGCCTTTGTATTGAGATACTTCCATACTTTTGGACAATTTACGTTGGACTTTGTTTTTTTGAAAACGTGACTTTGACTTGCATATGCTGTTGGTTTTGAAATATGCAGTTTTTGACAATTGAAATGTGCAATTAATTTTGAACTATGCAGTTTACAATTGAAATGTGCAATTAATATTTATCAATAAATATTCATCCCTTTTTGTGAACCGGGAGAAATCCCGTGATTTGCAAAGAGGGTAAAAACTGATTCCGGCCGTTTGCTTTTAATGCTTTTAATTGTCTGCTTTTGATTATCTATCTATTTCTGACTTTTTCTTTAATTATTCTTTGCAGGTAAAATCAAAAGTGCATCAAAGAAGTATTCGATAGAAGATGAAGATTTAGAATTTAGAAAAATTAGGATAGTTTTTTATTTCACTTTAAACATTTGTACAATTATCATTGTAAATACTTTGTAAATAAATACGGTATTTAAACAACAATTGTAACAATTAGAATAAAGATGAATAAAACTCTATTATTTTACCGGTTAATTCTTTTCTTCTTTCCAATTATTTAGTTTATCATTTATAATTCTTTAAATTATAATAATTGAAAATAAATTCCAACTATTTAAACTCAGAATAATAAATGATTAAATAAACATTGTTTTAACATTGATCAATTAATAAACTTCTTTTCAAACATTTACTTTATTATTTATAATTCTTTAAATTATAATAACTGAAAATAAATTCCAACTATTTAAACTCAGAATAATAAATAATTAAATAAACATTGTTTTAAGCATTGATCAATTAATAAACTTGGCGTTTCAAAAAATAATCAGCTCTTAATTTCTAAAGAAAAGTTGTAGTTGTTGTCAAGGAGAATCATAGGTAAAATAACAACTAAAAAATTGTCGAAATTTGAAAAAGTTATGAATTTTTAAAATCTGCTTTAAAAATTGATAAAATAGGTCAAATCGCTTGTGAACGCTTGCAATGTAATGATGCAGATGGGAGATGGTATCTTAGGTCAAAATTTGGGGTACAACAGCTGCCCCTATTTAAGTTTCTTCTATCCGGAGATATGAAGATTAAAATCTTCGTCTCGACGAGATTGAAGGTACTTAAATACATAATACGCAAATTTTTGCCCTAAGATACCGCCATTATGTTTGATATGAATGTAGTGATTGAATTCACAGAGAAAGATATTGTATGAAAACAAGATAATGCGGGAGAAATCAAATACCAACAAAACGCAGGGACATAGATTATACACTACTGGGGAAATGAGCCATCGACTTCAAATAATAGACTCTTGACAGCGAATAAAAATTTGAGAGAATACGACTTATGACCCTAACAAAGAAGGCATCTTGCATAGGCCATAAAACAGATTATTGACCCAAAATAACAGTGAGTTCACAACTCAAGGTCAAAGATAGACAAAAAGTATCAATTTTGCTGGCGACGGATTACCGACTTCTGAAGGTAAAGATTCATAACAAACTTCTCTACGAGATTTCCGGAGATATACTCATTAATGCTAAAATAATAATATGGTTGCAGATACACAAGCTGCTCAAATAAAGAAGCTGCCACTTGCTGTCTTCCAAAAATACTATGACATACAAGCTGCTCAAATAAAGAAGCTTCCACCTGTTGTCTTCCAAAAAAAAACCATGACATACAAGCTGCTCAAATAAAGAAGCTGCCACTTGCTGTCGTCCAGGGATTTCAATAACATACAAGCTGCTCAAATAAAGAAGCCGCCACTTGCTGTCTTCCAAAAATACTATGACATACAAGCTGCTCAAATAAGGAAGCTGCCACTTGCTATCGTCCAAGGATGTCGATAACATACAAGCTGCTCAAAATAAGAAGCCGCCACCTGCTGTTTCCGGAAAAAAATCAATAACGCGCAAGTTGCTCCTGAAGAGACCGCCGCTTGCCGTTTTCCAAAAATAATAACGCACGAGTTGCTCATGAAGAGACCGCCGCTTGTCGTTTTCCAAAAAATAATAACGCACAAGTTGCTCATGAAGAGACCACCGCTTGTCGTTTTCCAAAAAATAATAACGCACAAGTTGCTCATGAAGAGACTGCCGCTTGTCGTTTTCCAAAAAATAATAACGCACAAGTTGCTCATGAAGAGACCGCCGCTTGTCGTTTTCCAACGATGTCTATAACGTACAAGTTGCTCATGAAGAGACCGCCGCTTGTCGTTTTCTGAAGAATAACTCAGAAGGAAATTGCGATGATACCGGAAGAGAATAAAATCTTCTTCAAAGAGAAACAATGAATCAATCCTTCCCAAGGAGATCACATACTTAAATGCGCAAAATAAATGCATCATCCGTCTAGGTGGCGACTTCACTGGGGAAAATTATGAGATAGCCTATGCAAGGGACAACAACTCCCTCCAGGAATAAACCAGAGAGAAAACAGTCAAACAAGACTCCACCCAATGAGAAAGTAACTTGATCGGGGGATTCATCCTATCCAGAAATGGACAAGGTAGGCTAGATCAAAAAAATCATCCACGAGGATTAGCTCAGTTGGGGACTTTAGAAAGGAAGCACATTTTCTGCCTAAGCTACCCTTCTACTCGGAAAGAACATGTACATTGTCTTAATAAACAAAGTATACAAACCAAAATCAACGACAAATGTGAATATGCATGCGTGATATAAGTGTAAATAAGTAAATGAATGTTATGCTGACAAAACGAACAGATGGAATAATCTGAAGACAATAAGACGTCACGACATAATAGATACTCGGCCAATCTTAAAAAAAAGACGGAAAATAACTGGAACTGGAACCACAAAGCAACGTCAGAGCGTATCACGCTACAAGGCTCAAGTCTTCTGAGGAGAAAAGCCTTCCAATCTAGACTTCTAATACCAATAGACTACTGGCATGAGACAAAGCGTACCACACTTTAGAAATCTCCCAAATAAAGGTAACCAAAACAACGCTTAACTGGAACAACTGGGGAGTCACCAAACTTAGTACCACGAGAAACGCAAGTTTACACGACCAACATCTCATGACGATTTTAAAATAACACATGTTCATCATGCAAGGATAAATTACTGTATTGTTTTGCATTTCATGGCTTGACCATCCTCGAAACAACTGTTAATATTCCTTTCATTATTCACGACACATTTTTAAAATAAGAATACTTTAAATAACTTTGTTTCAAATATTTCCGTAAAATTAATTTTTTCCCACAAAAGGTAAATGCTCAAATTTCATTAATAAGATGGTAGTTCGCTAACAACGCGACTCCAACGGCTTACAAAAGTTTGGGAAATAGTACATGAAAGAAAAAGGTTACACAAAAACAATGATCACTATTCTCCCTAACAACTTCGAATTCTGAAATGTGTTCAAATGCCAAGACTGGTATGACCAAAAGCTTGCCTAAGCCGCCCTTTCGGGTTTTCAACTTAGCAAACTGTCAACTCAAACCTAAGCGAAATACTTCTTGACTGCATCGGCGTTCATGGAACGCGGGAGCTCTTCACCGTCCATATTTGTGAGAATCAAGGCACCTCCAGAGAAAACTTTCTTAACGACATACCACTACAAGAAAATTGGCAGATTGCGACAGGTATTTTTGTAGATTACGACGGTTAAAACCGTCGCAATTTGCTTTCCACGACGGTTGCTTTACCGTCGCAGAAGTGTGTGTCCCCAACCTATTTCGCGACGGTTACAAAAACTGTCGTTCAAGTTTACGACGGGTTGATACCGTCGTGACTATCTTTTGAGTTTCTTTTAATTATTGATGGCGACGGTTCGACACTGTCGTGAATATCTTTTGAAATTGATTAAATTGTTTATGGTGACGGTTTGATACCGTCATGACTTTTGTTGATTATTTTTAATTGTTGATTACGACGGTTCGGTACTGTCACCATGACTTTTGTTTGTCTTGATTTTATTTTATTTTTCTATTATATATATTTTTTATTTAAATTATTATCTATGTAAAAAATTTTAAATATAGTTTTTTTTGTGTTATTTTTTTCTTTAAATTATTTCTTCTTTAATATATTTATTTATAGTATTATTTTTTGTTTTATTTTCTATCACTTTGTAATATAGTAAAAATAATTTCAATAAAAAATATTTAACATCAAATAAGCATTATAATATCCAAAAAAATGTGTGTTCCATAATCATGTAAAATGCGAGTTCCATAATTATGTCAAGTAGTACAAAAAACTCAAAATATATCAATTCCTAATCTTATAATAATAAGTATCATTATGCCAAAAATACATGAGAAAGTTCACAATCTAATTATCTCGATCATAGCAAAGTCTAATTTGTCCCCCCTGAAGTTCCATTATCTCAAATACGGTAGCTAGACTCAGATGAACGTCTACCATCAGCGGGTGATTCCAATCCCTAAAAAAATGTATTAAAATAATAATCTTTAAAATAATACTCATAAAATTTAACTTTAAATGCGTCAAAATAATATACCTGTCTTCCACTAAAATTCTGCATTTGCATTAAGAGTTCAATTTTCTTTGTCCTCGCCTTGTCCCTTTGCGTTAAGAATATGATTGCCTGTGTTAATTCATCAATTTTTGAATTCCATTTTGAGAAGCCTTCAATAATATCCATTGTTATTACATGTTAAGGGTAAGACAAATCACTAAACATATTTAGAAAAAACTAGAATTGTAAACTCACTTCAGCTAGAGCACGGGCTTCCTTGAATGAACTTGATTCATCAACATCTTTAAATCTTTCAAAAGCATTCTTCTGCACAGTTTCTTCTGGAGACACATCTACAAAAGCTGCAATAAATAAATATTTATCAGGAAAATTTTAATTCCAGCAAATTTATATGGACACACTTCACAATTTGTTATAATTCAAAGCAGTATGTTTCCATCATGAGCACAAACTCCTTATGGTGAGACACAACTAGCTAATACAAATCCTCATCAGTCATCCGGAAAGGCGTGAATAACTTGGCAAATATTTTATCTTGACCAACAAACAAATTGAAATCAAGGGGGGCCTGAAACTCCAGGGAAGAGTTCAGATATTTTATAGAAGACATCCATGACCTGAAACGTAAAGAGAAAGACGAAAATGTAAAATTCAATGTACAAGAGGCTAAAAATGCTTCCAAGAAAGACAAATTGAAGGTATCATAATACCTCCTTATCATTTTGATATTTAGCAATACTCATTGGATTCTGTGAACACTGCAACCAAAACAAGAAGCACTCAGAGATTTGATATGAAATATTAATGAAGTGGTACTTAAAGTAGAACTTACATCCATGATAGCTTCTTGAACTCTAGGATTTTGAAATGCCATGGCAAAATCAGGATTGGCCATAATCTTTGAAATGACTTCTTCGGGAGAAAGCCCAATTTGATCTGATGAAAGTGATAATATAAAATGTTAGAAAACAGGAAAGGAGAATGTAGAAAGAATTAAAGAATTGATCCATCTCTCAAAAAAGACATCTCTTGTAAAATGTGAGACATACCAAATTGTTGTTTAACAGCAGGACTATTAAGGTCGAAATTCTTTAAGGTGTCCATCATTCGACTGTCCCATTCAGTGCCTCCACCCATGTTGTTTCTGAAACCAAATATATAGGAGAAAAAGAAAGGATGTGTGAATCCCTAGTGGCCAGAGAGTACAGTTTACCAATATATTACTAGAAAATACATTGATTTATATAACTGCAGCACATAGAATGACACTTTAGTGAGAAATAACAAATAAGATTTACATTTCTGTGCAACTTTAGGTCTAAAATCAACGTAGTGACCATGAATCCAGTCATAAGTAAACTCAAACAAAAGGTTATTGTACAAAAGCAGAAGAATGGTCATTTAATTTCCTCCAGGACTGGCATTTATCCTAATTCCAAATGTTAGGTTCTGTTAGGTAAAGAATAGGGAGTCAGATTCAGTGTTAAAAAATAGCAGCGCCATGGGCGCTATGATGGATATACATGGCGGTTTTTAGGCTCGACGTAATGGTAAGTATCGGCCGATATTGCAGGTTTTTTGCCATAATCCGCTACAATGGCGCCGCAGAGCGGCCGGTATGGCGGGATTTAGCTCTCCGCCATCGACAACACTGCTCAGACTTAACTAATAGATTTAACGGAATGGGGGGCTAATAGCCACTTGTACTTCACTGACAAATGAAATAAATGATGACTTCAGAAAGAGGAAAACTAACTTTCCTTAGTGAATGTTTCCATTCACCAGAAAACTAGTTTTTGTATAATCGTCAGACAAAGCAATGTAAGTAAGCACTTCACCAAAAGCTTAGGGCCTTTTTATTTTATTTCATTTACCAAACCAAAGCACCACCTTTTCACTTAATTTTGTGTTTTCAAAGGTTTGCATATGAAACAGTGAAAATTCTATTGTTTTCATTGCTTCCTATAAGAAACTTTGAAAATAGAAAACAGAGGTAAGACAAGACAACATTTTTGTAATTAAGAGTGAATACAGAAAATGTTCCTTAAAAGCAAACAAGCCTTTATGTTTACAAATAAAATCACCTAGATACATGGAGCAAGAAAATATCGGTGGACAAAAAAAGGCTTGGAAGATACTAGTACAATATAAAGAACTTACAACATTTCTTCAAGTCGTTGACGGTACTCAGGATTCTGCAGCATCCCTGCCAAAAGCAGCAACAGTACATCAATTATCCATCGGCCAAATTTATTAACATGTCATGTAGAAATTATCATCTAGCAGTTGAAAGTGACAAACATGATTTTGAGTTTTGATCAGCAGACTTAATTTAACCAACATAAATAGTGCTTCCATTATAATACATGGTACTAGTAATAATGAATGAAAAGACACCCATATAAATGTGTCGTATATAGGAAGTATTGTATATGTAAGTAACAATGAGTATGCTCAAATGTGGTTTTGTGTTAGTTATTTCAATGAAGGCACTAAACTAAGAAAATCATGGTGCCCACATTATAATCAATCTTAATAACATTGATTGACATTTCATAGAACCAGAAGCAATGTGGCATAAGAATAAAATATATATTTTATAAGATGAGGAAATTGATGAAAAATTCGTATTGGATGGGTGAATATGTATGGAAGTATCTTCTTGAGGAGTGGCAACTAGACGAATTCAAACAAGTCTCCGAACAAAATAAGAAGAATCAAGCATCAACCAAAAGTGGGGCGGTCCATACCTCAAGACATAGAGCTCATCATGATGTTTCTCTTGATATGGTGTGTATTCTAATTTTAATTATAATGCATCAATATATTTATAACTGATCATATATTCATTAATGTAACCATATATGTTGTCTTTATTTATATGAGAAGAAGTTAAATCGACCACCCAATCCCGGTGAGCTCTTCATGGTCACACACAAAAAGAAGGATGGGAAGTGGGTTGACCGTTGTGCCGAGAAGACACATGTAAGATCTAATCTCGACACGAGCTCTTGTGTATTACATTCAGGATATTACTGCTGCAATATATAGAGCCTTTCCTTTCTCCTTCCTCAAGTTCACCTGCTGTATATCCCATCTTCTATCTATAGAATCAATAACACAAGTAGGCTGAGTAGGTTGATGTGTTTTATGAGCCTGGTTAGGCTTCTTATGGCCAGGTCTAGATTATATAAATGGATGCAGTGCTTACTGATCCTGCTGCACTTTTAATTCATACTCAAAGGAAGTTTGAGAAACTTACTATCCATGATCATAAATTGAAGAATTATTCATCTTTACTCACGCCATGTTGCATAATCTACTATTTATCATTAAAGCTATTTTGTTTATTAATTTATATTCTAATGAAATTGGAACCAAATCAAGTAAGTGTTTCACTCTTTCTGTTTTAGTAATGCATCTACTACCAACTCTAGTGTATTTCTAAACTTCATGGTTAATCTATCATGCAAGGAATATAAGATTGGTTATCATACATTTGATGAGAGGGGATTACTTATCATGAATTTCCTTAAAGGAGTAGGTTGTGCAGCAAAAGTTGCATTCAAATTCCTTCTAATCTGATAAACTTTTATTGCTTATGGGGACAATAACTTTCCAGAGACAATTTCGGCATCTAATTGTTAAATAAATGCCTTTTCTGCTATGTTTCACGATTAAAGACTCTAAGATTTTCTGCATATGATTTTCTTCTATGTTTCTGAGTTTCTGCTATGTTTCTGATTTTCTGCCTACTTATTCAACGATTATTGTGTTTTACAGGAAGATTACATGAATCTCTTGACATAAGCCACACAAACCAATAATAATATGGGTGGGTCGGGAAAGTTACAACTCTGAAAAGAAGCCGTCAGAGGTAAGTCGCGGGGCAGGTGTTACGGAATTGCAAAAATGGTGGTCAACGTAACTTATAAAGTGTCGTTCTTGATACAAATGATAGTTACAAATCCTAGCAGATCAGAAGTAGAGAGCCAAGCTATTGAGGCTGCTAGAGCCGAGGCAGCATTAGCTAATGCGCGTGCCGATGAAGCTAAGACAGGCTGCATTAGCTAATACGCGTGCAAACGAAGCTAAGGCGAAGACGACATAATTGGCAAAGAAATTTTAAGTATTTAAGACACAAATGTTTGATATGTGGTAGTCGGTTCATGTGGCATCTTCTACTGCTCCTAGTACTAATCACGACTACGAGTCTGATGAGTTGTTGGCAGATGCAGATGTTAGTAATGAAAGGGAGTGAAGCAAGTCCTGAAAAGTTCCAGCATACTAGTATAATCTCTTATCCCTAACTCTCTCATTTACATGTTAATTTCTTCAAGTTTCGGGACAATTTCTTTTACTGTTTTATTAAGTTAAATAAAATATAAAATTGGAAACCCAGACTTATAATTGAGTTTACAATTCTAGGTAAGAAAATTGAGTTTAATTGCTTACCTGAACACAAATGGTAATTAAAAGCCGAACTTACCTGATATCCATGTGAAAGATGCCCACCATGGGGAAGATCGAGTGCCATAATTCTCTCATGAGGTTTCAATAAAGCAGTGTAAACTTGGAAATTGGAAGGAGATCCAGATAGCGACTGTACATTGACTGTCAAAAGCAGATTATGTAATAATGTAAATAAGATTCTCTAAAAAAAACATATGATCAAAATTTGTTCACCTAAATTGCAGAGGTTAGTATTCCTTCTACTCTTATCAGCAAATCCTTAAGATAATCAAGAAACAAAACAGGATACAAAGCATTGTCAATCACGCCACTAAGCCACTTCATCCAACCCTGCTGAAACCCCCAAAATGGACCCAAAGCAGTCGAAACCCAAACAACATAACCACTATTTTCAGGGAACATGGTACCCATTTCAGCCGTTATCAAAGCTTCCGGAACACTCCATATAAACGGAAAAACCAAAAATCCAAGTAAAGCTAACAAAGGACCAGCTGCTTTCACAGTATCCTCAACACCAAAAGGCCCTCCTGATACCTCATAGAAGATGAGAAACACAAGAGGTAAAACTGAAACTTTCCTCATATGATTTGTTGCCTTCGGGGAAGCCGATTCACCTACTGCGACATACTGGCTCCCACTTCCGGGGTTCTCCCCCATTGTATTAAAATCTTGTTGTCTATTATATGATGTAGTCCTCAATTTCTGCAACCAACTAAAACATACATTTTTTTTTCTTTTATAAGAATCCTATAACAATCATAAATATAACATCAAATCAAAGTGAATACATACACTATATTCATACTATTCATACATAACACAACCAAGTGAATTTGAGACTCACTTTATTGAATCAAAATATAAAATATGGCAAACTAGATTTGTCAATTCTACCGACAAAAAAAAAACATTAATTAATAAAAACCACACGATAAAAACAGATCTCGGACACCGATTTCAAACAAAAAACCTGAAAATTAAATAGCAAACCCTTCGGCGCAAGTAAGGAAGTTATTTATGGTTAAAATTGAGGGTTTTAAAAAGTCAAGCAAAATTGGGACCCCAATTAAGAAGAGAGAATGAACGAACCATGTGAGAATTGTAAGCGTGTCAGGTTATAGGAGATAGTGACTTCTGCAACGGAATCTGATGTTGAACGAAAGCTACCATAGCTAAACACTCTCACCCCAGAAACTGACTGAAGAGAAAAAAGCGGTGGAGCCAAAAGGACGTGTCGTCTGGGACCGATTATGTGTACGGGACTTAAATTTGGTATGGTTACGATGTTTAAGCCAAATATGGGATTGTTGGATTGAGATTATATTTATAAGTTTTTTTTTTTAAGATTTTAAAATATTTTATAAAATCAGAAAAAATAGTGTTGCCCTGATTGTGTAAATTAATTTTATACTATCGATCAATCACAATTTTGTATCAGAATAAATTATATTTTAATTTTAAACTTTTTTAAAGGTTTTGGGTGCGACGGTTGTTTTACCGTCGTGAAATGAATTTTAGGACGGATAATTTTACCGTCGTGAAAGGTTTAAGGGTGCGACGGGTGCTTTACCGTCGTGATATGCCTTTTAGGACGGTTAATTTTACCGTCGTGACTAGTTGTTGGTGAAAAATCAATGTTAAAAGTGTTAAATGGGGGCCGACGGTTGTTTTACCGTCGTAATAATAATATTATGATGGTTAAATATACCGTCGCAAAATAAATATTAGGGACGGTTGGTGTCAACTGTCGTAAACACTGTCTCTATATGTCAATTACGACAGTTATCACATAACTGTCGCAATTTTTGTGTCGTTAAACACTAATTTTCTTGTAGTGTACGGTCCTTCATAATTCGGAGCCCACTTGCCCCTAGAATCAGGTTGGAAATATAATATCTTTTTTAGCACAAGGTCACCTTCTCTGAACTCGCGTGGTCGAACCTTCTTATCAAAAGCCTTCTTCATTCTCTGCTGATATAATTGACCGTGACACAATGCTGTCAATCTCTTTTCTTCAATTAAATTCAACTGATCATATCTACTTTGACACCATTCAGCCTCAGAAAGTTTAGCTTCCATCAACACTCTCATAGACGGAATCTCAACCTCCACGGGGAGTACTGCTTCCATACCTTAAACTAGGGAAAATGGGGTTGCGCCTGTTGAAGTTCGAACTGAAGTACGGTATCCATGTAAAGCAAACGGAAGCATTTCATGCCAATCTTTATAAGTTACCACCATCTTCTGGACAATCTTTTTGATGTTCTTGTTAGCAGCTTCAACAACCCCATTCATCTTCGGCCTGTAAGGAGAAGAATTATGATGTTCAATCTTGAACTCTTCACAAAGCTCTCTCATCATCTTGTTATTCAAATTCGAACCATTATCAGTGATGATCTTGCTCGGGATACCGTATCGACAAATGATCTGATTCTTGATAAATCTGACTACCACCTGTCTGGTTACATTAGCGTAAGATGCTGCTTCCACCCATTTAGTAAAATAATCGATCGCTACTGTGATCGGTGGATCTGAAACTGACTGTTTAACGCTGGTTCGCGAAATGTCGCGGAAGCAAGAGTCGCCACCGTCTTTTATTTTCTCCAACATGGATAGGACAAAAGTACAGCAAAATTCCTTATGAGAACGTTTCTCGGTTCGGGAGGTAGATTTATAGAAAGGGAAGGTGTTAGCACCCTTTCTATCCATGGTTATCCATGGGCTCTTAGATACTTGCTCATTTGTGTTTTCAAAAGTGTTCGCTTTTCAATGTGTGAGTGGGTTTGAAAAAAGTTTCGTTTGAAGATTTCAGATCGACTCTTGTATCAGTCCTCAAGAGTGTTTGAAAAATTGTTTTGAAAGCTTTTTGAAAAGTGTCGGTGTGAAAAGAGTTTTTGATTTGTTTTTTTAGAGCAATTATCTATGAGTCATCTACCTACCCTAAGGAATTGGGCTGTGTAAATGTCCTTAAGGTAGTGCCATCCCACCATTGAGAGGTAGGTAGCACCACCGTTGGAGGTGTTCGGGTCAATTCGTTTGTAGGGACAGTGTGGTCACCAGAGCAACAGTAGGACACCTTAGAAGCTACCCTTATGCCATTGATCCTTTTTAATTCCGAGGCAACCGTTTCGAGGCAACTGGATCATATCATGGACATAAGGACTTACTAAAACGTCTTATACTCGACGACCACCTTTCGAGGCAAGGCAACAGTGAGGCGTACCCTAGGGGTGGTGTGTGATTTGTGTGTCGTTTTTAGATATTTTTGTCTTTTGTCATGTCATGGGTGATCTACGCTTTTGTTTTTATTTTGACATTCATTCTTGCATGCGATTTAATTAACAGTTAAAAAAGTGCGGAAATTAAAGTTCCTAAACTATTACAAAGGCGCGGGTCCACATCGCCAAATTTAATCTAGGACCCGATTTGACATAAAATAAAGATGCGAGAAATATAAATGTCCGAGTTACATGGCTTTGGGAGAGTTACATTAATATTATAAGAAATAAAATAAAATGCGCGAATTGAATTAAAATTGAAAGCGAGGGCGTTGGACCCTTCTTAATGAGATTAAATTATTATGAACAAATTAATTAACATAAAATAAAGAGAAATTATTTTTGAGGTTTTTTGTATTTATGATTTTTTTTTAATGAGAAGATTAGATGAAATTAAAATTAAATTAACCCTAATTCTACAATTTTTATTTATTAAGAAAATATGTTAAAGTTGCACATAAAATTAACCTAATTAATTAATTCAATTTTTGTTTACAAAAATAAATAATTAATTATTAGTGATGAGAAAATGAAAGAAAAAGTAATTAAAACCTAATTCTACAAATTTTTAATTTTATTAAGAAAAGATATTAAAATTAACCCTAGAATTGAAAACTAAATTAAATGATATTATTTATTTACAAAAAATACTAAATAAAATATATTTATTTTTTGTCTTTTCTGATTTTTTACTATTTTTATGTTTTATGAAAATAAATTAAATTAAAGAATTTAAAGGAAATTAATTAAAACAAATAAAAATAAGAAAATATAAAAGAAGATAAAAGAGCAAACCATGGGGGGTTCTGTCCCCAAATTGGAGGTATCATCAGTAATTCTGGCCCATTAAGCCTTGGCTTTATTTGACTTTTCATGCCAGCGTGTGTTTGCGTTGACCTGTGCCTATGATGCTCTTAAAATTATAGCCCTTTGATGGATCTCAGTAAGCACGTGGTAAGCCCGGATATGGAGAGTATGGTGAACCTTAGGATTGAATCTGCATGGGATTATGTTGAGAGAAAAAATATTGAAAGAGAGTGGGGGACCTGGGAATCGAACCCAGGTCCCAGTGCCTTATGAGACAATGCCTTCACCATCTGTACCAAACGCGCGTTTTGAATATATAATGACAACTAATTATTATAAGAGAAAAGTGGGTTAGTGGCTTAAAAAATAGAAAAAACGCGCGTGGAATTCAAATGATCCAACCATCATTCGCCACCTAGTCTTCTTCTTCCTTGTTGCATTTTTTCCTGAAACATAAAAAGACTTAGCGGGGGTTTTGAACCCCCCCAAAATACAACCTTTTTAGAAATAGCGATTAGCCCATATTGTCACATAAATTAGGCGCGAGGGGTATATTAGAATCGTCCAAGCTTCCTGAGTTCAGTCATGGTATTGGGAAGTCCCAATTTTACAGTATTCAAGAATGCCCAATTTGGAGCTTGAAGAACCCTAGCTGGCTTTAATGGTGAAATCACGTACAATGCATAAAAACTCAATCAAACTATAGGGTTAGCTTCAGAATCAATCAATTAGTGTAAATCAGTAAAGAAAACACATGAAAAATGCATAGAATTCATGATACGATTATGAATATTTTCGTGAAAAGTATGACTTTGATATACCAATTCCTTGAGTATGGGATAATGTTCTTGATTGGAATAGTCTCCTGGTAACCTTGGCAAGCTAATGGAGTGGTTATTTGATCTTGAAAAGCCTTAGAAACGTGTTTTCAGTATTTGAGTTTTCTTGAAAAAATGCAAGGTTGTCTATGGTGTTTCTGCGCAGCTTAGAGGTTATGAACACTAGGGTTTGCATGAGTATAAGTATGTGAATGATTAGGGTTGAAAATTTGGTCCAAAGAATCCTTGCATTGATGTAGAGAATATTGGATTTTCATGCATATAATTTTTCAATCTTTTCATGCATATTTGATACCAATCATGTCCAATTACCATTGATTCTTTCCCTATCTGATTATGCACGAAATCTTGAGACTATTTCATGCATAAAAAGATTTGATTGCATTGGTTTGGTATTTTTCACATATTTTAATTAATTAAATGAATTATTAGCAATTAAAAATTCAAATAAATAAATAAAAAATGATGAAAAACTTCCCTTTGGGCCAAATGGTCGTGCACATGCTTTGGATGATGAATCTTGGAAGAAAAAGAGGCCCATTAGCAATTTTAAGACATTTGAAGCAAAGTTGACTTTTCAAAATACCCAAAAATTTCCCAACTTCCACAAGGCATATCTTGCTCAATGTTTAAGCTTTGATCATGTTCTTGGACATTTTGGAAAGGTCTTGAAGTCCTCTAACCAATGTCTTTTGTCCCATGTCATTTTGATTTACCAATCTCAAGTTATGGCCTTTGACTTAAAGTCCCTTTTTGTTGACTTTTGAAAATGACCTATAATGTTGAAATTGATAATTTTTTGTGAGAGCATTTCTTGGACTTTAAGTGTGAAGAGGAGTTGTAGGAAATGTCTTTCTATTCAAAATGAGCTTTGGATGGAATTTTTCTAATAATCCATGTGGAAGTTATGCCTTGATCAAGTTACAGTTGACTTTTTCAACTGTCCAAATATGGAAACTTTTGCATCTTGAGTCTTTTTGAGCCAAGCTTTGAGAATCATGATCAAGCATTGATCAAATGATGTTTGTGGCTTCAAAATGAGGTGTTGACCAAAAATTTGAACTTTTGATTGTCAAATGACCATTTTGCCCCTGCAGTTGACTATTGAGCAATTAGGGTTTTTGACTGTGCAATTTTGTGCTGTAAGTCTTGAAACTTGGTATGAGGATGCTTGACCATTTTTATAGGCATGTGGGACTTGATTGGACCCTTGGAAACTTCATTTTTTTTGTCAGAACCAAAACCCTAGTTTTTGACTGTTAGGAGGTCCTTGAACTGTGCAACCCTTGGGGAATTTTGAAGCATACTCTTTGAAAATTTTGAAGAATATGGGAGGGCAAATTTTGGGGTACAACAGTTGCCCCTGTTCAATCTTCTTAGACCTGAGGATGCAGATTGGCTGACGTGCCTTTCGTAATCCGAAGGTGGAAGATGATTGAAGACTAGAGTGCCCAGAAATTTGCGCTCACATAGTAGTGTGATGGGGGAATGGGCTTACAGATGCCATTTGGAGTTTGATGGATAGGATGATGGGCTTATAGATGCCATGCTAAGGGATGATGGAAGGTGGATGGGCTTATAGATGCCATCTGGGTGTCGATCGCGTAAGAGATTCCTTAGCGAGAACTTGCGTACCTGCAAAAGAAAAAGGATTACCTGACCCGTTACAGGAGCTGGTCTTTAGATTCTTTGCATAGATGTGTCCTGACTGGTTACAGGAGCTGGATCTGGAGCTTCAAAAGGGTGATGAATGAACCAGGGATGGTTACTACCTCAACAGGGACGGTGAGAGAACCTTGGATGACTACTACCTCAACAGGAACGCTGAGAGAACCTTGGGCGACTTCAACCTCAACAGTAATCATTGAGAGAATCTGGGGACAATTACTACCTCCGCAGTAACGGGGAGAGAACCATAGCCGATTTCAACCTCAACAGTAATCATTGAGAGAATCTTGGGCGACTTCAACCTCAACAGTAATCATTGAGAGAATCTTGGGCGACTTCAACCTCAACAGTAATCATTGAGAGAATCTTGGGCGACTTCAACTCAACAGTAATCATTGAGAGAATCTTGGGCGACTTCAACCTCAACAGTAATCATTGAGAGAATCTTGGGCGACTTCAACCTCAACAGTAATCGTTGAGAGAATCTTGGGCGACTTCAACCTCAACAGTAATCATTGAGAGAATCTTGGGCGACTTCAACCTCAACAGTAATCATTGAGAGAATCTTGGGTATCTTCTACTAAGTCTTTATCAGGAAAATCTGTTAGGGGTCAATTTATCTGGACTAGAGAAGGCCTTTGACTGGATAAGAAATAGAAAAATCTTAGGGTCAATTTAACTGAACCGGTCTTGGTCTTGAAATCTTCAACTGGATAAGAAACAGGGAGATCTTAGGGTCGATCTGACTGAACCAGAGAAGGCCTTTGACTGGATAAGAACCAGAAAAATCTTAGGGTCGATTTAACTGAACCGGTCTAGGTCTTGGAATGTCTTCAACTGGATAAGAAACAGGGAGATCTTAGGGTCGATCTGACTGAACTAGAGAAGGCCTTGGACTGGATAAGAAACAGAAAAGTCTTAGGGTCGACTTAACTGAACCGGTCTAGGTCTTGAAATCTTCAACTGGATAAGAAACAGGGAGATCTTAGGGTCGATCTGACTGAACCAGAGAAGGCCTTTGACTGGATAAGAAACAGGAAAATCTTAGGGTCGATTTAACTGAACCGGTCTAGGTCTTGAAATCTTCAACTGGATAAGAAACAGGGAGATCTTAGGGTCGATCTGACTGAACCAGAGAAGGCCTTTGACTGGATAAGAAACAGTAAAATCTTAGGGTCGATCTGACTGAACCAGAGAAGGCCTTTGACTGGATAAGAAACAGTAAAATCTTAGGGTCGATTTAACTGAACCGGTCAAGGTCTTGAAATGTAGTTGAGAACTTAACTGAATTTTTTCCTGAAAGGTAAAGGTCAGTCATATGCAATGCATGATATGGATCAAGCAATGATGTTCTCAACATAAATGAGATTTGTAAGATATGATGCGTAGATGCATGCTATAATGTATGTGATGTTTATGAATGTATGTTTTCGTCTTAGGAAAATAAATCCTTGACGGGTGCCGGGAAGTCAATCCTGGGCTGATGTTGAAGAATAGATTTTTCTTCCGCTGGGGATGATAGTTGCAAGAATACCGGTAGGAGAAGATGACTCTGTTGGGGAATGAACTTGGCGAATGGATTACTCTGCGGGGAGAAAAGTACTCTAGTGATCTTGCTGGGGAGCAATACTCTGTGGGGAGAGAGATACTTCGCTGAAATGTTGATGGTAACTTCACTGGGGATACCATTGTTATGTTGGAAGTGTTAATAGACTTCGCTGGGGATAAGAAGACTTTGCCGAGAATGATCTTTCCGTGGCTTTTGGCTGAGGATAACCCAGTTATATCCTGGTAAGGAAATAACTCTTGAATAAAGCCGGGAAACGCGTTCGTGTTCTGCGAGGATAAGCTTCCAGAATTTACTGGGGATAAGCTTACTGCTTGGGGAGATGGATTCCAACTTTCCTTGGGAACTAGATTGGACTCTCCTGGGGAAATTGGATTGGACTTCTTGGGGAAGTTGGATTGGACTTCTTGGGGAAGTTTTGAACTGTGACGGGGAAGTGATTCCGTTGAATGTTTGATATACCACCGGGGAACAATCTTTAGACCAAGATTGCCGGGGATGCTTGTTAAGAATGCATATATACTGCTGGGGAATGTTGAGATCTGCGGGAGGATACCCAACTTCCTTAAGGTTGATAATAGCTTCGCTTGAGGAGAGTGTATTGACTTGTTGGCTCACTCTCTGGGGAATTGGGATGTACTGGTTATGTTCTTCAGCTGAACTCACCTTGGTACCTTGATGGACAGAGCCATTAGATCGTTTGGACCAATCATTATTGCCCCAGTTTCTGTTGGGAGAGGAAGACCTGTGAGGTGCTGATAGTTTTTGATGGATAAACCTTCTTCTGGTAGGCAGGTGGCAAGATGACGGGACATAGTCGTACGCTTTGATCCCTAATTTTTGCCTGGACCGCCCTTTCGGGTTTTCAGTCCACCGGGATACCCATTTTTGCCCAAGCCGCCTTTTCAGGTTTTCAACTTGCCGGATGTACAGATTTTTCATTTTCATCCCTTATTTTGCCCGAACCCTTTTGGTTCGCCGGGAAGCCCTTATTTTTTCCTAGGTGTGTCAACCTAGCGGGTCTTTGATTGTGCGTAGTATTTTTTTCGACTATGTCCACACTCTCAGGATGTAGGGAGGTGCCCCTGTCAGTAGCATTGTGTAGCCATATTACCAGAAGATGTCTGATCGTGCAAGATTTGTTGCTGGAATTCCTGTCCAATGCCCCAAGTGACTTAGGCGGAGATTTGCCCCTGGTTATCTTGGCATTTTGAGAGATTCTCCAAATCTTGACTGAATTGCCCCAGATGATGGACAATAATCACGTCTGCCCCTTGATTGGAAGTGCTTTTGTTCACTAGGTATTCATCGTGTGAATTTTCCTGCTGTTCAAACAAATAGTTATATGCAAACAATGTTATATCAAAAATGCAAAGCTTATGTCTGTCTTGAAGATTTTGAAAATGCATTCTTTTTCTTAAAACAAGTGAATGTTTGTAAAATGTGATGTCAACTCCGTATTTACCGTAGGCCTTAAGGAGTCAGGATACCTTTCGTAACAGTATGCTTTCGGACTAACCCATGCTTCAGCTAGGACTTTTAAGGGTTGTAACGTGGCCTGGTTCACGGTTTAAGAAACAAAGGATAAAGGCTCAAATTTTATTTGTACCCGCCCGTTCTTCGTGATGTTCTTCAAACCTAAACTCAGCTAATCGTGCATTAGACCTTGTTTGAGTCTTTATCCTGATATTCCGGTGATGGTTCGGATGTTGACAGTTTATTTTGAATAGGAAGTCATTTCTTTTTTTTTTTAGGGTTTGTAGGACCTCTTTCTTTTTGTTTTCGTTATCCCTATTTTTTGCCTGTACTGTTTCTTTTGTGGAGTTACAGTCAGCGGGATGCCCCAGTTTTGTAAGTCTCCTTCATAGGTTTTGACTTATTGGGCTTTTATTTTGATAGATAATGACCGCCTATCTTTAATTATTCGGAACCATCACTGTCTTTTGCTTTGTAAGGACTTCTTTGGTGTTATTCGTTGTGCACTTGGATCAACTGAGAAAACTACCCTGCCCCAGGTTATGATTAAGGGTTTTAAATTTCGAAAAGAAAAACTCCTACTTCTTTGGCTCAGAGGGGTTGACGAGGGATTATCATCCTTATAACTCCAGTGTTTAGGGATTGAAACAATGCCTGTACCTCATCAGCGGGGTCTGTTCAAAAGCATACTGTAGATTATGGTATCGTTTTCGTCATCCTCCCTCAAGAGGCTTAGAATTATTAATTGAGAGTTGAGCATCACAAAAAATGAAAGCAATTTTGGATATAGCGAATGCGAATATATTGATTCAAAACAGACATATGCGATGCATTAATGAAATAACAACGTTTGACATGATAATTGTTCGAACAATCAAAAGAAAATTATAACTTGAACATTCGAATGAACAAAGGTTTTCTCATCTCAGGACTTGTTACTTCAAATGGTGAATCCTGTAGGGATGGTAGAAGAACTCAGCTTGACCCTCTTGGGTGAAATCCACTACTCCTTCATTGATCAGGTCCTGGACTTTGTTCTTCAGAGCCCAGCAGTCGGCAGTGTCATGTCCAGGACTATCAGAGTGGTATGCACACCTTTTGTTGGGATGATAGTTAGCAGCAAAGATGTTGGGGTTCCGGGGAGGAGCCCTTAGTGTAATCAGATTCAACCTCAACAGGTGTTGCAAGGCTTGAAACAGCGGCATGTTAAGCTGGGTGAATTGCCTCTTGGACCTGCTTGGCTTACTTTGATCAACCTGTTGCTCTGGGCGAGGTTGATGTTGGGCTTGTGAAGTGGTAGCAACTTGGAGGGGTCTGTTCTTCACCATACCAGACTCTTGCCCTCTTGGAAGCTGATCAAAGACCTGGTCCCTGACTCGGACTGGTTGCTTCATATTGGATCTGTCTTGGTGGAGTTGACTGATCATGGTCCTCAACTCTTCTTGCTCCCGAGCTAAACCTTGGATGAGAGCCCTTTGCCCCAGCATCTGGGTTTTCATTGTATCTACCTCAGCTTGTAGACGTTTCAGCCGTTCGTCCTTATCATCTTCAGTACTTTTCTTGGCCAAATTCCCCATGAGTAGTGTCCTTAACTCTTCCTTCCCCTTGGATAGGCTTAAGAAGATCTCCCTGAACTGAGTCTCTTGAGCATGAGGACCCTGGTTATCTTGTTGGGAAGCCATCGCTAAAATAAACAGCGAAGAAGGTAAGTGACAGGTAACAAGGGCACCTGTAATGCAATGGTATATATGATATGCATGCAATGTTTTCAAGGATCTCGCGGGGTAGACAAGCAAATTTGTTAGAACTTGAATCCGGTGGCTTGACTGAAGGAACTTCATGTTGTTGAGAGTCCTTCTTCAAGGGTCAAAGGCTCACCATATCCAGTGGGTCATAGCCCCTGACAACCTTGGCTAGAGGAAAATAAATCCCCTTTGCCCCTTGCTAGACATTATGATTCATCATGACCTGCATCACAGACCCTTGAGATCCTTGAAATGGATTAGTCCTTATGCAGGATATATGCAATGTTATGATGGTATGATGTTATGTTATGCGTGGGATAACGTAAGTAAACCCTGTTATGAGTCCAGATTAAGGACTATAAACACAACCTGCAAGAAACTCAAGTGTCAGATAACAAGTATGCAAGTAGTCAAGTTTGAAGGCACACAAGTCACACAAAAGAGCCCTTAGAGTTTAGGCCAGCATGGGGTCTAGGTATTACCCTCTTTCAGTTTGTTGGTTAAGACCTGTCCTATCAGAAGTAACCGGGTTCTAGAGGATCCCAATATCACTGACTACCCTCAATCGGTCATAACTCCAGCATCGCAATCTTTTCTTGCGGCCAGAACCATCACGAGAGTTTAGCCTCAATGGGCGTAGCATACTGCTACTGTTCTATTGGCCAAGTTGGGTCATTTAAGGTTCTAAGGTCGGTTGGTGCTTAATGACTCCTCAGAAGACCCATATTCTCCTCGTTGCAACACAAGGGATATCGGTAAAGACCAAGGTGCCACACCAACGTAGCCACTGCTTCACCCATGTCGGTCTACGCCGGACAGGTCCCTCACAGCTTATGCTACCTAATAGGGTATCCCCAGATCCGGGTTAGGATCTATGTAACTCCGATGCAGCCCACAATAATAAAGCAAACAAGCACAATAATTGAAAACACAAGTGATCTTAGTCCTAAGGTACACCTCACTTTATAATAGTCCCCAGCAGAGTCGCCAGTTCTGTGATCGGTGGATCTGGAATAACTGTTTAACGCTGGTTCGCGAAATGTCGCGGAAGCAAGAGTCGCCACCGTCTTTTATTTTCTCCAACATGGATAGGACAAAAGCACAGCAAAATTCCTTATGAGAACGTTTCTCGGTTCGGGAGGTAGATTTATAGAAAGGGAAGGTGTTAGCACCCTTTCTATCCATGGTTATCCATGGGCTCTTAGATACTTGCTCATTTGTATTTTCAAAAGTGTTTGCTTTTCAATGTGTGAGTGGGTTTGAAAAAAGTTTCGTTTGAAGATTTCAGATCGACTCTTGTATCAGTCCTCAAGAGTGTTTGAAAAATTGTTTTGAAAGCTTTTTGAAAAGTGTCGGTGTGAAAAGAGTTTTTGATTTGTTTTTTTAGAGCAAGTATCTATGAGTCATCTACCTACCCTAAGGAATTGGGCTGTGTAAATGTCCTTAAGGTAGTGCCATCCCACCATTGAGAGGTAGGTAGCACCACCGTTGGAGGTGTTCGGGTCAATTCGTTTGTAGGGACAGTGTGGTCACCAGAGCAACAGTAGGACACCTTAGAAGCTACCCTTATGCCATTGATCCTTTTTAATTCCGAGGCAACCGTTTCGAGGCAACTGGATCATATCATGGACATAAGGACTTACTAAAACGTCCTATACTCGACGACCACCTTTCGAGGCAAGGCAACAGTGAGGCGTACCCTAGGGGTGGTGTGTGATTTGTGTGTCGTTTTTAGATATTTTTGTCTTTTGTCATGTCATGGGTGATCTACGCTTTTGTTTTTATTTTGACATTCATTCTTGCATGCGATTTAATTAACAGTTAAAAAAGTGCGGAAATTAAAGTTCCTAAACTATTACAAAGGCGCGGGTCCACATCGCCAAATTTAATCCAGGACCCGATTTGACATAAAATAAAGATGCGAGAAATATAAATGTCCGAGTTACATGGCTTTGGGAGAGTTACATTAATATTATAAGAAATAAAATAAAATGCGCGAATTGAATTAAAATTGAAAGCGAGGGCGTTGGACCCTTTTTAATGAGATTAAATTATTATGAACAAATTAATTAACATAAAATAAAGAGAAATTATTTTTGAGGTTTTTTGTATTTATGATTTTTTTTAATGAGAAGATTAGATGAAATTAAAATTAAATTAACCCTAATTCTACAATTTTTATTTATTAAGAAAATATGTTAAAGTTGCACATAAAATTAACCTAATTAATTAATTCAATTTTTATTTACAAAAATAAATAATTAATTATTAGTGATGAGAAAATGAAAGAAAAAGTAATTAAAACCTAATTCTACAAATTTTTAATTTTATTAAGAAAAGATATTAAAATTAACCCTAGAATTGAAAACTAAATTAAATGATATTATTTATTTACAAAAAATACTAAATAAAATATATTTATTTTTTGTCTTTTCTGATTTTTTACTATTTTTATGTTTTATGAAAATAAATTAAATTAAAGAATTTAAAGGAAATTAATTAAAACAAATAAAAATAAGAAAATATAAAAGAAGATAAAAGAGCAAACCATGGGGGGTTCTATCCCCAAATTGGAGGTATCATCAGTAATTCTGGCCCATTAAGCCTTGGCTTTATTTGACTTTTCATGCCAGCGTGTGTTTGCGTTGACCTGTGCCTATGATGCTCTTCAAATTATAGCCCTTTGATGGATCTCAGTAAGCACGTGGTAAGCCCGGATATGGAGAGTATGGTGAACCTTAGGATTGAATCTGCATGGGATTATGTTGAGAGAAAAAGTATTGAAAGAGAGTGGGGGACCTGGGAATCGAACCCAGGTCCCAGTGCCTTATGAGACAATGCCTTCACCATCTGTACCAAACGCGCGTTTTGAATATATAATGACAACTAATTATTATAAGAGAAAAGTGGGTTAGTGGCTTAAAAAATAGAAAAAACGCACGTGGAATTCAAATGATCCAACCATCATTCGCCACCTAGTCTTCTTCTTCCTTGTTGCATTTTTTCCTGAAACATAAAAAGACTTAGCGGGGGTTTTGAACCCCCCCAAAATATAACCTTTTTAGAAATAGCGATTAGCCCATATTGTCACATAAATTAGGCGCGAGGGGTATATTAGAATCGTCCAAGCTTCCTGAGTTCAGTCATGGTATTGGGAAGTCCCAATTTTACAGTATTCAAGAATGCCCAATTTGGAGCTTGAAGAACCCTAGCTGGCTTTAATGGTGAAATCACGTACAATGCATAAAAACTCAATCAAACTATAGGGTTAGCTTCAGAATCAATCAATTAGTGTAAATCAGTAAAGAAAACACATGAAAAATGCATAGAATTCATGATACGATTATGAATATTTTCGTGAAAAGTATGACTTTGATATACCAATTCCTTGAGTATGGGACAATGTTCTTGATTGGAATAGTCTCCTGGTAACCTTGGCAAGCTAATGGAGTGGTTATTTGATCTTGAAAAGCCTTAGAAACGTGTTTTCAGTATTTGAGTTTTCTTGAAAAAATGCAAGGTTGTCTATGGTGTTTCTGCGCAGCTTAGAGGTTATGAACACTAGGGTTTGCATGAGTATAAGTATGTGAATGATTAGGGTTGAAAATTTGGTCCAAAGAATCCTTGCATTGATGTAGAGAATATTGGATTTTCATGCATATAATTTTTCAATCTTTTCATGCATATTTGATACCAATCATGTCCAATTACCATTGATTCTTTCCCTATCTGATTATGCACGAAATCTTGAGACTATTTCATGCATAAAAAGATTTGATTGCATTGGTTTGGTATTTTTCACATATTTTAATTAATTAAATGAATTATTAGCAATTAAAAATTCAAATAAATAAATAAAAAATGATGAAAAACTTCCCTTTGGGCCAAATGGTCGTGCACATGCTTTGGATGATGAATCTTGGAAGAAAAAGAGGCCCATTAGCAATTTTAAGACATTTGAAGCAAAGTTGACTTTTCAAAATACCCAAAAATTTCCCAACTTCCACAAGGCATATCTTGCTCAATTTTTAAGCTTTGATCATGTTCTTGGACATTTTGGAAAGGTCTTGAAGTCCTCTAACCAATGTCTTTTGTCCCATGTCATTTTGATTTACCAATCTCAAGTTATGGCCTTTGACTTAAAGTCCCTTTTTGTTGACTTTTGAAAATGACCTATAATGTTGAAATTGATAACTTTTTGTGAGAGCATTTCTTGGACTTGAAGTGTGAATAGGAGTTGTAGGAAATGTCTTTCTCTTCAAAATGAGCTTTGGATGGAATTTTTATGATAATCCATGTGGAAGTTATGCCTTGGTCAAGTTACAGTTGACTTTTTCAACTGTCCAAATATGGAAACTTTTGCATCTTGAGTCTTTTTGAGCCAGGCTTTGAGAATCATGATCAAGCATTGATAAAATGATGTTTGTGGCTTCAAAATGAGGTTTTGACCAAAAATTTGAACTTTTGATTGTCAAATGACCATTTTGCCCCTGCAGTTGACTGTTGAGCAATTAGGGTTTTTGACTGTGCAATTTTGTGCTGTAAGTCTTGAAACTTGGTATGAGGATGCTTGACCATGTTTATAGGCCTGTGGGACTTGATTGGACCCTTGGAAACTTCATTTTCTTTGTCAGAACCAAAACCCTAGTTTTTGACTGTTAGGAGGTCCTTGAACTGTGCAACCCTTGGGAATTTTGAAGCATACTCTTTGAAAATTTTGAAGAATATGGGAGGGCAAATTTTGGGGTACAACAGCTACCAAGATGAAACGATGACCATTTGAAGCTTTGGGTTCAATCATTCCAATCATATCAATGCCCCACATAGAGAAAGGCCAAGGTGAAGAGATAACATTTAAGAGAGTCGGTGACACATGCATCTTGTCCGCATAAATCTGGCATTTATGACATTTCTTCACATATTTGCAGCAATCAGATTCCATCGTCATCCAATAGTAACCAGCTCTCAACATCTTTTTAGCCATCGCATGTCCGTTAGCATGAGTGCCAAAGGATCCTTCATGTACTTCTTGCATCAGCATGTCTGCTTCATGTCTGTCTACGCATCTGAGTAGGACCATGTCATAATTCCTCTTATACAAAACTTCTTCATTGAGGAAGAAACTGCTTGCTAATCTTCTCAACGTCTTCCTATCTTTATTGGATGCCCCAGGCGGGTACTCTTGAGTTTGAAGAACACGTTTAATGTCATAGAACCACGGTTTGTCGTCGGTGACCTCTTCTACTGAGAACACTTGAACAGGTCTATCGAGGCGCATAACCTAGATTATAGGCACATCGTTCTAACCATTCACTTGAAACATCAAAGACAAAGTAGCTAAAGCATCAGCCATTTGGTTTTCATCTCTAGGGATATGATGTAATTCCACTTTGTTGAAGAAAGTTAACAATCTTCTAGCATAATCTCTGTAAGGGATCAAACCAGGATGACGAGTCTCCCATTCTCCTTTGATTTGATTAATTACCAATGCCGAATCTCCGTAAATATCAAGAATCTTAATCCTTAGATCCACTGCTTCTTCGAGACCCATAATACATGCCTCATATTCAGCCATGTTGTTCGTGCAGTCAAACTTCAATCTCGCCGTGAACGGGATATGAGTACCTCGGGGAGTGACGATGATTGCCCCAATTCCATTTCCATAAGAGTTCACAGCTCCGTCAAATATTAAACCCCAATGGGATTCGGGATCAGGTCCTTCTTCGGGTAACGGCTCTTCACAATCTTTAGCTTTCAAGTACATAACATCTTCATCTGGGAAATCAAACTTGATGGACTGATAATCGTCAATTGGTTGGTGAGCCAAATGGTCGGCTAAAATACTCCCTTTGATTGCTTTCCGAGTGTGATACTCAATGTCATATTCGGATAACAACATCTGCCAACGGGCTATTCTTCTAGATAAGGCGGGCTTCTTAAAGATATACTTGACCGGATCCATTTTGGAGATCAACCAAGTGGTGTGGTTAATCATATACTGGCGCAGACGGCGAGCAGCCCAAGCTAAAGCACAACAGGTTTTCTCAAGCAATGAGTATCGAGACTCACAGTCTGTGAACTTCTTACTCAGATAATATACGACATGTTCCTTTCTTCCAGTCTCATCTTGTTGACCAAGCACACATCCCATGGAATCTTCCAATATAGTCAGGTACATAATCAAAGGTCTTCCTTCCACCAGAGGAATCAAAATGGGAGGTTCAAGAAAATATTCTTTGATGCTATCAAAAGCTCTCTGACAATCCTCTGTCCACACACATCCTTGGTTCTTTCTGAGAAGCTTGAAAATCGGCCCACAGGTAGCAGTCATATGAGATATAAATCTAGAAATATAGTTCAGTCTCCCAAGGAATCCTCTTACTTGTTTTTCCGTCTTGGGTGCGGGCATTTCCCGAATAGCTTTGACTTTATCAGGATCTACCTCAATACCTTTCTGACTGACAATGAAACCCAGAAGTCTTCCAGAACAAACACCAAAAGTGCACTTGTTGGGATTCAGACGGAGTTTATACTTTCTCAAACGCTGGAATAACTTCAATAAATGTTCCAATGATCTTCTTCAGTTTGTGATTTGGCAATCATGTCATCTACATACACTTCTATCTCTTTATGCATCATGTCATGGAACAAAGCAGTCATGGCCCTTTGGTATGTTGCACCAGCATTCCTCAAACCAAACGGCATAACCCGATAACAAAATGTTCCCCAAGGTGTAATGAAAGTTGTCTTCTCCATATCTTCTGGTGCCATCTTGATTTGATTGTAACCAGAGAAACCATCCATGAAAGAAAAGACTTTGAACTTTTCGGTACTGTCGACCAATACGTCAATGTGCGGTAATGGGAAGTCATCCTTTGGGCTAGCTCTATTCAGATCTCTATAGTCTACACACATTCGAACTTTGCCATCCTTCTTAGCAACAGGCACTATATTGGCTAACCATTGAGGATAGACCGATGTAACAAGGAAACCTGCATTAATTTGTTTTTTAACTTCTTCTTTGATCTTGTCAGCCATATCGGGACGAGTCCTTCTCAACTTCTGCTTAATCGGCGGACATTCAGGTCTCAACGGTAAACGATGCTCCACAATATTGTTGTCCAAACCTGGCATATCTTGGTAGGACCAAGCGAACACATCAACATACTCTTTGAGAAGCTCCAACATTTTCTCTTTGACGTCTGGGATGAGCAATGCTCCGACCTTGACTTCCTTTTTATCTTCTTCATCACCCAAATTGATCATCTCTATAGGTTCTTCAAACGGCTGAATAGTCTTTTCATCGTGCTCAAGCAAACGGGAAATTTCATCAGGAATCTCTTCACTATCCTCTTCTTCGGCTCTGAACACAGGGAATTCAAAGTTGGGAGAGGGCATAGGATCATTGTTTTCAATGGTTAAGTCATGGATTAATCTGCACATATGATTATGCTTTATTTTAGAAATCGATTAATATGAATGTTGTACAAATGAAACAAAATATTATTATATTTTCCTATTACTACCAATTAATTTTCATTACTATTTCCCAGAAAAAGTGAAAAAATAAAACAGTAGTGGACAAAATAACATTTTTATTCATGAGGGGAAATACTTGAAACAAAGAGCCCAGACATTTTCTCTTTTGCCTTGGGCAGAGCAAAAGAATTTACTTTCAACATAGCCCAACACAAATATTTTTCGCCTTGGGCAGAGCGAAATTTTTTCAAAAATAAAACAAAACATTACTCAGAAATGTGCATCACAACAGGAACATCAACAGCAATCCAGTTCTGGAAAAACCACTCCATGCGTTACAAAATCCAGTTTCAGAAAACATGTGAAGTGGAATCGGATGATGCATGATATGCGATGCAAATGATCGTTCATTTTGATAGTTTTTTTTCAAAAAATTTTGATGGATGCATGGATGAATGATAATGCAACAATTACACACAAGTTCACAAACATGGGGTTCAAAGGTTCAACGTTTCGAGCATGGAGTCAAAGGTAAAGCCCACCCCAAGGTATGTACTAACGGTTTAATCACACCTATAAGACAAGGTTCTAAGAGTTCCCAGAGTCTACATTCCTCCTTCGGATATTACCAACGTCTTGATTACTCAATAATTAGCAATATTCTCAAGAGAAACTCGTCCGAGCGTAGCATCGCGTAACAATTACTTCCGGATTACTCCGTTATAATCTCCGCGCTACACCTAAAAGGCCAAGATGGGTCAGGGTTCTACGATTCTCAATTTCTCTGGCTCCCAGGTCGAAAATAATAATGTCTTCCCGATTACTCGGTAAACAAATATTATGTTCAAAAGGGCCTTCCATTGAATGGGGGATCTCATGCCTCCTTCTTCGGGATTACTCCCTCAAAGTTAACATGACTATACCGCCCGTCCTATTCTTAAGTGTAACTTAATCCGGGTATAGGATTCGTCCTTTGCAAAAAAACCCAAACAACCCCAATTTAAACACATATTCAAACAAATCAAATAATAATAAAACAGATAAAACAAACTAGGCTTAACCCACTTAGGAATGGACCAGCAAGAGGTCAATCTGTCCCCAGCAGAGTCGCCAATTCTGTAGCGATAATAAATGTAGCGGGGTAAATCGGAGATCGAACTATTAATTAATTCGTCTCACAAAAGCAAGAGTCGCCACCGCGCTTTATTATTTCCAAGGGAAAAGGGGAAAGAGCGAAATAAAACCCTAAAGTATGCAATGTAAATAATACTTTTAAAAGTAATGAAAATACAAGGCGTTTTTGAAAAGAGGTCTATGGTTCGGGGGTTGGTTATACAAGGGGAAGGTATTAGCACCCAATGTATCTATAGTATTCTATAGGAACCTTTTGAAATATCTGTTTTTTTGAAATTTGTTTGTTTGATTGAAATAAATTGTTTTGGCCAAAAAAGGGGTACAGACGGGTTTTTGAAGATACGACGACCTAATGTCGAAGTTTTGACTTAAACGGTATGAGTTTTGAAAAAATTGAATGTTTGGGGAAAAATTATCTTAAGTTTTAATGAAATGAAGGTATTCGCGTGATTGGATTTGAGGACATGAAGTCAACAAATTTAATCATTTTTCTCTTGGATTTAGACGTAAACAGAATAACTATGTAAATACTGAATAATCAAACAGGAAATTAGATAGATAATGATTAAGTAGCTAAGTGATACATAACCACAACAATGATTAAATAACAGACTAAATGGTGTGAACATGCATTTTTATATTTTTGTTTAATATGTACAAAACAAGAGAATTTAATTAAAGAAAAGAAAATGTTTTTAAATTCTATTTTTTTTTAGGTATTTTTTAGTATTAATATGCAAATAATAAAATATACCAATGTCTTATACTAATTCAAATATTTTAACTATTCTTTTTATATACAAAGTCTTAATTAATAAATAAATAAAAATATTGTTCATTAGGAATTAATATAAATAAAATTAATATATTCAAGTAAATTATATATGGAAAATGGTTTATATTATTTAGAATTATAAAAGAAAGGTAAATCAAATTTGATTTATGAATGTTTAAAACAAAAGTGAAAGAAAAAAAATGAATGGGCCAAAGAGTTTTTAAGGGCCCAAATCAAAAACAAACAGAAACGGGATGGGGATGTTTTAATGGAATTCGTTTGGGTTTTAGGCCTAGGAAACGGGTTATGGCCCATTTAATTGAAACAAAGTTTTTTAGGGTTATTAATTTTTGTTTCATTTGGGGACGGCTTTAAGGTTACAGAAACGGCGCCGCTACTCCTCGTTCTTGATTGGTCTTCGTCTTTCTTCTTCTTCTCTCAAGCCAAAAATGTCCAGGACAAAGCCCTTTGCCTCAAAGTTGCTAGCACCACCAACTGCATCTCCTTCTCCATGGGTCGCTCGGTGATATAGTGCGAAGGTGACGATTTCGTTCTTTAACGCGTTAGGGTTTTTATGATTTTGCATGTTTATGATTTTGTATTCACTTGATTCTGACTCTAGCTTCAATATGTTGTTTCTGTCAAGGTGTACAAAAAGGGAAGGAAAGAGGTTATATTACCTTGACGGAGGAGGGGAATGAGTGGTGGTGGAGGCGCTCAGGCGGCTGGACGGCGAGGAGGCAGTGACATGAACTTGCTTGGATTCCTGGTATTTGTATTACTCCTGATTTTTTTTAGTTGCTTGAGTTGCCTTGGATAATATTGGTTCAGTGCACTTCTTTATCTCCTTCTCGCTCGTTTCTGTTGCCTTGTATGCTTGCTTAGTATACTGTATGATTTTTGATGATGAACCCCTCTTGGTTCTGAGAACTTCGCTTGAACTACATCCTGTTTCACTTCTTTTCTTCTTCCTTCTGGTTGCCTTCTGTATGCTTGGATTATGTTCGATATTTGCTTGTTGGTATTGAGTTGCCTTGCTTCTGTTTGCCCAGTGATGAAGATTTTTCTGAGGGCTTAGGGTTGTTTCATTTTTGGGTTGCCCTGTGTGCTTGGATATGGTTCTGGCTTATTGGTTTTCAGTTTTGACAGGTTGATGGTTTATAGGAGAGTTGGAACTATGGCTTGACAGTAGGTTTGACAGGGTATTGTTTATTGGTTTTTTTAACTTGACATGATTGTTGGTTAAGGCTGGACATGTTTGATGGCTTGAGGGGCCTTAACAGGTTATTTGTGCTGTTTGATGGTTAAGGCTGGACATGATTACTGATGGTTAATGATCTATGGCTTGACTTGGCTTTCTCGTATGATGTGCTTGAGGTAGCAGCTTATACTGTTTTTTTATGGTTAATGGCTTTTACAGGTTTCAACAGGTTATGGTTTTGAAAGGCTTAAGGCTTTGGCTGGGCAGCTTAGTGTTTACTGGTTTTTTTAACTTGACATGATTGTTGGTTTAAGGTTATGCTTCAGGCAGGTTGAAGGCTTGACATGGCTAAGGTTTTTTTGGCTTGGTGTTACAGGTTATCGTTTAAGGCTTGAGACAACAGGTTGTATATTTTTGGATGCAGGTTCTTGAGGTTTTTGGTATTTTTAGAATAGGCTTCAAACAGGTTTTTCTACTCTGGCCTTTGCTTGAGAAGTTTGTGTTGTTATAATATCCGTTGGTTGGCTTGGCTTTGGATGGTTCAGGTTTTTGACAGTCTTGTCTTTTTCCTTTTCCTTGTTTATGACTGTGTTAGCAGTTTTATCTATTTTCCTATGCTTCTTTTTCTACTGTGTTACTGCAGTTTTGTTTTCTATATCCTTTCTGCCTAAAGCCAAAACCTGTAAACCCAATTCTTTTCTCTCTTCTCTCTCCTTAGTACAACTTAAACATTAAAATAATGTTATGTACTTTAGTTCTGAAAAAGAAATGGCTGGAAAATGATTAAATTGGAAATATTTGGCTTGCATATATGGTTTTAATCTGCATATTCCCTTCTTTGGCTTTCCTGCATCTGTTACAGTATAGAGGAGCCTTTGTATTGACATACTTCCATACTTTTGGACAATTTACGTTGGACTTTGTTTTTTTGAAAATGTGACTTTGACTTGCATATGCTGTTGGTTTTGAAATATGCAGTTTTTGACAATTGAAATGTGCAATTAATTTTGAACTATGCAGTTTACAATTGAAATGTGCAATTAATATTTATCAATAAATATTCATCCCTTTTTGTGAACCGGGAGAAATCCCGTGATTTGCAAAGAGGGTAAAAACTGATTCCGGCCGTTTGCTTTTAATGATGAACTCTAAATTAATTATCTGCTTTTGATTATCTATCTATTTCTGACTTTTTCTTTAATTATTCTTTGCAGGTAAAATCAAAAGTGCATCAAAGAAGTATTGGATAGAAGATGAAGATTTAGAATTTAGAAAAATTAGGATAGTTTTTTATTTCACTTTAAACATTTGTACAATTATCATTGTAAATACTATGTAAATAAATACGGTATTTAAACAACAATTGTAACAATTAGAATAAAGATGAATAAAACTCTATTATTTTACCGGTTAATTCTTTTCTTCTTTCCAATTATTTACTTTATCATTTATAATTCTTTAAATTATAATAATTGAAAATAAATTCCAACTATTTAAACTCAGAATAATAAATGATTAAATAAACATTGTTTTAACATTGATCAATTAATAAACTTCTTTTCAAATATTTACTTTATTATTTATAATTCTTTAAATTATAATAACTGAAAATAAATTCCAACTATTTAAACTCAGAATAATAAATAATTAAATAAACATTGTTTTAAGCATTGATCAATTAATAAACTTGGCGTTTCAAAAAATAATCAGCTCTTAATTTCTAAAGAAAAGTTGTAGTTGTTGTCAAGGAGAATCATAGGTAAAATAACAACTAAAAAATTGTCGAAATTTGAAAAAGTTATGAATTTTTAAAATCTGCTTTAAAAATTGATAAAATAGGTCAAATCGCTTGTGAACGCTTGCAATGTAATGATGCATATGGGAGATGGTATCTTAGGTCAAAATTTGGGGTACAACAGGGTGTAACCACCTTTGGCTGATCGTGAACTTGTTGACATGTTTTTGGGGACCCTGTCTGGTCCATTCTTTAACCATCTAATTGGAAGCTCTTCAGTTGGGTTTACAGATCTTATTTTGACTGGTGAGCAGATTGAAGCTGGTATCGAGGCTGGGAAGATACAGAAGGGTGCCTCATCTAGCACCGAGAAGAAGCCGTTTAAGAAAGAGTCCAGTGTTGTCTACAGTTCAAGAAGACAGAATAAACTTGAACACCGCCAAGCTGTTAATGCGGTTGTTATTTCAAAACCTGCTGGTGCTCCTCAGCATCACAATCAACAAAAGGACGAGAGACCTCGAAGGCAATTCACTCATCTCAGCATGACTTTGTCTCAGATTCTGCCACAGTTGCTGAAGACCAATATGGTGATTCTAAAAGAAGCTCCAAAGAATCCAAGTACCACGTCACCAAAGTACAACCCTAATGCCCACTGCGCTTTTCACTCTGATAGCCCGGGGCATAATACAAATGATTGTTGGGTTTTGAGGAACAAGGTGCAAGACCTAATTGATGCGAAGGAGATTGAGTTTGAGGCGCCCGAGAGGCCCAATGTTGTAACTACTCCCATGCTCAAGCATGGAGTGAATGCTCTAGAAGAGGACTTGTTTGTGGTTTCTGTAGAAGATATTGCTACCCCTCTGATGACTGTCAAGAAGAACATGTTTCTAGCCGGTTTATTTTCGGGCTGCGATGAAGGTTGTCATATGTGTTCCGTTTTACCTACTGGTTGCTCATTCCTGAAGTCAGGTGTCCAAAACCTAATGGATAGTAAAGAGATCCTGTTTGAAAAGGCTGTTGTTCCATCTGTTCGTTCTGAAGAAGTTTCCATCATTACCATTTTCGACAATTCTTCCAAGGCTCCCTCGAGGAAGCCTGTTAGAATTACATCTACTCCGAAGATCCCACCTGTAATTATCATTGTTTCGGGGCCCATCTCCTACACCTATGACAAAGTTGTCCCTTGGCACTATGGGGCAGATGTTTATGTTCTAGGAGTTAAGCAAGAGTTGGATGCTGATATTGGCGTCAACAACATTACTGGGCCTGCTAAAGTCACCCACAGTGGTAGACTTTTCTCACCTGATATTGCTCCACCGACTGTCCAAAGACCTGTTGTCATTACACATGCAAGTGTACCTACTGCTGTTCCTGATCAAGTTCCTATCCTTACCCCTATCGCCGAGTCATCTAATGCTTGGGGCAAAGGGATCACCACTGATGTGCCTGCCCAGACAGAGGCACCAAAGACTATTACTGTTGAAGCCTCCAAACAGGAGATGGAAGAGATTCTGAATATTATTAAGAAGAGTGATTATAACATGGTGGAGCAGATGGGGCAAACCCCATCCAAGATTTCTATGTTGTCACTGTTGCTGTGCTCAGAGGCCCATGTTAAGGCTCTGATTACCTTCCTGAAAACTGCCCACGTGCCACAAGAGACATCAGCTGATCAGTTTACTGACTGTGTGGCCAATTTAACTGATGATAATGGTTTGGGTTTCTCCGACGCCGATTTGACTGTTAAAGGGAAGAACCGCAATGATGCCCTGCATGTCTCCATTGAATGCAGGGGCACTACTCTTGCACATGTATTGGTTGACACTGGTTCCTCATTGAATGTCTTGCCTAAGAAAGCTCTAGACCGGTTGGATTGCGAAGGGTTGGAGCTAAAGCCAAGTAACATCATTGTCAGGGCCTTTGACGGGTCTAAAAGGATGGTGCATGGTGAAGTTGATATTCCAATTAAAGTTAGTTCTCAGGTCTTCAATTCTACATTCTACGTGATGGACATTCGGCCATCCTATTCTTGTTTGCTGGGTCGTCCATGGATCCACAAAGCTGGAGCTATAACCTCAATGCTCCACCAGAAGCTGAAGTACCCGGTCAGAGGGAAGATTGTGACAGTACAAGGGGAGGAAGAGTATATGGTTAGCCACCTCAACTCATTCTGATACGTAGAGATGGATGGGGAGTTCATTGAGACCCCATTTCAGCATTTCGAAGAGGTTCCTCAGACACTAGCATCAGCTGAGAATGTGGTTGAAGGTTCTCCTATGAAGATGGCTTCCTTAAAGGATGCTCGGGCTATTATTGAGAAGGGTGAGTGTGCAAATTGGGGCCGACTTCCTGATTTCACTCAGAAGACTAACAAGTTTGGTTTGGGTTTCATTGCAGAAGCTTAAAGGGTTGTTCCAAGTGCGAGGATCGGAAGACCTCCCATGTTCATCAGCAACTCGGGAGTGAATGCCATTGAAGAAGATGTAGAAGAGTCTGAATTCGACAGCTGGATCTATCCTACGACCAACGGTGGACCAAGCAACTGGACCACAAAGGACTTCATCCCTATTACTTTTGTTACCCAGTAATGAACTCTTTGTTTTGAATTTGTAACAAACAATGTTTTGAAACTTTATGGCCTGGTGTCTTACCGGGGGCACCGTGGCTTCATTTGTGAGGGCTTTTGTGTGTCATTTTCATATATCATTAATAAAAACATTGGACGGTCTTGCATTTCAAATCTTGCGCTCCTTGTCTTTCTTTATTATATATTGAGAAACAGCTATTTACACACACTCACATATACAGGTCCACATCCACTCTGGATCTCACTGGTAACGGCTCTGCTACTGCCAGTTATGACTTTGAAAATCCGATCAAATTAGCCGAAGACGAAGGTGAAGATGATTGCGAAGTACCTGGTGAACTTGCAAGACTGCTACTCCAGGAAGAGAGGGCCATTCAGCCACATGAAGAGCCAGTGGAAACAGTGAATTTGCGTACTGAGGCAGACAAAAAGGAAGTCAAGATCGATGCAAATCTGGAGCTTAGTGTGAAACAGCGGTTGATTCAGATGCTGCATGACTATGTTGAGATCTTTGCCTGGTCTTACAAAGATATGTCTGGTTTGGATACTGACATTGTGGTTCATCGCCTGCCTACCAAGGAAGACTGTCTTCCAGTAAAACAGAAGGTCTGCCGAATGCGCCCAGAGATGTCTGAGAAAATCAAGGCTGAAGTTATGAAACAGTTTGACGCCGGTTTTCTAGCAGTTACCTCTTACCCTCAGTGGGTGGCCAATGTGGTGCCTGTGCCGAAGAAAGATGGTAAGGTCCGAATGTGTGTTGACTACAGGGATTTGAACAGGGTGAGCCTTAAGGATGACTTCCCTCTACCTCATATTGACGTTTTGGTTGACAATACTGCTCAGCACAAGGTTTTCTCCTTCATGGATGGTTTCTCCGGTTATAATCAGATAAAAATGGCTCCCGAAGACATGGAGAAGACCACTTTTTTTACTCAGCGGGGCACCTTTTGCTACAAGGTTATGCCTTTTGGACTAAAGAATGCTGGGGCAACATATCAGCGTGCCATGGTTGCTTTGTTTCATGACATGATCCATCACGAGATTGAAGTATACATCGACGATATGATTGCAAGGTCCCAGACTGAGGAGGAGCACCTTGACCATCTACAAAAGTTGTTTGACAGGTTGAAGTTGTACAAGTTAAGGTTGAACCCGAACAAGTGCACCTTCGGGGTGAGATCTGGTAAGCTACTGGGTTTCTTCGTGAGCGACAAAGGTATTCAAGTGGACCCTGCCAAAGTGAAAGCCATACAAGAGATGCCAGCTCCCAGAATAGAGAAAGAAGTCAGAGGCTTTCTGGGACGACTGAATTATATTGCCCAATTCATCTCACACCTAACTGCTACTTATGAGCCAATCTTCAAGCTACTAAAGAAAGATCAAGTGATACGTTGGAATGATGAATGCCAAGCCGCTTTCGAAAAAATCAAAGATTATCTCCAAGAGCCACCCATCCTGATGCCACCAGTTGAAGGGAGACCTTTGATCTTATACTTGACAGTGCTCGATAACTCAATGGGGTGTGTGTTGGGGCAGCATGACGAGTCTGGCCGAAAAGAGCATGCAATTTACTACCTTAGCAAAACGTTTACCGACTGTGAGACCCGATACTCACTGCTCGAGAAAACTTGTTGCACTTTGGCATGGGCTGCTCGCCGGCTGAGATAGTATATGCTGACTCACACTACCCTGTTGATATCAAAGATGGATCCAATCAAGTATATCTTCAAAAAGCCTGCCTTGTCCGAAAGAATAGAAAGATGGCAGATGATCTTGACTGAGTATGACATCCAGTACACAACTCAGAAAGCAATCAAGGGAAGTGTATTGGCAGACCATTTGGCACATCAGGCAGTGGATGATTACCAGTCTATGAACTTTGAATTCCCGGACGAGAATATCATGGTAGTGACTGATTGTGAGACACCTGGACCGGATGAAGGACCTGAGGAGGGATCCCGATGGTCTATGTACTTTGATGGAGCTTTAAAAGCTTTGGGTAATGGCATTAGCGCCGTGATCATATCTCCTAAAGGCTCCCATACTTCGTTCATCGCCCGATTATGTTTCAACTGTGCCAACAATATGGCGGAGTATGAAGCATGCATTATGGGTCTTCGAGCTGCAATTAACCTAAGGATAAAGTTTCTAAGTGTCTTCGGAGATTCCGCTCTCGTGATCAGTCAAATCAAAGGCGAGTGGGATACGAAACACCCAAATCTTATTCCTTACAAGGAGTATGTATTGACGTTGCTTCCCCATTTCGAGGAAATAACCTTTGAGCACTTCCCTAGAGAGGAGAATCAGTTGGCGGACGCGCTAGTTACGATGTCTTCTACGTTCAAAGTCAATTGGGACAACGAGGCTCCCCGGATCATTATTGAAATATTGGACGTACCTGCACATTGTTGTGATCTTGAGACTGAAGAAGTAACAGAAAAGCCCTGGTATCATGAGATGAAGAGGTATCTTGAAGCTCAGGAGTATCCCGAGGGTGCATCTGTTAATGATAAGAAGTTTCTGAGGAGGTTCGCGGCGAAATTCTTCATCAGCAATGGTATTCTGTACAAGCGTAACCATGATTCAACCTTACTGCGTTATGTGGATAAGATTGAAGCAGAAAGGATCATGGCAGAGCTTCATGAAGGAACTTTCGGGACTCATTCCAGTTGACATACCATGGCAAAGAAAATCCTTCGGGCAGGATATTACTGGTCCACAATGGAAGCCGACTGTCATCAGCATTCTCGGACATGTCACAAGTGCCAGGTCTATGCTGATAAAGTACACGTACCTCCAGTTCCTCTGAATGTTTTGACAGCACCTTGGCCTTTTGCAATGTGGGGCATTGATATGATCGGCGAGATCAGACCTACGACATCCAGCGGGCATTGTTTCATCCTGGTAGCGATTGATTACTTTACAAAGTGGGTTGAAGCAGCTTCCTTTGCTACCGTAACCAAGAACGTCGTGGCACGATTCATTCGGCACAATCTGATCTGTCGATACGGTGTACCAGAGAGGATCATTACGGACAATGGTACCAATCTCAAAAACAAGATGATCACTGAGCTCTGCGAGAAATTTAAGATACAGCACCACAACTCTTCTCCCTACCGGCCGAAGATGAATGGGGCTGTCGAAGCGGCAAATAAGAATATTAAGAAGATTGTTCAGAAGATGACAGTGACATACAAAGACTGGCACGAGATGTTACCGTTTGCTCTTCATGGATAACGTACCTCAGCACAGACGTCAATAGGGGCAACACCCTATTCCTTCGTATATGGCATGGAGGCAGTCTTGCCGATTGAAGCTCAGATACCCTGTCTTCAGATCATGAAGGATGCAAGTTTGAGCGAAGATGACTGGATTCAGACCCGACTTGATCAACTAAACCTAATCGATGAAAAGAGACTTACTGCTATTTGTCATGGTCAGGCGTACCAAAAACGGATGATCAAGGCATTTAACAAGAAAGTTAGACGACAAGAGTATCAAGTTGGGGATCTGGTAATCAAACATATTATCTTACCTCAAGGTGATCCCAGGGAAAAATGGACTCCTACTTACGAAGGGCCATTTATGGTTAAGAACATCTTCTCAGGAGGAGCTATGATTCTAACCACTATGGATGGTGACGACCTTCCTCACCCCGTCAATGCAGACATAGTGAAAAGATACTACGCATAATCAAAGACCCGCTAGGTTGACTGGCCTAGGAAAAAATAAGGGCTTCCCGACGAACCAAAAGGGTTCGGGCAAAAATAAGCGATGAAAATGAAAAAATTTATACACCCGGCAAGTCGAAAACCTAAAAAGGCGGCTTGGGCAAAAATGGGTATCCCAGTGGACTGAAAACCCGAAAGGGCGGTCCAGGAAAAATTTAGGGATAAGCGTAACACTATGTCTCATCGGATCACCCTGCATCCAGACTTCGGTATCAACTATCAAGCTCGGACGACACTAACCAATCAGATTCATCTTCAACTAAGCAGCAAAGTGATGAGACGCTTGAAGATATAAAGGCAATAGCAGAGTTGGAACCCAGTGGGATTATTCACATAGCTGTTTTGTTTTCTTTTCACAAATTATATAGATTCTATTTGTTCGGCGGCGTTCTCTTACTAGGACGTCAGCCTCTTGTACAAAAACGCCTATTTACAGGCAAACTTCAAAATCAATACAAATTCATTTTCAGACAAATTTCAAACTGTTTTTCCTTTATCCGTTTTGTTTTGCAAAGAACGTCCAATGTTCATTTTTGATATATGCATTTGACATTAGTTGCTGCTCATAAATATTTACATGCGAAACAAAGGACGAATTACGGGTGATATCAGAAGTAGGGGCAATAAGAATTGTCCGAGCGGTCTAGTCGTTCTGTCCACCAAGGTACCAAGGTAGGTTCAGCTGAAGAATATGACCAAGATACTGTCACTCCCCGCAGAGTAAAGCAGTAATGGTAGCTCTCCCCACTGAGGCTCGCAACTATCAGCAATGCTCTCCCCAAGCAGAGTTAATCTACCATCAGCCCTAAAAAGGTTTGGTATCCCCAGAAGGTCTTAATATTCCCCAGCGGAGTATAAGATATTCTCCAGCAAGTATAAGAGCATCCCCGGCAGTCTTAATATCCCTTAATAGAATATAAGAATGTTCCCCAACGGAATACAAGATACCACAGTGGAGCCATTTCCCCAGCGCAGTCTAAAAAGCTTCCCCGTCATAGTTGAATCATCTTACCCAGTAGATTCTGGAAGCTTATCCTCTGCAGTGCAAAAATAAATCTCCTCAACCAAATTCAGAAGGTTATCCTCACAAGAGTCTAACTGGGTTATCATCAGCAAGTTGCAACTGAAAGATCATCCCCAGCGAAGTTCTTTCTTTTCCCCCCAGCAGGACTTCTATCCTCAACAGACTCAATGTCACCAGCAACGGTAATCCATCCCCAATGGATTTCATCATTAAAATCCCCAACAGAGCTTATCAACGGAATCCCCAACTGAGTTTATCGTTAAAATCCTCAGCAACGCATCAATTCCCCACAGAGTAATTCCCCTCGGAGTAATCTCTTCATCAAGTTTATTCCCCAACGAAGTTCTTTTCTCCTGCAGGTTTATTCTCACAACCATCTTCGTTCATCATCCCCAGCGGAAATGAAGAACTCAACTTTATTCTACAGCAGCTCCAGGATTCATTTCCCCCAGCTAAAACATCACATTTCCATACATCATGATACATGCATATACGCATCATACCATACAATCTCATTTATGTTGAGAACATCATTGCTTGATCCATCTCATGCATTGCATATGACTGACCTTTTACCTTTCAGGAAAGATGCAGTTAAGTTCCCAGCTTAGTCAAAGACCTGACCAGTTCTTAAATCTCAATTGATCTATCCTCGGTTGAATTTCAGATAAGGTTCTCAATCTCGACAGTTTCTCTATGTCATAGTGTGGACAAGTACTATAACCTCAACGGTATACTCCATTGAGCACGAGTCAGTTCCTAGATCTTGATGTTTTCCTCCGTCATAGTATGGACAAGTACTATAACCTCAATGGTATACTCCATTGAGCACGAGTCAGTTCCTAGATCTTGATGTTTTCCTCCGTCATAGTGTGTACGAGTACTATAACCTCAACGGTATACTCCATTGAGCACGAGTCAGTTCCTAGATCTTGATGTTTTCCTCCGTCATAGTGTGGACGAGTACTATAACCTCAATGATATACTCCATTGAGCACGAGTCAGTTCCTAGATCTTGATGAAGATGTTTCCCTATGTCATAGTGTGGACGAGTACTATAACCTCAACGATATACTCCATTGAGCACGAGTCAGTTCCTAGATCTTGATGTTTTCCTCCGTCATAGTGTGGACAAGTTCTATAACCTCAACGGTATACTCCATTGAGCACGAGACAGTTCCTAGATCTTGATGAAGATGTTTCCCTATGTCATAGTGTGGACGAGTACTATAACCTCAACGGTATACTCCATTGAGCACGAGTCAGTTCCTAGATCTTGATGTTTTCCTCCGTCATAGTGTGGACAAGTTCTATAACCTCAACGGTATACTACGTTGAGCACGAGACAGTTCCTAGATCTTGATGAAGATGTTTCCCCCCAATTGAATTATGGACAGGTTCTTAAGACTCAGCCGAGGAATTCTCTCAGTTGAATTACAGGCCAGATTCCTAAATCTCAACAAAGTTTAGACTTCCCCAGTGGAATCTTTTACAACCACAGGTATGCAAGTTCTCGCTAAGGAATCTCTTATGCGATCGACATTCCTGCAGATGGCATCTGTAAGCCCATCCTCCTACCAACAATCTCCAAATGGCATCTGTAAGCCCATTCCCGACATCACAATGCTGATACTACACCATGCGAGTGCAAATTTCTGGGCACTCTAGTGTTCAATTATCTTCCACCTTCGAATCACGAAAGGCTCGAAAGCCAATCTATATCCTCAGGTTTAAGAAAATTGAACAGGGGCAACTTTTGTACCCGAAAATTTTCCCTCCCATATCCCTCAAGATTTGCCAAGAATGATCTTCAAGTTGCTCAAGTTGGCTCAAGGATTGGACAGTCAAGTCACCTCCTAAGGCAGTCAAGTCAAAATTAGGGTTTTGTGTTGCATCAAGGTCCTTACATCCAAATGGCCTCAAGTACTTCCCAATGTCTTAATATGTTCTTAAGTCCATCCATATCAAATTTCAAGCCTTGCAGAGGAAGTTTGGTCAGTCAATTGCTCAAGAGGCCCAAAAATCGACTGTGCTAGGGCAAAAGTCAATTGTGACCTAAATACAGTCAAACCTCAAGATTTTTTGTCAACATTCTTATTTTTAAGGATAATTCATCATTTTATCAAGGGTTGATCATGATTCATCAAGGATTGCTCAAAATTCATCAAGATTCAAAAGTTGCTAAATTAGGGTTTTGCATGAAAAGTCAACTCAACTTTGAACAAGCATAACTTTCTCATAATTTATGAGAAATGACTCATCCAAAGCTCATTTTGAAGAGGATGCAATTTCCTACAATCCATATTCACACCCCAAGATCAAGAAATGCACTTACAAAAAGTTACAAAGTTAGACATTATAGGTCATTTTTGAAAGTCAACAAAAACACCTTTTTTTCCAAAGCTTATAACTTGAGCATGGAACATAAAAATGAGATGAGACCAAACGGGTTGATTAGAGGACATCTCAAGGTTTCTAAAAAGTCCAAGAACACTTCCAAAAGTTCAAAATTGAAGAAGTTATGCATTGTTGAAGTTGGGCATTTTTCCAAAATTGCCAAACGTCAACTATCCTCAAAACTCCAATTTTTGACAAAAGGCCCCACTTTTTTCCACTTGATATGGTCTTGTCCTACCACACACGTGTCCCATATTTGATTTCATGGCCATTCATTTATTTTTCTATTTTATTTAATTTTTATTGATTTAATTCATTTATAATCAATATTAAATCAATATTAAATCAAATAAAATCTAAAAATTGATGAAATAATATCTTTGTGATTTGTACAACTTTCAATTACCATCATGAACCAAATCAAATTCGTATCAAGCTTGGTTATGCAAAAAAAATCAGATTTGGCCTATATTTGGAAACTTGATAATGGTGATCATATCAAATCTCAAAATCTTGAATGCACTTGGATAAAAGCCCAACTCTTGACCTAATTCACTTCTAATATACATGTGCAAGCAAGCCAGACCAAGAACACGCATAGGACACTACTGAAACGGCCAAAAGAAGTTTGAGAAAAAGCTTGAAAAAGTGAAGATCGAAATCAACATTGGAGGCCAATTCAATCCAAAATCACAACGTGGTGTTCTTGCTTGCAATCTCCTGAAGCTATAGCAACCAAAGCCAAGGCCTGAAGCTATCTGAAAAGCGCTGTAAGTGTTCTTGAAAACGGCTCTGAACATGAAATCGAAACCATTCATTCTTGCATCCTTTTGATAAACTATTGACATAATCTTGATCCTTATCAAATTTCTAACAAGTCTGGATCATTTAATTTCGTTTTCATGGCCTATAATCATGTACCCGAACCTAGGGTTTTATTGTGTTGTTTTTAGGCGTTTGAATTACAGGGAAAATTGGGCCAAATAATGGTTACAGGGATGACCAGGAGGAAGAGACGAGTGCATTGGTACTCTTAGGTTTCGTTTACATGGCTTGGAGAAGGTTTTTGAGATGCCCTATGAATCTTCCTGCGGATAAAAATCCGCAGGTAAATAACCAGGCTGTTTGAGGAAGATGATAACGTGGCTTGCGTCCATTGGTTCATTTGAATCATTAGCGCGTTTTTTTTTGCCAGGCATAATTAATTGTTTGTCTTATATTGATTGTTTTCCATTCCACTAACAACTGAGCAGCGTGGATGAGTTGGCCAAAGGAGCGTGTCAATGAGCATTGGGACCTGGGTTCGAATCCCAGGTCCCCCAAAACTTTGATAAATTTTGTTTTCAGGTAATCTCACGCAGCGTTCAAAAACTTGGTCCACCATACGCCTCAGGAATCCACCTGCCAGATGGCTTGCCAATCAAATCTAATGATCCAGATTGAAGGTTCACCATGAACCCTGGTCAACATGCGCCTATGGAATCTCTAAGGTCAAACAGGCTGGTGTTAATGGGCCAAGAATTGCTGATCATGCACCCAAATCAGGCCCACACCCCCCTGAGTATTTCTTTTTACATTTTATTTCTTTTTCCTTATTTATTTATTTTATTATTATTATTATCTTAATTAATTAATTAACCAATTAACTTTTTTTCATAAAATCAGAAAACCTAAAAAATAATCTTTTTATTAATTCCATTAATTTTATTTTTTGTAAATAACAATTAATTAATTAATTTAGTTTAAATAGGTTTAACATTAATATTTTTTTTTTGCAATAAATTAAAATTAATTTGGAATTAGGTTTTTAATATTTTTAACCATTCTTATTTTATTTCCTTAAATAATAAAACCCAAAAAAATATTTTCATTTAACTAATTAATTCAATTATTAATTTTGACTAATTTTTAATTCAAAAAATAACAAAAAATATGCTTTATTTAATAAAAAGGGTCTAAACCCTAAAAAGACACTCCGATTTAATTTTCTCGCGCGCGAATTATTTTTGATCCATATTTCAGTATTGTAACTGCTTTGGGAATGTAATAGTTTTTTAAATTAGGATTTTATTTATCGCTTTTATTTACTTTTCGCAATTTAATTTTAAAGGGGTTGTCTTTGGCGATGCAAATACCCGACGCCTTGTAATAGCTTAGATTTATTTTCCGCAATTTAATTCCCGCACAATATTAACTGTTAGATGTTTGAATAATAGGCAATGTATGACAAGATCAATTTTTAATTTAAAATCAACAGTAGCTCACCATTAACATGTACAAAGATAATATAACTGAAAAACAATACACTCGCACATGCGCACTCTTAGGGTACACCTCATTTGGTTGCCTCGAATGTGGTCATTGAGTATAGGAAGTTTTAGAGGTCGCCCTCTTGTCCAAAGATCATACGTTGCCTCAAAACGGTCGCCTCAGATAAAATGATCTAAGACATTAGGGTTACCGCTAAGGCGTCCTAACATTGCTTTAGTGACCACACGTCCCTTAATCGAATTGACCCGAAAACTCCAACAACGATGCTTCCTACTCCTCAATAGTGGGATATCATTGTCTAAAGGACACTTGTACAGTTTAATTCCTTTTTGAGTAGGTAGATGGTTCTTAAGTACTTGCTCCTTTTAAAACAAAACAAAACTTTTCACACTTACACTCCTTTCAAACAAAAATTCTTTTCAAACCCACAAACACAAAGAAAAGCAAACTTTTGAAAACATAATGAGCAAGTACCTAAGAGCCCGTGGATAACCATAGATAGAAAGGATGCTAACACCTTCCCTTTCTATAATCTACCTCCCGAACCCGAGAAATATCTCAAAAAGGAATTTTTCTGTGCTTTTGTCCTTTCCTTGTTTGATAAAATAAAAGACGGTGGCAACTCTTGCTTACCGCGACATTTTGCGAAAACAAACGCAAAACGTGAACCAACATTCCAAAAACAGTCAGTTCTATTCCCACCGATCACACTAGCATTTGTACAAAAGTAATAAAAAGTGCAAAAAATAAATCCTACACTATTACAACCATATTGAAGTGCATAGAAATGTAAAGGCAAAAATAAGATAAAAAGAAGTAAAAAAGAGCTCTTCGACCCAGGCAGTAGCACCCTTCGACTTGTATTCTGTTGGCCTCCTTCGATTGGGGGCTGGCACCAGTGTATGGCGAAGCCTTCTGGTTCTGACTTGTTGCCTTGTTTCCTTCTTCGACTAGAGGTTGAATGCCTTTCGACTGGGGGCTGGCACCAGTGTATGGCGAAGCCTTCTGGTTCTGCCTTGTAGCCTTGTTTCCTTCTTCGACTGGAGGTTGAAAGCAGTGAGGAAATGCCTTTCGATTGAGCCTGGAAGTCAACATGGTTTTCCTCCTGGTTATCTCTTTCGTTTGACCTGGAGAAAGAGGGTAGAAGCCAGAAGCTTTGTTTCCTATTTCCTGTTTCCTGTTTCTTTCATTTCAAGCATTAAATGGCAACATGGCTTGAGGCCATGCTAGTATTTGTCTTGTAAACAGTTTAATAGTTAAAGCAAGTTTAGGTAAACAGAAAGCGAAACGAAAGGGTTAACTCTAAAAAAAACATGTTAAAAGGGTAGAAACAAAGGGAACAATGGTATATACATGCTTGAAACGAACGAAAAGATTATTTACAAGTTATGCCATGAAATGAAAGGTTCAAGGGTAATAGTGACTTACCTTGATGGAGGCTTTGAATGGGTGTGGGATTCGAACTTGAACTGCTACCTGAATGTTTCTGGAATTCGAAGAGTAGTCACAGGGGGTTTGCTTTTGGTTCGAAGAGTTGTCACAGAAGGTTGTCTTTGAGTTTAAACAAACTTCTATGTGTGGAGTGTTCTTCATAATCGAAAGAGGTGAGTGTGATTCTGGGTTTTTTGTGATTTCTTAAGTGTTGATGAACTTGAGAGTTTTGTTGTGTTTGAGAAAATTTGGGGGATTCGTTCCTCTGGTCCAAAGATCCTCCTAGGTGTTCTTCAGAATCGAAAGAGGTGAGTGCTTGGGATTCTGTTTTTTTTATTTCTCAAGTGTTGATGAACTTGAGAGTTTTGTTGTGTTTGAGAAAATTTGGGGGATTCGTTCCTTTGGTCCAAAGATCCTCTGTTTTTTGATTTCTCAAGTGTTTGATGAACTTGAGAGTTTTGTTGTGTTTGAGAAATTTTGGGGGATTCGTTCCTCTGGTCCAAAGATCCTCCCTTAGCTTTGCAAAAATTCCTCTATTTATAGAGAAAAAGAATGGACATGTTTTCAATAGCCAGCCTTGCAAAATAATAAAATAATAGGTAACGTGAAAGTACATGTGGGAGGGCCTCTTGGCAGTTGGGGTGCAGAAGATGTAACTTATGCTTTTTGGCGTTGCTTGTGCTCAGACCAAATTTAGGTTGGAAGCTTCTTTTGTGATAAAAGTACTCTCTATGAAAAGAAAGAGTATGTAGCCTTTAACCAAGAATAGTAGTATCTAACAGACAAAGTTTAAAACCCTTGTACAAGCCTCTGATTATGTAAAGATTTGGAAGCAACATAGCCTGAGATTTGGTCTTGAGTCGAATGCAAGAATGAAATTGAAGCGCACTTGTTCGAAGGAAGCCTTTGCCTCGGTCAAAGCTTGTGGTCGAAACAAACTTACTCGAAGGAAGCTATTGCCCAGTTGAAGCTTGGGTCGAAACAAACATAAAGGAAGTCATTTCCTTTTAGCGTGAGGGAAGTTCCTAGCTTCTGAGTCGAAGGGTGTTTCTTCAAGGGAATCAAGAACTTAGTCAAATCTTGTATGAAGATACCTCTTGGCTCAAACGAAACTTGTATGAAGCAAAGTATGCAAGAGGACCTTGGTGCAAGTGGATTCGAAGGATGCATAGAGATGGTTACTTTGTCCCATCGAAACTTGTCCAAACGAAACAAGCATGCAGGCAGCAAACTTGTCCAATCGAAGCAGGCTTGTAGGCAGTAAACTTGTCCAAATCGAAGTAGGCTTGCAGGCAGCACGCTTGGTGATTCAAAAGGGTTTCCTTACAGGGGGCATATGTGGATCGAAAGGTTTTTAGGCAACTATTTTATCCAATCGAAGAGTTTGCCTTGCAGGGGGAACATGCGGCCAGCAAGTCATGGCCTTCGATTGCAAGTATGCAGGCAGCACATTTGTCCAATCGAAGGGCTGAGTCGAAGGAGGCCTATTTTCTCCAAATTTGTCAAAATGTTATTTTTATCTGTTTTCTCCCTTTTTGACAGTTTCCTTTTAATTTTGGTACTGGAAAATCCCAATGCACTTGTGCAAGCTTAAATCCTGAGAATCTTCATGAGAAAAGCCTTGAGAATTGAGAGGGCAAATTTTGGGGTACAACATGCGGTAAGGCAAAATCTGTTTGAAACCCTTTGCAAAAATAGTTGATTGCAAAAAAATAGTTTGATGATTTGTTAGTATTTTTTAACAGTGTTAACCGCAAAAATATCTTGATTAATGCATGATTAAAAACAAAGATTTAATGCAATTTATAAGAAAATAATATATGCAATTTTGATATAAAAAGTAACTTATTTGATAGTATATAAATAATAATGTATACATATTATAATTAAAATAAATAATAATAAATATAAACAATAATGATAAGAAATTGAATAATTATAATAATAATATATAATAATAAAAATATAAAAAATATAATAATTTAAAAAAAATAGTAAAATAATATAAAGGGGGGATTAATAATAATAAAAAAACTAGAAAAAATAATTGATTAAATCAGAGGGTGTATTACTAGTTATTAAGTAAAACTAGGGGTGCTGAAAACAGTTTGGGTTAGGCCCAAATATGAGTCCAGACATGGGGGGGGGGGGGGGGGGGTGTGTTGTTTTGTGTTTTAGTGATTAGGGCGAAGAGGGGTGTGAAGATCAACTGAGCTTAGGCCCATTACGTGAATTGAAGGAGGACATAGTGATTGGGTGTTGCGAGGGAGCGTGGGTTCACCGTGGAACTTGGCCTAGCGGCCGTTTGATCATTATCAAATTGATGATGATAGGGGAGTATGGTAACTAAGGTGGGGGCGCTAGCGTGGGATTGTTAAGGACCATGTACATTTTTGTTTTATTCATTCTTGCATTTTACAACAACAATATTTCCTCTTTCTCACTTTCTCTTGCGATAACCCTTCATTCCTCTTCCTCAACCTTACACACCCTTACTAACCACCACCACCGACGGCTACCAACCCTTAAACCCCCATCATGAATCAAACACCAAAACCCACAACCCCAAAAAGAAAGACTAACTCTTTTTCTCTTCTCCGATCGCGATTTCAGTATTTTCTCCTTCTATCTTCCCCCCTCTGTATTCTTTTTCCTCCGTCCCTTTCTCAATTTTCTGTTATTTGTATATATAGGTTAGGGTTTCGTTAGAACACAAATTTAGCATTTAGGGACAGAAATTAGGAATTTTGTTAATTCACTATAATCGATTGATTCAATGTAATTAATTTGCAATTGATTATGTAATATGCTTGATTGAGTATTGTAATATGTAATTGATTCTGTCATAAAGATTGGATTTGTATTATTAAATATTTTGATTTGATTTTGCAGAAGAATTAGATTTGATTGTGCTGTAATTCTGGATTGGCTTGTATTGATATTTTTCTGAATTTAACTTGTAGAAGATTTCTACAGTATACGTTAGTGCAAAAAAACAACAACTTAAATGTTGTTTTTGGACATTTGGGCTTGCATATGCGTTTTTAATTTACCCAGTCCAACGTTTTTCTTTTACAGCAAAATCAATCTTCTAAATATATTTTTTAATTACAGCAACAAAGTTTTTTATATAATTCAGATGGGCCTGCAGCGCATTTTTTACAACTCTTCAGAAATTAAGAACTTTTAATTAAATAAATTTGTACAAAAATATTATAATACATTTACTTACAATTTGTAAAAGAAATCTTTTTTGACAAAGCAAACAACAATAACAACAATTTTATAGTAACATCAGTAATAATAAAAAAACAACAAATGCATTAATTTAACAAAACCTTAATGGGCTTGTAAATCTATAATCATACGCCTCTTTTGCTATTCAACGACTAAAACGAAAATGAGCCAATATGAATTCTAATGGGCTTTAAATTGAAGTTTCACCTCTCCTTTTTACTAAAAACAACAAAACTTAAATGGGCTTTTAAATTTCATCCCTCATTTTTACTAACAGCAATAAATCCTAACGGACTTAATATTTTAATTTACTAGCAAATTAAACCTAAGTAGTTCTTAATAAATTAATAATTTATTAATTACTCGGGTGACTTTTATTTTCAAGTTGCATGGGCCCATTGGCCAACATGCTTCACGAACGGATTTATGAGTCTTTCTGATTTAGAAAGCCCCTACTAAAATACACCCCCTAGTCTTGGATAAAGATGGGTCATCAGATACTGTTGTACCATCTTTCATTAAGGCTTAGAGGCTTAGAGGCAATGTACGAAGTTTTGTGAACACGTTGAGGCTTAGAGGCAACATAGTGAGTTTGGGAAAGTACATTGATGCATAGAGGAAATGTACGGAGTTTTGCGAATACATTGCGGCTTAGAGGCAACATAGTGAGTTTTGTGAATACATTGCGGCTTAGAGGAAATGTAATGAGTTTTGAGAATACATTGCGGATTAAAGGCAATATAATAAGTTTTGCAAATACATTACGGCTTAGAGGCAATGTACTGAGTTTTGCGAATACATGGTGGCTTAGAGGCAATGTAATGAGTTTTATGAATACATTGCGGCTTAGCGGCAATGTACTGAGTTTTGAAAATTCATTGCGGCTTAGAGGCAATGTAATGAGTTTTGCAAATACATTGCGGCTTAGAGGCAATGTAATGAGTTTTGCAAATACATTGCGGCTTAGAGGATTTGATAACAAGGCAGATGGTTTTAAGAGCATAATTTCATATGTCTTGGTTTAGTTTTGATCATTCACCTATTTGGAGGATGAATACAATAATAATTGATGATGCATGGATGCTTGAAGACTGAGGCCATGGGTTATGTTTGTGAATCGCTGCATGACGTCTGAGGTGATGGGCTAGATTTCATGGAGTGAAGAAACACATTGCTGCATAAAGTATGAGGCAATGGGTTATGTTTGCAAGTCACTGCATGAAGTCTGAGGCGATAAGCTAGATTGTATTTTTTTTAGCATCGCTGCATGAAGTCTGAGGCGATGATCGAGACTTGCGAATACGTTGAGGCTTAGAGGAAACGTTGCGAGCTGAAAGGCTACATTGAGGCTTAGAGGCAATGTACAGAGTTTTGTGAACATGTTGAGGCTTAGAGGAAACATAGTGAGTTTGGGAAAGTACATTGAGGCATAGAGGCAATGTACGGATTTTTGCGAATACATTGCGGCTTAGAGGCAACATAGTGAGTTTTGCAAATACAATGCGGCTTAGAGGCAATGTAATGAGTTTTGTGAATACATTGTGAAGATGTGAAAAACACAAGAAGGGGGGTTGAATTGTAAAACTTAATTCAAATGTGCAGACAACACTCTATTTTTATCCTGGTTCGTTTGATCTCAAACTACTCTAGTCCACCCGTCAAGGTGATTTCGCCTATCTCCAACGAGGTCTTAATCCACTATAATTAAAGGGATACAACAACTACTTTAACAACTGTTAAAGCCTTCTTGAGTATAACCACAAACCGGTTTATCTCAAGGAAATCTCTTTACAAATAATTGAACAAATAATGTGTTTGATGTTTTCTAATAAAACAGTATACCACAACTGTGATAATACACAAATTTAAGCTTAGAATGAAACTGGATTGCTAATACGTTTTAATGAGCGTGGTTGGTAAGCTTAGCAATTTATATGAGTGCGTGCGCGTAGATTATTAGCCTTTTCTTTTCTCACACTGACTTATTTATATAGCCAAGGCAAAGATACGTTGTTGTCCATAAATCACTTTCAATGATAATAACGTTCTTTCCTTTTTGAGAAGAACTTGTCTTGGATAAAGCCGTTGGTAATTAATCTGTCTTGAATGCTTAGTAACGCTTCAGAGTGTTCTCTATGATAATCAGAGTGTTCTTTGCTTTAACTAATGTTGACGCTTCTGAGTGCTGATGACTTGGTAAGGATCTTGATCAGAGTCAGAGTATTTTATGCGCAGATTCTGATCATCAGGCTTTAGCGTATAATCTGGTAACTTCAGCATGTAGCACATGATATTGATCTTCTGATGCTGACATATCTTCTGATGCTGATGTTGATACTGATCTTCTGATGCTGATTCCATCAGAACTTCTGTAAATACACAACATAATTTTAAGTAGCATATATGTCTTATATATAAATCTTATAATTTATTTATTCGTGTATTTTGTTATCATCAAAACTCTAATTGAGGGTTGTAGAATCAAACTATGTTCTAACAATCTCCCCCTTTTTGATGATGACAAAAACCAAATTTTTTCCAATTAAAATTAAGGAATAAAAGGAATCAGAGATTAAAAATAAAGAATAAAAGGTATCAGAGCAACAAAGAGAAAAACTCCCCCTGAGTTGATTACTTCCCTTTAATTCCATGAGTCTTTGAGCATCAGAACTTTACTGTACTTTACTGTTTCTTTCGTCAGAATTTTGTACCTGTTCAAGCTTTTTAGAAGAAAGAAATTCAAATAGATCAGAATGTCAGAATGTTTGAGACTTATGTCTCAATAATCCGTTATTGAAAAATATCATTCTTTCTCCCCCTTTTTGTCAGTTATCAAAAAGCACAAGTAATCAGAGCTAAAATGATCAGAGTTAAAATGCGTTTATATTAAAAACAGAAGCAATGATAAGTTCAGAACATGTAAAAATATTACAGATAAACAAGTTATAAAATCAGCAAGAAAATTTCTAAGAAAGAGGAGGAAGTCGTGTGAACAAAGCCTCCAACATGCTCTTGATTTGGGTGTTTGTTTCCTGTTGCTGAGTTAACATGTTCGCTATTGCATCAATTTTGGTGTCCTGCTTATCCATTCTTTCATTCATCAGCATATCAGATCTTTTCAAGTCTTCAAGAGTCTGCCTGTCAAGGGAGGAAGCTTGAGGATCTTCAGAAACATGATGCTTCTCAGAGCTTTCAGCAATATCTTCTTCTTGACCCATGTATTCAGCTGGAATCATCTATTCTTCTGACTCTGGTTGACGATGTTCAGACCAGGGAGCATTGTCCAGCGGGAGAACTTCTTCCTTAAGCAGCTTGCTCAGAACTGGACCTTCAATTTCTTTCAGCAGATTTCTGAAGTTCTGTTGAGCTTGTCCATAGCTTTATTCTTGCAGCTTAAAGGTTTCAGAGCATACCCATCTTCTGAACTTTGTCCAAAGGTAGTCAGAAGCAACAGGGTCAACCAGTTCCAGACTTGCTTGTTTCAGAGAAGTGATCCACTTCTGTACTTCTGTTTCAAAGTTCAATATGCTGGAACCAACATCTGGATGTTTTGGTTTTGTGATAGCAGTTTTGTTGGTTATTGCAGCAAGGCGTTCAAGGACTGTTAAATTAATGACAGTCTTGTTGTGGTCATCTGAATTGTCTTTTGGTGAAGGAGTGGGAGAGTCAGGAATTATGATTGGACTTGATGGGGAATTTGGTGGAGTTAATTCTGGTGAAGAGGGAAGTTGGGGAATATTCACAATGGTACCAAGGGGCAATTAAATGGCCAGAGGTACGGGTTCAGGGGATTCAGAGGGTTGAGCCTCAGAGGTTTGAATCTCAGGTTGTGGAGATTGTTCAGGTTGAGGAGAGGGTGGATTAATTTCTGGTTGAGGAGATGAAGGTAGTGGGATTTCTGGTTCTGGTGAGAGTGGAATTTCTGGTTGTGGTGAGAGGGGAATTTCTGGTTGTGCTTCTGTGTGGGTTTCATGATTTGGATTATCTGGTGTGGGAGCAGAAGTGTGTTGGTCTATATCAGAAAGAACTTTTTCAAGTTCTTGTTGGGTTTCAACAATATTTGGATTTTGAGGTTGGGAGCGAGATCTTCTTAGAGTTAATGATTCAGAGGGATCAAAGTCAAGGTCAAAATCATCGAAAGTTTGAGGTGTTAGGTTTTCAGATGGAGTGGAAGTTGGAATAAATGTTGATACAACAATTGAATTTAAAACAGTTACAGAAGAAAGATTACCTCTCTTCTTAGGAGTCCGCTGAGATGATCCTTCTGCTGCAGCTTTTCTTTTCTTTGTCTTCTTCAGAATAACCTCTGGAGCCTTCTGCTGAAGATCTTGAATATTCATATTTGGTGTTGTACCATCAGCCTTGCAAGCATCCAGATATCTGAGTATGATATCAGGTTTAGAGTCAATTTCTGAGAACAGTGGAAAGTTGTCCAGAGGGACTCATCTGCTGGAGATTTCAGCAAAAAGAGTGACGCTGGGCTCCTTCTTGATGTTCTCTATCAACTTCATTTTCTTCAGATTTTTGGCATTCAGCTGTTTGCCAACAGTAGCTTCCAGAGTGCTGATTTCTTGAGCCTCTATCAGATGATCAATCAGCTTATTCTCTGTCAAAATATCTGATATCAGTCTTCCTAAGGGTATCCAATCCCTTTTTGTACGTTCCTCTTCTCTTGTTTCCTTAACACTTGTTCTGAGATGGTTGAACAGAAGATGAGCTAGATTTATCTTGACCTTCTGAGAGATGAAATAGATCAGAAACTGCTGATCAATATTAATATAATCAGGAGAGCTGGTAGGCTTCCTGTGGTTAAAGCACCCCAGAATGATCTTGGCCCAAATTCTGTGTTTGTCTTTCAAATCCCTTATCTTGCTGGAGGGAAGCCCCAGAGTGAAGATTTCCCTTGCAATTAGGGCATCATCAGCACACCTTTCTGCCATATCAATGCAACGAACACCACCACCACTGTAGCCTATTAAGCGAGCAATGAGGTCTTCAGTGATAACAATCTTCTTTCCCATGATGTAGGACGTAACTTGATGATTTGAAGAAGAAGCGTGAATCTAAAATTCCTTTACCATAATAGGAAATGTTGGACCCACCAGTCTGTCAAAATACTTTTCCCAGCCTTGAGCTTTAACCTCTTCAGATAGATCAAACCCATTCTCCTTAAGACTGTTGAAATCCACGATTAATTCTGACAGAACTTCTAGGTTTTTGATTGGTGTTAGAAGCGTTCTGTAAGGTTCTTCGTATTGTTCAGATGAAACAGTTTTCTGGGAACCTGAAGTAGGAATGCTGGAAGAATCCATGTTCACACGAGGTTTTTGTGAAAAAGATTGAAAGGGTTTCTTGAGAAAGTAAGAACGCTGAAATCAGTAAGTTTGAGAGAAAATGAAAGTGAAGGTAAAGAGTGTAAATGGTGTGAAGTGTGTTTAAATAGATTTCTAAAAAGTTTTGAAAACGTAAACGTTAAGAGAGAGAAATTAATAATGATTATTAGCATTTAATGATAGCTGATTTTAGGGGATTCAAAAATATATTTGGAACGGTTACCTATGACATGTGTCTCAATGCATCCAATCAGCACTTTTGCCTTTTCAGAAACGTGAACGCGTGTTCAGCCTCAGAAAATAGCTGATGACTGGATTACACTTGTTTGCTTGAGTGAACAGCACATTTCTATCCTTGAAATGAAGCGCTCAGATCTTCATGGATAGATTCTGATACAATCTGCACTTCTAAAATTCTGAAAGAAGATTGATCAGTAGTTCACAGAAAATAAACAAAGTTCAGAAGGTTAAGATATAATAATCAAAACAATTTTATTCTGGACAGAGCTTCATGCTGAGATGTTTCATAATGAAGTTGAACCTATCTTCAGAAAGAGGTTTTGTAAAAATATCAGCCCATTGATGGTCCGTGTTAATAAATTTAAAATTTAAAATCCCTTTCTGAATATAGTCCCTAATAAAATGATGTTTTATTTCTATATGCTTAGCCCTAGAATGCAAAATAGGATTCTTACTAAGACAAATAGCAGAAGTATTATCACAGAGGATAGGAATGTTACTCTCAAATATCTGGAAGTCCTCAAGTTGGCTTTTCATCCAGAGCATTTGTGTGCTGCATCCAGCTGCTGCTATGTATTCAGCTTCTGCTGTTGATAGAGCAATTGTGGATTGTCTTTTGCTGGACCATGAGATCAGATTTTCTCCCAGAAACTGGCAGCTTCCAGAAGTGCTTTTACGCTCTACTCTGTCTCCAGCAAAATCAGCATCACAGTATCCTACTAAGCTGTAATCACTTGATTTTCTATAAAACAAACCCAGACTAGTAGTACCTTTCAGATACTTGAAAATTCGCTTAACTGCTGTTAAGTGAGATTCTCTAGGATCTTATTGGAATCTAGCACAAATGCAAACACTGAATAAAATGTCAGACCTTGAAGCCGTCAGATAGAGAAGAGAACCAATCATACCTCTATAGACCTTATGTTCTACATTTTTACTTACCTCTTCTCTTTCCAGAATGCATGTGGGATGCATTGGAATCTTTGATGGCTTACATTATGAGAGATCAAATTTCTTCAGAAGTTCTCTGACATATTTGCTCTGATGAATGTAAGTTCCTTCTGGAGTTTGATTGATCTGAATGCCCAGAAAGAATTTCAGTTCCCCCATTAGGCTCATCTCAAATTCTGCCTGCATACACTTAGCAAACTTTCTTCCCAGAGAAGGTTTAGTAGATCCAAATATGATGTCATCAACATAAATCTGACATACTAAAATGTCATTCTTAACTGTCTTACAGAACAAGGTTGTGTCCACTTTCCCTCTGGTGAATTCCTTTTCTAACAGGAAGTTACTCAGTCTTTCATACCAAGCTCTGGGAGCTTGTTTCAGACCATACAGTGACTTCTTTAGTTTGAAAACATATTCTGGATTTTTGGAACTTTCAAAACCAGGGGGTTGGTGCACATATACCTCTTCTTCTATATAGCCATTTAAGAATGCACTCTTAACATCCATCTGATACAGAGTGATGCCTTTATTAACAACAAATGAGATTAAGAGTCTGATAGATTCTAACCTGGCGACTGGAGCAAAGGTTTCTGTATAGTCTATCCCCTCTTGATGACTATAACCTTGTGCTACCAATCGTGCCTTGTTTCTGATGACTTCACCTTGTTCATTCAGTTTATTTCTAAACACCCATTTTGTTCCAATGACGTTGAATCCTTTTGGTTTTGGAACTAGATCCCATACGTCATTTCTTGTGAATTGATTTAGCTCCTCTTGCATTGCTAGAATACAATCATTGTCCAAAAGTGCTTCATTAATTGTTGATGGTTCAATTAGAGAAACAAGTCCCATGAGGGATTCTTCAGAGTTTCTGAAGCTAGCTCTTGTTCTGATTGGATCTTCCTTTCTTCCTAAGATTGTTTCTTCTGGGTGATCCATGCTGCTTCTGGATGGTCTTTTCTGAAGTTGATCAACAGAAGGTGCTGGATTGCTTGCAGTGCCTCTTTCTGATGTTGAGGGAGTGTCTCTGTTAAGAGTTTCTGATGACTTGTCTTCAGTACCTGTGAATTCAACTTCCATACCTGCAAGGAATTCATTCTGCTTTGACTTTTGAGAGTCAAGCTTATCATCAAAACAAACACTGATTGATTCTTCCACAATTTGTGTTTCTGTATTGTATACTTTGTACCCTCTTGAGCATTCAGAGTATCCTAACATAATACACTTTTGTGCTTTAGAGTCAAACTTGTTCAAATAATTTTTTGTATTCAAAATAAAGCATGTACATCCAAATGGGTGAAAATAAGAAATGTTGGGCTTTCTGTTCTTCCACAGTTCATATGGAGTCTTTTCCAGAATTGGTCTTATGGAGATTCTATTCTGAATGTAACACGCTGTGTTTATTGCCTCTGCCCAGAAGATCTTAGCAACGTTAGTCTCGTTGATCATGGTTCTGGCCATTTCTTGCAATGTTCTGTTCTTTCGTTCTACAACTCCATTTTGCTAGGGAGTTCTAGGACAAGAGAAATCATGCAGAATGCCTTTGTCATTAAAGAATGACTCAAAATCTTTGTTTTCAAATTCTCCACCATGATCACTTCTGACCTTGATGATTCTAAGATCCTTTTCATTCTGAACTTGGTTGCAGAAGGTGACAAACACAGAGTGTGACTCGTCCTTGTGTCTTAATAACTTTACCCATGTCCATCTGCTATAGTCATCTACGATTACTAACCCATACTTCTTGCCATTGATTGAAGCAGTTTTAACTGGTCCAAATAAGTCAATGTGCAGAAGTTCTAATGGCTTAGAGGTGGAAACAACGATTTTAGATTTGAAAGCTGGTTTTGCAAACTTGCCTTTCTGACATGCTTCACACAGAGCATCTGAATTGAACTTCAGGTTAGGAAGTCCTCTGACCAGATTGAGTTTGTTAATCTGAGATATTCTTCTCATACTAACATGTCCCAATCTTCTGTGCCAAATCCATTGCTCGTTGTTAACAGACAGAAGACACTTAACATTCTGACTTTTCATTTCAGAAAGTTTGATTTTATAAATGTTGTTTCTCCTCTTTCCATTAAATAGGATAGTCCAATCTTTCTGACTAACAGCTTTGCATGAATTTTGATTGAAGATTATATCATAACCGTTATCACTTAATTGACTTATGGATAACAGGTTATGCATTAATCCATCTACTAATAAAATATTACTTATAGAGGGAAGATTTCCATTACCTACTATTCCAGAGCCAATGATCTTTCCTCTTTGATTGCCTCCAAAACCTACGTGGCCTCCAGGCTTAAGTTCCGGGCTTTGGAACATATGCCTTCTTCCCGTCATGTGACGTGAGCAGCCAGAGTCCAGGTACCATGATTGGTGTTTCTGCTTTGCTGCTAAAGATATCTGCCACATGTATTATTTTATCCTTAGGTACCCATATTTTCTTGGGTCCTAATTTGTTAGTTTTACCAAAACTCTGGTTGAATTTTGGTTTGACAAAATAATTACTACTTGTATATTTGATGTCATGTGTGTGCCCATATACAAAGTGTGAATCAAGTGAAGTGCGTTTTATAACTAAATCCATGGCATTCTTTGGTGTAGGTACCTTACCTTGGTATCCTATTCCTTTTCTGCCATTTCTACTAACTCCATAGATCATTGAAGCCATTTTGCTTCTATCTATGTTTTTAGCTATAAACTTCTGAAAGCTGTGATCATACTCCTTGATGATCTCATCAGCATTGCTGGGAGTTTCAGGGATTGTTTCCTTCTGAGAGTTTTGAAATAGATTTTCTAATTTTGAACTTTTAACTCAGAATTCTCCAATTTGAGACTCTCAGTCTTATCAGAGTCAGAAGCAAGATTCCTTTTCAGGTTTCTGAATTTGACTCTGATTTGCTGATATCTTTCCAGAATTTCATTCAGGCTTTCAGCTAGTTCAGCCTTAGTAAAGTTTATAGCAAAGTCAGGGAATACCTCTTCTGTATCTGATTCAGAGTCTGACTCAGAAGCTTCATTGTCTTCTGTTATGTTTTCCATGAGAGTTATGTTTGCTCTTTCATCATCTGATTCAGAGTCAGCTTCAGATGTGTCAGAATCATCCCATGTAGCCATGAGACTTTTCTTCTTTTCCTTGCCAAACTTCTTTTTGGGATTTTCCTTCTGAAGCTTTAGGAAATCACTTTTGTAGTGCCCTTGCTCGTTACATTCATAGCAAATGATGTCTTTGTTGTTTGGCTTTCTGTTTCCTGAAGAACCTTCAGATCTTCTATGTCCAGAGGAGGATTTTGACCTTCTGTATCTGGAGAAAGATTCATTCTGATTCTCTGATCTTCTGGGATTCCTGAACTTCCTTTGCCTCTGCTTCCATAATTGGTTCACCCTTCTGGAGAGGAGAGATAGTTCATCTTCTTCTAATGAAGACCCATCAGAGGTTTCTTCTATAGCCTGCAAAACTTTGGAGTCAGATTTTCTGTTAGATTTTAAAGCTAATGGCTTACCTTGCTTTTGAGGTTCATCTGCTTCTAGCTCTATCTCGTGACTTCTGAGGGAGCTGACAAGTTCCTCCAGAGAGATTTTGTTGAGATCCTTGGCTAGCTTAAGCGCTGTGACCATTGGCCTCCACTGTTTTGGCAAGCTTCTGATGATCTTCTTAACATGATCAGCAGTGGAATACCCTTTGTCAAGAACTTTTAGACCAGCAACAAGAATTTGAAATCTTGAAAACATAGTCTATATTGATTCACTCTCTTCCATCTTGAATGCCTCATACTTCTGAATGAGCGCAAGAGCTTTGGTTTCTTTGACTTGAATGTTTCCTTCATGCGTCATTCTCAGAGAGTCAAACATATTCTTTGCAGTGTCTCTGTTTGATATCTTTTCATATTCTGAATAAGAGATGGAGCTGAGAAGAATTGTTTTGTCCTTGTGATGATTTCTGAAATCACGCTTTTGCTGATCAGACATTGCTTTCTTGTCAATCTTCTCACCACTTCCATCCACTGGGTACGTGTATCCATCAGTCACCATGTCCCACAGATCAACATCATGGGCCAGAAAGAAACTTTCAATTCTGTCTTTCCAGTAGTCAAAGTTCTCTCCATCAAAGACTGGACGTTTGCCACTGAATTTGTCTCTTTCTTCATTGTTGTCATTGCTGATGTTTTGATGTGGTCCTGCCATTGTGTTTTTCTGACGTTGGATCTTGTACTGACACGGTTAAGTGTTATAAGCTCAGAACCAGGCGCTCTGATGCCAATTGAAGATGTGAAAAACACAAGAAGGGGGGTTGAATTGTAAAACTTAAATCAAATATGCAGACAACACTGTATTTTTATCCTGGTTCGTTTGATCTCAAACTACTCCAGTCCACCCGTCAAGGTGATTTCGCCTCTCTCCAACGAGGTCTTAATCCACTATAATTAAAGGGATACAACAACTACTTTAACAACTGTTAAAGCCTTCTTGAGTATAACCACAAACCGGTTTATCTCAAGGAAATCTATTTACAAATAATTGAACAAATAATGTGTTTGATGTTTTCTAATAAAACAGTATACCACAACTGTGATAATACACAAATTTAAGCTTAGAATGAAACTGAATTGCTAATACGTTTTAATGAGCGTGGTTTGAAAGCTTAGCAATTTGTATGAGTGCGTACGCGTAGATTATTAGCCTTTTATTTTCTCACACTGACTTATTTATATAGCCAAGGCAAAGATACGTTGTTGTCCATAAATCACTTTCAATGATAATAACGTTCTTTCCTTTTTGAGAATATCTTGTCTTGGATAAAGCCGTTGGTAATTAATCTGTCTTGAATGCTTAGTAATGCTTCAGAGTGTTCTCTATGATAATCAGAGTGTTCTTTGCTTTAACTGATGCTGACGCTTCTGAGTGCTGATGACTTGGTAAGGATCTTGATCAGAGTCAGAGTATTTTATGCGCAAATTCTGGTCATCAGGCTTTAGCGTATAATCTGGTAACTTCAGCGTGTAGCACATGATATTGATCTTCTGATGCTGACATATCTTCTGATGCTGATGTTGATACTGATCTTCTGATGCTGATTCCATCAGAACTTCTGTAAATACACAACATAATTTTAAGTAGCATATATGTCTTATATATAAATCTTATAATTTATTTATTCGTGTATTTTGTTATCATCAAAACTCTAATTGAGGGTTGTAGAATCAAACTATGTTCTAACACATTGCGTCTTAAACACAATGTAATGAGTTTTAAGAATACATTGCGGCTTAGAAGCAATGTAATGAGTTTTGAAAATACATTGCTGCTTAGAGGCAATGTACTGAGTTTTATGAATACATGGTGGCTTAGAGGCAATGTAATGAGTTTTGCGAATACATTGCGGCTTAGAGGCAATGTACTGATTTTTGCAAATTCATTACGGTTTAGAGGCAATGTAATGAGTTTTGCAAATACATTGCGGCTTAGAGGCAATGTAATGAGTTTTGCGAATACATTGCGGCTTAGAGGCAATGTATTGAGTTTTGAGAATACATTGCGGCTAAGAGGAAATGTACTGAATTGTAAGAATACATTACGACTTAGAGGCAATGTGATGAGTTTTGCAAATACATTGCAGCTTAGAGGCAATGTAATGAGTTTTGCGAATACATTGCAGCTTAGAGGCAATGTACTGAGTTTTGCAAATACATTGCGGCTTAGAGGCAATGTACTGAGTTTTGCGAATACATTGCGGCTTAGAGGCAATGTACTGAGTTTTGAAAATACATTGCGGCTTAGAGGCAAGGTACTGAGTTTTGTAAATACATTACGGCTTAGAGAAAATGTAATGAGTTTTACGAATACATTGCGGTTTAGAGGCAATGTAATGAGTTTTGCAAATACATTGCGGCTTAGAGGAAATATACTGAGTTTTACGAATACATTGCGGCTTAGAGGCAATGTACTGAGTTGTAAGAATACACTGCGGCTTAGAGGTAATGTGTTGAGTTTTGTGAATACATTGCAGCTTAGAGGAGATGTAATGAGTTTTGCGAATACATTGCGGCTTAGAGGCAATGTACTGAGTTTTGCAAGTACATTGCGGCTTAGAGGCAATGTATTGAGTTTTGCGACTACATTGCAGCTTAGAGGCAATGTACTGAGTTTTGAAAATACATTGCGGCTTAGAGGCAATGTAATGAGTTTTGTGAATACATTGCGGCTTAGAGGCAATGTACTGAGTTTTGATAATACATTGCGGCTTAGAGGCAATGTACTGAGTTGTGAGAATACATTGCGGCTTATAGGCAATGTTATGAGTTTTACGAATACATGGAGGCTTAGAGGCAATATGCTGAACTTCATTCATTACTGCATGGAGACTTAGGTAATGGACTACTTTATTAGGAACTCATCACTGCATGAAGACTTAGGTGATGGTCTGAATGCGTCACTGCATGGAGACTTAGGCGACGGACTGAATCGCACGAGAAGTGTTTGGTTGATGGACCCGTAGGTGATTGAATCGAGGGTAAGATGGTTGTTTGTTTTCTATGTGATACATGCGTATGCATGCGTATTGAATGTTTGTATGTATGAAAAATGTATGATGTTTGATGTGTGGAACCCTGAGTGTATTCGTATTGAATGTTGAAATGTATAGTTGTGATACGGTGGGAGAACTGACTTGGGTGTTTTGCGTTTGATCGCAAATGTTGCGGTTAGCAAGAGTCGCCACCGACTTTTCTTTTATCAAAAAGGAAAGGTGAAAAAGCACAGGAAAGACCTTAGAGATTATTTCTTGAGTTCGGGGGGTAGATTATGAAAAGGGAAGGTGTTAGCACCCTTTTCACCCATGGTTTTCCATGGGCTCTTAGTTACTTTCTAGATCACTTTCTTTTATTTGAAATTGTGATTTGCGTGGTTTTGAAAGTACTTTTGAAAAGAGGCCATTGTTTAGTCAAACTTTGTAATGATTCTCGTTCGTAAGATTGTATACAAAGGTGTTGATCTTTTAAAAATGTTTTCAAGTTTGAAAAGTGTTTTGAAAGTGTAGGTGTTTGTTTTAAAAATAGTAAGGATGTTTTTGTTTTGAAATGGAGCAAGTAACTAGGAACATTCTACCTACTCAAAAGTCTTTCATGTTCATTTTCTTTTTCCTTTGACATTTCTATCTTACCATTGATTTGGTAAGTAACCCTATCTTTGGATGTAAACGGGACGGGCATGGGTCATCGTATAACCATGATTAGCAATGTTGCAAGATATCTTAGCATTATTCTTTAGGGACTAAGATCATTTTGAAAGACAACATAGATAGCGTCATCGAGGGACTATGATCTTGTATTTTTGCTTGTCTTTGCTAAGACACCTCACATCCGTAATATGGTAATTTTTGTAAGGCAACCAAGTGGGTTTAGCCTAGGGGTGTTTGTGTGCAAGTGTATCGATTTACATGCATTGTTTTTGTCTTTGATTAGGGTTTTCTATTGATTGGTTTTAGTCTTTCCATACAAAACCCTAATTACTAGCATTTGTATATAAAGCCATAAATTGCGAAAATTAAAATTACTACGCTATTACAATACTTAGGGGAGGGGGTGTACAAATAACAAATGGGGATTTTGCAAGAAAATTAAACTTAAATAATTATTACAACCATATCGAATATGTACAAATAATTGAATAAAGTGCAAGAATGCAAATGTAAAAAAGAAAATGTAATTTAAGTTTGGTTTTTTTAATGAAAAGGGGTTTCTAACCTAATTTGAAGAAGGTGATTAATTAAAAATAAACAAAATTAAGTTTAAACTAATTAAGGAAGAAATTAAGTTAAAAATGTTTTTTAGGGTTTTTTTATATAAAAAAACCTTTTAAATTAAATAATAATAAAAATGAAAATTAAATAATTAAAAGAAACATAAATTCTAAGTTAATTTTAATTAAGAAAATAAAATAATTATTAAACCTAAGTCTAAATATTTAATTATTTAAAAGAGAAATTAATTTGTTAAAAGAAAAAGTTTTTAATATTTTTTGTTTCATAAGAAAATAAAATAAATAAGTGTAAATAATAAATAAAATATTTTTGGATTTTTCATGATTAATGAAAATAATAATAATAATAGTATTAATAATAATAATAAATAAAAGATAAAAAAAGAAAAGAAAATAAATTAGAAAAAAAAAGTTTGGGGCCAGGTGTATGGAAGTAACAACAGGGGTTAGCAAAAGCAAAAAAAACAATACCCAATTGTTGGAAGCCCAGGCGCTGCAAAAACAAAAAAAAATGTCAAAAAAAGTGGAAAAAATGGAAAAAGGTCACGCTGGGGCTTGAACCCAGGACCTCATAGTGACAGGCGCGCGATTAATCACTGGGGTGGTGATACTTCCGTTAACTTGTATTAAATGATAAATGCATAACATAAAACCTACCCTGATTGTACTTCATCTTCAACCTCCAGCCAAAGGATCTGTAACTTACTCATTTCTCAACCATTTGTAAAAATGTAAACATGAAAATTGCTCCATTTTTTCACACGAATCCAACCATATAAATATTATAAGCTATAAATCAAAGATGAATGAGAATTTATACAAGTACCAAATTCTGACCTAAATATTTCAGAAAGTTAAAACTCAAATTCTCCTAGCTCAATCAAAATAAATTAAATCTATGGACATGTATAGTTTCAGGGCAATGATGTCTACATTTTATCTTCACAAATGCAAGCCTAACAATGCCTAAATATGAAGATAAAAGTTCAAGAAAAATACCTCAAAACTGGAAATCGTGAAATGCAAATGAGCTTGATTCAAGGTGCTGCAATGATCAGTTTAGCATCCTCAAGTTCCCAGGAAGCTAATGCAATGGTTTGCTTGATCAATAGATGGCTAGAATGGTCTGGAGAAGTCAAGTTGCAAACCTCTGTTTTTGGTTATGGAGGATGATGAAGATGGAGTTACAGTTCCAAACCAAGGACAGGAATAGACTATATTTGATGTAAGGAAGCTTTAGGAATGAATTTGAGGGAAAACACACCATGGAAATGAGAGATACAAGTTTAAAGTCAGAACTGTGTATCAATGGAGTTTTGTGTGCAATTTCTAGCTAGAGGGAGTTTTGGAGTGTTTCAGGGTACTTGAGCTCGTGTCCTAGCTCACAAATAGTGACTCTATTTATGAGCAACAAGTTTGGAGACTTGTTGTTGATCAGAATTCAAAATCACAAGTTTATGCATAACATGTGATCTTTTGAGAAATTCAAGTTTCCATGCCTTGTACTTGGTTCATAGAGTTGTTAACCACTTTAAACACAATACCTCTGACTTTTTGGATTGAGTGTAATTCAGGAAAACAAGTTAGAGGCTCAAGAATGGACTTTATGCAAAAAGCTTTATTTACAAGAATGGCAATGTTAACTTTGTGCCATTAATGGAAATGCAACTTGGATAATAGCTCAATTGCTTGGATCAAAGCTCTAATAGCTGTGTAAACATTTAATTATAGAGTGACAAACAAGTTTGAGGCCTACAAAGAAAAGATTATGCAGCCTAGCATGGACTTGGTTCATGTGTTCATCAAAAATGACTTGTAATTCAAGTTTAAAAACCCTAACTTCCTCTCTTTAATTATCCCTGCTCAAGAATGATCTCAAGGTGTTATTGGTCATTTTGGAAAGCTTGTAATGTGCTTTACAACCCCTCTTTGAATCAATTTTGAAAATTACCCTTGGAACTATATGAAAAAGTTCCATGAAGTTAAGTCAAAATCCTGCCTAAACTAGGGCAAAATTTCACAAAGTGTTTAGTTTCAAGACTATGACTTCATGAATTAATAACTTAATATCCAAGCACTTTTAGAAGAAGTTGTGTAAAGAAATGTTGTAGATCTCATGGGGATCTACAACTTTCATGTTTAAAGTTTCTTCTGAATCATCTTGCATCATGGTGAAAATTTTGCTCAAAGTTGTGAAAAAACATGAAGTTTTCAACACTTAGAAAAATTTCTATGTTTGAAAACTTTGACTTTTCAAAATGAAATCTTGAATTTTTGATTTCTTGATGAATAAGTTTCATATTTTGACATGTTTTGATGAATTGTGATCTTTGACATTTGATTTTGACCAAAAAGTCAAAGTTTGACTTTTCAGTGTACAATTGACTTTTGATCAGTTGACTGAAAATTTACTATCAATCCAATTGATCTTGAGAAATAATTTGGGTCATGTCATTAGGTCAAAATGATGCAATTTAACTCTTGAGATCATGCCTCAAACCACTTAACCATTTGCTAGGTCAAAAATCAGAAATTGCTCTTCTCAGTCAAAACCCTAATTTTGACCATTTTGCCCTTTTGATGATTTGATCAAATTTATTGAAGAATTGTGGTCCAAATTTGATAAAATGATACATATGAGTTTATAATGTTGATGTGGGTCAAAAATTATGAAGTTTGACTGTAATGGACAAAGTTGACTTTTTCCCCGATACAACTGATTTTTAGGTCAACTGCTCAATTGACTGAGCAAAAGTGGGATCCAAGGCTTGAAACTTTACATGAGTAATATTTGGGGTCCACAATGATCCATGAAATTCATATGAGGCATTGGAAGTTCAATTATCTGTGTGCAATCTCAAACCCTAATTTTAGTCATCAGTGCTTAAAGAGGTGTCTTGAGCTTGATCAAACCTTGTGCAGTCTTGAACCAAATGAGATCTTATGAGGAAATAATTGATAAGTGAGAGGGGAAATTTTAGGGTACAACAGCTGCCCCTGTTCAATCTTCTTAAACCTGAAGAGTTAGATTGGCGGATTTTCCATTCGTGACTTGAAGGTGGAAGATGATTGGACACTAGAGTACCCAGAAATTTGTACTCGAGGATGTGATGGTTGATGGTGTAGGGAAGAAGTGTCAGAATAAATCTCTGTTTGATTTATACTGAAGTACTGGATGTGCTGGGTTGAGTACCAGAATAACATCCATAAACAGATTGTATTTGACTCGTTTCTGAAAGTGGGCTTTGAATGAGTAACAGAATGACATCCGAATCTGGATCATATCTGAACTGTAACTGAAAGTTGAATCTGAATGAGTATCAGAATGGCGTCCGTGTCTGGAGCGTATCTGAATTGTATCTGAAAGCTGAATCTGAATGAGTATCAGAATGGCATCCGCGTCTGGAGCGTATCTGAATTGTATCCGAAAGTTGAATCTGAATGAGTATCAGAATGGCATCCGTGTTTGGAGCGTATCTAAATTTTATCTAAAAGAAGAATCTGAATGAGTATCACTATGGCATCCGTGTCTGGGGCGTATCTGAACTATATCTGAAAGATGAATCTGAATAAGTATCAAAATGGCATTCATGTCTGGAGCGTATCTGAACTGTATCCGAAAGCTGAATCTGAATGAGTATCAGAATGGCATCCGTGTCTGGAGCGTATCTGAAAGCTGAATCTGAATGAGTATCATAATGGCATCCATGTCTGGAGCTATCTGAACTGTATCCAAATGTTCAGCTGGTCGTGTAGATAATTGTCCCGGCCTGTTTCAGGTATCAATCTCTGACCTTTTGTAAATTATTGATGATAGCCATCGGCTGACAGATCTTTCCTGAAGAGATGAAAGATTAGTTGTATGCAATGTCATGATGTATGAATTGCATTGTATAATGATGTTCTCAATAAAATGAATGAGATTATGTTGTATGTGTTCGTGTTGTCAATGTTATGACGTATGGATGTGATGTATGGGCATGTAAGCTATGCTGTTGTAACACTGGTGGATTAGGGAAAATAAATCCCTAACTACTGTTGGGGATGTGGAGTGTAAGTCTTCATGTTTTTGAAGTACTGATGAGTTGATGAGATTCTATTTGTTAGAGAAATAAACTCTGTTGTAAGGGAAACGCCGTGTATGGCTTGTGAAATCTTGTCGGGGAATCTTGAGAAATTGGGAGACCTTTACTAGGGAGTGATAAACTGGAAGTTTTGTTCCGCCGGGGATGTAAGAGAACTTGATGTCATTAAGCTGCGCACTATGGGGGATTTTATGGAATACTCTAAAGATATTATCCTATTTCTTAAATCCATTAATGATTGTCTTTCTATTTTTGTTGGTTCCTTTTTGTTCATTTGTAAAAAGGAGTTACGTTCAAATGCATATGTTCAAAAATAAATCATTGGACGTTTTTGTAAACAAAACACAAAAATAAAGAAAAAAAACAGATAGTTTTGCACTTTCAAAGAGGTATCTTCGTATTAACTTGAATAAGTATTTTTTTGTACAATGAGACGAACATTCTAGTAAGAGAATGTCATTGTAAAAAATGAAAATTTGATACAAAGAAAAGATAGCTATGTGCAATAATCCCATGGGGTTCCCATTCTGCTATATCCTTTGTGTCTTTGAGTGTCTTGTCTACTTGCTGCCTTGTCCGAAGTTGATTGGATTGATCAGAATCGATGAGTTTGTCAGTCGAAACCAAAGGTTGTCTGTAAGGTGATCCAAACGAGACATAGTCATACGCTTTAATTCTCTAAGTTTTTCCTAGACCGCCCTTTCAGGTTTTCAACCCATCGGGATACCCTTTTTTATCCAAGTCGCCCTTTCGGGTTTTCAACTTGCCGGGTGTACAATTTTTTTTTGTTTTATCCCTAATTTTTGCCTGAACCTTTTTGGTTCACCGAGATGCCCTTGTTTTGCCTAGGTGTGTCAACCTAGCGGGTTTCTTATGCATAGTATCTTTTGACTATGTCCGCGTTCACAGGGTGTGGCAGGTCGTCGCCATCCATAGTGGTCAAGATCATTGCTCCACCAGAGAATATGCTTTTGATCACAAATGACCCTTCGTATGTAGGAGTCCATTTGCCACTGGGATCACCTTACGGCAGTATGATGCGCTTGATCACCAAATCTCCGACTTGATACACTTGGCGTCTGACCTTTTTGTTGAAAGCCTTGATCATTCGCTTTTGATACAATTGACCATGACAGACAACATTAAGCCTTTTCTCATCAATCAAGTTCAGTTGATCAAGTCGAGTTTGGATCCAATCGTCTTCATTCAAACCTGCATCCTTCATGATTCTCAGAGAAGGGATCTGGACCTCAATAGGCAAGACAACCTCCATGCCATATACCAGAGAGTAAAGTGTTTCCCCGGTTGATGTGTGCGCCGTGGTACGGTAACAATGGAGGGTGAATGGTAGCATCTTATTCCAGTCTTTGTATGATCTTTTTGATGTTCTTATTTGCGGCTTCGACAACACCATTCATCTTTGGCCGGTAAGGAGAAGAATTATGGTGCTGGATCTTGAATTGTATGCACAGTGTGGTGATCATAGTGTTGTTGAGATTCATACCATTGTCTGTGATGATCCTCTCCGGGATATCGTACTGACAAATGAGATTCTGTTTGATGAACCGGGCTACAACATTCTTGGTAACAGAAGCAAAAGAAACCGCCTCAACCCACTTCATGAAATAGTCAATGGCCACCAAGATGAAGCGGTGTCCATTAGAGGTTGTTGGCTTGATTTCCCCAATCATGTCGATGCCCCACATAGCAAAGGGCCAAGGATCCGTCAAGACATTCAAAGGAACCGGAGGCACATGCACTTTGTCAGCATAGACCTGACACTAATGAAAAGTTTGAGAGTGCTAATAACAATCTGCTTCCATGGTAGACTAGTAATAACCTGCCCGTAGGATCTTCTTTGCCGTCGTATTCCCACTGGAATGGGTGCCAAAAGTGTCTTCGTGTAGATCAGCCATGATCTTATATGCCTTAACCTTGTCTACGCAACAGAGCAAAACAGAGTCATGGTTACGCTTGTAGAGAATGCCATTACTAAGAAAGAACTTAGCAGAGAATCTCCTTAGGAACTTTGTATCATTGACTGAAGCTCCTTCTGGATATTCTTGGGCCTCGAGATACCTCTTGACTTCGTAGAACCAAGGTCGGTCCACTACTTCTTCAGTATTAATCTCGTGACAGTGATATGATTCATCCATTCGTTCAATGGTGATCTGGGGAGCCTCGTTATCCCATTTAAGTTTAAACATGGATCACATTGTGGCTAGCACATCCGCTAGTTGATTTTCTTCTCGCGGGAAATGCTCGAAGGTAATCTTCTCGAAATGTGAGATTAATTTCAACACATGTTCTTTGTAGGGGATAAGGTTAGGGTGTTTAGTGTCCCATTCTCCTTTGATCTGACTGACGACCAAGGCACAACCTCTGAACACACTTAAGGAATTGATCCCAAAATCTAAAGCAGCTTTTAGACCAAAAATGCACGCTTCGTATTCTGCCATGTTATTTTTATAGTTAAAACAGAGTCTTGCAGTGAAGGGAGTGTGACATCCTTCAGGGGATATGAGTACAACACCTATACCATTGCCGAGTGCGTTGGACGCCCCATCAAAACCCATGGTCCATCGGGATCCTTGTTCAGGTCTGTCATATGGTCTGAATCCCTTATAGTTGTTTACCATCATGATGTCTTCATTTGGGAATTCGAACTGCATGGACTGGTAGTCATCCATAGCTTGATGAGCAAGGTGATCGGCTAGCACACTGCCCTTTATTGCTTTCTGGGTAGTGTACTGAATGTCATATTCCGCCAGGATCATCTGCCATCTCGCTATTCTCCCAAAGAGGGCAGGTTTCTCGAATATGTATTTTATTGGATCCATCTTAGATATCAATAAGGTAGTATGGGTCAGCATATACTGCCTTAGCCGGCGAGCAGCCCATGCCAGAGCGCAGAAAGTTTTCTCGAGCAGTGAATATCTTGTTTCACAGTCGGTAAACTTTTTGCTCAAGTAATAAACAACATGCTCTTTTCAGCCAGACTCGTCATGCTGCCCCAGCACACACCCCATTGAATTTTCCAAAACAGTTAGATACATGATCAAGGGTCTTCCCTCGACTGGTGGCATCAAAACAAGAGGCTCTTGCAGGTACTCTTTGATCTTGTCGAAGGTAATTTGGCACTCATCATTCCATTTGACTACTTGATCTTTCTTCAATAATTTGAAGATTGGTTCACAAGTAGCTGTCAGGTGAGAAATGAATTTGGCAATGTAGTTTAAACGTCCCAAGAATCCTCTAACTTCCTTCTCGGTATGAGGAGCATGCATTTCTTGTATCCCTTTCACCTTGGCAGGGTCCACTTTGATACCTTTACCACTGATGACAAAGCCTAATAGTTTACTGGACCTCACCCCAAATGTGCATTTATTCGGGTTTAACCCTAGCTTATATTTCTTTAGTCTCTCAAAGAGTTTCTGTAAATGATCAAGATGTTCCTCTTCAGTTTGAGATCTGGCTATCATGCCGTCCATATAGACCTCTATTTCATGATGTATCATGTCGTGAAATAGAGCTACCATGGCATGCTGATAGGTTTCCCCAACGTTCTTCAACCCGAACGGCATAACCTTGTAACAGAAAGTGCCCCATTGTGTGACAAAGGTTGTTTTCTCCATGTCCTCAGGCGCCATTTTGATTTGATTGTAACCTAAGAAACCATCCATGAAGGAAAACACCTTATGTTGTGTTGTATTGTCAACCAAAATATCGATGTGGAGAAGTGGGAAATCATCCTTAGGGCTTTCCCTATTCAAATCTCTATATTCCACGCACATTCACACTTTGTCGTCCTTTTTAGGCACGGGAACAACATTGGTGACCCATTGTGGATAGGAGGTGACAACCAAGAATCCGATGTTGAATTGTTTCATGACTTCAGCCTTAATCTTCTCTGACATGTTGGGTTGCATGTGACAAACCTTTTGTTTTACTGGAGGGTAGTCTTCTTTTGTTGGTAGACGATGTACCACGATATCAGCATCAAGTCATGGCATGTCTTTATACGACCAATAAAAGACCTCAACATAATCATGTAACAACTGAATCAGACACTTCTTGACACTGGGTTCCAGATTGGCACCCATCTTGACTTCTTTCTTGTCCTCTTCGGTACCTAGGTTAACTGTGTCCACTGGTTCTTCGTGGGGCTGTATGGTCCTCTCTTCTTGTTGTAGTAAACTGGCTAGTTCCCCTGGAACTTCACAATCTTCCTCACCTTCGTCTTCGGCTTGGTAGATTAGATGTTTAGAGTCACAAAAGGCCATAGCAAAATCGTTGCCCATGGGATCCCGAATGGATGTAGATCTGCATTTTGAATGTGAGTGTGTGCAAGACTATAGCTATCTTTGAAAGAAATAAAAAATGTAAAAAGAAAGACAAAGAGCACAAAGTTTTTATGCAAAAACGTCCATGATTCATTGATGACATATGAAAATAAGGTAACAACCCTTACAAATTGACCGTTGTGCCTCGGGTAAGATACAAGGTTTTAAAAGTCTGTATTGTTTAATTATTACAGGTTCGACAAAATTTAAAAACAATTACTGTTGGATAAAAGTAATTAGGATAAAATATTTAGCTTCCCAGTTGCTGAGTCCTCCATTGACAGTGTGGAAAATCCATTCTTCTAGGTCGTAGTTGTCCTTATCATCCTCCACTGCATTGACTCCGTGGTTGCTGATCTTTAAGGGTGGTCCCCCGACACGAGCACGGCGTACAACTTTCTAGGCTCCTGAAGTGAAACCCAAACCAAATTTGTCAGACTTGTATGTGATATCCGGGAGTTGGCCCCAAATAGTACACCCACCTTCTTTGATTACGGCCCTGGCATCCTTCAGAGAAGACATCTTTAGCAGAGGTCTTGTAATCTTCGGGACTTGGGAAACATTCTTGGTTACTGCCACAATTTTTGAGACTTCCTCAAAGTTCTGAAATGGAGTTTCGATGAATTCACCATCCAATTCCACGTATCTTAAGGAGTTTAAGTGACTTACCATATATTCCTCTTCTCCATGGACAGTAATGATTTTCCCCTCAGTTGAATATTTAGCATTTGATGTAATCTAGAGGTAACGGCACCAGCGTTGTGAATCCATGGTCGGCCCAATAAGCAGGAGTAAGAAGGGCGAATTTCCATCACGTAAAAAGTTGAATCAAAGGTTTGGGTTCTAACTATTATGGGGATGTCTACCTCCTCATGCACCATTCTCTTTGAACCGTCGAAGTACCTTACCACTATATTACTGGGTTTTAAGGTCAAACCTTCACAGTCAATTCGATCAAGAGCCTTCTTAGGCAGTACATTCAAAGACGAACCGGTATCAACCAAGACATGGGCCAAAGTTGTGCCACTGCATTCGACAGAGACATGCAATGACTCGTTGTGCTTCCTCCCTCTAGGTGTCAAGTCAACATCAAAAAAGCCTAAACCATTATCCACGCTCAAGCTGGCCACACAGTCTTGGAACTGATCAGCAGAGGTTTCTTGTGGTACATGGGCAATTTTAAGAAATTTCACCAAGGATTTTGCATGAGCCTCGGAGCACAACAATAGAGCCAGCATAGAAATCTTTGACAGAGTCTACCCTAGTTGTTCGACTATGTTGTAGTCGCTTCTCTTTATAACTTTCCGAATTTCTTCCATCTCTTTTTGGGAGGCGTCAGGGGTAGATACTGATTGCGCCTTCATCCGCACAGGCTTAACCATAATGCCTTTTCCCCGATTCTCGGTCGACTCGGTGGTAGGAGTATCAACAGGTGTAACTATAGGAATTATGGTAGTAGTAGTGTCAACAGGAACAGAAACAAGGATGATTACAAGACTGGTAATAGTCTTCGGAGGGGCAATCTTTAGAGAGAAAACTCTGCCACTTCGGGTTATCTTGTTGGTTCCCGCAATGTTGTTGATGTCGGGGTTAGCCTTCTCAGAAATTGAGTCTTCAATAGCCGGCCAATCCTGCTTGACGCCGTGATAGTAGACGTCGCCCCCATAATTCCATGGGACAGTCTCATCTGATGAGTACGGGATCGGTCCAGGCATAATAATTATTAGTTGAGCTACTTTATCAACTGATGTAATCCTAATGGGTCTTTTGGTGGAGACCATGGAAGAATTGGCGGAAATGGTTACTATTAAATCATCATTGTAAGAAACGGTTGGAACGAGAGTCTTCTCAAACAAAATCTCTTTGTCATCCATTAGGCATTGAACACCTGCTTTCAACAAATGACAACTAGTTGGTAGGGATAAAAAGAAGTGGCAGCCTTCATCACAGCCCAGAAATAAACCAGCCCTCAATAGGTTCTTCTTGATAGTCAGGAGAGGGGTAACAAGTTCATCCACAACAGTAAACAACATATCATCTTCTACGATGTTAACACCATGACCTTGCTTGGGCATAGGAGCGGTGATAACATTTGGGATCTCAAAAGCATCAAACTAAATTTCTTTTTCTTCAAGAAGGTCTTGCACCTTGTTTTTCAAAGCCTAACAGTTGTTAGTATCATGGCCTGGACTTCCTGAATGGTATGCACAACGAGCATTAGGATGGTAGTGAGGAGAGGTTGTGTTAGGATTCTTTGGAGCTTCTTTCAAAGTTACCAGATTAGATCTCAACAAATGTGGAAGGACTTGAGATAATGTCATATTAATTCGGGTAAATTGTCTTACTCGCCTCTCTGTTTTAGGCTGATCATTCCTTTGTTGAGTAGGTGTAGGCTTAGGGATCATGACAGCCCCTACCATTAGACGGTGTTCAGTTCTTTCGTGATTCCTTTGAGGATACACAACACCAACTTCTTTCTTCCCAATAAATGGTTTTCTTATAGCAACAGAGGGTGCGTCTTTTTGAATCTTCCCACTCTTAATCCCAGCTTCCACTCTTTCTCCCGTCAGGATTAATTCAGTGAAGCCTGCTGAGGAGCTTCCAATTAAATGATTAAAGAAAGGACCGGGTAGGGTACCCAAAAGCATGTCTACTAGTTCTCTTTCAGAAAGGGGAGGCCGGACTCTTCCTGCTAAGTCCCTCCATTTCTGAGCGTAGTCTTTGAAACCATAGCCATACTCTGGAGTTGAGTATGGGTGGGAGCAAGATCTGTGTTGTACTGATACTGTTTATAAAAATCAGCGGAAAGGTATTCCCAATTATGTATATTGGCCCTTTCCAGTTGATAGAACCAATTAAGCTGAGTTCCAGATAGACTATCTTGAAAGAAATGTACCCACGAATCTCTGTCAGCAGTGTGAGGCTGTATCTTCCTCACATAGGATCGGAGATGTATCTTGGGACACGAAACTCGGTCATACTTAGCAAATATTGGTGCCTTGAACTTTGGTGGAATGACAATCCTAGACATAAAACCCAACTCTTTAAAGTTTATCCAGGGCACTTTTTGAATTTCCATTGCACTTAGACGTTCTTCCAGATGCTTGTATTTGTCGTCGGTCGGGGGATACTGCTCTTCAGAGTAGTCTTCTTCTTCTTCCTCTTCAGATTCTAGATAGACAACCGCTTCTTTTCCTTTCACTTCTTGATTATCCATTTCACCAGATAACGTTGCAAAGTCTAGGGTTCGTCTAGCTTGTCCTTGGAACCTTCTTCCCATATTCAGAACTCCGATTACTTTCTTTGCTTTCTTCTTCTTTTCTTCAACTAGCAAGGTTTTCAAATCCTCTTGTCCTTTGGCTAGAGTCAAGAACATCCGTTGAAACAAAGCATTCTGTGCTTGGAGGTCTTTCACTGTCTGCTCGAGATCCATCTTACTGAAATAAACAGTAGAAAGATGAGGAGACTTGTTGTAAGAAACCTGCTTATGTTATGATGAATGGTAAATGCATATGCAATGATTTCAAGGAAATTAGAGATTTAAATTTGCTTTAGACCAAAAAGGAACACACGTTATATTAATAAATTAAAGCTTGAGTACATCATGCCTCTTTTGGGCTTACAAAGAAATACAAAAAACTCTAAGATAAAAAAGTTGTACGCATCCTCTTTGGTGCGATGTAGGCGTTCAGGCTCCGCTCCTCATGAAGTTGCCTAGTAAGTTCCAAAAACTTCTTCTCGCTGGCGTAGAATTGGGCCTCGAAAGTGTCTCGCTCCCCCCTAAGTTGTATCCAATCCCTTTGTAAGTCTTTAAGAGAGGTGGGCATGTCAGGATGCAGGATAGTGTATGGAACATCTCCTTCCACAACAGGCTCTACAATTACTGGGATAATGTAGGGGTAAGGAATTATAAGACTTTGAGTACAAGCTCATACCCATTTGAGGTAAGGATCAAGAGGGATGGAGTTCTTATGCCCCAATGTCTTGCTATCTACTTTGTTCAACATTCTCCAAGCTCGGATAAATATCTGGCGGTGACCTTGATCGTCATTCTCATAGTCAAATGCCAAACCTTGAATGAGCATCTCATATGGGCCATCCCTTCAGGCGTAACCAAACTGTCTTAATGCTAAGCATGGGTTGTAGGTGATACCTCCCCTAATTCCAAGTAAGGGGACATTAGGGAATTCTCCATAACGGTCGACGATTGTAACATTCTCTATAGATAGGGAACACCAATGAATGTCTGAATGTTTGAGTGTCATCAACCTATGTGACCACCTTGAACCTTGCTCGTTCTTCAATACAGATTGTGGATGATGCGAAATAAACCATCTTGCCAAAAGAGGAGTACAACACATAAGGATACCTCTTTTCCTCATAGTGCGAGTGTGAAAAGAATATAGGATTTCCCCTAGCAAAGTAGGCACCGGGTTACGAGACATGAAGATTTTGACGGTGTTCACATCTATGAGTTGGTAGGGATTTAGAAACAAAACCATCCCATAGATGATGAGAGACACAATTTCCTCAAAAGCTTTCAAATCCAAAGAGTTCCAACAGTTTTGAGCTTTCTCAAACAAGAACTTTTCTAGGAAAGCCTTGACACCGCTCCTTGTTTCCCAATTAGTTGTGATATCAGATGATTGCAAGTGTAGAGCTTGAGCAATATCTTCTGGCTTTGGATCTATTTCTGTACCGTTTAAAGGTAGTTGATTGAGAATGAGAATCCTCAAGAGTCGGAGAATTCTTCCAAAGTTGGCACAAGTTGATAATCGGGAAATATGAAGCAATGGTGTAAAGGATCAAAGAACTGAAAGAGCACCTTCATCATGTCCTCATTAGTGTTGGAGGTGACCAAGTTTAGTGGGCGACCATGTCTTTCAGTAAATGGAGAATTTTCAGGAATCCTTGATGCTAGCTCTTTAAATTGAGGAGGGATCCTTACAAGGTTGACTTGAATGGTTTTCCTGCGAGTAGAATCCATGTCCTACAAAACAGAACAAAGATAAATCCAAAGATCCTTGAAATGGTTAGTGAATATGAATATGATGTCATGATGTTTATGATGTTATGTACAAGTACAAATATACAAATAAAGCAAATAAGTCCTTAGGTTAAGGCTTGCATGAAGTCTCATAGGTAAGTACCCTCTTGAAGTTTAGTTGGCTCAAACCTGTCCTAGTAATAGTAACCGGGTTCTAAGGAGCTCAATATCACTGATTTGTTTCCTTGGGCATTGTTTCAGCGCAAGCCTCTTTAATGGCGACTGAAATATCCCAAAAAACCAAACCTCAATGAGTGTAGTATCGAGTATCTACCAACTTCGAACTGCACCAAAGTTGGTCATCTCACTACGTCCTAATGGCCAAGTTGGTCAAGTAAAGGTTCTAAAAGTTCATTAGTGCTTCATGACATCACTTAGTGGCCTCGTATTCTCCTTGACTACTCAAGGGCTACCGGTACCCATAAATATGTCGCACTAACTTAGCTATTGCTTAGACCATGTCGATATACCCCACACAGTTTCCACAATGTATTGCTACTTACCTATAAGGTATCCCAAATCTGGGTAGAGGATTCAAACCCAAACAAAGAACCATAATGTAAAGCATACAAGTCAAATAATGAAAGCAAGTAAATGTGATCTAAACCTAAGGTAACCCCACTTTTAAAATTCTCCCCAGCAGAGTCGTCAGTTTTGTAATACGGTGGGAGAACTGACTTGGGTGTTTTGTGTTTGATTGCAAATGTTGCGGTTAGCAAGAGTCGCCACCGACTTTTCTTTTATCCAAAAGGAAAGGTGAAAAAGCACAGGAAAGACCTTTGAGATTATTTCTTGAATTCGGGGGGTAGATTATGAAAAGGGAAGGTGTTAGCACCCTTTTCATCCATGGTTTTCTATGGGCTCTTAGTTACTTGCTAGATCACTTGCTTTTGTTTGAAATTGTGCTTTGCGTGGTTTTGAAAGTACTTTTGAAAAGATGCCATTGTTTAGGTAAACTTTGTAATGATTCTCGTTCGTAAGAATGTATACAAAGGTGTTGATCTTTTAAAAATGTTTTCAAGTTTGCAAAGTGTTTTGAAAGTGTAGGTGTTTGTTTTGAAATGGAGCAAGTAACTAGGAACATTCTACCTACTCAAAAGTCTTTCATGTTCATTTCCTTTTTCCTTTGACATTGCTATCTTACCAGTGATTTGGTAAGTAACCCTATCTTTGGATGTAAACGGGACGGGTATGGGTCATCGTATAACCATGATTAGCAATGTTGCAAGATATCTTAGCATTATCTCGAGGGACTATGATCTTGTATTTTTGCTTGTCTTTGCTAAGATACCTCACATGCGTAATATGGTCATTTTTGTAAGGCAACAAAGTGGGATTTACCCTAGGGGTGTTTGTTTGCAAGTGTATTGATTTACATGCATTGTTTTTGTCTTTGATTAGGGTTTTCTATTGATTGGTTTTAGTCTTTCCATACAAAACCCTAATTACTAGCATTCTGTATATAAAGCGATAAATTTTGGAAATTAAAATTACTATGCTATTACAATACTTAGGGGAGGGGTGTACAAATTACAAATGGGGGATTTTGCAAGAAAATTAAACCTAAATAATTATTACAACCATATTGAATATGTACAAATAATTGAATAAAGTGCAAGAATGCAAATGTAAAAAAGAAAATGTAATTTAAGTTTGTTTTTTTATTTATGAAAAGGGGTTTCTAACCTAATTTAAAGAAGATGATTAATTAAAAATAAACAAAATTAAGTTTAAACTAATTAAGGAAGAAATTAAGTTGAAAATGTTTTTTAGGGTTTTTTTTATATAAAAAAAGGTTTTGAATTAAATAATAATAAAAAAATGAAAATTAAATATTTAAAAGAAACCTAAATTCTAAGTTAATTTTAATTAAGAAAATAAAATAATTATTAAACCTAAGTCTAAATATTTAATTATTTAAAAGAGAAATTAATTTGTTAAAAGAAAATGTTTTTAATATTTTTTGTTTCATAAGAAAATAAAATAAATAAGTGTAAATAATAAATAAAATATTTTTGGATTTTCATGATTAATAAAAAAATAATAATAATAAATAAAAGATAAAAAAAGATAAAAAAATAAATTAGAAAAAAAAAGTTTGGGCCAGGTGTATGGAAGTAACAGCAGGGGTTAGCAAAAGCAAAAAAAAAGGCCCAATTGTTGGAAGCCCAGGCGCTGCAAAAACAAAAAAAAAGTCAAAAAAAGTCAAAAAAAAAGTGGAAAAAATGAAAAAAGGTCACGCTGGGGCTTGAACGCAGGCCCTTTTAGTGACAGTCGCGCGCTTTAACGACTGGGGCGGTGATACATCCGTTAACTTGTATGAAATGATAAATACATAACATAAAACCTGCCCTGATTGTACTTCATCTTTAACCTCTAGCCAAATGATCTGTAACTTGCTCATTTCTCAACCATTTGCAAAAATGTAAACCTGAAAATTGCTCCATTTTTTCACACGAATCCAACCATATAAATATCATAAGCTATAAATCAAAGATGAATGAGAATTTCTAAAAGTACCGAATTCTGACCTAAGTATTTCAGAAAGTTCAAACTCAAAATTCTCCTAGCTCTATCAAAATAAATGAAATCTATGGATATGTATAGTTTCAGGGCAATGATGTCTACATTTTATCTTCACAAATGCAAGCCTAATAATGCCTAAATATGAAGATAGAATTTCAAGAAAAATACCTCAAAACTAGAAATCGTGAAATGCAAATGAGCTTGATTCAAGGTGCTGCAATGATCAGGTTAGCTTCCTTAAGTTCCCAAGAAGCTAATGCAATGGTTTGCTTGAGTAATGGATGGCTAGAATGGTCTGGATAAGTCAAGTTGCAGACCTCTATTTTTGGTTATGGAGGATGATGAAGATGGAGTTACAGTTCCAAACCAAGGACATGGATAGACTATATTTGATGTAAGGAAGCTTTAGGAATGAATTTGAGGGAAAACGCACGAGGGAAATGACAGATACAAGTTTAAGGTCAGAACTGTGTAACAATGGAGTTTTTTGTGAAATTTTTGGCTAGAGGGAGTTTTGGAGTGTTTCAGGGTACTTGAGCTCGTGTCCTAGATCACAAATAGTGACTCTATTTATAAGCAACAAGTTTGGAGACTTGTTGTTGATCAGAATTCAAAATCACAAGTTTATGCATAACATGTGATCTTTTGAGAAATTCAAGTTTCCATGCTTTGTACTTGGTTCATAGAGTTGTTAACCACTTTAAACACAATACCTCTGACTTTGTGGATGGAGTGTAATCAAGGAAAACAAGTTAGAGGCTCAAGAATGGATTTTATGCAAAAAGCTTGCTTTACAAGAATGGCAATGTTAACTTTGTGCCATTAATGGAAATGCAACTTGGATAATAGCTTAATTGCTTGGATCAAAGCTATAATAGCTGTGTAAACATATATTTATAGAGTGGCAAACAAGTTTTAGGCCTTCAAAGCAAAGATTATGCAGCCTAGCATGGATTTGGTTAATGTGTTCATCAAAAATGACTTGTAATTCAAGTTTGAAAACCCTAACTTCCTCTCTTCGATTCTCTCTGCTCAAGAATGATCTCAAGGAGTTCTTTGACATTTTGGAAAGCTTGTATTGTGATTTACAACCCATTTTTGAATCACTTTTGAAAATTCCCCTTGGAACTATATGAAAAAGTTCCATGAAGTTAGGTCAAAATCCTGCCTAAACTAGGGAAAAATCTCACTAAGTGTTTAGTTTCAAGACTATGACTTCATGAATTAATAACTTGAGATACAAGCACTTTTATAAGAAGTTGAGTAAATAAATATTGTAGATATCATGGGGATATATAAATTTCATGTTGAAAGTTTCTTCTGAATCATCTTTCATCATGGTGAAAAATTTGCTCAAAGTTGTGAAAAAACATGAAGTTTTCAACACTTAGAAAAATTTCTAAATTTGAAAACTTTGACTTTTCAAAATGAAATATTGAATTTTTTATTTCTAGATGAATAAGTTTCATATTTTGACATGTTTTGATGAATTTTGATCTTTGACATTTGATTTTGACCAAAAAGTCAAAGTTTGATTTTTCAGTGTACAGTTGACTTTTGATCAGTTGACTGAAAATTCACTATCAATCCAATTGATCTTGAGCAATGTTTTGGGTCATGAAATTAGTTAAAAATGATGCAATTGAACTCTTGATATCATGCCTCAAACCACTTAACAATTTGCTAGGTCAAAAATCAGAAATTGCCCTTTCTCAGTCAAAACCCTAATTTTGACCATTTTGCCCTTTTAATGATTTGATAAAATTTCTTGAAGAATTGTGGTCCAAATTTGATCAAATGATACATATGAGTTTATAATGTTTATGTGGGTAAAAAATTATGAAGTTTGACTGTAAATTGGCCAAAGTTGACTTTTTCCTCAATACAACTGATTTTTAGGTCAACTGCTCAATTGATTGAGCAAAAGTGTGATCCAAGGCTTGAAACTTGACATGAGTAATCTTAGGGGTCCAAAATGATCCATGAAATTAATATGAGGCATTGGAAGTTCAATTATCCTTGTGCAATCTCAAACCCTAATTTTAGTCATCAGTGCTTAAAGAGGTGTCTTGAGCTTGATCAAACCTTGTGCAGTCTTGAACCAAATGAGATCTTGTGAGGAAATAATTGATAAGTGAGAGGGAAAATTTTGGGGTACAACAATAGTGTATGTATTCTTTGGATATGAAAAATGTATGTATGAAATATGTGTAAGATGTGTGTATGCCTTGAAATGTTATGAAGACTATTTCTGGTATTCTCTCCTTTAGACCATTGGCTTAGAGTTACCTATCCCCGGGCGTTATATGTTATGTCGTCGTAGAATTGTTGAACTTGATTTGAATGCGATGAAAAGCGTTAGAAAAATTTTGAACATTGATTTTCTGTATTGTAAGCGCAGGTGTAGGCGTAGACGTAGACGTAGGTAATGGCATATGCGTAGATTTGTATGTTGTAAGCGCAGGTGTAGCGTATGTATTGGCATATGTGTAGCCTTTTATGTTGTAAGCACAGGCGTAAGCGTAGAAGTATGTATTGGCATATGCTTAGATTCGTATGTTGTAAGCGCAGACATAAGCGTAGACGTGTGTATTGGCATATGTGTAGACTTTTATGTTGTAAGCGCAGGCGTAGACGTGGACATGTGTATAGAATTTGCAGGAGTACACATGTGCGTGGACGCATGTGCGGATGTACACTTTGTGTACGGATGCGTAGACGTAGGAGTAGACATGTGCGTGGACGTAGACGTGGATTTTCTTTCGATATTTTTCTAACCAAAATGTTTTTTTGATGTTTTATCAAAAGCTTTTATTTGTTAATTTCCCCGAAGTGATTTTAAGACAATATTCACAAGTAATAATCATAGTATTTTTTAAACAAGTCAAAGAAAAACGCAATTTGAAAGATGCAAATAAAGAAAATGTTTTGTTGATATGCCTCTGAATAGGCGAATGTACAGGATGCAATTCCTAGAAAGAGGTAATTACATAAAGTTTTAAAACTGTAAATGGCAATAAAAAATGATAATTGCTGCTGCTATTCCCCAATATCCTTTTGATAGCCCTTATCTCCTTTGTTTCTGAGTTGTATGATTCCAATCCATCTCTCCCTTCGTGGTTCGTAGTCTCAGTTTTTAGATCGCTGTCTTTTTGTTCTTTATTTCTTTGTATGAAATCCCTAACTTTTGCCTGGATTGCCCTTTCGGGTTTTCAATCCACCGGGATAACTTTTTTGTTATATGCCCCTAATTTTTTCCTAGATCTCCCTTTAGGGTTTCCGATCCACCAGGACGCTCCTTTTTTCCTAAGTCGCCCATTTAGGGTTCGAGCTTAGTGATCTTCTTATACATAGTATTTTTTACTGCGTCTGAGTTTGCCGGATGTGGTAGTTCTTCCCCATCCATTATTGTGAGGATAAGATCACCATCGGAGGATTCTGTTTTGACTACGTATGTGTTGTACCCCAAAATTTGCCCTCTCAATTCTCAAGGCTTTTCTCATAAAGATTCTCAGGATTTAAGCTTGCACAAGTGCATTGGGATTTTCCAGTACCAAAATTATAAAAAAAAACTGTAAAAAAGGGGAGAAAACAGATAAAAATAACATTTTGATAAATTTGGAGGAAAACAGGTCTCCTTCGACTCAGCCCTTCGATTGGACAAATGTGCTGCCTGCATACTTGCAATCGAAGGCCATGACTTGATGGCCGCATGTGCCCCCTGCAAGCCAAACTCTCCGATTAGACAAAATAGTTGCCTATAAACCTTTTGATTCACCAAGCGTACTGCCTGCAAACCTGCTTCGATTTGGACAAGTAGCTGCCTGCAAGCATGCTTCGATTGGGCAACATGCTTCCTTCGAACACGAGCTTTCGATTGGGCAATATGTTTGTTTCGATCCAAGCTTCAACTGGCCATTATCTTCCTTCGCATTAGCTTGTTTCGACCACAAGCTTCGACTGAAGGAAAGGCTTCCTTCGAACAAGTGCGCTTCAATCTCATTCTTTCATTTGACTCAGGACCGAATCTCATTTTCCATGCTATGTTGCTTCCAAATATTTACATAATCAGAGGCTTGTACAAGGGTTTTAAACTTTGTCTGTTAGATAGTACTATTCTTGGTTAAAGGATAAATACTCTTTCTTTTCATAGAGAGTACTTTTATCACAAAAGCAGCTTCCAACCTGAATTTTGTCTGAATGAAAAGCAGGGCTAGAAGCATAAGTCACATCTTCTGCACCCCAACTACCAACAGGCCCCCCCACTTGTACCTTTCACGTTACCTATTATTTTATTGTTTTGCAAGGCTGGCTACTTCAAACATGTCCATTCTTTTTCTCTATAAATAGAGGAATTTTTTACAAAGCTGAGAGAGGATCTTTGGACCAGAGGAACGAATCCCCCAAATTTTCTCAAACACAATAAAACTCTCAAAGTTCATCAACACTTGAGAAATCACAAAAAACCCAGAATCACATTCATCTCCTGCGACTCTGAAGAACAAGCACTCTTCAATATCCTTCGAATCCAGTTTGGAAAGAAACATAAAACTTGTTTCTTTCCTCCCTTCGAATCCAGCATTCCAACCACAGCTATTGACCTCCTCTTTCGAATCCAGCATCCTGGGCCTCCACTCAAGGTCCCACACCCATTCAAAGCCTCCATCAAGGTAAGTCACTCTTACCCTTAAACCTTTCATTTCATGGCATAACATGTAAATAATCTTTTCGTTCGTTTCAAGCATGTATATACCATTGTTCCCTTCGTTTCCACCCTTTTAACATGTTTTTTTTAGAGTTAACCCTTTCGTTTCGCTTTCTGTTTACCTGAGCTTGCTTTAACTATTAAACTGTTTACAAGACAAATACTAGCATGGCCTCAGGCCATGTTGCAATTTAATGCTTGAAATGAAAGAAACAGGAAACAAGAAATAGGAAACAAAGCTTTTGGCTTCTACCCTCTTTCTCCAGGTCAAACGAAAGAGACAACCAGGAGGAAAACCATGTTGACTTCTAGGCCCAGACGAAAAGCATGCCCTCACTGATTCCAGGCTCAGTCGAAAGGCATTCCATCACTGCTTTCAACCTCCAGTCGAAGAAGACAACAAGGAAGAACCAGAAGGCTTCGCCATACACTGACTTCCAGGCTAATCGAAGGACAGGACCTCACTGGTGCTAGCACTAATTGAAGGAGGCCAACAGAATGCAAGTCGAAGGGTGCGACTTCCTGGGTCGAAGAGCTCATTTTCCTTTCTTTTATTTTGTTTTTGCCTTTACATTTTCTTGCCTTTTAATATGGTTGTAATAGTGTAAGATTTATTTTTTGCACTTTTTATTACTTTTGTACAAATGCTAGTAATTAGGCGTGTATGGCAAGATAAAACCAATAAGTAGACAACCCCTAATCAAGAAAAAATGCATGTAAATAAAACACATTTGCACACTTACACCCTTAGGGTAATTCCACTTGTTGCCTATCGAAAAATAGTCATGTCCCTCGAACATGGGCGTTTTAGCAAAAGACCCTCGATAAAAGATCGTAGTCCCTCGATGACCCTCGATGTTGCCTTCGGTAAACGATCTAGTCCCTAAAATGACATTGCTAAAACATCCCATATGTTGCCTTCTATGACTATACAAACGTCCCAACGCCCGTCCCTTCACATTCAACGATGGGGCTTCTTACCAAATCAATGGTAAGATAGCAACATCTAAAGGAGGTGGAAAAGAACATCTAAGACCTTTCGAGTAGGTAGATTCGCTCTTAGTTACTCGCTTGCTCACAACAAAATCATTTTTATACACCCACACTCTCATATTTGAACTACTTTGAAACAAACACTTTGTAGGCGTTCTTATAGAAACGAGAACCATTACGAAGTTCCATTTTCAAAATACTTTCAAAAAACACATCTCACAAACACACTTTTGAACTATTTTCGAAACAAACACTTTGTAGGCGTTCTTATAGAAACGAGAACCATTACGAAGTTCCATTTTCAAAAATACTTTCAAAACACACACCACAAGCACACATTCAAACAAAAGCAAGTGATCTAGTAAGTAACTAAGAGCCCATGGAAAACCATGGATGAAAAGGGTGCTAATACCTTCCCTTTTCATAATCTACCCCCCGAACTCAAAAACATCTCTAAAGGTCTTTCCTGTGCTTTTTTCACCTTTCCTGTTGGATAAAAGAAAAGTCGGTGGTGACTCTTGCTAACCGCAACACTTGCAAACACAAACGCAAAACCCTCAAGTCAGTTCTCCCACCGTATCACAGAACTGGCGACTCTGATGGGGATAATTTTCTAAAAGTGGGGTTACCTTAGGGTTAGATCACATTTAGTTGCTTACATGGTTTGATTTGATTGCTTTACATTTTGGTTCCTTGTTTGGGTTTTGTGATCGGTGGAAATAGAACTGACTGTTTTTTAAGCTGGTTCGCGAAATGTCGCGGTAAGCAAGAGTCGCCACCGTCTTTTATGTTCTCCAACAAGGAAAGGACAAAAGCACATCAAAATTCCTTTTTCGAGAATGTTTCTCGGTTCGGGAGGTAGATTTATAGAAAGGGAAGGTGTTAGCACCCTTTCTATCCGTGGTTATCCACGGGCTCTTAGGTACTTGCTCTTATGTTTTCAAAAATTTGTTTGCTTTTCAAGTGTGTGTGGGTTTTGAAAAAGTTTCGTTTGAAAGATTTCTAAGTAACTCTTGTATCTGTCCTCAAGAGTGTATGAAATATTTGTTTGAAAACTTTTTGAAAGTGTAAGTGCGAAAAGATGTTTTTGTTTTTTGAAAGAGCAAGTACCCTTGAGAAATCTACCTACTCTAAGGATTCAGGTTGTGTAAGAGTCCTTTAGACAGTGCTATCCCACCATTGAGAGGTAGGTAGCACCGTCGTTGGAGGTATTCGGGTCAATTCGATTATTAGGGAGAGGTGTGGTCACCGAAGCAATAGTAGGACGCCTTAGAGGTAACCCTAATGTCCTAGATCCTTTTTTTATCCGAGGTAACCGTTTCGAGGCAACTGGATCTTTAGACAAGAGGGCGACCTCTAAAACACCCTATACTTGACGACCACGTCGAGGCAACCAGTGAGGCGTACCCTAGGAGTGGCATGTGCATGTGTGTTGTTTCAGTTTATATTTATCTTTGAACATGTCATTTTTGAGCTACAGATTGGTTTTATTTGTCATACAAGTCTTTCATGCATTTTTAACAGTTAAGAGTGCGGAAAATAAATTGCGGAAATATAAATCTACGCTATTACAAGGCGCGGGTCTATACATCGCCAAAAACAAAACCCGTTTTGAAAATGAATGCGAGAAAGTAAAAGAACCAATAAAATCCTAATTAACTATTACATCCTCGGAAACAGATACATAAATATAATCGAAATAAGATAACGTGCGTAAAAGAATCGAATCAGGACGTCCTTAGGGTTTTGACCCTTTTTGAGAAAAGAATTGAATTTGTCCTTTTTTTTGCAATTAAATTAACTATTAAACCTAATAACTAATTAATTAATTAATTAAAAGAAAAAATGTTTTTTATGTTTTTTATATTTTTTATGAAAATAAAAAGAAAAGGAAATTAAAAGTGTCAAAAGGAAAACCCTAAGTCTAATTCATTTTATTTATTGTAAAAGGAAATTAAAATTACCTAATTAAACTAAATCAATTTATTAGTATTTTATTTACAAAAATAATAAATAGTGTAATTAATAATAATAATAAAAATATTTACATTTTAATTTTCTGAATTTATTATGAAAAATGTTAATTTGTTAGTTAAATAAATAATAATAATAACTATAATTAAGAAAATAATTAAATAGAATTTGAAATAGAAAAGAAAAAGAAAGAATAAAGAACCAGGGGTGCTGGGCCAGCTTTGGGGGTGAAGAAGCGTTTCCAGGCCCATTAAGCTCAAGCCCTTCTGACTTTTGGAATTGCCTAGAGCGTGGGTTGACCAGGAGCATGGTGTGCGTCATCTTTAGGCCACTGGATGGACGCTTGAGGACACTTGGCGTCTGGATGAGGAAGGTGTATGATGGAATCCTTGGCAAGCGCTGCATATGAATATATTATGAAAAATAATATGAGGATTTTGGGTGGACCTGGGAATCGAACCCAGGTCCCAATGATGATCAGCCAGATCACTAACCACTCCACCACGCGCTTGCTTCTGTTAGTATAATGGATAATGGAAATAATATATAAAAAATCAATTATGCTGGAAACCAAGAAAAAGCGCGCATTATATTTGAATCATCCAGTAACACGTTAACAGCTCATCATCGTCTTCCCCAAACCTGCAAAATAAAGGTTGGATAGCGGGGGTTTTTAACCCCCACAAAATAACACGAGGAAAAATAACGAATAGCCCTACAGGCTATATAAATTGGGTGCGATAGTCTTGTTCAATTCGTCTTGTCCAGGCGGTTTCAACCATGTGCGTGAGATGGTCTAATTTTCCTTGTGTTGAAAAGCCCTAATCTGGAAACTCAAAAAACCTAAAAATCGTTAATGGCAATTCATAATTCAGTGCATGATAATCCAATTAATCAATACCAATAGCTTTGTATGGATGCAAGCAGTACAAAACAAACCATAAGTTACATCAAATGCTCATGAATCGTGAGTTTCAATTCTGAAAATATTGACAAACCGTGATTCTGTTTGGTGTGATTTCTCAAGCTTCAGCCCTTGATTTTGATCCCAAAAGATTCCTGAGAGTTCCTGCAATGGATTGAAATCAATAACAAGCTTTGAATTGTGTTAGAACATGGAATTTAGTTTTCACTTTTCTTTGATTTTTTTCAATGTTGTTATGGCTTCTCTTGCAGCAATCTCACGTGTGCCTCATTAGGTTTTGGTTCAATACATATAGAGGATTGAATTAGGTTAAATCTTTGGGCAAAAGATCCATGGAATTATAATTTCAATATTTGATTTTCAATCAAATCTTTTTGCATATTTTTGATTGAAAAACCTTGCCAAAATTGGATATTCTTGTCTCTTTGATTGGCACACGAAATCTCCAGCTCATATTGGTCCTATTTGCTTCATGAAAAGATTGCAAAACCCTATTTTGATATTTTCCTACAATTAAATGAATTAAATGAATTAATAATCAATTAAAAATCCAAATAATTAATAAATATAAGAAAATAATTCAATTTAATCTCAATGGTTCGTGCATAGGCCTTGGACAAAGATTCAAGAAGGAATTTGAGGCCCATTAGCAAAAATGAAGTGTTTTGAGCAAAGTTGACTTTTGCAAATTCACAAATATTTCCCAACTTCTACAATGCATATCTTGCTCAATTTTGATCATATGAACATGTTCTTGGACATTTGGAAAGGTATTGAAGTCCTCTAACCAATGCCTTTGGTCCCATGTCATTTGGATTTACCAATCTCAAGTTATGGTCTTTGACTTGAAATGCCTTTTTGTTGACTTTTGAAATTGACCTATAATGTAGAAATTGATAACTTTTTGTGAGAGCATTTCTTGGACTTGGAATGTGAAGATGAGTTGTAGGAAATGTCATCTCATTCAAAATGAGCATTGGATGGGATTTTTCTGATGAACCATGCAAAAGTTATGCCCTGGTCAAGTTACAGTTGACTTTTCAACTGTCCAAAAATAGAAACTTTTGCATCTTTGATGATTTTTGAGCTATTCTTGTGGAATCATGATCAATACTTGATCAAATGATGATTGTGAACTCAAAATAATATGTTGACCAAAAATTTTGAATTTTGACTGTAAAATGACCATTTTGCCCCTGCAGTTGGTTGTGGAGCAACTAGGGCTTTTGACTGTGGACTTTGATGCTGTGAGACTTGAGACTTGACATGTAGATGCTTGACAATGTATGTAGGCCTATGGGACTTGTTTGAACCACTGAAAACCTCAAATTCTTTGCAAGAACCAAAACCCTAATTTTGACTGCCTTATGAGGCATTTGGACTGTGCAACCCTTGAGTAGACTTGAGCAAATTGAGATGATGCTTGTCAAAACTTTGAAGAATATGGGAGGGAAAATTTTGGGGTACAACAGGTTTGTTTTAAATCCTACACCCGGATTTGGGGGCACCTTTTAGGTGAGTAGCAAAAGACTGTGAGGGAACTGTGCGGCGTATGCCGACATGGTTGAAGCAGTAGCTACGTTGATGTGGCACTTTTGTTTGTATCGGTAACCCTTGAGTCGAATCAAGGAGAGTACGGGGCCGCCGCGTGGTGTCGTGAAGCATCAACTGACCTTAGAACCTTATTTGACAAACTTGGCCATTAGGACGTAGTGAGATGACCGGTTTCGGTGTAGAGCTGAAAATTTGTTGATACTCGATGCTACACTCATTGAGACTTGACCCCTGAGTTTTGTTCGGTTGCGAGTCAATTGCTTATTGAACGAAGCTTGTGGTAAAGGTCAGTGATATTGAGATCCCTTAGAACCCGATTACTATTAACTAGGACAGGTTGAGCCAACTAAACTTCAAGAGGGTACTTACCTACAAACTCCATGCAAGCCTAAAACTAAGGACTTGTTTGCTTTGTGTGAATATGATTATTTGTATATAAACTTGTTTACTTTGCATACTTGTGCATAACATCATAACATCATACCATAGCATTTTCAATAACCATTTCAAGGATTTCGAGGGTCTTTGATGCAGGTTCACAATAAACCAGACGTCTATCAAGGGGCAAGAGGATTTATTTTCCTGTGACCAAACACCGTCAAAGATCAATTACAACAAACTTGAGTCAAGGGCTATGACCCACTTGACATGGTGAGCTTGATTCTCGTGGAAGGACATCCTCCAATACAAAGTTTTCCAATAAAAGCTATGGATCAACTCTCAAATTCTAACATCTTCTCGTGTTTACCCCGCGAGATCCTTGAAAACATTACATCCACATATCATGCATCATATCATGATAGGTTTCTCCCATACAAGTCTCCTTATCTTCCTACTGTTTATTTCAGTAAGATGGAACAAACAGTGAAAGACATCCAGATTCAAAACGCTCAACTTCAAGAGATGTTCTTGAACCTATCCAAGGGGCAAGAAGATGTCAAGACGCTCCTCGCCAGGGGAATGATCATGGGAAATCCTGGGGACGACAGAAATGACCAGTTGGAGCGGCTACAAACCGAGATAGCCATAATGAAAGTCCATATGATGGGACAACTGGTGGGCCAGATGGCTCTTATCCAAAATCTGGCACAAGGACAAGAAGAGCTGAGGGTCCTCATCAACAAGCTTTGTCGGGATGGATGTAACCAAATGGGGCAAACATCTAGAATTGGGGAGAAAATCATCATTCAGCCTCCCATGAGACAAGAAGCTGGTTTAAGGGAGAGAAGACCTTCTCACTTTGCTTCCACGTCACGAGCCCAACAACGACTTCGTCAACATCAACCGGAAAATCAACAAAGGCAAAGCGAGCCCAAAATACAGTTTACCAACATCAACATACCACTGTCCCAAGCTTTGCAACACATGCTGAGATTGAATCTGATTACACCAATAAGACCTCATCCAAATCCCAAGACTTTTTCCCCCAGCTACAATCCGGATGCCAGGTGTGCATATCATTCTGATAGTCCTGGACATGATACAAACGATTGTTGGGCGTTGAAGTACAAGATTCAAAACTTGGTCGACGAAGGAATGCTAGAGTTCACACAAGATGGCCAGACTGAATTCTTCTGCCAAAGGCTCACCACCTAAAGTGACAAGTTCAAACAAAGAGGCTTCTGTTCATTTTGAATTTTCAAGTTGTAATTTCTCTTTTGTTATTCAAACAATTATCTATTAATGTCAAACTTTGTTTCATTAATGCATTGCATATGTTTGTCTTGAATTCATCCGTTCATTTTATCTATATTTAAACTATGCTTTTTACTCTCTTTATGACATTCAACTCTTGCTAAAAGTTACAAGCCTTTAGAGGGAGGATGACGAAAACAATGCCATAATCTCATACAGTATGCTTTTGGACTGACCTTGCTGACGATGTACAGGCGTTCTTTCAAATACTAAACACTGGAGTTATAAGGAAGATAATCCCTAGTCAACCCCTTCGAGCCAAAGAAGTAGAAGTTTTTTGTTTTAACACAAATTGAAACCTTTAATCAAAACCTGGGGCAGGGTAGTCTCTCAGTTAATTCAAATACGCGTTTAGCTACAAACTCTCATTTCGTAATACAACGAATGACATCAAAAACATTCCTCTGGAATCAAAAGACGGTGATGGTTCCCTATCACACAGGCAGTCGTTATCTCTCAAAAAAAGAAAAAGAAAGGCCCACTAAGTCAAAACCTACAAAGGAGACTTAAGAAAACTGGGGCATCCCGCTGATTGTAATCTCAAAACAAGAACAGTCAGGCAAAAATTAGGGGTAACAAATCAATCAAAAGAGGTTACTACAAATCCTCAACAACATGAAAAAAATGTTGCAAAAATGACTGCCTTCCAACAAACTTAACTTGTTTGAACCATCACCAAAACGTCATCCCAGACTCAATTGGAGTTCAAACGTACAATTAACTGAGCTTAGGACTGAAGAACATCACGAAGAACGAGTGGGTACAAATACATTTGAGCCTTTATCCTTTGTTTCTTAAACCGTGAACCAAGCCACGTTACAACCCTTCAAAAGTCCTAATTGAAGCATGGGTTAGTTCGAAAGAATACTGTTACAAAAGGCATCCTGACTCCTGTAAGGCTTTACTCAAAATCCTGAGTTGAACTTTTCTTACAAAAATTTCTTGCTAAAAAACGCATTTTCAAAATTTCAAGACAAGCATAAACTTTGCATTATTTGAATATCGTAGTTTTCATGTGGCTATTTGTTTGACAGCGGAGAAATTCACACAACGAACATCCGATGAACGAAAGCTCTCTCAGTGAACAAAATCACTTCAAAGAAGGACAACACTTCCATTAACAAATCTCCTATCAACAAGGGGACATGACATATCACTATCCAACACACCTGGGGCAGTCCAGTCAAGATTCCAGGAAACCTCTCAAGAAGTGTAGAGTAACCAGGGGCAGGCCTCCATCTCCGTCACTTGGGGCATTAAACGTCAAATCCCAACAAAGGGTTACATACAGTCAATTAGTTCCTGGCAGTTCCACAGGAACTTGCTGCTAGGGGAAGTGACAAATCTCCCCAAAATCATTCTCATAGGATGATTCCCCAGAAAGAGTTTAATCTCTGAACACATTTCCCCAGCAGAAACAACCTCAAGAATCCTCGAGGACTTCCCCAAACGAAGTTGTCACCTCTCTAGCGGACCAGCAACAGGGTTTATTTCCCCAACAAACGGTAGGATTCCCCAACTTGAGTTTGCCTCTCCGACTACTACAAATCAAAGGATCACAACTCCTCTTCCCCAGTAGACTATTCTACAATTCCCCAAGTTACTGCGAAACCTGGACCCGACCAGATGTCAGTTCAACTTCGACTCCCCAGTAGAGCAACATATGATTAAGACTCCTAAACTCTTTTCCCAAGCAGGAATAAACATTCTCCCCAAAGAGTTTTCAATATCCCCAGCGGATTTCTCCTCAAATAACAAAAAAGGAATCCCCAATGGAAACATTCTAAGCAAAGTTTGAAGACACGCCAACTCTTCAACAGCAGTCCAGGATTTAACGGTTCCCCGACATTTGTCGAGGATTTATTTTCCCAGACAAAAATACATTCATTAAACATTTCACATTTCATACATCCTATTCTCATACATGATAAGTGCATACGACACCATCTCATTTATTTTGAGAACATCAAGACATCACACATTTCATACATCATGACATTGCATACAACTAACTCTTTACCTTTTCAGGAAAGATCGATCAACAGATAAAGGTTATCATTACCTTTTGGAGTAGCAGTCGTCAAAGATTCCTTCATTACCTTTTGAGGTAGTAATTGTCCAAGATTCCTTCATCATCCTGCTGAGGTAGTAATCGTCCAAGATTCCCTTGTCATCCTGCTGAGGTAGTAATCGTCCAAGATTCCTTCATCATCCTTTTGAGGTAGTAATCGTCTAAGATTCCTTCATCATCCTGCTAAGGTTATAGTCATCCAAGATTTCTTCATCATCCCGCTGAGGTTGTAGTCATCCAAGATTCCTTCATCATCCTCTGAGGTAGTAATCGTCCAAGATTCCTTCATCATCCTGTTGAGGTAGTAATCGTCCCAAGATTCCTTCATCATCCTACTGAGGTTGTAGTCATCCAAGATTCCTTCATCATCCCGATGAGGTTATAGTCATCCAAGATTCCTTCATCATCCTGATGAGGTTGTAGTCATCCAAAATTCCTTTATCATCCTGCTGAGGTTGTAGTCATCCAAGATTCCTTCATCATCCTGCTGAGGTTGTAGTCATCCAAGATTCCTTCATCATCCTGTTGAGGTTGTAGTCATCCAAGATTCCTTCATCATCCTGTTGAGGTAGTAATCGACCAAGATTCCTTCATCCTGCTGAGGTAGTAATCGTCCAAGATTCCTTCATCATCCTGCTAAGGTAGTAATCATCCAAGATTCCTTCATCATCCTGCTGAGGTAGTAATCGTCCAAGATTCCTTCATCATCCTGCTGAGGTAGTAATCGTCCAAGATTCCTTCATCATCCTGCTGAGGTTGTAGTCATCCAAGATTCCTTCATCATCCTGCTGAGGTTGTAGTCATCCGAGATTCCTTCGTCATCATGCTGAGATTGTAGTCATCCAAGATTCCTTCATCATCCTGCTGAGGTTGTAGTCATCCAAGATTCCTTCATCATCCGGATGAGGTTGTAGTTATCCAAGATTCCTTCGTCATCCTGCTGAGGTTGTAGTCATCCAAGATTCCTTCATCATCCTGATGAGGTTGTAGTCATCCAAGATTCCTTCATCATCCTGCTGAGGTTGTAGTCATTCAAGATTCCTTCATCATCCTGCTGAGGTAGTAGTCATCCAAGATTCCTTCATTATCCTGTTGAGGTTGTAGTCATCCAAGATTCCTTCATCAACCTGCTGAGGTTGTAGTCATCCAAGATTCCTTCATCATCCTGCTGAGGTTGTAGTCGTCCAAGATTCCTTCATCATCCTGCTGAGGTAGTAATCATCCAAGATTCCTTCATCATCTTGCTGAGTCCAGATACAATCACCTTCGGATGGCATCTTTAAGCCCATCTCCAAAAACTATCTATCACCTCTCCAAATGGCATCTTTAAGCCCATTCCCTCTATCATCACATCACCAAGTGCAAATTTCTGGGCACTCTAGTGTCCAATCATCTTCCACCTTCGAGTCACGAATGGCAAAACTCGCCAATCTAACTCTTCAGGTTTAAGAAGATTGAACAGGGGTAGCTGTTGTACCCCAAAATTTTCCCTCTCAATTCTCAAGGCTTTTCTCATAAAGATTATCAGGATTTAAGCTTGCACAAGTGCATTGGGATTTACCAGTACCAAAATTAAAAGGAAACTTTCAAAAAGGGGAGAAAACAGATAAAAATAACATTTTGACAAATTTGGAGGAAAACAGGTCTCCTTCGACTCAGCCCTTCGATTGGACAAATGTGCTGCCTGTATACTTGCAATCGAAGGCCATAACTTGCTGGCCACATGTGCCCCCTGCAAGGCAAACTCTTCGATTGGATAAAATAGTTGCCTACAAACCTTTCGATTCACCAAGCGTACTGCCTGCAAACCTGCTTCGATTTGGACAAGTAGCTGCCTGCAAGCATGCTTCGATTGGGCAACATGCTTCCTTCGTACACGAGCTTTCGATTGGGCAATATGTTTGTTTCGATCCAAGCTTCAACTGGGCATTAGCTTCCTTCGCATTAGCTTGTTTCAACCACAAGCTTCGACTGAAGGAAAGGCTTCCTTCGAACAAGTGCGCTTCGATCTCATTCTTTCATTCGACTCAGGACCGAATCTCATTTTCCAAGCTATGTTGCTTTCAAATCTTTACATAATCAGAGGCTTGTACAAGGGTTTTAAACTTTTTCTGTTAGATACTACTATTCTTGGTTAAAGGCTACATACTCTTTCTTTTCATATAGAGTACTTTTATCACAAAAGCAGCTTCCCACCTGAATTTTGTCTGAACGAAAAGCAGGGCCAGAAGCATAAGTCACATCTTCTGCACCCCAACTGCCAACAGGCCCCCCCACTTGTACCTTTCACGTTACCTATTATTTTATTGTTTTGCAAGGCTAGCTACTTCAAACATGTCCATTCTTTTTCTCTATAAATAGAGGAATTGTTTGCAAAGCTGAGAGAGGATCTTTGGACCAGAGGAACGAATCCCCCAAATTTTCTCAAACACAATAAAACTCTCAAAGTTCATCAACACTTGAGAAATCACAAAAAACCCAGAATCACATTCATCTCCTTCGACTCTGAAGAACAAGTACTCTTCAGTATCCTTCGAATCCAGTTTGGAAAGAAACATAAGACTTGTTTCTTTCCTCCCTTCAAATCCAGCATTCCAAGCACAGCTATTGACCCTATCTTTCGAATCACGCATCCTGGGCCTCCACTCAAGGTCCCACAGCCATTCAAAGCCTCCATCAAGGTAAGTCACTCTTACTCTTGAACCTTTCATTTCATGGCATAACATGTAAATAATCTTTTCGTTCGTTTCAAGCATGTATATACCATTGTTCCCTTCGTTTCCACCCTCTTAACATGTTTTTTTTAGAGTTAACCCTTTCGTTTCGCTTTCTGTTTACCTGAACTTACTTTAACTATTAAACTTTTTACAAGACAAATACTAGCATGGCCTCAGGCCATGTTGCCATTTAATGCTTGAAATGAAAGAAACAAGAAACAGGAAATAGGAAACAAAGCTTCTGGATTCTACCCTCTTTCTCCAGGTCAAACGAAAGAGACAACCAGGAGGAAAACCATGTTAACTTTTAGGCCCAGACTAAAAGCATGCCCTCACTGATTCCAGGCTTAGTCGAAAGGCATTCCCTCACTGCTTTCAACCTCCGGTCGAAGAAGACAACAAGGCAGAACCAGAAGGCTTCGCCATACACTGACTTCCAGGCCAATCGAAGGACAGGACCTCACTGGTGCTAGCCCCAATCGAAGGAGGCCAACAGAATGCAAGTCGAAGGGTGCTACTACCTGGGTCGAAGAGCTCATTTTCCTTTCTTTTATTTTGTTTTTGCCTTTACATTTTCTTGCCTTTCAATATGGTTGTAATAGTGTAGGATTTAATTTTTGTCACTTTTTATTACTTTTGTACAAATGCTAGTAATTAGGCGTGTATGGAAAGAGAAAACCAATAAGTAGACAACCCCTAGGGTAATTCCACTTGTTGCCTAACGGAAAATAGTCATATCCCTCGAACATGGGCGTTCTAGCAAAAGACCCTCGATAAAAGATCATAGTCCCTCGATGACCCTCGATGTTGCCTTCGGTAAACGATCCAGTCCCTAAAACGACATTGCTAAAACGTCCCATATGTTTCCTTCTATGACTATACAAACGTCCCAACGCCCGTCCCTTCACATCCAACGATGGGGCTTCTTACCAAATCAATGGTAAGATAGCAACATCTAAAGGAGGAGGAAAAGAACATCTAAGACCTTTCGATTAGGTAGATTCGCTCTTAGTTACTCGCTTGCTCACAACAAAAACTTTTTTATACACCCACACTCTCATCTTTGAACTATTTTTGAAACAAACACTTTATAGGCGTTCTTATAGAAACGGGAACCATTACGAAGTTCCATTTTCAAAATACTTTCAAAAAACACATCTCACAAACACAATTTTGAACTATTTTCGAAACAAACACTTTGTAGGCGTTCTTATAGAAACGAGAACCATTAAGAAGTTCCATTTTCAAAAATACTTTCAAAACACACACCACAAGCACACATTCAAACAAAAGCAAGTGATCTAGCAAGTAACTAAGAGCCCATGGAAAACCATGGATGAAAAGGGTTCTAATACGTTCCCTTTTTATAATCTGCCCCCCCGAACTCAAAAACATCTCTAAAGGTCTTTCCTGTGCTTTTTTCACCTTTACTGTTGGATGAAAGAAAAGTCGGTGGCGACTCTTGCTAACCGCAACACTTGCAAACACAAACGCAAAACCCTTAAGTCAGCTCTCCCAATATATCACAGTATGGACCTTCGTAGTTGGAGGGTCCATTTACCACGTGAGTCGAGACAAGGTAGTAGAATCTTTTTTAGTACTAGACCATATTATGGTTCATCTTGTACAATATATTGTTACTCTGAAAGAATTTCGAGGATAATTTTCGTAGAGTTCATTTGTTGGTGTTAGAGGCATTTCCTGGATGTCCTTGTTTTCTGAGGCTTTTCTTGATGTCATGAAACCAAGGCTTGTCATCCGGTCTTTCTTTGATAGAAAGACAAAGTGTGGGCTATTGACCGTGTTTGTTTGTGATGCGCGACTCGTGGTTTGACCAAGTTACATTGAACATAGACGATACCGCTTTCAGGGCGTCTGACATTTGATTTTCTTTTCGTGGGATATGGCTGAAAATGATCTTTGTGAATTCCATAGTCAGTTTTAAAACATGATCCTAATATGGAGTCAGTTTTGGATGGTTAGTATCCTATTCCCTGTTGACTTGGTATATGGCTTGCGAGCATTCTCTGGAGAAGTAAAAACTGCCTCTATATCGTTCCCTAGTGCATTTGAAGCCCCGTCAAACGTGAGTATCCAACGTGCCCCTGGCTCAGGTCCTTTGTCAAGTCCTGGTATTTCGTAGTCACTTATTTTTGCCTAACTGGCGAACAACCTTCTTTGAAGAGGTGATCTGTCCACCATCATGTCTGTATCTAACCTTGGCAGGTTTCTGTAGGAACAAGCAAATATGTGTAACAATTTGATCAGCTTCTTTGTGGCTCCGCTCTAACATTTCCCCTTAGCTTGGTTTCTTCCAGATTGTCCCATGTGCTCAGATTAATGGTCTTAATAGCCTCTTGATACGGTTGTACATTGTTGGCCTTTCATTTTATTTCCCTTGCCATTTTCTCAGAGAGTTCAAGATCTTGATCATCTTCCTCTTTATTAGCTTGGTTGATAGGAGCATTAAAATTATATTGGGTCGCAGCAGTAACATTATCGGTGGCTTTGGGCATGAACTTGCACAATTATCATGTTTTGGTGCAGATTTAGTATATGAAATTTGAAGATGCATATGCAGAGAAAGTATTGCCATTTTTAAATTTAAGATATAAATGCAAAAGAGATAAAGGGATCTCAATTGAAAACAAAATATAACTTTTATTAATCGTAAATATTTTCTGAAACCAAACGGGGAACCCTTACAAGCAATCCCAAAGCTCAGGCTTGACATAGGTTTTTTTTAAAAAAACAAGATAAATTAATTAGGAAAGAAAAAGATCTCAGGAATCTCCACGGCAGTCCATCTTTGGAGTTTTTCTCCTGGCGCACATTCTCAGATGTAGTCAGTTGCCTTCTCAGTGTTGAATTTGTTGGATATCTTCACCACATGTCCGCCATGCTCTACTCCCTTGTCGACAAAGGTCTCTTGGATTGGAGGAAAACATGCTACGCCCTTTAGAGCAGCTTTATATTTTTCTTCAGAGTATTATCCGAATCGAACTATCCCCTGGTCCCCTAGCTTTTGTAGCGTTCTTTCAAAAGCTTCATTGTGTTCTAGTAGGAATCCATATCCCAACAGATATTCTTTCAGCAAGTTTATCGTGGTTTTTGCTCGTCTACTTGCGCCGGAGTCAACGACTACTTTAATTGCATTTATTGTCATCCCATCGTGTTAAGTAATAGGGTCTGATTTGATCTTAGGCTTCTCGAAAGTGATGTCTTGGGATTCTAATAAATCTTGGACCTTATGCTTGAATGGCTAACATTTCTCTATGGTATTTTCAGGAGAATTATCACGATACTTACATCTGGTGTTGGCATCGTATCTTCGTGGGAGTGGCTCGACTGGGGGAGCTAGAGGGTTGAGTTCCACTAAGGATGCCTTAACTAGCTATTGTAATAACTGACTGGGTGGCATAAGGAGTGGATCAAATTTCCTGGGTGGCTTTCTTCCCTGCTGTTGGCCTTGCGGGATCACTAATGGTTGTTGTGCCCTTGGTTGTGACGCTACAACCTTAATTTCTCCCTCTTTTCCTTTGGGGAAGTTTGAAGCAGTCCTTCTTGAATTGTGGGGTCTTGCTTCTGGATCTTTTCTTAGTTGGTGACCGCTTGATGCACCGATCTTTTTAGCTACTTCTTTGAAAGCTACCCTGGGAATCTGGTCTTGTTTGTTAATGAAGTTCTTTAGGGCTAGGAGAACTTGACTCAGATCTCCTTTGATCGAACTCACATCACTTTTGACTTGGTCTAGATCTTCCTTGAATGCAGCTTGGTTTTCCTCGATCTATTCCAAGGTTTCTTTGTTGATAGGCCCTTACTTGATATGGAGGCCAAGGAGGTAGTGATATTCTTCTAGCCATGGATTAACTGAGGAGAATTTTTTATTTAAAAAAAATGAGTTTTGATAGGATATGCAGGTGTTTATGAATGCATGCATGCGAATGAATATGTATGAATATGAAATAGTTATTTGTTTTTAATGTCCTATTCACTTGGGTGTGTATTTGTCTTTCTCTTATTTTTTATTCGGTGACCAGCTTAAAAATAGATACGCCAATGAGATAGGGAACAAAATTCCGTTATTGAAGGTAACATAATTCAGATATTGAAAAATATTACAATCTTAAACCAAAACTTTATTTGCGTGAAATCGAGCAAAGGGAAATAAGTCTTCTAGGTGCGCCTGCAGATATCTGCTCTTGAAACTATCCACCTTTGCTTGAAAAAGCTTGAGAGAGTCTTCAACACATTATTTCCCTTTTGTGGCTTTTATTTCAGACATGTTTGGCACACTGACGCGGACAAGTTATTTCCTTCGGTATCCATTTTTAAAGACAATCACCGAGATCTTGAGTTTATTATTAACTTTTATACCCCCTGTGAATAAGACAAATGTACGGGTGACGAATATATGAAATGCATGACGAATACATGAAATGTGTGAATGCGTAGGTGTAAGGTTGAGTGACGGGATTTTGTGATAAGTACCCCTATGAGGTAGGGACGTATGGTTCGGTCACGGGGTCCTATTATAAGTACCCTTATAAGGTAGGTTCCTTAATATTGACCTACAGTTGATCTACCCCCCCAAAAGGTGGCTTCCTTAAGGGTGTCATGAATAACTACAGAGGGAAAAGGCACAAGGGCCTCCCTTAGGTGGATCCTCTTTACGGACTGAGACTTTCGTCTCAAAGTCGTGAAAGGTCTAGTCATGAGATTTTAGGTTAAGTTTGTTACAAATAGTCATGGGTGACCTTCCAAAGTCCTACTCATCAAGAGGATATCTCTCGATAAGTATTTCTTTTTCGGAAGTCCATCGACTCTAGGAGAAGTCGTCACATAAACTCGCAGGGATGATGTACCCCCTAAGCTAATAGACAAACCTTCTTACTAAGGGTTTATTTGAGAATATTATTTTTTGAGATAAAAGTTCCCGCCACGCAGTAAATATATAATGATAAAGAAAGACAATAAATGAATAAATGCAATAAAGTAGATAAATGCAATAAATAAATAAATCGAATAAAAATAAACTAAAAAAAACCTAAAACCCAGGGTTAAGGAGAGTCCCCAGCAGAGTCGCCAGTTGTTGCCACTGGGTTTTAAATCAAGAGCCGCCACTATTAGATTTTATCCTAGGGAAGAGAATCTAACAGAAATTCGCAGACAGAGATTCTAGGTTTCGGACTCTATTAGACGAAAGAAAGGTGTTAAGCACCTTTCATCTACCTTGTTCACAAGGATACTAGGTTTTAGGTTTAGGTTTGGGGTAAATAGGGTTTTAAGTTTTAATTAGGAGGACTCGCCACGATTTTTGATCGTATGCCTACATATCCTCTTTTGAGGAATCAAAGTCCCAATTCGTAGTTCGTATGGGGTTGGTGTTTTTTAGGGGTTTTGCAAACATATTTTGAATCACCTCGCACTTTGGTCGGGAGTGGTGATGGCAGAGATTTTGACTAAATGCGCGATAAGTCAAAATCTGTTTGAAACCCTTTGCAAAAACAGTTGATTGCAAAAAAATAGTTTGATGATTTGTTAATGTTTTTTAACTGTGTTAACCGCAAAAATATCTTGATTAATGTATGATTAAAAACAAAGATTTAATGCAATGTATAAGAAAATAATATATGCAATTTTGATATAAAAAATAATTTGTTAGTTAGTATATAAATAATAATGTATACATATAATAATTAAAATCAATAATAATAATTATAAAAAATAATGATAAGAAATTGAATAATTATAATAATAATATATGATAATAAAAATATAAAAAATATAATAATTGTAAAAAAAATAGTAAAATAATATAAAGGGAGGAATAATAATAATTAAAAAAAACTAGAAAAAATAATTGATTAACTCAGGGGGTGTATTACTAGTTATTAAGTAAAATTAGGGGGTGCTGAAAACACTTTGGGTTAGGCCCAAATATGAGTCCAGACATGGGGGGGGGGGGAGGGGGTGTGTTATTTTGTGTTTTAGTGATTAGGGCGAAGAGGGGTGTGAAGATCAACTGGGCTTAGGCCCATTACGTGAATTGAAGGAGGAAGGAGTGATTGGGTGTTGCGAGGGAGCGTGGGTTCACCGTGGAACTTGGCCTAGTGGTTGTTTGATCATTATCAAATGGATGATGATAGGGGAGTATTGTAACTAGGGTGGGGGCTCTAGCGTGGGATTGTTAAGGACCATGTACATTTTTGTTTTATTGACTCTTGGATTTTACAGCAACAACATTTCCTCTTTCTCACTTTCTCTCGCGATAACCCTTTATTCCTCTTCCTCAACCTTACACACCCTTACCACCCACCACCACTGGCGGCTACCAACCCTTAAACCCCCATCATGAATCAAACACCAAAACCCACAACCCCAAAAAGAAAGACTAACCCGTTTTCTCTTCTTCGATCGCGGGTTACAATAAACAAAGGAAGACGATTGTGATGGCCGATTGAGTGCGGCGGAGAGGATAGCGGTAGCGGAGCACGCGGTTAGGGTTTCGGAGGTTGAAAACCCCAACCGTTCCTTCGTCTTCAACACGGGCTCCGTGCTCTCCAATAATCCCTCTCTCATCTGTATTGTTGTTGTTCGCGATTTCAGTATTTTCTCCTTCTATCTTCCCGCCTCTATATTCTTTTTCCTCTGTCCCTTTCTCAATTTTCTGTTATTTGTATATATAGGTTAGGGTTTCGTTAGAACACAAATTTAGCATTTAGGTACAAAAATTAGGGATTATATTAATTCTATGTAATCGATTGATTTAATGTAATTGATTTGCAATTGATTATGTAATATGTTTGATTGAGTATTATAATATGTAATTGATTATGTCATAAAGATTTGATTTGTATTATTGAATATTTTGATTTGATTTTGCAGAAGAATTAGATTTTATTGTGTTGTAATTCCAGATTGGCTTGTATTGAGATTTTCTGAATTTAGCTTGTAGAAGATTTCTACAGTATACGTTAGTGAAAAAAAAAACGTGAATGTTGTTTTTGGACATTTGGGCTTGCATATGAGTTTTTCATTTACTCAGCCCAACATTTTTCTTTTACAGCAAAATGAATCTTCTAAATATATATTTTAATTACAACAACAAAGTTTGTTTTTATTCAAATGGGCCTGTAGCGCATTTTTTACAACTCTTCAAAAATTAAGAACTTTTAATTAAATAAATTTGTACAAAAATATTATAACACATTTACTTACAATTTGTAAAAGAAATATTTTTTAACAAAGCAGACAACAATAACAACAGTTTTATAATAACATCAGTAATAATAAAAAACAACAACAAATGTATTAATTTAACAAAACATTAATGGGCTTGTAAGTCTATAATCATACGCCTCTTTTGCTATTCAATGACTAAAACGAAAATGGGCCAATATGAATTCTAATGGGCTTTAAATTGAAGTTTCACCTCTCCTTTTTACTAAAAACAACAGAACTTAAATGGGCATTTAAATTTCATCCCTCCTTTTTACTAACAGCAATAAATCCTAATGGACTTAATATTTTAATTTACTAGCAAATTAAACCTAAGTAGTTATTAATAAATTAATAATTTATTAATTACTCGGGTGATTTTTATTTTCGAATTGCATGGGCCCATTGGACAACATGTTTCGCAAACGGATTTATGAGTCTTTATGATTTAGAAAGACCCTATTAAAATAAACCTCATAGTATTGGATAAAGATGGGCCATTAGATACTGATGTACCATCTTTAATTAAATATTTCTTTCTTTCAATCTCGAAAAATAAAGTCATCGAGGTCGGACAAATTTGGGGTACGACAATCGGTGAAAGTAATATTGTGCAGCTAGTTACCGATAATGGAAGCAATTATGTCTTGGCTGGTAAGTATCTTCAAGTATCGAGGCCATAAATATTTTGGATTCCATGTGTTGCTCATTGTCTAGACTTGATGCTAGAAGATATCGAAAAAATTCCTAGAGTCAAGAAGGTTATACAAAAAGGAATGGCTCTCGTGTGCTTCATTTACAATTGGTTTTAAACTTAATGATGGTGAAATTAGAAAGTGAGTTGGTTAGAAGTAGAGTCATAAGGTTTGCCACAAACTTTCTTATTATGCACATATTGTACACTCTAAAGGAAAAAATTAGAACCATGTCCACTTCTGAAGAATGGTTGAACTTGAATGCAAGTAAGGAGATGAAATGAATAAAGGAAACTTCTATTGTACTTCAAGTCTCATTTTGGGAGGATATTATGTACACTCTTAAAGCTATGGGGCTTCTTGTAAAAGTACTTAGGCTTGTTGATAATGAAAAAAGTCGATAATGGGTAGCATCTATCATGCAACGTTGGAAGTCAAGGAGTTAATTATAAAACTTTAACAACAATGAACGCAAGCATAAAGATATCATTAATATTGTTGATATAAGATGGATTATTCAACTTTGTCATCTGTTACACGCAACTGAGGATTATCTTAATCTGAAGTACTTTTATAATAATCTCATGATTGAGAATGACGATAGGTTGATGGATGGTCTTTATGCATGCATTGATAAGCTTTCTACAAGTATAGAAGTTGTTGATGCCATCCATAAAGAATTGGAGAAATATAAGATAGGTGCAGGCCACTTTTGATTGAAGAGAGCTGTAAGGCAAAGAGCCGATGTAGATGTTGGTAAGTAACTAATTCTATTTCATAATAATTTAATACATAACAATTTTTGTGTATATATGCTAATGCAAATAAGTGTTGCATTGCAACTGAGTGGTGGAAGAGGTATGGAGAAAAAACACCAAATTTGCAGCTCCTTCATATTAAAGTATTGAGTTTGACTTGTAGTTCATTGGGTTGTGAGCAGAATTGGAGTGCTTTTGAGCATGTAAGTAGTTGATATAAAGTTATAGATTCAAATTAATAGTTTAGTAATTTATATTTATTATTTAAACTAACATTATAATTATAATGTAGATTCAATCCAAGAAGAGAAATAGACTTGAACATCAAATGTTACAAGACTTGGTTTTCATCAAGTACAATTAAAATTTGAAAGAGCGTTTTGACAATGATGATTTGATTGATCTTGGGGTCATGGATGATAATTTTGATACCCATAACATATGGTTGTTGGGAGTTGAAAATGAATCTCAATCTGAACCTGATAATGATATGGTGTTTGATGGTGATGACATGTCTTGGCTAGATGTTGAAATTGTAAGTGGTGTTGTTGAGCCAACAATCAATACTAGGAGCCAAGCAGCATTGTAGAAGAAGGAAGTTGCACCTCCATCTTCTTCATCTAGATCTAATCCAAAAGCAAAGGAGGTGGTAGTAGTAGATGACAGATTTGGTGATCAAGAATATATTGGAGAGGATAGTGGCGAAGGAAGTGATGATGAAGACATATATTTTAATGATTCATGAACTTTTATTAGAGTTTTGATGTTTAGTTATTTTAAGATTTAGATGCTTAAGTGTTTGTTTTCTTGAATTTTATTGCTATTTGTAAGTATGTTACAATATTTTTCTTAAGACATATGCCTTTTAATAGTATTTGGAAGTGGAAGTATGGGATTATGTATTTGGATCAAAAGAATAAATTTAATTACCAAATGTAGCGGTAGAAATATTTAAGACTAAGCCATTGGATTGACTAGACTTTTACAAATCAAAATAAAAATCGCCACTTGTTTACCGTTGTTTTTGGTAAACAACCGCTGGTCTCCAAAAAGGTAAGTTTTTGGTTTACTTGCGGGATCGACCAAACTAATCCCAGAACATATGCTAATCTTTATGTAAAATGAGCAAGAAGGAAGAACGCACATTCGACCCAGGGGAGAGATGTTTAAGATTGTTGAACAGTAAATAAAAGCATAAAAATACAAGTAAAAGAAGTAAAAAGGTAACTTTGCAGGATAATGGTAAAGTAAAGTAAAAGACTTTTATTAAGTAAAAAAGGTGTTTCTAACGTACATTGCTCTGATTTTTATCCTTTCTCACTCAGTAGTTACTTGGATAATATTTGAGAGGTTTAGTACCATAAGTTGAACACACTTAAAAATTACACAAACTTCTTAATTTATACTAAAAGTAGGTAACCGTCGAGGGGACATTCTGTGCTAGGATGAAGACAAGTGTCTTCTGCATGCCTCTCGACCCATAGCTCTCTGCCACGTTCTCTTCCCTTAGACGCTGATGAAAACCACCTTTCCCCCCAATAATTCAAATTTCGAAATGGTCTTCGTCCCATGTGCCAAGGCGCGAACACTTTCCTTCAGTCGAACAACCTACATTTGCTTCAGTCGAATGAACCTTTGGTCGAAGCTTCTTATCATACCTTGAATCCTTTTCCTTAAGTTATCTCATGCGTCGAATTATACCTCCTGGTTTAGTTCATTTCCAGTTGTTTGATCAAAGAGACCAAATATAGTAAGTGTCGAATTTGGGAGCCAACAAATTGCCCCCCAAGAATGTCTATTTCGACACTCAAAGAAATAGCCATTCTTTGAACTTCCCATTCGACACCTGTCTTCCCAGTTGTCCACTAAGCTTTGACGTGTTCTTTTCGCCTTCTGACAGCTGCTACACCTGGTAAAACCATCATCACTTTTTCCAAAATGTCTCTTCAAAACAGTCGTTACCACGCTTGCCATGATGGCCTCATTCCTATAATCTAGGAAAGCATGTCCCAATGTTTCCCAACGCCTGCACGGTAATCGTTTCCTGCCTTGCCACGTGCCCCACTACCTGCGAAACATTAAATGCCTTTGACGAGACATTTCCCACTTCTGAAGGCTATAAATACTTCCAAGCTTCTCTATTTAGAACTTTCATCATCTTCAGCTTTTCCAAACCCCTTGTATTCTCACAACACTGTACTGTCACCTTCGCTCTTTCTCTTAAGTCTTTAACAATGGCCTTTTTCTCTAATGCCCCAAACAATCCACAACCAAAGAATGCTAATGATGTTCAGAAACCACCAGAGATTTTCTCTACCAACCCTCTTTCTTCCTCGACTAACAGGTACATTGCTGAACCTATGAGAGAATGGCGAGAAGCCTATGATTCTCAACTCCTTATTCCCATCAGATATGGCGGAAAGATGTATGCTATGTCTGGCCCATTATCTTCATGTGTCGAAAATCCCTTAAAAAACCGTGCCTTTTTTCCTACACACCCAAGGCTTAAACCCATAGGTTGTGCCAAAAAACCTAGGGCAGATTCTGAAGATGCTACACCGGCTAACCAGCAACATCCTCAAACTACTGATGATATCAACCTCCAATTCATGAACAAAGGGAATCGAATCTTTCGATCAAGCCCTAACCTTTCTTCTGAATACTCCGACTGGTTGAATAAAATGGAGAGGGTGTAAGCTTCTATCTGGAAGGAGATGGGCATCTATGACTTAGTGATGCTGTCGAAGACAGGGTTACCTTATTGCCCTCTTATGCTGGTATCCTCATTGTACTTTTGGGATAGTGCGCATTTCACTTTTCATCTTCCTTGTGGGATGATGACCCCTACTTTGTTCGACATAGCTGCCATCACTGGTCTTCGACCCACTGGTGACTATTTCGACCCTGAAGACTTGTTTGAGGATCCTATTGGGTTTGCTGCTACCAAACCCACTTATATCACCTTCATAAACCACTTTCATGACAAGGCTTCAAATACCGTGCCGGAGGTGGAGCACATAGCCTTCTTGGCCATGTGGCTGTCTCGATTTGTTTTCTGCACTAAATCACTGTAGGTGACGAAAAAGATGCTGACGCTTGCAAACAGCTCCATCACAAATACCCTATCTGCTTGGCCGAATTGATTCTGGCCAACTTATATGAGTCCATCAGTAATGGTGTGACTTAACTTAAGGTTCTAGGAGACAGAGGAAGTTTGCTGCTATCTGGTCCCTTCTGGCTTCTGCAACTGTGGCTTAACGCCACCTTCGAATCCTTCCTCCCTCAAAAGAACAAAATCAATGAAGAAGCTCCTGAAATCTTAAACAGGAGAGTCGAAGGAACCAGGTTGGAATTTCTAACTCCCACTGATGAAGGCCAACAGTTTCAAAAGGCCTTTAAAAGCTTCATAATGATGTTTGCGGAGCGAAAAAGCTTTGTTTCGACTATGGCTCCCTTTGCCAGTCGAAAAGTTGGCCCGAAATGGTTCACTAGACCATATCTTGCAGAAGAAGATGATGTGGTTGATGAGTTCGTGGGCATGTGGGAAGCGTTTCTCTGCCCCAAGATCATGCCTTTAAGATTTAAGAGCTCTAAGAACTAATTGAGCTTAATTGCTTATCAACCCAATCTTGTCTCTCGACAGTTTGGCATTGCTCAATCGCTTCCTTCGCCTAAATACACTCGAGAGAAACTGCTACTCTTTTATAATGCAGATTACTCAGAGGATGCCACTACCAAGCATATTGGTAGGTATTCTGGTCGAACTACATTGACCCTGTTCGACTTTAACCTTCATTTTCTGAACTCTACCACTTCTGAGACGTGGTGGAGACATTATTATGAGGAAGAGTTCTTCGACGAGAAGGACTTCGCCCACCACCTGCGTGAGGCATTCAAACTGGTTCTTGACATAGTCAAAAAAGGTATTCCTTTTCCTATTCCTTCGTCTTAGATTTGATTTCCAAAACCTAATTAACTATAGATGTTTTGCCTTCTGCTTAGCTGTCAAGACTCTGCTGTCAATCCCTCTCCTAAGGTACTTACCTTTCCTTTTTACCCTTAGTTTTATCTGACGTAGTTATTGATCTTCTCGACTTGGTTTTCTATATGCTTAGAAATCAACCCCCAAAAAGCGGAAGGTTCAAGAGATCCAAATCTCCAGCGATGAGGAAGAGGAGTCTCCACCTGTCCCTTTGCAGAGACGAAGATTGAAAAAACCAACTCCTTCTGTCGAAACCCGTCCAAAAATCAGGATTAAAACTACGGCTGGGAGGCTACCTCCTGTCATCATCAATGAACCCACTGAATAGGAGGTAATCGCCAGATTAAACAATCCTAGTGAAAGTGACAACTCTAGTCCTGGTGCTGAAATCCCAGTACAGGTATCTACTTCGACTGCTTGTTATGTACTTCTCTCACCTTCTTTCATTTCGTGACGCTTTTAAAAGCAATAAACTCTTTCTATTTTCCAGGACACTGCTGGCACTTTGACACGAAATCTCACTCAGGTTGAGGATTCGACCACTTGCTTGAATAGTGACAGGATTCCTACCTACAGACCCTCTTCAGCGAAAGACTCCTTTATGAGTTTAGCTGACGAAGTAAATCAAACTTCTGAACCCCAGCACGAAACTATAGAAGAAGCTGATGAAGAGGAAGAGGCTATCCTCCACACAACAAGTTGCATTTGCTTTTTGTCAAGTATATCATCCATTTGGAATCCTTATGAGTATCATTTAATGATCAAGGATGTTGAATGATCAGCATTGACCAAAGGTGTTGTAAATCCATTAGAGGATTGGTAGAACCAAAGCCTCCACACAATGAATCTCAAGGTTATTGGATCAAAGAGATCAAATTAACATACTTGGGCTTGCAAACATAAGTTTGGGCCACGAATGATCATTTATTCGAATCAGGACAAAATTTAGCGTTATATTAAGCAATCGTAAGTGGACTTATATAGAAGTCACACCTATTTTGAGGCCGGTCAATAGCAATCTATGCACCATTTGTTTTGAGACATGATATAGAGATCATGCTCCAACAATATTTAGTGCAATAAGAAGAGGATGAGATGAAAAGGGGTGGGAGAGAATATACAAACCACTTTTGGATTAAATTTAATCAAACTATTATTAAAATCATTCATCCATTTCTATGGAGTTAGACTCAACACCATAGATCCAATGATGTTAATAAAGTTCATGATAAAAAATTTAACCCAAGATCAGCCAGAAAATAATCACAAAATAATATTACATTTTAATATATACAAAAAGGTTTAAAAATAATGTTTAAAAAAAGAAATAAAAGAGAAAAATGTCAACTATGTTCAAATTAATCAAGAAATAAAAGGTAAGATTATAGAAAAATCAGAAATGAACTAAAATAATTTTATAAATTTTTTGGTAATTTTTTAAAGTCAGAAACTATTTTAAAATTTAAAGAAATGGGTGAAATAAACCAAAAATGATAAAAAAAATAACAAAGTCAGAAACAAAAATAAAATAAGGTCACCAATATTTGTCACAATATCATTGGATCATTCCATAATTTTTTCAGAATTTAAAAATGCATAAAAGTATATTTAAACATTTAAAACAATTCCAATAAAGTGTAAATTTATAAAAAAATACCAAAACACAATTAAATTGTGAAAAAATAAAAATCAGAAAGAGAATAATCAAAAATGTTTTTCATAATATTTTCAAATTTTTTGGACTAAAAATGAATTTTCTATGATTTTTTGAAGTTTAAAAAAATTAAATATAGAAAATCACAAAAGAAAATAAAAGTAAAAAATATGTGGACCATTGGATGAGAGTCAAAACACGTTAGTAATCAAATCCAAGGGATCTGGTGCGCTGTGCATATCATGGTCATTAGTGAATAAAGCACTGAATCAGAAATAAAATCAGAATTCAAAAATAACAAGTGGCGTGCCATCATTGGTTGGAAGATGACACGTTGGTCATCTATAACCTCCAGCCAACGTGAATTGCAGGTCTCTCAAACTGTAAAATCAGAAGCTCAGGCCTATGCCATTCGCTTCGTCTCTTCAAGACGAAGACAACCACACCCTCGCGCCAAATTTTATAAACTGTAGCTCAAGCAATTTGCAAAGAAAGTTTTGAAAAGAGATTTGAAATTTCATAGTCAAAATGTGTTTCCAGTAAGACGTAAGTGTTGCGACTAGAACCAGGGAAATGAGAGCATCACAATGATATCAAAGTTTTGAAGAATTGATGAAGGAATCTACCTATTGAAGTTGAGTTGTAGAGTTGTGAAACTGGACTTCTATGGAGCAATATAGGACACGATTCTTGAATGTAATTATATGGTTAGCTCCAGGGAAGATCAAGGAAGGTGAATTGATGAAAAAATTGGATTGAAAAAGGCTTGAGAATGGATTTCGAAGTTGCTGAATTCTGAGTTAGGGAACAAGTTTGGCAGGGTGATTCTGGCTATCCAAGCTTGAGAAAACGAATGGGATAGTTCATGTATTTATAGGAGAAGCAAATGGGATCAAAAGGAAGAGTGAATGATGCATTTTGGAGGGAATTCGTGCAAACCTGATGCACGAGTGAAGTGTGATCTAATTTTCACCAAAACTCATCCAATCCTTGCGTTTTGAGGTGCTAAACAAATCTGGAACTTCACTAAACATGTTTAGAGGCAAAAACGCGTGGAAAACTTGTGATTATAGGCCACATTATAGATTTCAAAATTCTGACTTGGTGAGAAATTCAGTTTCAAAGTGCCAACTTCTGACCAATGGCATTTTCAACTCAAGGGGTCTTAGGGCATGATTCTTGATGCTTTAGAAAGGTGAGGTTTCAAGCTTTGCAATGGAAAAACAATGGAATCAAATGGATGCTTGAGCTGAAAGTTGTGTTGAGTCAAAGTTGAGGAAAAAGGGTTGACTTTCCATACTTAGAAATTTTTCAAATTTTTCTTCAAAAGGGACCTATAATATCTTGCATCCAAACATAGCCTTCCACTTGGAATTTGCTCTTGACCAAAAAAGATGGCATGAAGTAGATCTCATGAATGACATTTTTAAACTTGAACCATTCACAATCTCCAAAAATTGAGAAAGTTATGACTTGTTGAAGTTGGCAAAATTTCATAAAATGACCTATAATCTTTAGTATCCTTAAGGCAACTTACATCCATTTTATCACATTGCATATAAAATAAGGCATAAAGTTCACATCTTCAAGATAATTATGGAAAACGAATGGGCTCAAGGTGATAAAAATTGACCAAGTTATGATCATTTGAAGTCAAACTT